>OU342743.1:566208363-566808363 GCA_910589775.1 Avena eriantha
TTTTCACATACCACATATGGATCCACCAGTGTCATTGAAATGTGTGTTCTCTACAGAGACCACACATGGATCCACCGGTGTCATTGCATGTATGTTCTTTTCACTAACAACAACTGGAGTCATTGCATGTGTGTTCTCTTCACAATCCACACATGGATCCACCAGTGTCATTGCATGTGTGTTCTTTTTAGTAACAACAACCACTATCATTGCATGTGTGTTCTCTTCAGAGACCACACATGGATCCACCAGTGTCATTGCATGTGTGCTCTTTTCACAATCCACCCATGGATCCACCAGTGTCATTGCATGTGTGTTCTTTTTAGTAACAACAACCGGAGTCATCTTGCATGTGTGTTCTTTTTAGTAACAACAACCGGAGTCATCTTGCATGTGTGTTCTTTTCACATACCACCTATGGATCCACCAGTGTCATTGCATGTGTGTTCTTTTCACAATCCACCCATGGATCCACAGTGTCATTGCATGTGTGTTCTTTTCACTAATAACAACTGGAGTCATTGCATGCGTGTTCTTTTCACATACCACATATGGATCCACCAGTGTCATTGCATGTGTGTTCTTTTTACTAACAACAACCAGAGTCATTGGATGTGTGTTCTCTTTAGAGATCACACATGGATCCACCAGTTTCATTGAAATGTGTATTATTTTCAACTACCGCCGTTGGCCATAAACAATCGGGACGCAGAACTAACCAGCAACCGCTCTGGGCTTCTAGAAGACCTGATCCCCGATTGTTAGGCGTTGTTGGATCGGGATGCGTGGACGATAGTGATGTCCTTCACGAGGGCGATCCGCGAGAAGTCTGTTCTACGAACTAATTGGCCGTGGCAACTACGTTGGGCCTACGTCCTTGCCTTTATCCCCTTAACCTCGGGGCCGAAAATCAGATCGTGTTCCTTCATCGCCATGGAGAGGGAGAGGCCCAAACTTAGCTTGCACGAGGCTTATATGTTCGCCCACTACAACATACTCGCGCCGCCGTTAGCGAGGCTTCCGGCCGGCTTCGAGCTCAGCTACGCCGGGGTTCCTGTTGCGCCGCTCTTGCGCGACAACGCGTTGGTGAGGAAGATCGAGGAGCGCCGCCGCCAGCTGTCGGAGCGGAAGAGGGCAATGGCACGGTACTCGCGTACGAGCGCGTACTGGCAAAAGTTGTTCAAGAAGGAGCGGGCTGCGTTGATTGCGCTGTGCGGAACCCACCGGCGGGAGATCCACCCGGATCTGCGCAACCCCGAAGGGAGGCGGCGCTTCTGGGCAGTGCCTGGGCGTATGACCTCCACTGTTATCGATACATCGCTCTATGAAGAATCCATGAGGAGGCGGAACGCTGCCGGGAACGTCGGCATCGATTCCGACGCGGAGGAGGCTGGCGGCGACGCGGACAACATCGTCAGTGATGGAGACTGCAGAAGCGTCATAGTCGATTAGGGCCACTTAAGCATAAATTAAATGGGAAAATTTGCTGCAAGACACCGTTATTTTCTGTCATTTGCTGCAACACACAGTACGATTGTGTCTTGCCAGGTACCATTACAATTGAGCGGTGTGTTTGAGCAAACGCGAGAAAATAACGGTGTCTTGTAGCAAATTTTCCCAAATTAAATCTATGTACGGTATCTTAATGCGCTCTTTGGATCTGGGTCACCTGAGTCATGGTCGATTATCGTCATAATCTATATATGTTGGCCATGCTTTAGTTGTCTTTGTCTTTGAAACTAGTCTATCAAAACTCGTCCGATCCTGAAAATAAAGTTCACGTGTTCCCTGGCATATCTGATGGGACAGTACGCTGACTCTGCTCCTAGCACTTGATGGCACAGCCGTAATTTGGAGTGCGTCTGAGGAGAAGGGATCGAGCGTGTTGTAATAGTGTACTACTCCTGTCCAGATATAACTGACTTAGTTTTTTTAGATACTTAATAAATGTGTCTATACCCAAAACATGTCTAGATACATTTTTTAGGTTTCTCTGTCTTTCAAACTAATCAAAAGTCGTCAAATTCTGAACAAACAAAGTCATTGCGTTCACACCTGATGGGACAATACGCTGACTCTGCTACTTGATGGCACAGCCATAATTCTAGAGTGCGCCAGAGGATATGGGAATGCAATGGAGATGGGAACTAGTAGCCGCTTCCAAACGCAGGTAAAACATTAATTTAATAATATTTTAAAAAAATGTAATCTGGTCCACATGACCCCATCACACACACGTTGCACGCGCCAGATATAAATAAAGATGACACGGCTAGTTTAGTTTCAATGATACAATTCAACATAGGACGTTACTGTGCTCGCATCTTTCAGCTCCTCTTATTAGTCTGCTAGCCCACGCTGCATTAAGAATCAGTTGATGTGGATAAAAAATGATAAAATGGCAAATAAACAATTTTTAAGCTTACCTTTCATCCGGAGAATCGTACAAAGATGAAATTGGTAGGGATTTATTATTTCTCCTGCAGTTAGCTGAAAGATCCTCAAGAACATCCTCAATCACCCCTGCAACTTCTTTATATTCTAATACACCTCCATTATTTGCCCTTTCCTCCCTGTTCCACTTACCCTTTTGTTTCTTTTCACACCCTTTTCTCGCCGGCACCTCCACTTCTTCATAAATTGGCTGCTTACGTACGTTTTCCTCCGAGTGCTCATCACCGTCTTCGCTCTTCTCTTCCGCCAGTTCTGGCCGAGAAGCCTCATTTTCTCCCACCGGGGTGTGAACAGGGACAATAGCATGTGTAATTGGGTTTTTGCACAATCTCTTGATATGGCCGAATCCGCCACAACGTCCGCATTTCCTTTTCCTAGCACCAAGCCTTGGACCTTTATCGGTGGAGGCTACGATCCTTAGCTTTCTAGGCCTCCCAGGTGGCCTCCTAAGAACTAGTGGTTGAAGTTTGAACCCTGGATCGACAATCTCCCAATCATTTTCATTGGCCATAGGTGGTACATTTTCTACATAAGTTGTAGCAAACTTGTCCACGAAGAAATAGTTGTCGACATAGTTCTCTATTTCAGCTCCGTTACCTCTAAGCTTTAAGATGAAGTAAATTGCATGGTGACATGGCAGACCAATAATCTGCCACTGCCTGCATGAACAAGTCTTGTTTCCAATGTCTACAGTGTACCTCCGTTCACTTCCACGCTTGTATTCTGCATAAACCTCAGCCAATGTTTTAGAACTTCTAACCACCCTCATCTTTGTCGTTCTCATTGCCCTGGTTCTTGCATTCAGTAAATAACCACATTTGGAACTATTTTATGGCCTAAAAATTTTCTTGCACAAATTCTTTGCCTTAAATCTATGTTCACCATTATGCACTGTCTTATTGCATCCAACAAAATAACAATTCCAAGTGTCTTCATGCCCGAAATCTTATCATTGAAATTCTCTGCCAAATTATTGCATACAAAATCCACCTTGCTTAACTCACCAAACTTGCTTCTGGCCCATAGCTTGGTGTGATGTTCCTCAAGGTATTTTTTCACCTTTGGAACTACATACATGTTCTGCAAGTAAGTAGCATGCGTGCTTGGGATGTATGTGTATGTTGATCACCACAAGTCCTCTTCAAAGATCTTTCCTTCGAACTTCTTCGTGAAGTTAGTAGCGAGGTGCCACATGCATTCCCTATGCTCAACCCCAGGAAACACAGCATCAACAGCATTCTCAAGACCCTCGGATGCACCGGTGTGTATCACCAAACCTTCAGGGTGACCAATTACTTCCCGTAGTCTCTGCATGAACCATGTCCAGCTTTCATTTGATTCACCCTCAAGAACAACATAAGCTATGGGTAGAAGCCAATTATGCGCGTCCAAAGCACAAGCAGAAGCAACATGTCCCCTGAACTTCCCTGTTAAAGAAGTTGCACCTATTGCCAAGTATGGCCTGCAGCCGTCTAGGATTCCCTTCCAGCATGCCTTCAGGCAGACAAAACATCTCCTGAAGCATATCTTATCTGCCTGCTTATAACTGACCCCCCTCGAGACCTTTTCTCTCCCTTTCACAACCTCGTAATTGATGTCAACAACACTACCAAGTGATGTTTTCTCTACCTGAGCTTTGAAACTATACAACATATGAAAACTGTCATTCCACTTGCCTTGAATGAAGTCTAGAGCCATCTCCTTCCCATCAAAGACTCTATGATAAGGAATCAGAACGTTAATTTTTTTGCTAATCTTTGCTCTGAGTTCAGATGGTCCAATGTTATGATCCTGCCTCACCCCGCCAAGTACAGTAGCAACAATCCACTTGGTAGTCGCCGATCTAAATTTACCACTTAAAGAAGTATTAGGGCAGTTGTGTTCCTTCGTGTTTACTTTGATCTGCATTCGATAAGAATCCAAATAATTCAGAGCTAGTTATCAGCATAATAAATATGAGAAAGACTGAAACTAAATGTAGCTATTGCAACCTGAAATGGGTGTCCACCCCGCATTGGAGATGCATGTAGTCTCCATTTACACACATTACTTTCCCTACAGTGCACCCTAAATCTCTTTTGGTCGCTCTTTTCAATGATAAATTTGAACCCAACTCTGATTGCATAGGTTGCAACTGCATATCTGCAGTCCTCCACATTATCAAAGACAGTCCCCTCATCAATTGTAGGATTATCCCCATCAAAGTGTATCACTGTCCTGTCCACGTCTTCGTCGTCGTATCTACATCCCATTTCCACATCTTCACATTCCTCTTCCTCATCAGTCCCATCGTCAGGCTCAAAGTTCGAGTCAACCAAATATTCCCTACTCTCCATCTTATCAGGGTCAGCAGCCACATCTAGATATGCTTTCTCATCATCATCCGGACCGCCACACGTTTCAGTGTCTTCATGCTCGCTTGACAAAGCATCATGCTCAAGGACAAGCTGTACAGACGTCCTGCGGTTACCAACCCATATCCTTGGCATCACCACGGGACTATAAACGCTAATTGGGGTATGCAGATAAGGAATCGCAGTTCTTACCTTTCAATGTGGACGCACGGCACCTTCTCCGGGCTCCATACCTCCAAAGCTCTGCACCCCGCTACCTCTCCCCCCGTTTTGTTGTCCTTTGTGCTCTCCAGACTTGAAGGAGATTCCGTGCTCTCCAGCCGCGCAGGACCCATATCCGTTCTCTCAAGCCTCGCAGGATCCATCTCCGAGCGGGATCCGGATCACCAGCGTCGTTGGGCCCCTAACCTAATGGCCGACTCTCGGTTTTCATTTCCAGACGCGCCTGGGCGGTGGGCGGCGGCAAGGAGACATTGCAGGGAGGGGAGGGTAGGGGACGTGAGGGGATGGCAGGGAGGGGAGGGCGGGAGGACGACGGCCCAAGGGGACGACGAGAGCGGTGCACGACTTAGCGGAGTGGCGGCGGCAGGAGCAGAGGAGCGGAGCGGAGCTGGTTGCGACAAAGCATGGAAAATTGCACAATAATGTGTTGGTGGGCGGCACCAGCCATCGAACCTGGGACGCGCGCCGTCGTAGGTGGAGGAGGCAGGCCCGCCTGTCAGAAAACATGCCACCTATCAGCGCACTATGCACGTGGAGCACTTCACGGAATTTTTAGCAGGTCCCACATGTCAGTCTGTTTGATCAAGACTTGCATGCAGTGCATGGCTGGTCCACACGCTAGTTCCAGAAAAAGCCCGTTGATCCAAACTTGAATTGACAGTTCCGCTTCTTCTCCCCTGTCCAATCGTCTCCTTGCAGTGGCAGTTCTGCTTTGTCTCCCTCGTCTATTATCCTCTTCTTCTTCTCCTCACAGTGGTAGTTCTTCTTTCTTCCTTGATCAAAACATTCCCGCACATAAGCCATGGCCAGTAGCCGGATGAAGAGGAACTGGGCCGATCTCCCGGCCGACCCACTTCGCAAGATCGCTGACTATTTGCTGGAGAAAGAGGAGTACGTCGACACCTATGCTGCTTGTTAGGAAGTCTGCACCGATTGGTGCTGCACTTTAAAGGTGCCCGAATTCCATCTCAACAACTGGATCATGATAGATAACACACTTCCAGACGTTGGCGATTTCACCTTCCTCAACCTCGCCACTAGTCGTTGCTTCAGGACAAATCTAATGGACGTCCATCGCAGGTTCACATTCACATTCGATATTTATTGGTATTTTCCATTGTAAACATCTTAGTGCTAACTGATGCCCTCTTCTTCCAAAAGATTCTACTTCGTCGGTGTTTCTCGTGGCGTCATCGTGCTTGCTCAGAGGGTGGAGCCGTACCAGATTCGGCTTCTGAACCCAATCGCTCATAAGTCTAACACTGAGTTTCAAGCACACATACCATCGGATCTTCTGGAATCTATCATCGTAACGAAGTCCCCAACGATGGTGTTCGTTTGCACTGATTATCCAGATCATATTGCATGGGCCGATGAGAGCACCCCAACGGGGAAAATCAATGGATCATTTGGAGAAGGATTGTATTCGCCACCTCCTGATACGCTTCTGGTCTGCATGACGGTATTCCGTGGGGAAGTATATGCATTACTTGAGAATGGAGACATCTTGTCGACCAACATCCAGTTAGAGCAGCGCGCGAGCACTGTCACGATGGCCAAAATAATTTCGGCTCCAGTCTTTGAACAGGTATGCGGAACCTACAATTTCTACCTTGTGGAGTCAGATGGTGATCTGCTTCTTGTGTTGAACGGGGATTTCACCAAAGGGCAACCGGTGTTGTACCGGGTGGACATGGAGAACCGCTCTCTCGAGGCCGTCGGCGACATTGGAAGTCGTGCCCTCTTCGTTGGTTACAATCGGTCTATCTCCATTGACACTAGGTTACACCCCACAGTCAAACCCGGTTGCATATACTACAAGAATTACATTAGACTATACGATCATGAGGTTCAAGCCTGGGAAGAGGAACCAACAATTGTAATGTATGGCTTAAGTCTGGAACATACACCGAGGCCTTACCCTCTGTACGAGATACTGGCAGCACACTGTAGACAGAAAGAGTTCTCTGAACATGTGTTGCAGCACGCGGGAGCCACCGCCGACGAAATATATAGGGGAGAATGAATAATATATTCATCCTAGGTTATTTGCTAGCATTTTCAGGTCTATTTTTTGAAGTAGAAATTTGTACTGTATTTATATTATTTCGATGATCAGAATGCATATTACCTTTCAGACAAAATTGTAATGTATTTAAATTTAGTACTTATAATTCAAAGTATTTATTTTTAGTAGCTTCTTCCAGAATTCTCTGTGTTCGACACGGGCATCAGCTCAGCGCCGGAATTCAGGTCCCACATGGAAAATTGCACAATAATGTGTTGGTGGGCGGCACCACCCCTCGAACCTGGGATGCGCGCCGTCGAAGGTAGAGAGGGCGGGCCCGCCAGTCAGAAAACATGCCACGTCGGCATCCCCTGTTTCTGATGCCCTTTAAAAAAATAAAACATGCCACGTTGTTATCCCCTGTTTCTGATGGTGTTGCTACACTCGACGGTACATGGTGGCATATAAATAATATCGTATAAACATAAGGGCACAGTCGTCAACATTTCTAAAATGAAACCCAGTCCCGTCTCCTACCTGTCCTAGTACATTGCCCGATGAGGTGGATAGCCACGACCGATCTTTTTAATATGTTCGCATTATACTAAGAAGGGAAATAAAGATTGTGTTGTTAATGCAACGAGTGTTGAATTATTACCCTCTAAGGAAATGGGAAATGGTTATTTTCACGCGTGCCCATAGTCCAAACCTACTGTCAGTCTTTCACTCCCCTTCTCCGACTAACCATAGTTCACCTTGCGCAGCTCCTCCGTGCCGCACCAACTAGGGTAACATCGCCCCGCCTAAGCCATCGACACCGCGACAGCCGCCAAAACTGGGGTATTTAGCCCCTCTAAGGCAGGTCATGAAGCTCTACTTCAAGGCCGGTCTCCCATTGCCCTGCCAGGCGGATGATTTCCCCGAATGTGCCGAATCGGCCGCGGCGGTGACTGCACCGTCGTCGGCGCCAGATGCGGCAAGCAGGGCCAAGAGAGCGATGTGGAGAAATTGCGCGGCAGCATTGCGACATGCTCTAGGCAATGGGAACAAGGTACGTATCAAATTGTTCATGAGAGCATGCCGCCGCCGAGGGTACACACCCTCGAACAGGCAACGCCAAGGTCTAGGAACTCTCGCGTCCACGCTTCGGCACGGACTACCTTACCTCATTGGGTAGGCTGGGAGCACGTCGTCTGCGGCAAAGACGCTCCATCCTACGCACCATCGAAGGCTGTACTGTGGCGGCGACCAAGCGTCTACACTCAGCATGCTGGATTGTTCGACAGCCGGAGCCGGCGGCGGGCATCAGCTCAGCCCCGGAATTCAGGTTTGAGTTCACACAGACCTACGATACCGAGAAGGAGATGTCGAATTTCAGTTTCGAAGAAATCTTTGCGGCGGTGCGGATGGTCCAACTGAACCGGGATTGGCGCATGCAAATCGCTCGTGCATGAACGATGAAGATTTCTTGTAGTTTGGCGGGAAGGAAATAGATCAGTTTGGGTTAAATGATCAAAGAACTTATGTCCTCTCAAGGCAATTGGCCAGCCAACTTTTCTTGTGGAGATCTATAGTTTCTTCAGTGTAGAATAGTTAAGTTCAGACTAAAGAATGGCTTTTGTAGATGAAATGCTGACGAATTGTTCTATAAACTAGTAGGAAGTTTAGCCCACTTTTGTGCAGGTATAAGACCCTTTTGTATGGAAGTACTACTGTTGTAAGCAAGTACTATCAAGTACATATTTCCTTCATTTACTAGTCGTGGTTCAATCCAATTAACTAGCATCTTTTTATCCCAGACTACAGATTTTGCGTCTGCTGTCTGTGCTGTAAACCATTTTTTCCTTTGTCTTGTGTTGCCTGCAAAATGGTCCTGCAGTTCAACGTGTTACAAATGTAGCTACCTTGTACTCCCTCCGTTTCAAAATATAAGATGTTTTAGCTTTGTGAATGAAGTGTATCTAGTCCCCTTTTAGTATGTAGGTTCATCTAGGTTTAGAAAGCACCATCACTAAAAGATGTCTAGATACGCTCCATTCACAAAGCTAAAACATCTTATATTTTGAAACGGAGGGAGTACTTGAAGAGGAGATGGACTACATTTTCCTGGCATCCACAGAATTGACATTGCTCATTGCCAGACCACCCTCTTTTCATGAGGTTGTCCTTGGTTATTCACAGAAATTATAAAGCTTGGTGTTCAACTACATCGATTCAAACTATTACACGCACACAAACTACATCAAATTTATTACCCACACATACTACATCGATTCAAACTATTACACACACATACTAGTTCAAACTATTACACACAGGTACTACATCGATTCAAACTATTACACATTTTTAGTCGATGTTAACTTCCTGCTACGCTCTCCATACTACAAATTCATTAGCCACACATACCACGACAATTCACTAGAGCTCTGTCTTCACTTGAGGGAAATCAGAACCACCAGCTCGTCCAAGCCTGGTCCCCCCACCGAAACCGTGTGCCCCGTCGTGAAACGGTGGCGGTCCTGTGCCATCGATCCTTCCAGGCCAACACTGCATGCGACGAGGGCGCTTTCTGGCAGCCTCTTCGGGGCCCTGAATACCATGTACCGAGTCCAGAACCTCCTCCAGGTGGATGATGACCGGGTGCTTCCAGCAAAGCTGTCGCCCTGCCCTGCTTGGAATCTGCACCTCGTACATCTTAGGAACGGCGTCAGGATCTTTCAGCCACGCCTTTACCTCGATGACCCATCTGTCACTCGGTGGCACGATTTCCACCAGCTCGCCGCCAAGGCTACTGACGACCTGCTTGAGGGCCTCCGGCTCCCAAGCATCCAATGGGAGGCCGTCAAAGCTGAGTTTGGAGAAGAAATGAAGCTGCCCCAACCGATCATCCCACCCACATGCGCGATGCCAACGCATGAAGCTCATTTTATCCCCACAACACTTGAAAGAATGGGAAGAATGCAGAACGTGCTCGGTGTCTGAGCTGTGCTCGAACCGGACGAAAAAATCGAATGGCGGCGCGCATACCTCAATGTTGACCTCATTTCGTCTGATCCAAAAACGAGACCTGAAAGCCGACAACAACTCTACCGGTGACACGGCGGGACAGACGCCCATCACGGTGGCCACGAGAGCGTGGTCGTCGAACTGCTGTGCCAGGGCTACCATGCCTGGCGTGCGCGGCAGCACGCAACTTCCTGAGGCCGGTCACCGGCCTAGATCGCCTGACGGGACGTGCTCCGCCGTGCGAGAAGGACTAGCCAAAGGCGAGATATTAGTCCGGGGACGCGAAGCTCCGATACGGCGTACGATGCAACGACGACGGCTGCGAGCTTCGATTAGAGGAGTGGGAGGTTGACCGGACATGGCGGAGACGCAAATTAGAGCAAGTGCGAGCTCCGATCTGAGACGAGCAACCGGAGCTGAGCAAATCTTATGGGGAAGGGGAGAAGACGAGAGCAGAGCAAAGAAATAGATCTTGTCCACTCAGGGATCTGGTCCACGCAGGGGTAAGCTAATCCACGACCGCAAAAGATAACGAGGAATACTAACATGGCGGGCCAAGAAGAGTTGACCTAACGGCGGTATTTGAGTTCAACCGTTTTTCGTATGGTTCAAACGACCGTTTGGCCGTTAGATTTGTATCCACCCCTATTTGGCCCTTCTGGACAATTGGCGAATCTACTATGGCCCCTCCACGCGATTGATGGCAACTCGGGTACCACGGTGCGCTCACCCACCAAGTTTGGTACCGCAAACGAACATTCCCCTTTTATAGGAGGAGGGGGGTGCCCCTCCCCATGGCCGGCGCATGGGGGGTGACCCCTCACCTCCCCCATTCATGTGGTGGTAACCCCTCCACATTAAAATGCCTCTTCACATTCCCTTTTAAAGTCCCCACTTTAAATGCATTAAAATTCTCTAAGTTTAATGCTCTCTCATATAATAAAACTCTTTTATTAAATTTATTCAGAATTTTTTTAATTACTTTAATTAACAAACATTCACATATAACCCCTTGCAATATTTCAATATCACATGCAAAACCACTTTCTGCAATTTCACCCGAAACAATTTCCGGTTTCTATCGAAACAATTCCTGCGCTTTGCAATTCTTTCGTTTGAAACATATGTGCTCCAAAATGGTGTCCGGTAACTCTTAAGTGTGTCACCCTACGGTTCGACAATAATACAGACATGATTGAGACTCCTCTCAGATCAATAATCAGAAGCGGGACCTGGAGATCCATACTGACTCCTGCATATTCAACGATGACTTCTGTGATCGTGAGAACCTTTAACACTAGTAATTTCATCCCTTTGTCTCATGATATAATACATGTCCAAGATTTGATCATTGGTATCCAAATACCTAGTTTGATCTCGTTACCGATATGCACTCTTTTCTCGTTCCCGTGATATAACATTCTAGTGATCACATCACTTGCTTGCAAGCTATCTCAATGTGATATCACCGAGAGGGCTCAGAGCATATCTATCCGTCATCGGGATTGACAAATTCCACTCTTGATCTATGAGCCTCAACATAACACCTTCGTAGCACTGAACCCACCTTTATAGTCACCCTGTTACGGTGTGACGTTTGATGTTATCAAGATACTCTTCCGGTGTTAGCAATTAACATGATCTCATGGTCTAAGGATAAAGATTACTTCGTATGATGTTATAGTATAAATATAATGACTTGATCGTAATGCTATACTTCGGATGAATGTTCATCACATCATTTCACAAATGTTGTGACCTTGTTATTAACAACATCCAATGTGCATGATCAGGAAACCTTGATCATCTTGTTAATCAATAAGCTAGTCTATAAGAGAGGTATAACTAGGAATCCTTTTTGTTTATTAAACACACATGTATTGATGTTTCCGATCAATACAATTCTAGCATGCAAAATAAACATCTATCATATATAAGGAATACATAATAACTTTATTATTGCCTCTCGGGGCATATTTCCTTCATTATATGTGGATGACGTATTACTGATTGGAAATGATGTCTAGATGTTGCAAGATACCAAGGAATCATTGGAAAAGAGTTTTTCGATGAAAGATTTGGGTGAGGCGACTTACATACTAGGAATCCAGATCTATAGAGATAGATCAAGGCGGCTCATTGGATTGAGTTAGAGTACATATTTGGACAAAGTGTTGAAGAAGTTCAACATGGAATCGTCTAAGAAGGGGTTCTTACCAATGTCCCATGGCGTAAAACTTAGCAAGACTCAATGTGCTTCGACAACTGATGAGCGAAGTCAAATGAGTGCGATTCCGTATGCTTCTGTAGTCGGATCCATCATGTACACTATGATTTGTACTAGGCCAGATGTTTCCTATGCTCTGAGTGTTGTGAGCAGATACCAGGTTGACCCAGGAGAAATCCACTAGGCAGCAGCTAAAAATATCCTCAAGTACTTTAGAAGGACTAAGGATATGTTCCTGGTTTATGGAGGTGAGGATGAACTCAGTGAAAGGGGTTACATAGATGCGAGTTATCTCACTGACTCGGATGATTCTCGTTCGCAATCCGGATATGTGTTTGTGATAAACATAGGGGCTGTGAGATGGAAGAGTTTCAAGCAAGAGACGGTGTATGCGTCTACAACAGAGGCTGAGTATATTGCTGCCTCGGAGGCGGCAAAGCAAGCCGTTTGGATGAGGAATTTCCTCATGGATCTTGGTGTGGTTCAGGGCTCGTCCAATCCGTTAGACGTGTATTATGACAACAATGGTGCTATCGCACAAGCCAAGGAACCTAGACAACACCAGAAGAACAAACATATACTCATGCGGTACCACCTCATTCGCCAGTTCGTGGATCAAGGTGATATCAAGTTATGCAAGGTACACACAGATGCAAACATTGCAGATCCGTTGACAAAGCCACTTCCACAACCGAAGCATGAGGCGCACCTGAGAGCTATGTGCATTAGATGCTTAGACATATGATGTCGGATGATTGACTCTAGTGCAAGTGGGAGACTGTTGGGAATATGCCCTAGAGGCAATCATATATGATGTTATTCCCAATGTATTCATAAATTTATTGTCCATGTATGAACTACTGATATATATCATTGGATATGTGATTTTATTGTGGAACTATATATTCATGTTGTTCATACTAATTGTCCTTGGTCGTTGAGGCTATGTTGGACACACAACTTAGACTAATGTGAAAGTCGGCAGATGACTCGGTTCCACTTGTCATGGGCATAGAGATGCTATTCCGACTTACACGGATTCGGCTAAAGAGTTTAGCGAGTCAGATTGACCCATATTGAGATGCAACGAACAAGTCGTCATTTGCATGTCTCAATCAATGTAATCCTTAGACCTGAGGTTATTGCACAATCCGAGTTGAGGACCACTGATTTAGGTTCTGTCAAACGTTGTTCCGTCATTGGGCAGTTATAAAGGCGGAGTTCGGGTCGAGTGATAGTCAAGCTGCGTGATGTGAATAACCAAGATGGGATTTTGCCCCTCCGTCTGGAGAGATATTCTCTGGGCCCTCTCGGAAGATATGATTCAGAAAGCATGGCCATGCACGACTCGGTTAAGTGTTAACCGAGGCGATCGACTAAGAGTTAGTCGGATGAATCACTTATCTTGGATCGAGAAAGAGAGTCGGACTATTTAAGGAATGACGATTATTCGTCTATAGTTCGACAAGGTATATCGTGAGGCAAACGGGACTCAGGCGAAAGTCGCATTGGAAGGTATGCTGTCATGGCTCTTTGGTACTTGGGAGTCAGCACATTCTGCTAGGAGCTGCTACCGATTGATCGGTCACGAGTGAGACTCGGATCGTGTCTAGGTTACCATGAGCCTGTCGGGTCACACACTTAAGACCGGGAGCAAGTTTGGGTTAGACACAAACATGAAATCTATTTGGGTTGGACCCAAACAAAGACATGGACTTAGTCAGTGAGTTGGACTCGCAGTGACTAATATAGGCCTTTTAGTGAATGGGCCACAAGTAAGTGGAGTCCACTTTCACTACCTATATAAGCTGGGGCGCAGGTGCTTAGAGCATAAGGTTAGGTCACTCCATGTGTTGGAAATCCTAGCCCCAGTCCTTCCTATCGCCGTTGTACCAGACCTAGCAGTCCACCGCCGGCGCTCCTCCTCGTACGTGTGGATACTGGCGGAGGTGCTGTTTCAGCACTTCGACGATCGTGGAACCGGAACGGATCGTGAGGACTGCACTGCATCAAGCGACGTGCTTCATCGATTCCGCAACTGCGCGTCTAGTGGTAATCCTTGTGGCCTTCTACCTGAGCTAGATCCTGGGATCATCACGTAGGGAAAAAGTTTTGTTTATCTCTGCGTGGCCTAACAGTAGACGTTACGGTGTCGGTAGCAGGAATCTTGGCGCTCGGCGAGCATCACAGCGCCGGCGAGCGGCGGAGGAGCTGCCAAACAGTTGGTTCGCGTCGGTAGCGAAGATGACGATGGAGATAGGTGGGTCAAACCGGTATCGGGCTGTTGTTGGGCTGGTTTGGGCCGGGGTGGGCTATAGACGGGCCACGACAAAGGTAGCGAGGCAGAGGAGTGGCGGCTGCACTGGACGACAGAGAAGAGAGAAGGCAGATGGGATGCGTGGCCTGCTTAGGGTAGGAGCTGTTTTTATTTTCAGAAATCTTTTTGCTGTTTTCTTCAATTTCCCTTTTGTAAATCCATTTTCAACTCCATTTTGAATATTTTCAAAATACCATAAGTTGTAACCATTTAAAGATACTATGGGGTCCTTGTATTCAGTTTGGGCTCCATAAGTTTTGGTACTTTTGAAAGTATAAAAGCATTTGAATGAATTTCTTAGGAGGAGGGAAATTAGGGTTTAGAATTTTATTTCCCCTACTTATTTATCAATGCACATTTTCTTTAGTCCAAAAAGATGCATGCAATGCTCATGATGCACAAACAAACCCTAAATAAGGATTACTAAAACTAGGGGTGTTATAATAGTAGTCTTTTTGGTATAATAGTTATGAGTTGTTATTTCTGGTTCTTCTTTGAAAGAATTTTATTTCCCTCTGTACTTAGAAGTTTCTCTAGATCTTCTGTAACATCCAGTCATATCTTGGACCCGTGATGTTTCTGTTGTATCACTCTGAGGGATATAATACTAGTGGAACGGTGTTTTATTAGTGTTATGTCAACGACTATAGTGTATTGCATCATGCTGTGGTACACTGGGTCACCGTAATTAATTTGGAACCGAGGGATATTTTATTCGAACCATAAATTTTATCTATGCATATTTGGAGCTTCTACCTATACATATGCATCATGCTTATTTATTTGGGGTATATAATAATATCGAGAATATATTAGTACATCTGACATTTGCAACAAGTCAATATTATGAGTAATTTCAGACATCAAGAATGAACACAACCAAAATATATAAAACAAAGAACCTAACATAAGACACATGTAATCAACACTGACGTCAACCACTGTTCTACAGATGCCATGTGAAGATTGTCGAAAAGCTACGCCACTGGGAAGGATAGTAACACACAAGTGTTATCATCACTACATTCTGATTTATTGTGGAAAGTGTACTAAGAAAAATTTATGTATTTTTTTTTTCAAAATAGAGGGGTGCGACCCATTGGCCTCTGCATCAAAGAGATGCATATGTCCTTTATTGTCTTAAAGAAGATAACGATGCTAAAATACCAACATTGCCAGGTGTAACGAATAGATGCGAGACCAAGGCTTTTCATCCCAAAGCTCTAATCTTGGCATTGAAGTTGTGCACTATCATGACCCATGGCTTGTAGTCTTTTTTTCATAAAAACACAAGGGCTCACAACACGCGCATACATTCGCTGTATAAACACAAGCACATCCTACCCCACCCGACATTGACGTGGCTCTGGTGTTGTTTGAGAACCCTAATTATACTAATTACTAGCTTGATCAGACGGCCGAAAACTGCAAGGTCGTGAGAGACCACATGTTTGACTCAGTTATAATATCACTAATAGGGTCTAGCTGTCCACAGTTCAGATGATTTTTTCTTGAATCTTTGGTCATATCTTCAACTCTTTGAATTTTCATCTAACTCTCATCGATCTTCAACCTGGACCTACCCTATCTGGTTAAAACTGCATCAACCTGCAAGTGCGCAGAGTCAAAACACTAGCGTTTTCAAAAGTTTAGAAGAAAAAAAAAGAATTAATATGTTAACCAAGGACATTCTAGGGTTTTACAAGCTTCCGTTGCTGGCGAGTACCGTACCTTCTTCACACCTCGATTGGTTCTTGGCTGCGTGACGCGCGGCACCGGCCAGCTGCCGCGTATGACTTGATGTCTTATCCCGTTATCCGGACTGTCACTGTTTTATCTACGCGCGCAACATCTTTGACCTATAGTTCCCTCAAAGAAAAAAAAAGAGCGGCCGGTGAACGGTGGCCATGTACGGCTTTTACCTGTCTCGTCGCCTGCGGCATGCCACAGTGCACGTACGCGACCCCATCGTCTGCCGCGTCGGGCGCATGAACGGGAGAGGGACATCCGGCGAATGGCGAGCTGGTGTCGGCCGCGGACCTCGCGAGCCTATGCTGAACTTTCACGTCGCGCTTCGTGGCGGTTGATGGCAGTTATGGTGACTAGAGTTAGTCGGTGGCGCGTGCGTTCAGTTCGGCTACGCGTCCCTCAAATGGGGAAACCGGCCGACAAGTCGACACAAAAAAAAGTCGACAACGACACTTTGTGCTTGGACGAGTCGAGCGGCCCACGGCTTTTTGGCTAGCTACGCTGCTACGGCCCCTTATGCTTGCACGAGTGGAGGGGCTCGCAGCTTTTGGCAACGGGCCATTCGTGTTGGTTCGGCCCTACATCGGCATTCCTTCGCTTTGAAATGGTTGATGATATGCTAAAATTTTTTTTTGAAATGGTTGATGATCCGTATATGGACAGGGTCAAAGGTCAATCCCTCCTGTCCGAATTAATATGGCCGCAACAACGGTGTCAATTCAAATTTAAGAAAACCTCCTCTAATTTAATTTGCTGTAATAATTGGTCCAAATCAAAACAACATCTTTGCGTCTGGAACAGGGACAACCGCGTGGTCCAAATCAAAACATCTTTGCGTCTGGAACAGGGACAACCGCGCGAGCCATCTCTGTCCACAGCTCGTCGGCGAGAGGGAGTCCGTCACCGCTCCGCTCGCCGTTGGAGGATGTAGAATTATATAGAATAATAATCGATGACAATATTGTGGCAATTACAAGAGGTATATATGGGGTCTATGTGCAACGGCCTAGCTCTATAACAAACCGACTAGGACTCTTAAACTTAACAAGAGTATTCTAACACCCCCCACAGTGTCAACGGTGGCTTGACGACGTTGAGACTGAAACGAATGTCTTGAAACAGAGTAGTGGTCAGGCCTTTAGTAAATATATCAACAAACTGAGCTGAAGTAGGCACATGTAGAACACGAACTTGACCGAGAGCCACCTTCTCTCGAACAAAATGAATGTCGATCTCTATATGCTTGATACGACGCCGTTGAATCGGATTCCCTGACATGTAAACAACTGAAATATTATCATAGTAAACAATAGTTGCTTGCTCAATAGGGCGATGCAGCTCCGACAGCAACTGGCAAAACCAAACCGTATCAGCAACCGCATGAGCCACAACACGATACTCAGCTTCGGCTGACGAGCGAGAAACCGTAACCTGCCTTTTTGAAGACCAAGAAACCAAATTGTTACCAAGAAAAACACAAAATCCAGATATGGACCGTCGAGTATCGGGGCAACCAGTCCAGTCTGCATCAGAGTAAGTTGTCAACAAGGTAGGAGAGGATTTGTTTATATGAAGACTTAAATCTAATGTGCCTTTGAGATACCGAAGAATACGTTTGACATAGTTGAAGTGAGGAACACGAGGATCATGCATGTAAAGGCAAGCTTGTTGGACAGAAAAAGATATTTGAGGACAAGTAAGAGTCAGATATTGGAGGGCGCCGGTAAGACTATGATAAAGAGAAGGATCAGAAAAGAGATCACCATCGACAGAAAGTTTTGAACCTATATCAGCAGGAGTACAAGACGGTTGATAATCAAGCATACCAGCACGAGAACAGCACGAGAAAGAAGATCTAGGGTATACTGACGTTGAGATAAGAAAAGATTAGATGAGTCACGGATGACAGCAATACCTAAGAAGTGATGAAGAAGACCTAGATCGGATATAGAAAATTCTTTGCGAAGAAGAAAGACAATATGATCTAAAAAGTGTTGTGAGAAAGCTGTGAGAATAATATCATCAACATAGAGAAGTAGATAAGCGGTGTCGGTATTATGATGAAAGGTGAATAGAGAAGTGTCAGAACGAGAAGGAGTAAAGCCAATTGTTTGAGCATAAGTACAAAAATGTTGAAACCAAGCCCGTGGTGCTTGTTTTAGACCATAGAGAGATTTTTGAAGAAGACAAACATGATTAGGATAAGAGGAATTTTCAAAGCCAAGAGGTTGTTGACAATAAACAGTTTCTTGAAAAGAGCCATGGAGAAAAGCGATTTTGACATCGAGTTGATGGATGGGCCAAAAAGAAGAAACGACGATGCTAAGAACAGTACAAATAGTGCTGGGTTTGACAACTAGAGAGAAAGTCTCATCATAATCGATGCCGTGTTGCTGAGAGTAACCACGACATACCCATCAAGCTTTATAACATGCAAGACTTCCATCAGAATTAAATTTGTGTCGAAAAACCCATTTGCGGGAAACTATATTAGTGTTTGATGGATGAGGAACTAATTGCCATGTGTTATTTTGAATGAGAGAATCATATTCATCTTTCATGGCTGTGGCCTAATTAGGATCTAGGAGAGCTGATTTGTAAGATTTGGGAATAGAGGAAGAACACAGAGATGCATTGAGATTTAGACGATCTTTAGCGGGTAAACAAAAACCGGATTTTCCACGTGTGCGCATGGTATGATTATTAGTGGGAGCTGGGACGATAATAGCATGAGGAGGAGGGACGAATGATGATGTTGAAGACGCTCGGCGCAGCGGAAGAAGCGGACGCAGGAATCGGCGGTGGAGACGGTGGCGGCAGGAAGTCTGCCGTGACCGAGTTTTCGGCGGTTTCGGCAGCCACGACAGAGGTGGTGGTAGGAGAAGGCGCGGGAGGATCGGCTGCCGCGGCAGAGAATTCAGGCATTTTTGCTGCCGCGGCAGGAGCGATGGCAGGAGGTGGCTGATAAAAGAAGAGAAAATTATTTGGACGAGGATGGCTAGTAGATGGTGCGGATGTTTTAGGATCAAGAGATTGACGCACAGAAAAGGGAATTTTTTCAGCAAAACTTACATGACGAGACACATGGACACGACCACTAACAAGATCTAGATAACGATAGCCTTTTTGTTCGTCGAAAAAACCTAGATGGATGCACGAGATAGAACACGGTGAAATTTTATTAGGAGAAGTAGAGTAGGAGTTAGGAAAACAAAGACAGCCGAAGACACAAACGTCGGAGTAGTTTGGGTGAGAAAGAAATAAAGAGAAGTAGGGTGTGGTTTGAGAATTAACTTTAGATGGTCGAATGTTAAGTAGATATGTGACCGTGTGGAGAGCTTCAACCTAGAACTTCTGAGGCATAGAAGATTGAATAAGAAGGGTGCGAGTGATGTCATTAAGAGTGCGAAGAGAACGTTCACCCTTGCCTTTTTGGGGGGAGGTATAGGGACAGGAAAAATGCAGAAGAATTCCATATTGGAGAAAAAAAAATCAGTTTTTAAAGTTGTCAAATTCACGACAATTATCACATTGAATAAATCTTATAGGAAGGAAAAAGTGGACCGAGACATAGCGCTGAAAATTAAGAAAAATATTGTAAACGTCGGATTTGTTGCGTAAGGGAAAGGTCCAAACATAGTGTGTAAAATCATCAAGAATAACATGTTTGCCTAATTGACATGAACATGTTTGCCTAATTGACACGACTGAAAAATAGAAGAATTATAAGAATCTCTATTACAAGGTATTGAAAATTCACTAAGAAGAGTAGATAACACATTATTTTTGGGATGGCCGAGACATTGGTGCCACATATCAACAGAGGCCACCATAGACGATGGAGGGGCAGCGACCAGAACACCATGGAGGGAATACAAATCACCAAAGCAATTGAACCGTGCGATCTCGGCCTTGATCTGGTAATCCTTCATAGACAAACCAAAAGGATCAAATTCGACAGAAACATGATTGTCATTGGTGAATTGGTGAACAAAAATTAGATTTTTAATTAGTGTAGGAGCTACAAGAACATCACGAAGAAGCAAAGGTTTGATTGGGGATTGAATATGGGCTTGACCAACACAGTAAATAGGAATAGATGATCCGTCACCGAGAGTAATAGATGGAAAAGGCGACGGTGTGTAAGAAGACAACAAATTACTTGATGCATACATATGACTAGAAGCACCAGAATCGAAAATCCAATCCGTACTAGAGTTTCCCTGTGCAGCAAAGTTGTTCATGGCTTGTAGAAAAGCAGCTTGGTCCCATCTCGGAGTCGAAGTAGAGGCTGGTGTAGACATGGGAGCTGGTGGGTGTGGCGGCATCGACAGTAGGGATGACATCAGCGTATAGATAGAGCCACCATCATTGTACTGCAACATATTGTACTGCAGCATGTAGAGTGAGGTTGTAGCACCATATAAAGCATAAGGAGCAGCGTTGTAGATTGTTGGCGTTTAGGCGAGGGAGGCGTGGTACGCGGCCGTCGCCTGTCGAGGCGCGAGGACGGGAGCGCCGCTGTGAGGGCGGGCGCCAGGCTGCCAGCCACCAGTGTAGGCAGGCGGGGCACCATAGGGCGTCGGGGCAGGCCAGGGCATATGCCACGCCTAGACTAGCCTGATCCATGGATCAGGAGAAGGACACCAGTTGGGGGGCGACGGTGATTGTCAACACCCGGATTTTTAAGTCCAAACGCCTGTTATGCCGTACATCACAATTTCAGGATTACCATTTTTGTGAGACATAACAGAATTGGTACCACAGTACATCATCCGTTACAAACTATAATAGTCTTACAAATAAAGAATCCCATGATCCAGTCTTAATACAATCAAAGCAGCGGAAACTAAACGTAGTAGGCTCCGTCTTCATGGTCACATGCAATGCTGACAATGGGAGGCGATCCTAGTTATCATAGACCTCCTGCTGTCCATCTTCCGGGTAATCCTCCTCATAGTCTGGCCATGGGAATAGCCAGGGACAAAGCCATGTGTACTCTTTAAGTACTCGCAAACTAACACTAACATGAGTAAGGTAAAAGTTGTAGGAACCTTAAGCTCTAGTTTTGTTTGCAAAAATCCAGGTTTATTTCATAAGGACTCAAGAGTAAAGACCTAAGTTTTAGTTCTCTACATTACTTAAGTGGGAAATTAGCTTTCAGGTCCACAACTTTCTTGTGGTCAAGTCCAAGTCATCTATCAAGTCACAAATCATTTTGGAAACATCTGACAACGGAACAGTATGGCCACTCCAACTATCCATAACCGTAGACAAGGCTATTCGAAAAGTTTGACACTCTGTAGAGGGGGTACACTTTCACCACAAAATTCGATACATTCATCAGGGATAACCCTGAATCATCATACTTGGTATGCGGATAATCAATCCTAACCTTTCAATTACACACCCTAGTATAGGCACCTCCCCTATGAGTTTGTCCTCCCAGCCATGGCCATCTGCCATCCTGGGCACTGCATAGGTGGACATTCATCACGAGGTAGCCTCATCTCAACCTCTTCCGCAAGGGTACCCATACTAAGACATATAAACTTATAGTCAAGCCCTACCCAACTCAGGTAATGTGGTTGTACGGTAAAATTGGAATGGTATCGCATCCGAACCCAATCATCAGTTTTTGTCAAAGTCAAGGGTCATGCCTCATTAAGTTTCATCATCAAATCATTGTGTTCCATAACACATGTCAAAACATTTCAATAGAATGAAGTATCATTCCAAGGTTTTCATAATCATTTTCACCAAGTATTCCCATCTAAAGTAATCAAGTTTTAGCTTAGCACTAGCCATTAATGTTTGAGGGTATCACTATTTTGGGTACTAATCCAGTATAAGTATCCATGACTAGTTCTATATTCTTGATGGTATCCAACCTACTTTTCCACTAATCACAATTCATTACTAGATAAGAAACTTCGGTAAAAGGGAAAGTAAAGCTGGTAAGTAAAAAATGGGATTGGTATAATCAAAGTTGCATAACCAAGCATGGATAGTGCATATGTATAGGGGGCTTGCATAAATAGCATGCATAGTTCTAGCTTGCCTTGCTGGTTGCAGTTGTGGAAGTTTTCTTCCTCTTCTTCGAAGTACTCCTCCTTGTTGTAGCCCGTGTTGGTACTAGCATCTATAAACACACACGAGGTACACAATCACCAAACAACACTTCACTACTTCTATTTAGCACACAAAGGCACACTAGATGATCTAGTATCATCTCAATCCTCACATGAAATAATGACACATTCTTATTTATCTTATTTTGGGAAAAGTAATTTCTACTCATTGAAAATACTTAAGATTTAATATTCTCCAATTAAAATAGTGGATCATGTTGAAACATGTCATCACCACATTCAATACTTGGGAATGTGATTTAAAATGGTGGTTGATGCACTCGACGATCGACGTAGAGCTCGTTGAGAACCCCAAGAGGAAGGTATGATGAGCACAGCAGCAAGTTTTCCCTCAATTATGAAACCAAGGTTTAATCGAACCAGTAGGAGTAAGGAAACACCCCAAAGGTGTTACTAGCTGAGCTTTGGCAGGGAGCACTACCGGTGCTAGTAGCAACGTGGAGACCTGCACAACACAACCACAGAACATTGTCCCCAACTTGCGATGAGGTTGTCAATCTCATCGTGTTTTGTGGAAAACAAAGGATTAAACGTATCAAATGGAAAGAAGTAAAAGTTTGCAGAAAGTAAACACAAAGCAGTAAACAGTTGTAGATTGTATGTAAAGTAAAAGGACCGAGATCCATAGTTCACTAGAGGTGGCTCTCCTTAGATAGATAACATGCTGGGTGAACAAATTACAGCGGGGCAATTGACAAACACCGAGAACGCAATACATGCATATACTAATCATCTTGACTCCTTTGAGACTTGATTGGGCATTACAACATAATACATAGACCGCCATCCAACTGCATCTATGACTAATAATCCACCTTCAGGTTACCATCCGAACCCCCTCCAGTATTAAGTTGCAAGCAACAGATTATTGCTTTACGAACTGCGTGTAAAGTAAACAATGCAATTGTTCTATGAACAAAGGATCGTTGTTTTCTCCCTAGTAGCAACAACACATCTAGTACCTTAGAGATTTCTGTCACTTCCCCAGATTACCAGAGGCATGATCCCACTATCGAGCATAAATACTAATTCTTGGAGTTGCTAGCATTTACTTGGCCAAGATAGCTACTAACAACGGAAAGGATGCAAGATCTCAAATAACAAAGACATGATAGAATCAATAATCAATCTGAAATAGCATCTCAATATCCATCGGATCCCCGCAAACACAACATGTATGAATTACAAATAGATTATCTTGATCATGAACGGAGCTCACAAGATCTAAACATAAAAGCACAAAGGAGAAGAAACCAGCCATCTAGCTACTACATGGATCCGTAGTCCAAGGATGAACTACTCACGCATCACACCGGAGGCTTGCATGGTGATGAAGAAGGCCTCCAAGGTGAATTCCCCTCTCTGGCAGGGTGCCGAGAAGAGCTTCAGATCCCCCCGATCTAGGGATAGAGAAGACGGTGGCTACAGACTCTTTCGTGGATTTCTGATCGGGTACCTAGGGTTTTCATCTCGAGGGTAACTTATAGGCGGAAGGAGAGGCCGAGGGGGTGCTGGGGTCGGCCAGACCACCCCCTGGCGCGGGCCAAGCCTGGCCACGCGGCCATGTGGTGTGGCCGGCCCCTGGCCCCTCTCTGTCTCGTATTTCTGGCACTTGATCCCTTCCGGAAAAATAGGCACTTTGGCTTTTGTCCCGTCCAATTCCGAGAATATTCATTTTCTGACTTTCCTGGAACCAAAAATAGCAGAAAACAGGCAGCTGGCAGTGTGGCTCTTGTTAATAGGTTAGTCTAAGAAATCATATGAAAAGTACTCCAAAGTTCGAACAAAACACAAGAAAGTGGATAAAACTAAGCATGGAACATCAAAAATTATAGATACATTTACAATGTATCAACATCCCCAAGCTTAACTCCTGCTCGTCCTCGAGTAGGTAAGTGATAAAAAGAAATAATTTTTGAGGTGACATGCACCATCAAAGACTTGATCAAACTATTTGCAAAACATTCAAAGCTAGGATCATAGTACTTCAATCATAACATGAAAGACAAAGTTCTAGCAATAAGCTAAGAAACTATGATGCAACATGAAAAGGTATAAACAAAAGATTCATGAATAACATGCTTTGCAAGACGTTTGTTTGTTTCACAAAAATAAAACATAGCATAATAGTATTCAGCTTGTCCCTCAATAGAGTAGCAAATATAAATGCATAGGACACCTTCAAAGTTCATAAGAGTGACTAGATACAATAGTTTAAAACAAGCAATAACAAGTTATGCATCAATCAACTAGTATTGGGACAATGCACACAGAACTAAGAATGGCCACTATGCTCTCAAAGTAAGTGCATAAAGATAGAAGGTGAGACTCAATATAATGGTGGAAGAAAGGCCTTTTGTAAAAGGAAGTAGGGATTCAAGTCTCATAAAGAGCTTCCAAAAATTATGGTACTTATAGCTTTCAGCTATCATTGCCCCCTATCATAAGCATCTTGAAGGTGATTAAGGTTAAAGTGACACAACAAAGAGGATATGCTTGACAAGTTATAAACCAAAATCTCATGCCCCTTACTTACGAAGACCGATCCTCATGCTACTCAACTTTAGTCACGAGTAAGCTCTTGTCATTGTAAGTATATGTGTATCATTAAGAACCGCCAACGGGGTACCCCTTGCACATGATACGGGAGCTTTCCCATAATAAAAATGACAAGGCATGCAGACAATGAGCATCTCAGCGATCTTTTTATTTGCTATTTGCATAGGTTTTTATTGAGGATGCTTCATAGAGTGCTCATTATGGTGATGCTGAAAGTTTCCACCATGATTAGGCATGGCTTAGGCTAGCGGCCCAGGCGTTTCTATAACACACATACACACTCCATGATCTTACAAGTTCCACTTTTATTTCACACCACCGGGATCCGTAAGCAAAAGATCATAATATCAACAGGGTACAAAGTACAAGTGCAATGTTGAAAGCGTTCCCCATGAAACATGGTTCTACTAATTTCAACTTATAAAGCGCAAGCATATACGCAACAAAGAAGGGCCCAATGGTTCAAGTTTATTAGAGGCAATAAAGTAAAGTGTGCCATCAAGTTCACGAGAGCTTTAATCACTAGTTTTCTCATAACCAGTGGAAGGTAAACAAAAGCATGAATATACTTGGAATAGCATAAGCTAGTAGGTAGGTATGGTGGACTCTTTGGAAAAACTTGGTTTAGGGATTTGGATGCATGAGTGGAACTCATACTTTGTTGTGGAGGCTAGCAAAAGACTGGGAGCGACAAACTAAGAGAGCAATAATGGCCATAATCATGCAGAGCGACAAAACATCATTGATCAAAGCATAAAGTTATACTACAAGTTGAAAACTAAAGGATCATAAAGGCTATGGTGACTTGAGATAGTCATAACATGGTGTGAGCATGTGCCAAGTCAACCCAAATAAAGCATCAAAGGAGAATACCACTATACTATGCTTTAATATGCTAAAACAACGCATGATTCATCCAAGGCACATTAAGAAATCTCAATTGTTTATAACAAGTCATGCTACAACAAAGAATACTAAGCATAAAGCCAAAACAATATCAAGCATGGCATGACAAAGCATAGGCCACAGTCAAAAACAAGCTCTTTTTACCACATAAGTATGAACTTTCCTACTCTTTTCCAAACCAAAACCAAACCAAACTATTTGCAAACCAATGTATGAAAGAGGGGGTCCAACCAATTTATTCAGAAAAATAAGCAAACCAAGCAAACTAAAAACCAAAACGAAAACGAAAAAGAAGACGCTCCAAGAAAAACACAACTGTGCATGAAACAATAAAAATAAAGCGTTTGGAAGAAACCTGGATTTTTATTGATGAAGAACGGGGATGCCTTGGGCATCCCCAAGCTTTGACGCTTGTACTTCTTGGATATTTCTTGGGGTGACACGCATGTCATCCCCAAGCTTGAGCTTTAGTCCATCCTTCACCTCATTACTCATTCCTTCCATACACCTGATTTTTTTTCTTCATACAAAACTTCACACAATCTCATTAGCAACATTAGTGCACTTAAGATAAATAAGTCTCAAGGTTCAGTTGTAACACCAAATAAACTTCCATTATAACACTAGCTACTGTAGCACTTCCCTCAAAAAGCTCAATTCCCAAATGGAACTCAAGAAGGAACTAACAAAAAGCAAATGCAGAAAATGGTAGAAATCTGTCAAAACGAACCAGCAGGTAAAGACAAAAAATTTCGAAGACCTTCTATTGCTCAAATCAGAAAGTGTTGAACTAACAAAAGCTAGATAACAACCTGGGGCAGAAGCGCAAGAAATTACAGCTCAATCCGACATACAGAAATCTCTCAGGAATTTTTACGGTGAAGCACAGAAATCTGTTTCGGGACAACAACTTTCCCAATCATTACTTCACTCTCATTAGAGGTTACTCTTGGCACAAAAAGCAAATAAAAAGGATAAGGAGAGGTTATTACAGAGATAATAACTTTCAAGACTCATCTAAAACTCTTGGGTTATCTCCCAACAAGTACTTTTCTTTACGCCTTTAAGTTAGGCATAAGAACCAAAGAAAGAATCAAGTGTTCTCAAATGAAGAAGCATTAAGACCAACTTTCTTGCCCTTACCTCTCTTATTTTTATTCTTAACCTTTGGGAAAATGTGATTGTTTGGTGGAGAAGAAAGGTGCATGGTCCCCTTTCCCACATCTATTATTACTCCAAGGAGTTCTAATAGGGATCTTCCAAGTGTAATTTGTCATTTTCCTGCACATTCAATAACAAGACAATCAGTAGAAATCATTTTCCCAAGGATCTTTGTAAACACTCCTTCAGCTATTCCAATAGGAAATAAGGTAGCATTATTAGCAATAGATATTTCTTTTCCTCCTTCAGTAAGCCCCCAAAGATTCAAAGATTCATAAATATCTCGGGGCATAAGACAAAATTCAGACATGATATCGCAGCGGGCTTGAAAAGTTTCAGTGTTTATCTCAATCTTTACTGTAGGGAGCCACTTTGATGGTTCAGAATTTATTGGAACATAATTGTGATGCTCCCTAAGCATATTATAGCAACTTTCTAAGCTACTAGTGCTAGCCTCAAGAGTGTTCAACCTAGCAAATATTTTTGCAAAATAAATATCAGTTTGGCTAAGCATAGTTTAAGTGATGATCAATTTCTTTATAGCATTAATGGCATCATCCTCATTACATTGGAGGAAATCTCCTCCCACAATAGCATCTAACGCATATCTATAGCAAAGAGCAATCCCAAGGTAAAAACTGCTAAGGAACAAGCCTGGAATCATTTTAGGCTCAGTCTTTTCATGTAGATCAGAGATTCCAAACCAAGCTTCCTTAAAACTTTCCTCAATTCCTTGTTTAAAAGTGAGAATCATTTCCTCGGGTGACATAATTATTGGAGCAAGGCTAGACATAGTGGCAACTCAAGATAGGAACTAATTTTTTTGTGTTTTCAAATAAGAAAGCAAAACAAGTAAAACTAATTGTTTTGATTTTTGAATAACAAAACAAGCAAACAAAGCAAAAAGAAACTAAGCAAAAAAAAAAACAACAAAGTAAAGATATTGGTTATGAGGGACTCCCCTTGTGAAGATGTCCTTGACTCCCCGGCAACGGCGCCAAAAAAGATCTTGATGCACACGACGATCGACGTAGAGCTTGTTGAGAACCCCAAGAGGAAGGTATGATGAGCACAGCAGAAAGTATTTCCTCAATTATGAAACCAAGGTTTAATCGAACCAGTAGGAACAAGGAAACACCCCAAAGGTGTTACTAGTTGAGCTTTGGCAGGGCGCACTACCGGTGCTAGTAGCAACATGGAGACCTGCACAACACAACCATAAAACTTTGTCCCCAACTTGCGATGAGGTTGTCAATCTCACCGTGTTTTGCGGAAAACAAAGGATTAAACGTATCGAATGGAAAGAAGTAAAAGTTTGCAGAAAGTAAACACAAAGCAGTAAACAGTTGTAGATTGTATGTAAAGTAAAAGGACCGGGATCCATAGTTCACTAGAGGTGTCTCTCCTTAGATAGATAACATGCTGGGTGAACAAATTACAGCGGGGCAATTGAAAAACACCGAGAAAGCAATACATGCATATACTAATCATCTTGACTCCTTTGAGACTTGATTGGGCATTACAACATAATACATAGACCGCCATCCAACTGCATCTATGACTAATAATCCACCTTCAGGTTATCATCCGAACCCCCTCCAGTATTAAGTTGCAAGCAACAGATTATTGCTTTATGAACTGCGTGTAAAGTAAACAATATAATTGTTCTATGAACAAAGGATCGTTGTTTTCTCCCTAGTAGCAACAACACATCTAGTACCTTAGAGATTTCTGTCACTTCCCCTGACTACCAGAGGCATGAACCCACTATCGAGCATAAATACTAACTCTTGGAGTTGCTAGCATCTACTTGGCCAAGATAGCTACTAAGAACGGAAAGCATGCAAGATCTCAAATAACAAAGACATGATAGAATCAATAATCAATCTGAAATAGCATCTCAATATCCATCGGATCCCCGCAAACACAACATGTATGAATTACAAATAGATGATCTTGATCATGAACGGAGCTCACAAGATCTAAACATGAAATCACAAAGGAGAAGAAACCAGCCATCTAGCTACTACATGGATCCGTAGTCCAAGGATGAACTACTCACGCATCACACCGGAGGCTTGCATGGTGATGAAGAAGGCCTCCAAGGTGAATTCCCCTCTCCGGCAGGGTGCCGGGAAGAGCTTAAGATCCCCCCGATCTAGGGAAAGAGACGACGGCGGCTACAGACTCTTTCGTGGATTTCTGATCGGGTACCTAGGGTTTTCGTCTCGAGGGCAACTTATAGGCGGAAGGAGAGGCCGAGGGGGTGCTGGGGTCAGCCAGACCACCCCCTGGCGCGGGCCAAGCCTGGCCACGCGGCCATGTGGTGTGGCCGGCCCCTGGCCCCTCTTTGTCTCCTATTTCTGGCACTTGATCCCTTCCGGAAAAATAGGCACTTTGACTTTTGTCCCGTCCAATTCTGAGAATATTCATTTTCTGACTTTCCTGGAACCAAAAACAGTAGAAAACAGGCAGCTGGCACTGTGGCTCTTGTTAATAGGTTAGTCCAAGAAATCATATGAAAAGTACTCCAAAGTTGGAACAAAACACAAGAAAGTGGATAAAACTAAGCATGGAACATCAAAAATTATTGATACATTTGCAATGTATCAGTGGTCATGCATTACAAGATTTAATATTACTATTTAATAATATTAAGATGACTAGAAATGCCTATACATCCTTCTTTTAATACTAAACCATGTTTTATATCTGTAGAACCAAATGTTTTTACATATTCATGTAGAGCATGGCCAATGTGATTTTTCAAAGTTGGAATCAACTCAAAAGCATTTATAGTTTATTTTATAAAAAAGTTTGAAGTGGCAAAAGTCTCTGTCTTGTTATTTTTAGTATAGGTGACCTATAGTTTCAATTTGTTTGAATCCAACGGGAGTGAATAGATATTTTCAATACCTTTCTAACAAAATTGGAATCATGCATTTTGGATCATTACATCTCTTTGAATTGAATATTCTACTAACAGAATAGGGTTTTAAACTAAATAGAAAAATTCCATTTGAACTGCTAGGCTCTACGCTAGAAAAGAAATGGCCCATCCCAACTGCACGGCGCGGACACAGCGGGCTGCTGGCAGAACGATCCCACGCGTCAGCGGCTCATCTAAACCGAAACGATATCTATCAATCTCAGCCTTAGGATTAGAACGAAATCTACGGCTAAGGTTCATCGTCTACGACGAACAGCTCCGGCGAGATTCTAAACCTAAAGCGATAGTGGGGGTCGGTGGGGACTCACCAGAGCTCCAACTAGGGTTGGAGATGGGGGCGAACGAGCTGGTCGACGAAGGCGGTTTGATGGGTGGTCGCGGCGGCTCCTAGGGTAGCTCCAATCGATGGCTCCCTTCCTTCACTGCAGCGGCAGACTCTGGCCAAATTCCGGCGTCATGGTGCTCGCCTTGATCCGGGGAAGGGTCAGTGAGGTTCCTGGGTGAGTGGGGAGTGAGATGGTGTGCCGAATGAGGTCTGGGGTGGCCTCTATTTATACACCGGCATTGGAGGCAGGGTGGCATGGTCAGGCTTCACCGGCGATGCTGCTACAGGTCGTGCTAAGCATGGCGGAGGGCATGGGTCGACGCGGGGGACTATGGCGATAGTCACGCGTGCAATGGCGCGACAAGGGGCGGTCTCAGTCGGCCGGGCAACGTCGGCGCTCTTTTCAGGTACGGAAGTGTTCGTCACTAAGTACGGTGGTCACGGGGTGTGCGGCGGTGAACCATCGTGTGTGGGAGGTCACTGGTGCCACGACGACTGCGGGTACAAGCGAAGAGAGCGAGGTGCGGCGTCTGTGCGCGAGGTGACTGCGGCGCTCCATCGTGCTCTCGGCATGGCAGGGTGTTAAATGGGCGTGGTGATTCCAGCGTCTCCACTTCTCGCTGATGGTCAAGGGGTGGACAGAGGGTGGTGGTGAGGTCACGGCTAGCAGCTAGGCATCGTGGGAGAGGGAGGCATGGCGCGAGGCGACCTGTCCATGGTCGACCGGCATGACCTCCCTCAGGTATGGCATGGCACTGGTGCAATGACGACGGTGAGCTTCTCCACTGCACGGCTAGGTACTGGGATGATCGTGGGTGAGCAAGTGAGGTTGATTGCAGTACTAAGATGAGCACAAGTTTGATTTCAAACAGTATATAGTGGTTGAGTTTGTACTCTGTCTGCCAGGTGTTCGACCAAATGGCCACATGAATTCAACTTTCAAATTTTTGAATGATTTTTGGTGAGTGTGATGGTCACATAGTTGATAGTCTATGGTTGCTGGTAATTGTCAAGTGGTGTTGATTTGAGTGGTTTTTGAAAAATGGTGATCTATGCACCTACACTTGATTCAATTTTGAATTGCCTCTTGAATAGATTTTAAAATAGTTTTTGTGACTTTGTAAGGTTTGCTTGGGTTCACTTTTACTTGGTCTAGCAAGGGGTGAAAAGAATTGGGACTGTTTATGTTAGAAATCTTTTAATATAGATGCCCAAAGTGGGCTAGTGGTTAAGTTTTGCCAAAATGACCATATGCTCATATGATCCATATTTTACTTTCTTTTCATTTGATTTTTCTTAGAAATGATCTAGATGATGTGGTAATCCTTTTTAAACCAATCCTTATCATTGGTAGCACTCAAACATGGAAATTTCAAGCATTCATGCATTAATGAAAATCACACATGCATTCATATCAAGTTTAATAATAAAAGTTTTTGTTAACCCTAAACTTGGGTGATTAGATCTTGATAAGCTTGTTTAATATTTTTGAGATGTTACAGTGATGCGGTCGGTGGTACAGACGGTGGAGACGGAGCCGAGGGCGGAGGAGGAGCAGGCGCCGTATGAAACTGCGGCGGTTTAGGGTTTCGACCCCTGTCGTTGGGACTTGGACGCCAGCCCGATGGTTGAGGAGGAGCCATTGGAGGAGATGGCGGTAGCGGCGGTGGTGTAGGCGATCGAGGAGCAGCAGTGAAGACCCGAGGACAGGAGTCCTTGTTGGTTTGGGCATGATCGACCCATTGCAACATCGAGCGAACCTCGACGAAGGAGGGGCATAGACGCATCATAGGGATGAAGGAGGCATGTTTCTCGAACCACTTGCGGTGGCCGACAAGGAGGACATTGATGAGCTGCCGATCGTCGATCGGATCACCGAGTTCTCGGAGTTCATCCGTGATCGCCTTAAGGCGTTGGCAGTAGACACCGGTGAGTGTATCACCTTGCACCGTGTTCCGAAGCTCGGTGTGGAGATTGTTGGTGCGAGCGTCCATGTTGTCCTGGAAGAGCTGACGAAGGGCTGCCCACAGATTTGTTGGGTCCGCAGCATAGAAAACAAATTTTTTCCTACGATGAGAACTATACGCCAAGATCTATCTACTAGATACAGAGCAACGGGTGGACATACATCCATGGAGAACTTACCCTCGAAGACAACGAGTTTTGTTAACGAGTAGGAACTCGTGGTTGATGTAGTCGTACGCTTGCCAATCTCAAGATCGTGTGGAAGTCTGAGCGCCACATCAGCAGCGCATCCGTCCTCATACACACGTTCAAGCCACCGGACAACCTCCACCTCCTCGCTCCAGCGAATGAGCGGAAGCAGCAACTCCTTCCAGATGCAAGGCCACCGGGAACATGTATCTCGCTAATCCAAGACCATGGGGAATATCTAGAGGGGGAGAGAGATCTTTTACGAGGAGGTGTGCTTTGTGAGGGAGGAGAGGGGGGCTCCTCCCCTCCCATGGCCGGCGGCCAAAGGGGGGGTGCCCCCACCTCTTCCTCATTCATGTGGTGAAGCTCCACTCACATAAATTTTGACTCCACCCAAAATTCCACTCACATGCATTAAATTTCCACCAAATTTAATGCCACTCTCAATTAATAAAACTCTTTTATTTATTTTATTCAGATTTTTGTTAATTAACAAACATTCACATAAAACCCCTTGCAACATTTCAATATCACATGCAGAACCACTTTTTGCAATTTCACCCGAAACAATTCCGGTTTCTATCGAAACATCTCCTGCGCTTTGCAAACCTTTTGTCTGAAACGTATGTGCTCCTAAATGGTGTCCGGCAACCCTTAAGTGTGTCACCCTACGGTTTGCGAATAATGCAGACATGATTGAGACTCCTCTCAGATCAATAATCAGAATCGGGACCTAGAGATCCATACTGACTCCTGCACATTCAACGATGACTTCTATGATCGTGAGAACCTTTAACGCTAGTAATTTAATCCCTTTGTCTCATGATATAATACATGTCCGACATTCGATCATCGGTATCCAAATACCTAGTTTGATCTCGTTACCGACATGCACTCTTTTCTCATTCCCGTGGTATAACATTCTAGTGATCACATCACTTGCTTGCAAGCTATCTTAATGTGATATCACCGAGAGGGCCTAGAGAATATCTATCCGTCATCGGGCTTGAAAAATTCCACTCTTGATCCATGAGCCTCAACATAACACCTTCGTAGCACCGAACCCACCTTTATAGTCACCCTGTTACGGTGTGACGTTTGATGTTATCAAGATACTCTTCCGGTGTTAAAAATTAACATGATCTCATGGTCTAAGGACTAAGATTACTTCGTATGATGATATAGAAATGTAAACATAATGACTTGATCGTAATGCTATACTTCGGATGAATGTTCATCACATCATTTCACAAATGTTGTGACCTCGTTATTAACAACATCCAATGTCTATGATCAGGAAACCTTGATCATCTTGTTAATCAACGAGCTAGTCTGGAAGAGAGGCATAACTAGGAACCCTTTTTGTTTATAAAACACACATGTATTGACGTTTCCTATCAATACAATTATAGCATGCAAAATAAACATCTATCACATATAAGGAATACATAATAACAACTTTATTATTGCCTCTCAGGGCATATTTCCTTCAAGATTGGCGGCAGAGGCACCATCACGGTGTACGAGAATTGAAGATTTTTGTGGAGACTCGCATGTAGATCCATTGAATAATGGCGAGATCATCCTTGACCCATTGCGGATCGTGAGGTTGAGGGCGAGCGTCGTCGGCAACGTGAGAGCGTAGGTTGCATCGCGTGAGGTGGACATCAAGGAGATGATGCCAATGGTAGTAGTTGTGAGCTGCGAGGTCTAGGGTCACGATATGTAGGGGCTAATATCAGATATGGTGTCGATGAAGGAGATTGAAGGGGCTATTGGTGGAGGTAGAGCTAAAGTAAAGGTAGAGGTGGAGGGGTCCGTGGCGGCGGCGACCTTGGCAGCGACTATGGCGGTGTGCCGTTCGAAGTAGCCGGGCGGTAGCGGGTGAGCCATACCCTAGGATCAGAAGTCTGATGGAGGGGCAGCGGCCGGAACACCATGTAGGGAATACAAATCACTAGAGCTATTGAACCAAGCGATCTCGGCCTTGGTCCGAAAATCCTTCATAGACAAACCAAAAGGGTCGAATTCGACAAAAACATGATTGTCATTGGTGAATTGGCGAATAGAAATTAGATTTTTAATTAGTGCAGGAGCTACAAGAACATCGCGAAGAAGCAAAGGTTTGATTGTGGATTGGATTTGGGCTTAACCGACACAGTAAATAGGAATAGCTGATCCGTTATCGAGAGTAATAGATGGAAAAGGCGACGGTGTGCAAGAAGATAGCAAATTACTTGATGCAGACATATGACTAGAAGCACCAGAATCGAAAATCCAATCCGTACCTAAGTTTCCTTGTGCAACAAACTTGTTCATGTCTTGTGGAAAAGCAGCTTGGTCCTAGCTCGGAGTCGAAGTAGAGGCCAGTGTATACATGGGAGCTGGCGGGTGTGGCGGTGTCGGCAGTAGGGCCGACATCGACGTATAGATAGAGCCACCATCATTGTATAGTGACATGGGAGCTGGCGGGTGTGGCGGTGAGGATGTAGCGCGATATGAAGCATAAGGAGCAGCGTTGTAGATTGTTGGCGCATAGGCGGGGCAGTGTGGTACGCGGCCGTCGGCTGTCACAACGCAAGGATGGGAGTGCCAGTGTGAGGGCGGGCACCGGGTTGCCAGCCACCAGTGTAGGCAGGCGGGGCACCATAGGGCATCAGGGCAGACCAAGGCATAGTCCATGCCTGGACTATCCCGGTCCACAGATCAGGAGAAGGATGCCAGCCGGGGGCGGTGTTGATGCGGTTGGTGGTGCAGACAGTGGAGCTAGAGCCGAGGGCGGAGGAGGAGTAGGCGCTGTATGAAACTACGACGGTTTAGGGTTTCGACCCTTGTAGTTGGGACATGGATGCCAGCCCGATGGTTGAGGAGGAGCCATTGGAGGAGGTGGCGGTGGTGCAGGCGGTCGAGAAGCACCAGTGAAGACCTAAGGACGGGAGTCCTTGTTGGTTTGGGCACGATCGACCCATTGCAGCATCGAGCGAACCTCGGCGAAGGAGGGGTGCGGACGCATCATAGGGATGAAGGAGGCATGTTTCTTGAACCGCTCGCTAAGGCCGACGAGGAGGATGTTGATGAGCTATTCATACGTCCATTTTGCATCACTATTCTATGTCTTAATTCACTATTATTCATTGATATATTTCGTATTGAGAGGTGATACTTATGTCATTTCATCTATTTTTGCATGGTTGATGACTTTTGGAGCATGGACCGCTGTAGTCAGGATTCTGATGGAAAAGGTGCTGTTTGGAGGCAAAATTCGCGAAGATCAGAAAATCCAGGAAAATATACGGAAAATCCTATTTTTCCAGAAGACTAAGGATGCCAGAAGATGGAGTGGAGGTGGGCCACAGGGGGCCCACACCACCCTATGGCGCGGGCAGGCCTAGGCCGCCCCTGGAGGTGGTGTGGCCACCCTGGCCCACTCCAGCCTCTCCCCTCTGGCGTATATCATCCTCCCGAAACCCTAAGACTCGGGGAGTGACCACAGAAAGATTTCGCCGCCTCTGCGGGGCAGAAAACACCGATAGAGAAAGATCTCTCCGGCAGACAGATTTCTGCTGGGGGAATTCCTTCTCGGAGAGGGGAGATCATCGCCATCAACACCACCATCAAGCTGGACTTCATCGGGATCATCATCATCATCATCACCATCATCACCATCAGCACCCTCATCACCATCTCCATATTGCCGTAACAATTGGTTGAATCTTGCATTAGTTCATAGGGGAAACCTTCCCGGTGTTGATTACTCTTTGTAGTTGATGCTATTGAGTGAACCATTGAATTATTGTTTATGTTCAGATTGTTATACATCATTATTCCATCTCTGATCATGATCCATATGATGTCTTGTGAGTAGTTCGTTTTGTCCTTGAGGACATGGGAGAAGTCTTGTTGTTTGTAGTGGAGTTGCGTTGAGAAAGGTTCAATAGATTGTTATTTAAGTTGTGGTGTACTTTTTCTAGTGGTGTCATGTGAACGTCGACTACATGACACTTCACCTACAAGGGCCTAGGGGAATGCATTGTGTATTTGGCTACTAATCGTAGGGGTTGGCGGAGTGACAGAAACCTGAACCCCCGTTAGGAAACCATTGCACAAGGGACGTAAGGGTCTTAGAGTTTAAAGTTGTGGTTAGGTTTCTACCTTAATTACTTTCTTGTACTTACGGATGTTTGCAAGGGGTATAATCACAAGTATGTATTAGTCTTGGATGGGGCGGTACATTAGCACAGGTTCACCCACACAACACTTAGCAAGCTAAAGAAGATTAATCGACTATATGAAGCGAAAGCACTTAACAGTCTCCCCATGTGTCCTCGAGAACGTTTGGTCATCTTAAGTAATACAACCGGCTTGTCCTTTGCTGCATAAAGGATTGGGCCACTTGCTGCATTTATTTACACTGTCTTTTGTTTACTCGTACTTTGTTTACTTGCTTTATTGAAAACCCCTAAAAATTCGTTTGCTAAGTATTTGCAGAGAATTCCTGATCCATACCACTAGCTAGCACCTTCTGCTCCTCGTTGGGTTTGACACTCTTACTTACCAAAAATACTGCGATACACCCCCTATACTTGTGGGTCATCAAGACTATTTTCTGGCGCCGTTGCCGGGGAGTGAAGCGCTATTGGAGTGTGGAACTGGTAAAGGAAACTTCTTATGTGAGTATTGTTTACTTCTGCTAGTTGCTTTATTTTTGTTATGGATAATTCGCTGAGTTTCTTATTTGGTAATGCTACTACCACTGCTAAGGTAGTTGATAAGCTACCACCTGCTAAGAATGATGTTTTCAAAATACCTACAAGAATTATTGATCGTGTTATGGATAACTACTGTGTTGGGGATGGAACTGTCCATCTCGATGATCATTTACTCTTTATACACGAATTATGCGGGTTGTTCAAGTGTGCAGGTATTACTACAGATCAAGTTAAGAAGAATTTATTCTCATTATCACTCAAAGGAAGAGCTGAGGAATGGTATAAGCTGCTGAAGAATGGTCAAGCTCTGGAATGGGAGGAAATAGTGCCTCTCTTTTATTCAAAGTTTTATCCTCCTAGTGATATTCATAAAGATCGGAATCAAATATACAACTTTTGGCCTCTTGATGGAGAGAGTACAACTCAAGCTTGGGGGAGATTGAAGTTACTAATGCTCAAATGTCCCATTCATGAGCTCCCCAACAATATTATTATCAACAACTTTTATGCAAGGCTCCCTCTACATGATAAAGATTTATTGGACGCTTGTTGTGCTGGATCATTCACTCGTATGGAAGAAGAAGCTAAATGGGACCTTCTAGATCGTATTCAAGACAATGCTGAAGCTTGGGAGAATGACAAAGGTAGAAAGCCAGGTATAAATTATGATTATGAATGCATTGAATCTTTTATGAGAACTGATGACTTTCAAAATATTAGTAATATTTATGGTCTTGATTTGCAAGTTATTACGAATTGCTTTAGAGCTTTTGCTTCTTATATTGAAATTCCAAAAAGGGGATGGAATAAGTACCATGCACCTTACAAAGATATTGTTGACTATGCTCCTATTGGAAGTGCTGAGTATTGCATTATCGACCCCATCTTACCCGAACCTTATATCTAGAAGATTCCCTTCCCCGAAAAGGTAAAGGACCATCCTATGATAACTAATGTAATCACCAAAAGTGAAAAAAGAACTGTAAAACCTAATGAACAAATAAACATTGAACCTACGGTAGCAATTGTGAAAGACCTTGTCACTAAAAGCATAGAAGATGGGCACATAGTCTTTTGTGAGGATGCTTCTAATATTGTTTCACATCCCAATAGAACTAAAAAGGCTAGTGTTCCTGTGCTTTCTATTAGAATTGGTGATCATTGCTATTATGGTTTATGTGATATTGGTGCAAGTTCTAGTGCTATTACTTATGAGCTTTACAGAGAAATTATGCATGAAATCAGTCCTTGCAAGTTGGAAGAGATTGATGTGGTTATTCACCTTGCTAATAGAGAGACCATCTCTCCAATTGGTATTGTACGAGACGTGGAAGTTCTTTGTGGTAAGATTAAGTACCCTGCTGATTTTCTAGTACTCGGTTCGGCTGCTAGTAAAACCTACCCTATCATTTTTGGTAGACCTTTCTTGAGTACTTGTGGAGCTATTATTGATTGCAAGAGGGAGAAAATCTTGACTAAGTTTGATGGGGAATCTTATGAGTTTAATTTTTCGAAATTTGCTAAAGAAACTTGCGAAGAGGAAACCCATACTGAGGATTTTAGGGTTGAACAACTTTCTTCTATTTCTCTTGCTCCTAACAATGCTTTGCAGCAATTTATGGAAGATCATGAAAGTGAAATCTTCATGGAAGAAAGGAATGAGATTGACAGGATTCTCCGTGATCAACCTATGATGCTTAAGCACGACTTGCCTGTAGAAGACTTGGGTACCACGATGCCACCTAAAAAGGATCATGTTTTTGATCTAAAACCTCTCCCTGATGATCTTAAATATGCTTATATTGATGATAGAAAGATATATCATGTTATTGTTAGCGCTAAACTTTCAGGAAAGGAAGAAGAAATGTTATTGGAAGTTTTGAGGAAACATCGAGGAGCTATGGGCTATACTCTGGATGATTTAAAAGGGATTTCACCTACTATATGTCAGCACTCTATCAACATAGAACCAGATGTGAAGCCGGTAGTGGAGCACCAACGACGTTTAAATCCTAGGATGAAGGAACTGGTAAGGAATGAGGTATTGAAACTCCTTGATGCTGGTATTATTTACCCTATTGCTGATAGTGAATGGGTTAGTCGTGTTCATTGTGTTCCTAAAAAGGGAGGTATTACCGTTGTCCCTAATGATAATGATGAAAGAATAGTGGTAGGCTATAGGATGTGCATCGATTTTAGGAAAGTCAATAAAGTTACTAAGAAAGATCACTACCTGCTTCCTTTTATTGATCAAATGTTGGAAAGGTTGTCTAAAAAGACCCATTTTTGTTTTCTTGATGGTTATTCTGGATTCTCTCAAATTGCTGTTAAACAACAAGATCAAGAAAAAACTACTTTTACTTGCCCTTATGGAACTTATGCTTATAGACGTATGCCTTTTGGTTTATGTAATGCTCCTGCTACTTTCCAAAGGTGCATGCCTGCTATCTTTCATGGTTTTTGTGAGGAAATTGTAGAAGTGTTCATGGATGACTTTCCTGTCTATGGAACTTCTTTTGATAATTGTCTGCACAACCTTGATAAAGTTTTGCAGAGATGTGAAGAAACTAATCTTGTTCTTAATTGGGAGAAATGCCACTTCATGGTTAATGAAGGGATTGTTCTTGGGCATAAAGTTTTTGAAAGAGGCATAGAAGTTGATAGAGCTAAGGTTGAGGCAATTGAGAAGATGACATGTCCAAGAGACATCAAAGGTATTCGTAGTATCCTTGGTCATGCTGGTTTCTATAGGAGGTTTATTAAAGACTTCTCTAGGATATCAAAACCTGTCACTAATCTTCTTCAAAAAGATGTACCTTTTGTTTTTGATGATGATTGTAGGGAAGCTTTTGAAACTCTTAAGAAGGCTTTAACTATATCCCCTATTGTTCAACCACCTGATTGGAGTTTACCCTTTGAAATAATGTGTGATGCTAGTGATTTTGCTGTAGGGGCTGTCCTTGGGCAACGTATTGATAAAAAGTTAAACGTTATCCATTATGCTAGTAAGACTTTAGACGCTGCTCAAAGGAATTATGCCACTACTGAAAAGGAATTTCTAGCTGTTGTCTTTGCCTGTGATAAGTTTAGGCCCTATATTGTGGATTCAAAAGTAACCATTCATACCGATCATGCTGCTATTAAATATCTTATGACAAAGAAGGACGCTAAGCCTAGGCTTATTAGATGGGTACTTCTTTTACAAGAGTTTGATCTACATATAGTAGATAGGAAGGGTGTTGAAAACCCTGTAGCTAATAATTTATCTCGTTTGGAAAACATCTCTTTTGACCCTATGCCTGTTAATGATAGTTTCCCAAATGAACAGTTAGCTACAATAGGGGTGAGCTCACGAGGAAGCCCTTGGTATGCTGATTATGCTAACTTTATTGTCTCCAAGTATTTGCCTCCAACTTTTATAGCTCAGCAAAGAAGAAAGTTCTTCTATGATTTGAGGCATTATTTTTGGGATGACCCACACTTATACAAAGAAGGAGTTGATGGTATTATGCGAAGATGTGTTCCAAAATATGAACAAAAAGAGATATTGCGTAAATGTCATGGTAGCGCCTATGGAGGACATCATGTGGGAGATAGAACTGCACAAAAAGTACTACAATCAGGTTTCTACTGGCCTACCCTTTTTAAAGATGCAAGAAAATTTGTTTTATCTTGTGATGAATGTCAGCGTGTTGGTAATATTTCTAGACGCAATGAAATGCCTATGAACTACTCTCTAGTTATTGAACCTTTTGATTGTTGGGGATTCGACTTTATGGGTCCTTTCCCTCCTTCGAAGGGTTACACTCATATTCTTGTTGCCGTTGATTATGTTACTAAGTGGGTAGAAGCCATTCCTACGAAAAGTGTTGACGGGGAAACCTCTCTAAAAATGCTTAAGTACGTTATCTTTCCTAGGTTTGGAGTGCCTAGGTATCTCATGACTGATGGGGGTTCTCATTTCATTCATGGTGGTTTCAGGAAGACCCTTGCTAAATATGATGTTAATCATAGAATTGCTTCAACTTATCACCCCCAAACTAGCAGGCAAGTAGAGTTATCAAATAGAGAAATTAAATCTATCTTGCAAAAGACTGTTAATAGGTCTAGAAAAAACTGGGCTAAGAAGTTGAATGATGCTTTATGGGCTTATAGAACTGCTTACAAAAATCCTATGGGAATGTCTCCTTATAAAATGGTTTATGGGAAAGCTTGCCACCTACCCTTAGAATTAGAACACAAAGCTTACTAGGCAGTGAAAGAACTAAATAGAGATTGTAAGCTCGCTGGTGAGAAAAGATTATTTGACTTAAGTTCTTTAGATGAATGGAGGAGTGAAGCCTATGAGAATGCTAGGCTCTTTAAGGAAAAAGTCAAAAGATGGCATGACAAGCGAATACTTAAGAGAGAATTTCATGTTGGTGAGAAAGTTCTATTGTATAGGTCTCGTCTCAGATTTTTTGCAGGTAAGTTACTATCAAAATGGGAAGGGCCTTTCATCATTGAAGAAGTATACCGTTCAGGAGCAATAAAAATTTCTTCTCTAAAAGATAATACTACACAAGTAGTCAATGGACAGCGACTCAAACACTATATTGCTGGAGATTCTTACAATGAAGATGTTGATGCCTTTCAAGTTATAACTCCAGATAAATTCATTAAGGACCAAATTCAGAGACCTACGGAGTCTGTTTTCATGTAGGTAACGGTTCTGGTAAGAAAAGTTCCGCGAAAATACAATACAACTATATTTTTGCAGTTTTCAGTCGATAAGGAAAGTTTCGAAGCGAAAAAGGGATGGAACCGGAGCCGGGGTGGCCCACACCACCCCATGGCGCGGGCCCACCCCTGGCCGCGCCACCAGGTGGTGAGGCCACCCAGGACTCCGCCTCTGACTCGTTTTCACCCAGTACCTTCCTTTTGATATGAAACTTTGTAATATATAACCCCCGTATCCCCCGAGGTTCGTATATCGTGTTTTCTTCGTGTTTTTGTTCCAATCTGTTTCTGCCAGCTAGAATCCCAGATTTGGAGCCACAATGTCTTCCTCTGGATCATCCAAAGGAGATTCTTTAGAAGATATCATCAACCCATACATGAGAGAATTAAAGATTCATCCCAAGGAGTTGTTGCTCGAAGGTGGGGAGGTCCGGATGAAAGAGGTTCAAGGCCCTAAAGGTGAAGGAAGTCTGGAGGATAGGATGGAAGCACTGGAGCAAGAAGTCTTTAGGTACAGGAAGATGGCGGATCGCGAAGTGGATATCATCCATAGGATTTGTTCCGAACTCATCACCGAGCACCAAAAGGAGACTGCTAAACTCAAAGACGAAGTCTTCTAACTCCGCCAAACAACCAACGAACTGCAAGCACAGTTCTATGACGTTCAAAATCAAAATTGTGAGTATGAGGCTAGATTTAAACGCATAAGTGCTGCTCAAAGTTTCAGGATGTTGGAAACCATGATGTCCTTTGTTGATGGGAAGCCTTTACCTTGGAAGACGGACGAAGATGAGAGGATACCACCACCACCGAAGGAGTAATTCGTCATCAGGTTTGGCATCCCCTTGGTTTGTTCCAAGCTTGGGGGAGTGCCACGGTATCATATCACTATCTTCTATCTTTTTACCTTATTAGTAGAGTCATATCATGAATATAGGAGTTATTATGTAGTATGGTTTGCATTATGGAAGTGTCCCCTCTCTCATTAGATATGTATCCCTTGGTGTGAGTTTCCGTTATGGAATATTAATGAGAAGTTCTATCATTTACTCTTTTCCATAGCTTATGTTAGTTTTCAATTCATGGTTATATGATTGATCTTGTTGTTAGTATTGGTAGCACTTTGGGATCATTGAGTTAATTTAGTTGGTTTTGGCAAACCTAGCTCGGTCAGTAGCAACACCTTTTTGAGAGTTGAAAGAAAAAGATAGAAGTACTCTAGAGAAAAATAATTTCATCATCTTTCTTTCTTGATTTGCTCATAAGTCTAGTATTCTCTAGTTAAGATCTTTTGTGCTTCCAAGGAAGATTGCATGTTTGTTTTTATCATTTGTATGTTTGTTTGTTTCCTTCAACTCTTGTACTTGCTACCCAGCCTTGCTAGCCAAAAACCTATACCGAGAGGGATTTCTTCTCGTGCATCCACTCCTTTAAACCAAAACCTTTGCCATTTGTGTCCACCATACCTACCTAGTAGCATTATTGCTATTTCAAGTAAATTCTTGTTTTGTCAACCTCCCAAATTAAACTTGTTATGCGAAAATCAGTGATTAAAGCTCTCACGAACTTGATGGCACACTTTACTTTCTTGCATCTAATAAACCTGAACCATTGTGAACTCTCCATGAAAGTTATATGCTTGCAAATTATAGGCTGGGGATTAGCAGAACCGTGCTGTCACGGGGAACGCTTTCAACACTTGTAAATATATACCTAGTTGATACCTTGCTCTTTTGTTTGTGGATGTCGTCGGTGTGAAATAAAACGGGAGCTTGTAGGTCCATGGAGTTATGTATGTGTGTTAGAGAAACGCCTGGGCCGCTGGTCTAATCCATGCTGACATGGTGGAAACCTGCAGCGTAACCATAATGATATCTATGAAGCATTCTTCTTATAAAAAAGAGAGAGAGATAGCTATTGAGAAAAAGAAAAGAAAAAAAAGAGAGATACTATGAAAAGAGGAAAGAGAGAAAAAAGCACCATTTTCCCATGGTAAATAAGAAGATTGCTGAGATACTCATTGTCTGCTTGCCTTGTCATTTTGATATGGGGATTCTTCCATATCATCGGGGAAGGGGTACCCCGTTGGCGGTTCTCAATGATACGCACATACTTACGATGACAAGAACTTACCGGTAACTAAAGTTGAGTAGCATGAGGAGCGGCCCTCGTACTCAAGGGACTTGGGATTTTCAGTTTATAGTCTGTCAAGCATATAACTCAGATTGGACCTCACTTTCACCTTAATCACCTAAAGATGCCTATGATAGGGGCAATGAGAGCTGAAAGCTAGTAAGTATCATAATTTTTTGGAGCTCTTTATGAGACTTGCAATCCCTGCTTCCCTCTTTGAAGGGCCTTTCTTTTACTTTGTAGATTGAGTCAGTAAACCTATTCCCTTCTATCTCAGCAAGTATTTTGAGTTGATGTGTTTCATTCATTCATATGATGATTTATTCAATCATGTCTCTTATGTTCCTTGTTTTGCACATTGCTCTTATCTTGATGTTTACTACTTTGAAAGCTATCATTGAAAACCAACTATTTGTGAACTCCAGCAATTTATCAACTATTCTTCGACCAAGAGCTAAGTTTGCCATTACCAATTCTGATTCACTTTATGTATCTTTATTGTGTTTCCTTTACCCATTATAAGTTCAGTTATATAATAGTGAGTTGTCTTCTATTATGATCTATGTATTTGATGAATGTGATGCTTCTTGTCCGTATTCTTTTATCGACTCTTCACTCCATAAACCTGAGTTCATGTTTATTGAGCTCAGTTTCGCTTGGGGACAAGCGAAGTCTAAGCTTGGGGGGAGTTGATACGTCCATTTTGCATCACTATTCTATGTCTTAATTCACTATTATTCATTGATATATTTCGTATTGAGAGGTGATACTTATGTTATTTCATCTATTTTTGCATGGTTGATGACTTTTGGAGCATGGACCGCTGCAGTCTGGATTCGGATGGAAAAGGTGTTGTTTGGAGGCAAAATTCACGAAGATCAGAAAATCCGGGAAAATATATGGAAAATCCTATTTTTCCAGAAGACTAAGGATGTCAGAAGATGGAGTGGAGGTGGGCCACAGGGGGCCCACACCACCCCATGGCGCGGGCAGGCCTAGGCCGCGCCTGGAGGTGGTGTGGCCGCCCTGGCCCACTCCAGCCTCTCCCCTCTGGCGTATATCATCCTACCGAAACCCTAAGACTCGGGGAGCGACCACAGAAAGATTCTGCCCCCTCTGCGGGGCGGAAAACACCGAGAGAGAAAGATCTCTCCGGCAGACAGATTTCTGCCGGGGGAATTCCTTCCCGGAGAGGGGAGATCGTCGCCATCAACACCACCATCAAGCTGGACTTCATCGGGATCATCATCACCATCATCACCACCATCATCACCATCAGCACCCTCGTCACCATCTCCATATTGCTGTAACAATTGGGTTGAATCTTGCATAGTTCATAGGGAAAACTTTCCTGGTGTTGATTACTCTTTGTAGTTGATGCTATTGAGTGAACCATTGAATTATTGTTTATGTTCAGATTGTTATACATCATTATTCCATCTCTGATCATGATCTATATGATGTCTTGTGAGTAGTTCGTTTTGTTCTTGAGGACATGGGAGAAGTCTTGTTGTTAGTAGTGGAGTTGCGTTGAGAAAGATTCAATAGATTGTTATTTAAGTTGTGGTGTACTTCTTCTAGTGGTGCCATGTGAACGTCGACTACATGACACTTCACCTATAAGGGCCGAGGGGAATGCATTGTGTATTTGGCTACTAATCGTAGGGGTTGCCGGAGTGACAGAAACCTGAACCCCCGTTAGGAAACCATTGCACAAGGAACGTAAGGGTCTTAGAGTTTAAAGTTGTGGTTAGGTTTCTACCTTAATTACTTTCTTGTACTTACGGATGTTTGTAAGGGGGTTTAATCACAAGTATGTATTAAGTCTTGGATGGGACGGTACATTAGCACAGGTTCACCCACACAACACTTAGCAAGCTAAAGAAGATTAATCGACTATATGAAGCGAAAGCACTTGACAGTCTTCCCATGTGTCCTCGAGAACGTTTGGTCATCTTAAGTAATACAACCGGCTTGTCCTTTACTGCATAAAGGATTGGGCCACTTGCTATATTTATTTCCACTGTCTTTTGTTTACTCGTACTTTGTTTACTTGCTTTATCGAAAACCCCTAAAAATCCGTTTGCTAAGTATTTGTAGAGAATTCTTGATCCATACCACTAGCCAGCACCTTCTGCTCCTCGTTGGGTTCGACACTCTTACTTATCGAAAATACTACGATACACCCCCTATACTTATGGGTCATCAGCTGCCGATCGTCGATCGGATCACCGAGTTCACGGAGTTCATCCACGATCGCCTTAAGGCATTGGCAGTAGACACCGATGGGTGCATCACCTTGCACTGTGTTCCGAAGCTCAGTGTGGAGATTGTTGGCGCGAGCATCGATGTTGTCCTAGAAGAGCAGACGAAGGGCTGCCCACAGATCGGTGGCGGAGGCACCATCACGGTGTACGAGATTGAAGATTTCTGTGGAGACTCGCATGTAGATCCATTAAATAATGGCGATATCATCCTTGACCCATTGCGGATCGTGGGGTTGAGGTCGAGCATCGTTGGCAACGTGAGAGCGGAGCTTGCATCGCCCAAGGTGGACGTGTCGAAGAGGTGAGCCCAATGGTAGTAGTTGTGAGCAACGAGGTCCAGGGTTATGGGTATGTAGGGGCTAATATCAGATATAGTGTCAGTGAAGAAGATTGAAGGGGCTATTGGTGGAGGTAGAGCTAAACTAGAGGTAGAGGTGGAGGGGACCGTGGCCGAATTGCATGCACTAGCCAACACAACCAAAAGTCCAAACTGATAGAAATGGCTAGGCAATATATTTCAAGACTCACCCTACGTCTTTGCCCTTTGGCCTATTGTGACGTTTGTTTGGGGAACCGCAATATTTGTTTTTAATTTTTGCGTTGGCCAGGATTTGATCCTAGGACCTCCTGCTCTGATACCATATTGAATTGCATGCACTAGCCAACGCAACCAAAAGTCCGAACGGATGGAAAGGGCTAGACAATATATTTCAACACTCACCCTACGTCTTTGCCCTTTGGCCTATTGAGACGTTTGTTTGGGGAGCCGCAATATTTGTTTTTAATTTTTGCGTTGGCCAAGATTTGATCCTAGGACCTCCTGCTCTGATATCATGTAGAATTGTATAGAATAATAATCGATGACAATATTGTGGAAATTACAAGAGATATATATGAGGGTCTAGGTGCAACGGCCTAGCCCTATAACAAACTGACTAGGACTCTTAAACCTAACAAGAGTTGTATTCTAAAAGAGGGCTCCCGTCGGCCTGCTTCCCCGTTCCTGTCCTGGCCGGCCTCATGGATAACCTCATCGAGCTCGGCCCTGATGATGCCACCATTGTCGAGCATGACCATCGTCAGCCGTCGACCTTCGGGCTCCACTTTCTCGACACTCACTCCGCTGCAGATCCATCATCGTCGGCCGCGCTCGTCCCTGCCACGTCACCTCATGTCGCCGGCTCCCTCCCTGGGCACGCCTTTGCCTTAGTCAGAATAATCAGACCAACACAAGCATGTTCCTATCTAAATTGACGGCTGAATTTGGCTAATTCAACAAGCACAAGCATGTTCCCTGGACACGCCTTTGCCTCGGTGAGAATCAATCAGTGGAGAGGGCCAAATACTAACTGCTCCACATTTTCTACTCAGCCACACCAAGATGGCCCCATTTACCTTTCAGTTTTTTAACAGCATTAACAAATTAGTGTCTGAATATGAAGTTCGGAATAAACTCACACAGGTATTAGTGATTTAAAAATAATGATAAATAATGGATATATTGTTTCATTTGAGTAGTTTGGTCACTCAAATTTCCAATTGAGTCCAGTCTAAAACAGGCAACTACTAACCAAATCAATATCCCAACTACTAACCAAATCAACGTCCTGAGAAGTCTAGAACCCATCTTGCCGTGGCATGCATCCACTTGCTGCAATTATAAATTTCCATAGAGCATAGTTTCATACTATTTTATAATGACAACATATCACATAGTCCATTCCACACAAATTGCTTAATGCAATGCCGAACAAGACAGTGTTGTGCAAGGAGTAAATAGCTGACTATGAGAAACACCAATGGTGATTACCAACTCCCCGGATCCATCTCTACTAAAATGAAGCCACTAGTCGTCATGTTCATTACAGGAATTAAGCTAACCAGAGAGGGAAGAGCAGGGCAGGTCTGTACGTTTCATACATGCCCACATGCTTTTAATCATACTATGGGCATGATTGATCCTAGGTACGCGAGTGGGAGAATTCACAAATCACAGGATCATAAATCACCGAAGATGGAGTTGTTGGTTATCTAAGCAATAGCAAGGGAATTGTTGGATCTAATAAAACATAAACTTTAATGTTAATTGAGATCTATAATACATTTGGTTCAATGGTATACATGTTTAGTAGCTAACTTGAAATAGAGAAATTTCATGTTTCTTAGATGCATGTGGAGTAGCTAACTTGAAATAGAACAATAATTTAAGAAACAGTTTTGTATGATGAATATTGACCAAAAACATGCTTGGATATGTACCTCAATTTTCCTGTTATAAATAACATGTTATAATGATTATGTTACGTGGAAATCCAGAAATGATATGCTTTTTGAAAGGAAAAATGGGCAACCATACCAGATAAGCATTAATGCTCATGCTCTTTATAATAACTTGGAATTGTGCCTCTCTCATAATACAATTGTGCAGGAAGGAAGAAGAAAGCAACATTTACCACCATCAGCTACTCCAGAACAAGGCTCCACCATTCGTACTGACATGCTCATTTCAGGACCAGTGGTGTTTGTTAACGTTTCTTGGAAGTGCAGAAAAATTCCAGGTGATGGAGGTGCCCCTACAACGGGAATCAGTGTCTTCATTCTATACAATACTAATGGGAAGGAATTCAACTTAATGACCCAGGCCTCGACTCAACTAGCATCATCAGTTTTTCAGGCAGAGGCAACGGCTTTATTACTTGCAGATTTAATCGCAGACCTGCTCAAGTTGGATAGGCCGATATTCCTAACAGACAACCAAACGCTAGCAACAGCAGCGGCAAGCAGGAAGATTGATCATCTGCTCCTACATTGGGATACAAGGAATATTATCGCCATGTTCTTTGAAACCACTTCTAGGTCGCAATATCAGATTTTCCACGTCAAGAGAGACTTGAATGGAGTGGCACATAATTGTGCACATCAGGCTATTAGGCATGACCTAAATCACCCTATCTTTAGTTGTATTTGATCAGCTCACACGCCTCTATCTTGTGCTATCATATCCACTCTTTGGAATTTATATTTGCAGGACTTTGTAATTAACGATGTACTATGCATTTGAGCTGAATGAAAATTGGCGCCTCAGGCATCTCTCTGTTTATAAAAAAAGCTTAGGGAATGTGCGGTGACCCAGCATACCACTGCATGATATAGTACACTATAGTCGTTGACATAACACCAATCAAACACCGTTCACTAGTATTACATCCCTCGGAGTGGTACAACAGAAACACAACAGGTTTAAGACATAACTATAGATAACAACTCGACTGTTTACAAAAGATCCAGAGAACACTCTAGGTTAAAGAGAGAGAAAGGAACTTCTTACAAAGGAGAACCGGAAATAAAACTCAGGACTAACTTAAGACTAAGACTAGCATCTAAACTATATGGCTTGTAAATGCTGCTATTGCATTGCTCTATAGAAGTAGGTTTTATGGCTAGAGTATCTACTCCTATCTAATCAAGAACTTCGTCTTCACTTCAGTTGATGTATAGGTTGACTTCTTTGACTTTATTGAAGAATTTGAGTTGTCGAGGATGGTTTCTTGAGCAGAAATTGATGTTGACGTCCTCTTCAGCGACTTAGAACCTAGCAAGGGTTAAGAAGATACGGTTGAGTACGAGCGTACTCAGCAAGTTCACTAAAAATGAGTGTATGATGCGCTATCTCTACAGCCACAGACAAAGGTCGTAGGCAATGCAGGTTTTCATAAACATTTCTTCAAAGGTTGCTTTTATTCTGAAAACTATGTCCGACAGCCTTCATAGGTTGACCAGAACTTTCATGGAGTTCCTTTTCTGCCGCGTTCATAGCTCCTTACCGGAACAAGGAGTAACATGTCACAGTTTTTACACTCTTCTGAGGTGCGTTGCTTTACCCATGAGATACCAAATCCTTGTTGCACAACCGGGCGATCTTTCCCGTCCACAATTCCTTGATGTGGGGTCCAGTAGATGATCCAAGCCAATCACTGCCCCTCTCTGCGACCCCGCATGAAGACACGATCCTCTAGAACATGCCCCACCTCTATCAAGCCCTATATAGGACCGGCTATAACTCTGGTAGGCACCTGAAGACTCTATGAGATAGTTATGCCCTAGCAAGCTCCCTTAAAGGACCAGCTAAACCTCTGATAGCCTCTCAAGATAATCTAGACACCCAAATCATGGGAAACTAAGGGGTTCCACCCATGTGCTAGGTTTGTCCACGAGAAATCCTCAGCCTCATGATCAGGTCATCCATCCATGTGAAAGGAAGAAGATCCAGCCGACTTCTCCGTCCCATTCTAGATCTCATGGTTAAGACGTAATATACGATGCTAGAATCACTGGCAACATTGGTTGTTAAGTCCTAGATGATACATTTCTGTACAATGGTGTTTCCATTGCCAGTTATAATAGATTAGCTGATCACCCTAGATCAGTAACCAATACTTCAAGTTAATTATAAAATAGTGTTTTCGACCTTTTTGAAATGCAAGTGATGACAATAGTTGAGTTACAAGCATAGAAAATAATCAAAGGACATGAACACATTGTGAACTTGCCTTTTGTGATTGAAAGATTATGCACTCACGGTCTTCAAGACAATAAAAGATCCAAATTCTGTAAATAGCATCATTGGTCCGGTAAGAACGAATGTTTAAAGAAGCAAGATGCAATTATGCATAAGTAATGTAATATAGTTTGATAAATGTGAATCCCTAGACTAATCGTATCTGATCTAGGGTTTAGAGTTTGTGATGAGTTCTTTGGAATGTGTTGCACTTTTATACCAGCTTCACACATATGCTTCTTGTTAAAGCTTGTGAGAGTGTGTACCAATATGTAAGTACAACAAGTAGTATGCAATACTAAAGCACTCAAATGGGTCACGGTATCTAAAATATTTCTTAAGAAAAATTATCAATCAATTAGAGCCTTTATATAAATACTTAAGGACTATTTTTAATATTGCTTAAAAGAATAACTTTTGAGAAAAATATTACTTTATAAAGGAAAAGCATTTAAACTTAAAGCTAACACGTTATGGTTTTCTTAAGGTTATGCTTCATAAGTACAAAATAGGCATTACTTTAATTACGTAAGAACTTGGTTTAAATTTAAGTAGTTTTCTAGAATAGTAGAGGAATTAGTAAATATGAGCTTGATTATTTTTATAAGTTATTAGAATCCTTTTGATAAACAATATACTATTGTTCTTGATTTTATAATTGATAAAATCTTTTTAAGGAACATACTATAATTATTTTGAATGGTAGTTGTAGAAACTACAATTTAAAATGGTTGGTTCAATTTTTACTTCATATAAACATCAATTGAACTTGTTTTTACAATCCTACACTTCAAACAAATAATGCCAAAGGCAAGGTAAAAATTTATGTATTTTTTAATCCATTAAAACATTAGAAAATAGTTTTAATCAAGACTTATTGCACTTCTACCTTTATTTGACTTCAACTATGCAATAGGATATTTTAATGTGTAGTTTTTATTTTTGTGATCATTTTGTTATATTATATGTATTTTTGTGATTTTTAAATAATAAAATATGATTTTTATAAATTTTATAATTTTATAAAGACTTAATAAATAATAACATTTAGTAAAGTGACACAAAAATGTACAAAATAATTTTATAAATATTTATTTTGTTTTTCTAAGAATTTTAATATATTACACTTATTTTTATGGATTTTAAATAATAGAATATATTTATTTAAGATTTATCCTTATTAGGTTATTTACTAATAATAATTATTATCTTATTTAAGTTGGAAAATAAAATATGATTATAAGAGTTTATTTTTCTGAACATTTTGGTATATTATATGGAATTTTCTGAATTATAATACAAAAGATATTGATTTAACAAGATTTAATCATTTTCTAAAATTTCTACAAAATAATGATATTGGAATTTATATTGTTTTATCATTTTTCTAATAGTGAATACATTTTACATCGATGCTATACCTACCCTAAGTCACTAACTCGTGGGCCAGTGCCCATGTTAGATGCCACACAAGGAAAGACTAGTCAAAATCGTTGACTGGGCTAGGGTGACATCAGCATGACGTCGTGCTGATGTCATCCGAAGATGATCATCTCAGATTGTTGATTGATCTGAAGATTTGGTGCACGCACGTGGCTGTGGTTAGGCTCATCAGAAAGAGAACGACACGACGGACCTAGTCGTGGTGGTGCCGCCCACTTCTGGTCATCGAAGCTACTCCGGCGACCAACAACTACGGTGGCCGACGATGGTGCACGGCAGGACGATGATACGCAGCGAGAGGAAGGGATTTGAGGGTACTAGAAGATTTAGGAGCTCACCCTAGTGACTATGGAGAAGTCGAGGAGGCGTGGGGTGGTCAGATGATGACGAATCGATGGCGATAGCCACGATGGCCGACGAAAGGTAAAGCTTGATTCCGCATGACTCTCGGTGCACCAGCCCTCGCGCTTGGTCCGAGGCAAATGAGGACTCGACGATGCTTCTAGCGGTGGCTTCGACGAGGCATGGGACGGGCGAGAATGATTGGAAAGACGACCGCCAGCGGGCTAGGGTTTCGGGCGAGGAAGGGAGATGGTGCTAGAGAGCACGGGAGAGGATAAGATTAGTATGGGAAGATAGAGTAGCACTACTAGGGAAAACACTACCCGAGGCGCACTAGGAACCCTATCTGAGGCGCATATGCTATGCGCCTCTTGCGCCGCGCCTCCAGTATTTGTTATGCGAGGCACATATCATATGCGCCTCCTATACTTCATATACGCGAGGCGCATATCAGTATATGTGCCTCACGTATATGAAGTATAGGAGACACATATGATATGCGTCTCGCATATATTGTAAAATGCGCCTCCTATAGTACCCTATATGCGTCGCCTATACTTCACATATGCGCCTTGGATATATTTTCAAAATTCAAGTTTTACAGCAATTTTGAAATAATAGTTTACATATATTCAAATATTGAATACAGTCTAGAATACAGTATAAACAGCACATGATTTTTTAGAAACTTGCAATTGGCCAAAGCATAATAGAACCAGTATGAATACAATTACATTACACATCAGTCGTGACATACGAGTTCATACATCAACAATGCCAAGTTTTCACACAACACCAAGTGTTTGTGCCACAAGTTCACACCTCCGAGTACAAGTTCACAATCACATTACAACTCTGACGACAAAGTTCTATCTAGATGAAGTAGAGCACATAACCTACCATGAAGAGCAACAAGGTGGTGATCACGAGGAATTTCCTCCACTTTGATACATTGCAAATGTATCTATAATTTTTGATGTTCCATGCTTAGTTTTATCCACTTTCTTGTGTTTTGTTCCAACTTTGGAGTACTTTTATTATGATTTTTGGACTAACCTATTAACAAGAGCCACAGTGCCAGCTGCCTGTTTTCTGCTGTTTTTAGTTCCAGGAAAGTCAGAAAATGAATATTCTCGGAATTGGACGGGACAAAAGAAGTGCCTATTTTTCCGGAAGGGATCAAGTGCCAGAATACGAGACGGAGAAGGGCTGGGGGCCGGCCACACCACCTGGTCGTGTGGCCAGGCCTGGCCCGCGCCAGGGGTGGTCTGGCCGACCCCGGCACCCCCTCGGCCTCTCCTTCCGCCTATAAGTTTCCCTCGGGACAAAAACCCTAAGTACCCGATCAAAAATCCACGAAAGAGTCTGTAGCCGCCGTCATCTCTATCCCTAGATCGGGGGGAGGGATCTGAAGCTCTTCCCGGAACCCTGCCGGAGAGGGGAATTCACCCGGGAGGACTTCTTCATCACCATGCAAGCATCTGGTGTGATGTGTGAGTAGTTCATCCTTGGACTACGGATCCATGTAGTAGCTAGATGGTTGGTTTCTCCTCCTTTATGCTTTCATGTTTAGATCTTGTGAGCTCCATTCATGATCAAGATCATCTATTTGTAATTCATACATGTTGTGTTTGCGGGGATCCGATGGATATTGAGATGCTATTTCAGATTGATTATTGATTCTATCATGTCTTTGTTATTTGAGATCTTGCATGCTTTCCGTTGTTAGTAGCTATCTTGGCCAAGTAGATGCTAGCAATTCCAAGAGTTAGTATTTATGCTCGATAGTGGGTTCATGCCTCTGGTAATCTGGGGAAGTGACAGAAATCTCTAAGGTACTAGATGTGCTGTTGTTACTAGGGAGAAAACAACAATCCTTTGTTCATAGAACAATCATATTGTTTACTTCACACGCAGTTCGTAAAGCAATAATCTGTTGCTTGCAACTTAATACTGGAGGGGGTTCGGATGATAACCTAAAGGTGGATTATTAGTCATAGATGCAGTTGGATGGCGGTCTATGAGTTATATTCTAATGCCCAATAAAGTCTCAAGGGAGTCAAGATGATTAGTATATGCATTTATTGCTTTCTCGGTGTTTGTCAATTGTCCCGCTGTAATTTGTTAACCCAGCATGTTATTTATCTAAGGAGAGCCACCTCTAGTGAACTATGGATCCCGGTCCTTTTTCTTTACATACAATCTACAATCTTTTACTGCTTTGTGTTTACTTTCTGCAAACTTTTACTTCTTTCCATTCGATACGTTTAATCCTTTGTTTTCTGCAAAACACGGTGAGATTGACAACCTCATCGCAAGTTGGGGACAAAGTTCTGCGGTTGTGTTGTGCAGGTCTCCACGTTGCTACTAGCACCGGTAGTGCGCCCTACCAAAGCTCATCTAGTAACACCTTTGGGGTGTTTCCTTGCTCCTACTGGTTCAATTAAACTTGGTTTCATAACTGAGGGAAGACTTGCTGTTGTATTCATCGTACCTTCCTCTTGGGGTTCCCAACGAGCTCTACGTCGAAAGTCGAGCGCATCAAGGTTTTTTCTGGCGCCGTTGCCGGGGAGTCAAGGACATCTTCACAAGGGGAGTACCTCATAACCAATCTCTTTACTTTGTTGTTTCTATTTTGCTTAGTTTCTTTTTTGCTTTGTTTGCTTGTTTTGTTCTTCAAAAAATCCAAAAAAATAGTTTTACTTGTTTTGCTTGCTTATTTGAAAACACACAAAAAAAATTAGTTCCTATCTTGAGTTGCCACTATGTCTAGCCTTGCTCCAACCACTATGTCACCCGAGGAAATGATTCTCACTTTTAAACAAGGAATTGAGGAAAGTTTTAAGGAAGCTTGGTCTAGAATCTCTGATCTACATGAAAAGACTGAGCCTAAAATGATTCAAGGCTTGTTCCTTAGCAGTTTTTACCTTGGGATTGCTCTTTGCTATAGATATGCTTTAGATGCTATTGTGGGAGGAGATTTCTTCCAATGTAATGAGGATGATGCCATTAATTCTATAAAGAAATTTATCCTCACTTACACTATGCCTGGCCAAACTGATATTTCTTTCGCAAAAATATTTGCTAGGTTGAACACTCTTGAGGCTAGCACTACTAGCTTAGAAAGTTGCTATAATACGCTTAGGGAGCATCACAATTATGTTCCAATAAATTCTGAACCATCAAAGTGGCTCCCTACAGTAAAGATTGAGATAAACACTAAAACGTTTCAAGCCCGCTGCGATATCATGTCTGAATTTTGTCTTATGCCCAAAGATATTTATGAATCTTTGAATCTTTGGGGGCTTACTGAAGGAGGAAAAGAAATATCTCTTGCTAATAATGCTACCTTATTACCTCTTGGAATAGCTGAAGGGGTGTTTACTAAGATCCTTGGCAAAATGATTTCTACTGATTATCTTGTTATTGAATGTGCAGGAAAAGGACAAATTACACTTGGAAGATCCCTATTAGAACTCCTTGGAGCAATAATAGATGTGGGAAAGGGGACCATGCACCTTTCTTCTCCACCAAACAATCCTATTTTCCCAAAGGTTAATAATAAAAATAAGGGAAAGAAAGTTGGTCTTAATACTTCTTCATTTGAGAACACTTGATTCTTTCTTTGCTTCTTATGCCTAACTTAAAGGCGTTAAAGATAAGTACTTGTTGGGAGATAACCCAAGAGTTTTAGATGAGTCTTGAAAGTTATTACCTTTGTAATAGCCTCTCCTTATCCTTTTTATTTGCTTTTTGTGCCAAGAGTAACCTCTAATGAGAGTGAAGTAATGATTGGGAAAGTTGCTGTCCCGAAACAGATTTATTTGCTTCACCATAAACATTACTGAGAGAGCTCTGTATGTCGGATTGAGCTGTAATTCTTTGTGCTTCTGCCCCAGGTTATTATCTAACTTTCGTTAGTTCAACACTTTTCGATTTGAGCAAAAGAAGGTCTTCGAAAAAATTCGTCTTTACCTACTGGTCTGTTTTGACAGATTTCTGCCATTTTTCTGCATTTGCTTCTTGTTAATTCTTTCTTGAGGGAAGTGCTACAGTAGCTAGTGTTCTAATGGAAGTTTATTTGGTGTTAGAACTGGACCTTAAGACTTATTTATCTTAAGTGCACTAATGTTGCTAATCAGATTGTGTGAAGTTTTGTATGAAGGAAAAATTTCAGGTATATGAAAGGAATGAGTAACAAGATGAAGGATGGACTAAAGCTCAAGCTTGGGGATGCCACGCGTGTCACCCCAAGAAATATCCAAGAAGTACAAGCGTCAAAGCTTAGGGATGCCAAGGCATCCCCTATTCATCAATAAAAATTCCAGGTTTCTTCCAAACGCTTCATTTTTATTGTTTTATGCACAGTTGTATTTCTCTTGGAGCGTCTTCTTTTTCGTTCTGGTTTTTAGATTGCTTGGTTTGATTAGATTTCTGAATAAATTGGTTGTACCCCCTCTTTCATACTTTGGTTTGCAAATAGTTTGATTTGGTTTGGAAAAGAGCAGGAAAGTTCATACTTTTGTGGTAAAAAGAGCTCGTTTTTACTGTGGCCTATGCTTTGTCATGCCATGCTTGATATTGTTTTGGCTTTATGCTTAGTATTCTTTGCTGTAGCATGACTTGTTATAAACAATTGAGATTGCTTAATGTGCCTTGGATGAATCATGCGTTCTTTTAGCATATTAAAGCATAGTATAGTGGTATTCTCCTTTGATGCTTTATTTGGGTTGACTTGGCACATGCTCACACCATGTTATGACTATCACAAGTCGCCATAGCCTTTATGATCCTTTAGTTTTTGAACTTGTAATATCACTTTTTGCTTTGATCAATGATGTTTTGTCGTTCTGCATGATTATGGCCATTATTGCTCTCTTAGTTTGTCGCTCCCAGTCTTTTGCTAGCCTCCACAACAAAGTATGAGTTCCACTCATGCATCCAACTCCCTAAACCGAGTTATTCCAAAGGGTCCACCATACCTACCTACTAGCTTATGCTATTCCAAGCATAATCATGCTTTTGTTTACCTTCCACTTGTTATGGGAAAACTAGTGATTAAAGCTCTCACGAACTTGATGGCACACTTTACTTTACTTGCCCTTAATAAACTTGAACCATTGTGTCTTCTATGTTGTATATGCTTGCACTTATTTGTTGGGAATTAGCAGAACCATGCTTTCATAGGGAACGCTTTCAACATTGCACTTGGTACTTGTACCTAGTTGATATCATGCTCTTTTGTATATGGATGTCGTCGGTGTGAAATGAAAGGGGAGCTTGTAAGTCCATGGAGTTATGTATATGTGTTAGAGAAACGCCTGGGCCGTTGGTCTAATCCATGCTGACATGGTGGAAACCTGCAGCGTAACCATAATGAGTTGTCTATGAAGCATTCTTCTTATAAAAAAAGAGTCCTATATTGAGAAAAAAAGAGAAAAGAAAAAAAAAGATACTATGAAAAGAGGAAAGAGAGAAAAAAGCACCATATTCCCATGGTAAATAAGAAGAATGCTGAGATGCTTGTTGTCTGCTTGCCTTGTCATTTTGATATGGGGATTCTTCCGTATCATCGGGCAAGGGGTACCCCGTTGGCGGTTCTCAATGATACACATATACTTACGATGACAAGAACTTACCGGTGACTAAACTTGAGTAGCATGAGGAGCGGCCCTCGTATACAAGGGACATGAGATTTCTGACTTATACTTCGTCAAGCATGTGCACCATAGTTTGTTCACTTTAACCTTAATCACTTCAAGATTCTTATGATAGGGGCAATGAGAGCTGAAAACTATAAGTATCATAATTTTTGGAAGCTCTTTATGAGACTTGAATCCCTACTTCCTTTTACAAAACGCTTTTCTTCCACCATTATATTGAGTCTCCACATTCTATCTTTATGCACCTACTTTGAGAGCATAGTGGCCATTCTTAGTTCTATGTGCATTGTCCCAAGACTAGTTGGTTGATGCATAACTTGTTATTCCTTGTTTGAAACTACTGTATCTAGTCACTCTTATGAACTTTGAAGGTGTCCTATGCATTTATATTTGCTACTCTATTGAGGGACAAGCTGAATACTATTATGCTATGTTTTCTTTATGTGAAACAAACAAACGTCTTGCAAATAATTGTTATTCATGAATCTTTTGTTTCTGACTTTTCATGTTGCATCATAGTTTCTTTGCTTATTGCTAGAACTTTGTCTTTCATGTTATGATTGAAGTACTATGATCCCAGCTTTGAATGTTTTGCAAATACTTTGATCAAGTCTTTGATGGTGCATGTCACCTAAAAAATTCTTTCTTTTTATCACTTACCTACTCGAGGACGAGCAGGAGTTAAGCTTGGGGATGTTCATAAATTGCAAATGTATCTATAATTTTTGATGTTCCATGCTTAGTTTTATCCACTTTATTGTGTTTTGTTCCAACTTTGCAGTACTTTTATTATGATTTCTTGGACTAACCTATTAACAAGAGCCCCAGTGCCAGCTGCCTGTTTTCTGCTGTTTTTGGTTCCAGGAAAGTTAGAAAATGAATATTCTCGGAATTAGACGGGACAAAAGCCAAAGTGCCTATTTTTCCGAAAGGGATCAAGTGCCAGAATACGAGACGGAGAAGGGCTGGGGGCCGGCCACACCACCTGGCTGCGCAGCCAGGCCTGGCCCGCGCCAGGGGGTGGTCTAGCCGACCCCAGCACCCCCTCGGACTCTCCTTCCGCCTATAAGTTGCCCTCGGGACGAAAACCCTAAGTACCCGATCAAAAATCCACGAAAGAGTCTGTAGCCGCCGTCATCTCTGTCCCTAGATCGGGGGGATCTGAAGCTCTTCCCGGCACCCTGTCGGAGAGGGGAATTCACCCTGGAGGCCTTCTTCATCACCATGCAAGCCTCTGGTGTGATGTGTGAGTAGTTCATCCTTGGACTACGGATCCATGTAGTAGCTAGATGGCTGGTTTCTCCTCCTTTGTGCTTTCATGTTTAGATCTTGTGAGCTCCGTTCATGATCAAGATCATCTATTTGTAATTCATACATGTTCTGTTTGCGGGGATACGATGGATATTGAGATGCCATTTCAGATTGATTATTGATTCTATCATGTCTTTGTTATTTGAGATCTTGCATGCTTTCCGTTGTTAGTAACTATCTTGGCCAAGTAGATGCTAGCAACTCCAAGAGTTAGTATTTATGCTCGATACTGGGTTCATGCCTCTAGTAATCTGGGGAAGTGACAGAAATCTCTAAGGTACTAGATGTGATGTTGCTACTAGGGAGAAAACAACAATCCTTTGTTCATAGAACAATCGTATTGTTTACTTTACACGCAGTTCGTAAAGCAATAATCTGTTGCTTGCAACTTAATACTGGAGGGGGTTCGGATGATAACCTGAAGGTGGATTATTAGTCATAGATGTAGTTGGATGGCGGCCTATGTATTATGTTGTAATGCCCAATCAAGTCTCAGGGGAGTCAAGATGATTAGTATATGCATTTATTGCTTTCTCGGTGTTTGTCAATTGCCCCGCTGTAATTTGTTCACCCAACATGTTATTTATCTAAGGAGAGCCACCTCTAGTGAACTATGGATCCCGGTCCTTTTTCTTTACATACAATCTACAATCTTTTACTTCTTTGTGTTTACTTTCTGCAAACTTTTACTTCTTTCCATTCGATACGTTTAATCCTTTGTTTTCCGCAAAACACGGTGAGATTGACAACCTCATCGCAAGTTGGGGACAAAGTTCTGTGGTTGTGTTGTGCAGGTCTCCACGTTGCTACTAGCACCGGTAGTGCGCCCTGCCAAAACTCAGCTAGTAAGACCTTTGGGGTGTTTCCTTGCTTCTACTGGTTTGATTAAACTTGGTTTCATAACTGAGGGAAGACTTGTTGCTGTATTCATCGTACCTTCCTCTTGGGGTTCCCAACGAGCTCTACGTCGAAAGTCGAGCGCATCACACTTCTTCCTCACGTGCCTCCTCCATTTCTCTTCCGCCACCTCTCTAGTCTTGTAGCCTTTGTAGCTGTTTCTCGAGAATTCGTTCACTTGCTTCTGGCAGTCTTCCCACTAGTCGTACACACCTGGAACCTTTCCGACGTACACGACATAACACTTCTTCACCATCTCCTCTACACAAGATAGATGATATTATCTATGTCAGTGGAAAGAAATAGCAGTTCACAAGATAAGATCATGCATATATATATATATATGGGTGCAACAAGATGTAAGAAATCACGTTCTAATCATTGGCATTTCGAAGAAAGACAAAAAAAGCAAACCAAGAAAGACTTGGATTAGTGCCTCATACTGAGGTTGGGCACGAAAATAACAATGCTCCCTATTTGATCTTGTGTGGCAAGTAGAGTATATGCCTAAATTACTAGTCTACTTGGCACACCAGATCAAACAGCAGCATAGTCATACACATGACGCCACAACATGTTCTAATCATCGACATTTCGAAGAAAGACCAAACAAAAGCAAACCAAGAATGACTTGGATTCGTGCCTCATACTATTCGTATCGCCAAAGACAAAAGAAGAGAGATACTTCCATGATTCATATAGCATGGGCATGATATGTCTAGTGGTAAAGCAAGGAAAGGATTCGGTTTCCACTGAAACGACTCATTTCGAGTTTGGTGTGTCTAAAGGAGTCATTGTCGTGGACCCAGAACCCTTTTCTTGGCTTGCCACTAAACATATTATGTATTCTGTATATGAATCTCGAAAATATTTGTCCTCTTTCGACTTTGGGCCTACGAGATGAAATAATTTATCATTTCATTGTATCTCCAAAGACAAAAGGAAAGAAATCATTCCATGATTCATATAACAATGTCGCCAGTGCTATACGAATAGTGAAGTAATGTCTTTCCTTTCGACTTTGGGGCTACAATGAAATATTTGAAACTAAATACTTCACCATTTCATTTAATTCAAGCTATCTAATCTATTCGTATCACCAAAGACAAAAGAAGAGAAATACTTCCATGATTCATATAACATGGGCATGTTATGTCCAATGGTAAAGCAAGGAAAGGATTCGGTCTCCATGGGAATGCCTCATTTTGATTTAGGTTTTTCGAAAGGAGTCGTTGCCGTGGACCCAAAACCCTTTCCTTGGCTTACCATTGAACATATTATGTCTTATGTATATGAATCTCGAAAATATTTCTCCTCTTTCGACTTTGGGGCTATGAGATGAAATAGTTTATCATTTCATTGTATCACCAAAGACGAAAGGAAAGAAATCATTCCATGATTCATATAACAATGTCGCTAGTGCTATACGAATAGTGAAGTAATGTCTGTCTTCCTTTCGACTTTGGGGCTACAATGAGATATTTGAAACTACATAATTCACCATTTCATTTAATTCATGCTATCTAATCTATTCGTATCGCCAAAGACAAAAGAAGAGAAATACTTCCACGATTCATATAGCATGGGCATGATATGTCTAGAGGTAAAGCAAAGAAAGGATTCGGTCTTCCATGGCAATGACTCATTTCGAGTTTAGTGTGTCAAAAGGAGTCATTACCATGGACCCATAATCCTTTCCTTGGCTTACCGCTAAACATATTATGTCTTATATATATGAATCTCGAAAATATTTGTCCTCTTTCGACTTTGGGTTTACGAGATGAAATAGTTTATCATTTCATTGTATTGCCAAGATGAAAGGAAAGAAATCATTCCACGATTCATATAACAATGTCGCCAATGCTATACGAATAGTGAAGTAATGTCTTTCCTTTCGACTTTGGGACTAGAACGAGATATTTGAAACTACATAATTCACCATTTCATTTAATTCACGCTATCTAATCTATTCGTATCGCCAAAGACAAAAGAAGAGAAATACTTCCACGATTCATATAGCATGGGCATGATATGTCGAGCGGTAAATCAAGGAAAGGATTCGGTCTCCACGGCAATGACTCATTTCGAGTTTGGTGTGTCAAAAGGAGTCATTGACACGTGGATCCAGAATCCTTTCCTTGGCTTACTGCTCAACATATTATGTCTTATGTATATGAACCTTGAAAATATTTGTCCTCTTTCGACTTTGGGGCTAGGAGATGAAATAGTATTAACTTGGGCGACATTGTGACAAGTCTACTTGCCTCATACTTAGGTTGGGCACAGAAAATGACAATGCCGCTGATGGATCTGGTGCGGCAAGTAGAGTATATGCGCAAAGCTCTAGTCTACTTGGCACACCAAATCCAACAACGGCATGGTCACACACATGATGCCACAACATGTTTTAATCATCGGCATATCGAATAAATACAAAGAAAGCAAACCACAAGAAGTAGGGCGGCAATAACGAATGAAAAGCAACAAACACTTAAAATAGTTCATAACACAAATAACTAGCTAGTGTCACTCACAATCAAGTTCAATGGTTGATGAAACATACTCTAGAGGTATTGCTAGGCAAGTTTAACATAGTGATAAGAGGTTACAACATGAGTTCAGAACTAACAGCTAGCTACCCAAGCAATGCAATCATCAAGACTTCTTCGGCTATTGAGTCGGCTTTGGGGGGGCATTGATGAAGCCCGGCCGAGTTTTCGCCATCTGCATGAACATCCTGCGGTCACCCTGTTGCGCTAAGTGTTTGTCTATCTCCCTGTTGGGCGATGTATAGTCGCCGTAGAAGGTGCCCCCGGATTTCATGACTCCCTGGTGCACGATTGTCGCGATCTCCTCCTGGATGTCGAAGAAGTGCTGCCTGAGATTGCGATCATGTATTATTGCAAGCCTTTCAGCCCACTTCGCGAGGTCAGATGGCAGCATTTTTCTCTCCATGTCATTCAAGAACGCCTTCATGTGGTAAATGGCATAGAAGGCATCCTTCCCGCTACCAGACGGCTGCTTGACGCAGGTGAACTTGGTGTTGTGGCGGAACACATGCGCACCGAACGTCACATGCGGTGTTGCCGGTTTGACGCCTTCCGCTGGGACGTAGCCGGTGAGAGCACCATCAAGAATTTTCTTGATATTGGTGTAGTTTTTTAGGATCGCACTGTTTGAGTCGAGGTACACGAATGTTGAGTGATTCAAATTCAAGCATATGAGCACACAGCCTATCCAATCATCCTCCGTGATGGGATGGTAGGGAAGGAGAATCACATCCTTTTCTGAGTATGTTTGCAGGAAGGTTGAGAGGTAGTCGGTCGCTAGCGCTATGTCCTCAGCATCTTTCAGGATGACATCACGCATGAAGTAGTGATCCACTATCTGGATGCCCGGGATGTTGTCTCTGGTGATCTGCATGGCCATATTGAGGGAGAATAGCCGGGCCAGGGTATTGTGTACCCGGAACTCATTCAACATGTCCAAGATGTCGCTATGACGCACGTAGAAGATATCCCTAGGGGTACACTAACGAAGCACGACACATGAGAAGGCAGCTTATCCTTGAAAACGAGGTACGACTGATCATTCTCGCGAAGGCGGTGCTACTTAGTTGTGAGACAACTATAATGAAGATTGCGCATTTGAGAGCCTACGACCTCGAGCAATGAGTTACACATCATCGGTGCACCTGCCATGTGCTGTTGATTCCTGGCTTGCCCTGCAGGACCGTCCTGAGCCTGGAGAACAAGATTTGGATCCTTGCCCCGGTCACCCTTAGGCTTCCTTTTGCAACCCTGCTTCCTGCCCTTTGCGGTGTTAGCCACCGCGTTCACCTCACCGATTGCCTTATGGAGGGTGTTGGGGATGATCAAACGAACTGCTAGCCTCGAAGGCTCGGTGAAGGGGGCGGGTGGCAGCGTCTCCTGACTACTTGGGAAGAGACGCACCTGGCAAGGGGGTTTCGCCGGTGCTGGTTGGGTATCGACAACTTGATGTGTGCCTGATGGTGCCGTCTCATACCAATCAAAAAACCTTGTGTTAACAAACTGGTCGCTGAATTTCAGGTCAATTTCTCCATCATCATCATAGGGATCATGTGCCATGTTGTCCAAGTCTGCCATCTCAAAGTCTTCATCATGTGCTGGCTGTGTTGGCTGTGCTACCTCTAGGGTGATGTTGAGCTGGTCCTCCGTCCCCAAATGGATCTGGCTCTTTGGCCATAGGTACAAGTAGCCGAAGCCAGTATTGAGGACCACCGCCGTATCCTCATCATCCCATCCATGAGGTTGAGAGGGAGGTTCCACTTGCTCGTAGCCTGGAAGCACCAAACTGTATCTGACCCTCATCATGTCGGGTGGCATTGTGACATTGTGCATTTTCCGGTTCTCCGGTTGAATGATAGTACCCTTGGCAACATCCTTCAACTAGCCGCCCACCTAGTGAATTAGAGTGCAAGGAGTGTCTCCCTGCGAAAGACATTTAGGCTGGGTGTCAGTAAAACAGAGATCAAGTCATCGGTGTGGTTAAGCCTCCCAACTCTCGCTTTAATTAGTTAGTTACCTTGAGGGAGTTGAACTCGGCCAATGTCGAGGTACCGTTGCCGGTAGGCTTGAGTGTGCAAGTGGCAGAGTGGCTGCCTGATGGACGGTGGTGCAGGCCGGCGCCTTCGCCGCAGTGGGCAAGTTAAGCTTCGAAGCTAGAGGAGTCTCCACCACCACCGGCCCCGTTGGAGGAGTCACCAGCACATTTGGACGCTCCACGTTGTCCGATTGGGTGATGTCGAGGTTGGGAACCGGTGGCGGCCCTCGTTTACCACCCTTCTGCCACTTGCTATACTTTTCCATGTAGGCGGGAAGGATGGTGTTGAGCTTATCGTTCACTTGTGACTGGACTTGTGCCTAGACTTGTGTATGAACTTGTTCTTGGAACTTTGTCTCGGCAGCCGACACAGCCTGGTTCACGGCATCTTGGACTATATTGGGAAAGTCTTCCACCTGTTCCCTTAGGTGTCTTACCTCGGCGCTTTCGACCTTCCTTCCCTTCCTCTCCGGGGTGCCATCGTACTCGGACCATGTTATGCCGCCAAAGCCTACCACACGACCAGCCGACGACGGGGCCGCTAGGGGCTCAACATTCTTGGTCCGGTTCAGCGCCCTATTAAAAGTGGTGTCCCACTTGGTGACAAGCGCCGACCTCTAGGATGAGGAGCTCCTACACTCCTTGTCCTGTGCACAAGGAACGCGAATCATTTGATCAGAAAACTGGACTTCATTGATTAATCGTGAATGCAATTAATCGACTTGCATGCAAACTACTTACATATTTTCTCATGAAGTCCGTCACCTTCGTAGCGAAGGGGCCAGCGGGCTCCGTGGAATAATCAAAACTCCCTTTTGGCTTGGCAAACCGGGCCCTGACAAAGTGCTTTGCCTGCTGATGACCCACAAGTATAGGGGGTGTATCGCAGTATTTTCAAGGGAAGTTAAACCCAATTTATAGATTCGACACAAGGGGAGCCAAATAATATTTATAAGCCTTAACAACTGAGTTGTCAATTCATCTGCACCTGGAAACAATCTTACTCAGAGCAGTTTATCAGTAGGAATAGTAAAGTAACAGCAGTAGTAAAGCAAAGACAGTAGTAACAAAAGCAGTAAACAGTGGGATTCGAGTGCGGTAGGCATAGGGATGGATGGACGGGCGTTGCATCAACAAGACAATTTACATAGCAATCAGAACATAGGGCAATTGCAGATAAATAAGATAAAGCATCCAAGTACTAGACAATCCTAGGCATGTGTTCCATATATAATCATACGTGCTCGCAATGAGAACTTGCACAACATCTTTTGTCCTGCCAACCCGTTTGTAGCGGGGCCTCTAGGGAACTACTGGAAATTAAGGTGCTCCTTTTAATAGAGCACCGGAGCAAAGCATTAACACTCCGTGAACACATGTGATCCTCACATCAAAGCCTTTCCCTTCCGGTTATCCCGATTTCTGTCACTTCGGGGCCATAGGTTCTGGACAACAACGTGTGTATACAACTTGCAGATAAGACCAAGAACAATACTATCATAATGAATCAATAATAAGTTTAGATCTGAAATCATGGCACTCGGGCCCTAGTGACAAGCATTAAGCACAACAAGTCTCAACAAAGTCATAAAGCACTAATAAAAGATACTAGGCAGCATGCCCTAACAATCTGATGCCATTACATGAACGATCTCATCCAATCCCTACCATCCCCATAGCCTACAGTGGGGGATTACTCACTCATAGATGGGGAAAACATGGATGGTCGATGGAGAAGCGATGGTGATGATCTCCTCCAATTCCCCATCCCGGCAGGGTGCCAGAACGGAGTTTTTGGTGCTGTTTCGTGGAATCTGGTAGTGGCGGCGGAGCGGAACTCCTTCTGGAAAAACGTTGAACCCCCCGAAGTTTTTAGGTCAGAAGACTCCTTATAGGCGAAGAGAGAGGCTGAGGGGGTGCCTGGGGGGCCCACACCACCCCCTGGCGTGGCCTGGCCTGGCCCGCGCCACCAGGTGGTGTGGCCACCCCCTGGCTCTTCTCCGTCTCGTATTCTGGCTCCTGGAGTCTTCAGGTGAAATAGGATTTTTGGCATATTTTCCGGGATTTTTCCTGATAGTTGATTTTTGCACAAAAAGTAGACACCAAGGCAATTCTACTGAAAACAGCGTCAGTCCGCATTAGTTGCATCGAAATCACATAAGTATAGAGGAGAAACAATAGCAAAAGTGTTCGGGAAAGTAGATACGTTTTGGACGTATCAACTCCCCGCAAGCTTAGCTTATTGCTTGTCCTCAAGCAATTCAGTTGAAAACTGAGTGCGATAAAAGAAATTTCACGAACACTTTTGCTTCATATGATGTAAATATTCTCAGCAATGTGATCAACTAAGACAATTCATAATAAAGACTATGCAACTGAGTCTACTTAATAGTCATTGCAAGCTATGAAGAGATTCCATCTCAAGAATAATAAGTAGCATGAAGCACAAACATAAGCAACATTACAATGCTCATAAAAAGGTATGATAGAGTGGTATCTCGCTTTCCTTTGATTATGAATGCCAAGGCACCTCTGAAGTTCAAGTGATGACTAGAAGTAATTATATCAAGGATACAAGCATCAAAGTCATAACACAAATAATCAAGTAATGGAACAAACACAAAGAATGACAACTATGCTCTCAAGAAGGTGCTCAAAGATTATGTGGAGACTCAACAAGTAGAAGAAAAAGGTTTTGAATAATTTTGAAAAGCTTCCAAATGCTGAAAGTATGGTACTCATTAGCTTTGAGCTCTCATTGCCCCTATCATAAGCATCTTTAATGTGGTTAAGGTGAAAGTGAGGTCCAGTCTGAGTTACATGCTTGACAGACTATAAACTGAAAATCCCAAGTCCCTTGAGTACGAGGGCCGCTCCTCATGCTACTCAACTTTAGTTACCGTTAAGTTCTTGTCATCGTAAGTATGTGCGTATCATTGAGAACTACCAACGGGGTACCCCTTGCCCGATGATACGGAAGAATCCCCATATCAAAATGACAAAGCAAGCAGACAATGAGTATCTCAGCAATCTTCTTATTTACCATGGGAAAATGGTGCTTTTTTCTCTCTTTCCTCTTTTCATAAAACTCCCTCTTTTTTTTTATTTTTCTCAATAGCTATCTCTCTTTTTTTTATAAGAAGAATGCTTCATAGATATCATTATGGTTACGTTGCAGGTTTCCACCATGTCAGCATGGATTAGACAAGCGGCCTAGGCGTTTCTCTAACACACATACATAACTCCATGGACTTACAAGCTCCCCTTTTATTTCACACCGACGACATCCGCAAACAAAAGAGCAAGGTATCAACTGGGTATATATTTACATGTGTTGAAAGCGTTCCCCGTGACAGCACGGTTCTGCTAATCCCCAGCCTATAATTTGCAAGCATATAACTTTCATGGAGAGTTCACAATGGTTTAGGTTTATGAAGTGCAGGAAATAAAGTGTGCCATCAAGTTTGTGAGAGCTTTACTAACTACTTTTCCCATAACAAGCAAACATTTTATTCGGAAGAAAACAAGGCATATTGAATATGCACGGGAGCAGCAAATGATGCTAATAGGTAGGTATGGTGGACACTTTGGAAATATTCGGTTTAGGGAGTTGGAAACATGAGTAACACACTCAGTAGAAGTGGAGGCTAGAAATAGTAAGGGAGCGACAAACGAGAGAGCAATAGCTGTCATTATCATGCTTGCAACAAAACGAGACTACTCATGGCATGAAAGTGATTCAAGATCCTCAAGGCAAAATAATTCATCGAGGCTTAACTGTCTATTACAGTCATGTGCATGCGTGAGCATGTGCCAAGTCAATCAAATGAAAACATTCAAAGGAGGATACCACACTGTCATACCAATTTATGAATAGAGTAATGCAAGCAAACATTCATGAGACATGCTACAAACTATTAGCGAGCTGGAGCTAATCATAAGAAAGCAAGAACTATTAAGCATCCAAAGAAAACATACACTCTACATGAACGGACTAAGCATGCCCACAGTGATGAGTATATGTACAAAAATGAAAACAAATAGAGTTCGTTAGCAGCCTCTTACCACGCCTCAAGCTGTCATTGATCCTCATTATTGCTCTTCACTTGTGTAACTTGAATAATAATATGAAACCAATATCCACTGAGGACTGCCGAACCCCGAAGCAAACTCACAAAAACCAAAGAAGAACAACAAATAGTTTTGGTGTTTCCGATTTTTAAACAAGAACCAAAAGGGAAAAACAAACAAAGCAAAATCTTTTTGGGTTTTTCGAATAGTTCAAACAAAGCAAAAAGGGAAAAGCAAACCAAGGCAAAAAGGAGAAGCAAACCAAAGAGAAACAACAAAAATATTTTTGGTCTTTTTGTGTTTTTAGAAAACAAAAGCAAAGAAAAACGAAAACTTAAAAGAGAACGAAAACATGAATATACAAAGTACCGACGCAACATGATATGAAGATGAGTGTGGTGTTGGCGTACCTCCCCCCAAGCTTAGGCTTTTGGCCTAAGTGGGTATCGATCCATGTACGAATAGGGGTTCCAAGCGGGCAGATCTTGGTAAGAATGGTCGTAGTTGGGCCCATGAGAAGAAGAGGAAGCTCCCCAATCATAAGCGGGCTGCTGATATGAAGACTCTCCCTCATTCGTGGGCTGGACCGAATCATCTGTGACCTCCCTTCTAGTGTCCTGCTCCTGTTGGCAGAGCTCTCCCAAGTACGTGTCAAGCTCCTCCTCAGTGAGGGACCATCCTTTCCTGTTATCAAGGTTAAACAAAACAGGTGCAGGCAAAAGAACAACACGCTCGGACTTGCTCTTTCTCCAACCAGCTTTGAGAAAGGTTATTTCATTAGATAACTCACTCAAACTAGCCCACGAGGAAATAAATTTATGCTGTATCATGGAATTAAAATCAAGCCTCTCTATGGGAAACTGTAGGTCTAGATGATGAGGTACTAAACCATGCAATGCTAGCAAACGAGAAGCAATGAGGCCACCACAAATTCCACCTTTCTCACGGTTAGCAGCAAGACGGAAAGCTATCAAAGCACCCAAGTTGTAAGACCTATCTCGTCTAAGAGCAGCAGAGATAAATGCTAAATCAAACGAAGATAACTTACTGGCAGTTTTCCTAGCAAGAACACACTTGGTAATAAAGTAGGCAAAGTAGCGAATGGAGGGAAGATGAATGTTACAGATTTTTCCACTCTCCTTCGAGAAGCTACTCCCTTGACAAATTTCTGCATATAAATCCATGAGTGGTTCCGGTCTCTCTTTAATCTTCCTACATGATCCCCATTGAGGTACCTTAATAGCTGCACAAAAATCATCAAGAGAAAGGTTGACAGCAATATTGTAAATTTTGTAATGGACCATGGGGTTAGGAAAAGAGTGACTAAATTGGAAATCCTGCACCACAGACATGGTTAGCTTCACAAATTGACAAGGTTCATCTTCCAAAAAGTGCTCTAACCCTGCATTAGAAACCAAAGTGTGGAAATCTTGTAGAATTCCTGCAGCTCTCATGAACTCAGGGCATGGATAAATGGAGGGAAAAAATTCCTCCTCCCGGTGGACCCTCATGACCTCAGGCACCCAAAGCTCATGTTGGTTTAGGTGGTGTTCACTCATCTTCTATTCTGAAATTTAAATACCTATTAAACAAGTGATTGCAAAGTAAATATAAAGAAGGATTCTACTCAAAGGGACTTGCAAGAGGCCTAAACATGCATCAAAACTATATCTCTAAGCATCAAACAAGCTTACAAGCTCTCATAACCAGTCACCTACAGCAGCAAAATACTCAACATATAATCCACTAAACACAAATCTACTTGGACAAGGGGAGGAGTCACATACCAGGGAACAAATGCTCCAAATTTCAGCAAGAAAGATGAGCTGAGCAAGGAGATCGAAAAAATCGAGAGCAAGCACAGCAAGAATGCGATTTTGAGCTATGAACTGGAGCTTACTCGGGAGAGAGAAGAAAGTGGCAGGTGAGAGAGTTAGTGGGGGGCCAGGGGTGGCCCACACCAGGGCATGGCGCCACCCAAGGCTGGTCACGCCCCCATGTGGTGTGCCTGCCTGGTGGGCCCCCCTGGTACCTACCAGGTACTCCTCTGCCCCTTTTTCACGTAAAAATTTAATATGAATTTTCTGGAATTTTTCGAGACACTTTATTTTGGGCATTTTTCAGAAATAGAAGAATGATTTTTCTGACAGACAATTTTTTTTTCTTTTGGAAACATGATGCAAGGACAAAACAAGGCTAGAACTACAAAAGTTCTAACATGCAAGCAACTAACAACACAAAGAAAACTAAACAAAAGCAAAAACTAAAATGCAAAAGATAGAAATAAACGAAGATAATCATAATGAAAACATTGTTTTGTTCAATGGAATCCTTTTGTTAGCAAGGTAGATCAAGTCTTGCTACCAAAACAATTGCATATGAGACAAAACTTTGTACTCCACTAATGATTATTTTACCTTAACCTTGATAGCAATGGTCCCAATCATAATAGTTTCAAATTTTTCTCTTGGTATGGGACAATATATTTCTCCAACTTGAATGCCTTCAACATGTTCAATTGAATTCAAGCCATAAGTCCTTTCAATCTTTGGGAAATAGACAGTATGTTCCTTGTCATTAACATTGAAAGTCACCTTTCCTTGATTACAATTAATAACAGCTCCTGCAGTATTAAGAAAAGGTCTCCCAAGAATAATAGACATATTATCATCTTCAGGCATTTCAAGTACAACAAAATTAGTGAATATCAAGCAATTATGAGCACTTGAACAGGTACATCCTGACATATACCCACAGGAATAGTGGTAGATTTATCAGCCATTTGCAAAGATATATCAGTTGGTATTAACTTTTCAAGTTGAAGCCTCTTATAGAGACAAAAAGGCATAACACTAACTCCAGCTCCCAAATCACACAAAGCAGTTCTAACATAACTGTTCTTAATAGAGCAAGGGATAGTTGGAATCCCTGGGTCTCCAAGTTTCTTAGGAACCTTAACATTGAAGGAATAATTAGCAAGCAAAGTAGAAATTTCTTCATTAGGGATCTTCCTTTTATTTGAGACAATGTCCTTCATATACTTTGAGTAAGGAGGCAATTTAATAGTATCAGTCAAAGGAATTTGCAAGAATAAAGGCTTCATCCACTCACAAAACTTATTATAGTGTTCATCTTCCTTTGACTTGTGTTTCTTATCAGGGAAAGGCATAGGTTTTTGGACCCAAGGTTCTCTTTCACTACCATGTTTCTTAGCAATAAAATCTTCTTTAGTGTATTTAGTAGTCTTAGTGTGGTTTTCAGGTTCTTCTTCAACTTTTTCTTCATTAGGAACTTCATTTTCTTCATTACCACTTTCAGTTTCAACATTAGAGATAGATATACTATTAGGATCTATAGCAGGTTCAGAAGGTTCTACAATAGTTTTATGTTTCTTTTTCCTTTTCTTACGAGTAGAACCACCATTTTCAGCTTGTTGAGAATCCTACTCAATTCTTTTGGGATGCCCCTCAGGATATAGAGGATCCTGGGTAGCAGCTCCACTTCTAGTTCTAATTTCATAAGCATGTTTTTCTTTAGCAACATTAACTAGCAAGTCGTTTTGCACTTTAACGAGTTGATCTATTTGAGTTTGAACCATTTGAAAGTGCTTAACAATCATTTTAACATAATTAGAGGTTCTTTCCGCAATATCTTTCAACTCAACAATAGCTCTAGTATTTTCCATTAGATGATTTTGCACCCTTTTATTAAAGTTATCCTGCTTAACAATAAAGATATCGAATTCTTCTAAGCATTGATCAGGAAGTTTAGAGTAAGGGATATCACGTTCATCAAAGTGTTGGAGAGAGTGTACCTCAATAGTGGATGAGTAGGGAATAGGCTTACATAATTCTTCTATAGGAGGTAAATTCTTGACATCTGCAGCTTTAATTCCCTTCTCCTTAAGACATTTCTTAGCTTCCTTCATCACTTCATCATTTAATTCAATAACTCCCCTCTTCTTTGATGTTGGAATAGGCACAGGAATAGATGGTTCAGGTACAATTACTTCAGGTATAGCTTGTTTAGGAGGAGTCCAATCTTCATAATTCTTGCTTATTTTAGCCATTAATTCCTCAGCTTCCTTTGGAGTCCTATTCTTGAAAACACAATCAGCACAACTATCTAGGTATGTCCTAGATTCCTCGGTTAGTCCATTATAAAAAATATCAAGAAGCTCATTCTTAGGTAAAGGACTTCCAGCCTGTGCATGAATCAAAGCACAAAACCTTGCCCAAGATTCAGGAAATACCTCTTTTTCTCCCTGTTTAAAATCAAAAAGTTCCTGCAAAATAGCATGTCTAGCACTGGGAGGAAAATATTTCTATAGGAAAGTACTAATCAAGCACTCAGAGCTATCAATAGATCCAGGAGGTAAATTACTAAACCAAGTTTTAGCTTCTCCTTTCAGTGAAAAGGGAAAAATCTTAGCAACAAAGTAAGTACGCATCTTAATATCATCAGAAAACAATCCACTCATGGTAGAAAGTGCATTCATATGTGCTACCACACTTTCATTCTTAGTCCCACAAAAAGGTTCTTTCTCGACAATAGCTATGTAAGATAGATCAAGAGAGAAATCATAATCTTCATCTATAATGTTTATGGGAGAAGCAGCAAACTTAGCAGCAGGATATAATTTCGGTCTAATAGTACGCCTCTCAAGGAGACTCTTAGCAGCGCTCCTATCATGGGTGTTCTTACATTCTTTAATAAACTCATCGGTCATCTCAACATAACCATCTTCAATATCATAACTCTCACTAGACTCAGGTGAGCTAACAGTTGTGGTAGTGTCTTCATTAGGAGTTTCGGTATTTCCAGCTATAGTTCTAGCAATCGAAGCATCTAGGAAAGGACCTAATGAACCACACTTATCGAGCACAGTAGAAGCAGCATCATAAGCATCAGAAGTTTCAGATTCAGCAGTAGTAGTAGTGTGTGTAGCATGTGTATGTGGTGGTGTAAGGAACTTACTCAAAACAGACGGTAAATCAAGAGCGGTAGAGGTGTTCAGAACCATACCTCTTCTTGTAGTGGATGGTAAAATACGAACCTTGCCATCATGAGACTTACCCATGATGGATGGATAGCAGCGAACAATAGAGAATCCAAGTGAACTTGATAAATAAAGCTATGCTCCCCGGCAACGGCACCAGAAAATAGTCTTGAGAACCCACAAGTATAGGGGGTGTATTGCAGTATTTTCGAGGGAAGTTAAACCCAATTTATTGATTCGACACAAGGGGAGCCAAAGAATATTTATAAGCCTTAACAACTGAGTTGTCAATTCAGCTGCACCTTGAAACAATCTTACTCACAGCAGTTTATCAGTAGCAACAGTTTTGTAGTAGGAATAGTAAAGTAACAGCAGTAGTAAAGCAAAGACAGTAGTAACAAAAGCAGTAAACAGTGGGATTCGAGTGCGGTAGGCATAGGGATGGATGGACGGGCGTTGCATGGACAAGACAATTCACATAGCAATCAGAACATAGGGCAATTGCAGATAAATAAGATAAAGTATCCAAGTACTAGACAATCCTAGGCATGTGTTCCATATATAGTCATACGTGCTCGCAATGAGAACTTGCACAACATCTTTTGTCCTGCCTGCCCATTTGCAGCGGGGCCTCTAGGGAACTACTGGCAATTAAGGTGCTCCTTTTAATAGAGCACCGGAGCAAAGCATTAACACTCCGTGAACACATGTGATCCTCACATCAAAGCCTTTCCCTTCTAGTTATCCCGATTTCTTTCACTTCGGGGCCATAGGTTCCGGACAACAATGTGTGTATACAACTTGCAGATAAGACCAAGAACAATACTATCATAATGAATCAATAATAAGCTCAGATCTGAAATCATGGCACTCGGGCCCTAGTGACAAGCATTAAGCACAACAAGTCGCAACAAAGTCATAAAGCACTAATAAAAGATACTAGGCACCATGCCCTAACAATCTGATGCCATTACATGAACGATATCATCCAATCCCTACCATCCCCATAGCCTACAGTGGGGGATTACTCACTCATAGATGGGGGAAACATGGATGGTCGATGGAGAAGCGATGGTGATGATGATGGCGATGATCTCCTCTAATTCCCCGTCCCGGCAGGGTGCTAGAACGGAGTTTCTGGTGCTGTTTCGTGGAATCTGGTGGTGGCGGCAGAGCGGAACTCCTTATGGAAAAACATTGAACCCCCCGAAGTTTTTAGGTCAGAAGGCTCCTTATAGGCGAAGACAGAGGCTGAGGGGGTGCCTGGGGGGCCCACACCACCCCCTGGCGCGGCCTGGCCTGGCCCGCGCCACCAGGTGGTGTGGCCACCCCTGGCTCTTCTTCGTCTCGTATTCTGGCTCCTGGAGTCTTCGGGTGAAATAGGATTTTTGGCATATTTTCCGAGATTTTTCCTGATAGTTGATTTTCTGCACAAAAAGTAGACACCAAGGCAATTCTGCTGAAAACAACGTCAGTCCGCATTAGTTGCATCCAAATCACACAAGTATAGAGGAGAAACAATAGCAAAAGTGTTCGGGAAAGTAGATACGTTTTGGACGTATCACCTGCTTCTCTTTTATGTCGTCAAAGGGAGGTGTCAACCCCTTTGCATGAGCGTCGGTGTCCTCCTTCTCCCATTTGGGAATCACAGATCTATAACCACCGGAGCTGAGATGGTGGGTACCAATGTTCTTCTCGTACAACTCCTTGAAGTATAGACTCTTGGCCTTGCCTAGGGCGGATTCACATCTGGCCTTGAACACCCTGAAGTCTTCTTTCATGACCAGAGGCTCCTTCTTGACGACCTCCGAATAACTTATCTTGTCCTCGAAAATTAGCTTCTTCACCCGGACCTTCCAATTCGACAAGGCCTTGGTCATCTTCTTGAGGGCGTACTTGTTCACCGGATTCCCTTTGAGATTAATTGTACTTGTGTTCCTCATCACTCGGGAAAGCCTATCTTGCGTGCAGCTTCCGAAAGAGCTGGATGAGGAAACCCTTGTTCTCTTCGTCCTTCAGGTTCTCCGTGTTGATCATGATGGTTTTCTAGAGGATTGCCACGAGCTGGTTTGAGTAACTCGCAACAAACTCTTCCGGATCCAAAGGCGCACCTTTAGCGCTCACACTTGTGATGATGGACCTTTTGATGTCGACCACGATCGGGGTCCGATCGTTCCGGGCCTTCTTCGATGTGCTACCACCGTCTGTAGTAGTTTCTGAAGGAAATATGCCCTGAGAGGCAATAATAAAGTTGTTATTATGTATGCCTTGTATATGATAGATGTTTATTTTGCATGCTATAATTGTATTGAAAGGAAACATTAATACATGTGTGTTTAATAAACAAAAAGGGTTCCTAGTTATGCCTCTCCTATAGACTAGCTTGTTGATTAACAAGATGATCAAGGTTTCCTGATCATAGACATTGGATGTTGTTAATAACAAGGTCACAACATTTGTGAAATGATGTGATGAACATTCATCCTAAGTATAGCATTACGATCAAGTCATTATGTTTACATTTCTATAAACATCATACAAAGTAATATTAGTCCTTAGACCATGACATCATGTTAATTGCTAACACCGGAAGAGTATCTTGATAACATCAAACGTCACACCGTAACAGGGTGATTATAAAGGTGGGTTCGGTGCTACGAAGGTGTTATGTTGAGGCTCATGTATCAAGAGTGGAATTTGTCAATCCCGATGACGGATAGATATACTCTGGGCCCTCTCGGTGATATCACATTAAGATAGCTTGCAAGCAAGTGATGTGATCACTAGAATGTTATATCACGGGAACGAGAAAAGAGTGCATGTCGGTAACGAGATCAAACTAGGTATTTGGATACCCATGATCGAATCTCGGACATGTATTATATCATGAGACAAAGGGATTAAATTACTAGCGTTAAAGGTTCTCACGATCACAGAAGTCATCATTGAATGTGCAGGAGTCAGTATGGATCTCCAGGTCACGCTTCTGATTATTGATATGAGAGGAGTCTCAATCATGTCTGCATTATCGCGAATCGTAGGGTGACACACTTAAGGGTTGCCGGACACCATTTTGGAGCACATATGTTTCAGACAAAAGGTTTGCAAAGTGCAGGAAATGTTTCGATAGAAACATGAATTGTTTCGATAGAAACCGGAATTGTTTCAGGTGAAATTGCAGAAAGTGGTTCTGCATGTGATATTGAATTGCAAGGGGTTTTATGTGAATGGTTGTTAATTAAAGTAATTAACAAAAAATCTGAATAAAATAAATAAAAGAGTTTTATTAATTGAGAGTGGCATTAAATTTGGTGGAAATTTAATGCATGTGAGTGGAACTTTGGGTGGAGCTTGAATTGATGTGAGTGGAGCTTCCACCACATGAATGAGGAAGAGGAGGTGTTGGGGGGATACCCCCGGGTAGGGTCACGCCGGGGTATAAAGGCCGAGTTAGTCGAGGTTCGGCAAGGCCAAAGCAAATGCTGGTCGGGTCACCTCAAGGCAGGCCGAATCACGGAGTAACCCAGACCAGGGGGTGTTCGCCTAACTAAGTCTCAGCCGACTTAAGCAATAAGTCGGATGTATATGTTTACTTGCATGCAGGAATAGGGGTGCCCGGATCAGCTATGATCCGGGTCATGTTTGGCTTCTAGTAGAAGGAAGGAATCTTGCTGGTCAAAAAGAGGGCCCGGTACGCACTGCATGAGCGAAGCAGACAAGAACGGGACCACCGGGTCATGGCCTACAGGGGTGACGACGCCCATGTCGGCTGACGCGGGCGCCGCGGAGGCTCACGTAGCTAAAGCATGTGTGACGCGGGGGAAAAGCACCCCGGTCGGCTTACCACTTTGGGAGGAGGCATATTCTTAGGAATATGCCTCCACGTATGCCCTAGGCATAAACCGAGCCTCCTCTATAAAAGGGGGGCTGGGGCTTCTGTAGAAGGGGTTGGGTTTTTTTGCTATTCTGTCTTGGCTAGGGTTTTAGTTGTGATCTGTGGGTGAGAGTAAGAGAGCTCCTTCTTCCTCCTCTCGCCAACACAGCTCAAGGAGCACTTGTAATCTTGGAGACAAAGCTATACAAACATCTGTGTGGAGAATCACTCCACTATCCCTCCCTGGATTCCCCTAGTGTGTATTAGTCCCCACCTTTAGCCTATCCATGGCATCTGCCGTGACACCACCACGACAGTTGGCGCCCACCATGGGGCTAGCGACGCTAGCAGGGGTCAAGATCCGGACGGGAAACCTCATCGCCACCGGCGAACGCATCGTCTCCGGGCTCGTTCAGCGCTTTGGAGCGCTGGATTTCGTCAGCAACAACGCAGGCTGCTTCGGCACGCGCCCTCTTCCATGCAACGGCCTCTTCGTCAAGCTCGGCGCGCACAAGGTCTACGTTGCGGTGGACGTGTCTTGCGTTCATCCGCGCCACATCGTCGAAGCAGGGGAACCACCCCTCATTGTGGCTCGCGGGGCGCGTATCGCTCGCTCCCCGGACCGCGCAGAAGTGATGATGACTGCACCTGATGCGGGCGCAAGCAAGGATCCAGCGCCAGATCCGGAGGTAATGCCTAAGGCACCAAGAAAAGCTAGGGGTCCTCCGCTAGAGAGGCCGAAAAATGTGTTGAGAGAGGCAATGGACAACTTGGCAAACCCTGTAGTAGCAGCGGTAGATCCGGCTCGAGCGCAGGCCGAGCTGGAAGAAACTAGGCAAAAATACTAGAGGGTGCAAAGAAAATAGCCGCGGCTCAGCAGTCGTTGAACATGACGCTGCGTGAGTACGCGAAAGCAAACAAAGTTGAGGCGGTAAAGGTAAAAGGGAGAAATCTCATGAGTGAGATGAACAGAGAAGGTGATAATGGAGTAGAGGAATCAGAAAACTGCTTGTCCGTGGGGCTGCCGAGGTATAGTACCCCCGGCAAGAACCTCAGAGCAGCGGATGCAGCTACGTCCGAGTTAGAGGGTCTGACGGGTGAAGCCCGGCAAAGACAACAAGATAGGGTTAACGAGCTGGTTTGGATTGCAAATAGGCAAAACGAGGAACTACTCAGAGCAAACCCGGAGAGGGCTGGAGCCTCCAAGATCGTCCATTCGGCGATGGGTAACCCGGAGAAATCCGCTGGAGCCGCATCGTCCCCGCATGGTGGTCCAAGGAGAGAGGAGGTAGTAACCTCGCCCAGACAGAACAGACAGATCGTCCCGTATGACCCAACGCGGGCAGAGAAAGGAAAAGAAGCACAGAAAAATGATGATTGATGGAGTGTGAGCCGAGGTGAAGCTGGCCGAGGTAACCGCGACCAAGGCAATGCCGGTCAAGGGAACATTGTCAACGGCAATGCCGGACAGAGAAACTCGGCTGGAGTAGGACAACCGTAGCAGCGGAATATACCAAGGCAAGAGCAAAGTGCCGGCCGAGGTATGCAACAGAAAGGTGCGCCACAAGAGCAAAACCGGTACAACGACGGTGATTCGGAGATGGCAAACGCGGGATACCCAAGACCGGACTATCATGTGATAGGGTCGAGATTGGGAAGCAGGGATTTGATGCCGGATGATGCCAGGTTGAAACTGGATCGACTGTATAGGTCGGAATAGATCGAATGTCAAGGTCCACCGGGTCCTGCCTGTTTTGGACCCCGGATCATGAAAGAGCCACCAGCACCCAACTTCCAGTTACCCAGAGGCACAAAGACGTATGACGGCAGTACCAAGACGGAGGATTGGCTGATAAACTATGCTATAGCCGTGAAAATTGCCACTGGCAACTTGAGATAGGCAGTACGATACGTACCCCAGATGTTGGAAGGCCCGACAAGAGTATGGCTGAACAATTTGCCATCAGAGAGCATCAACTGTTGGATAGACTTTGAGGAAATGTTCATCAGCAATTTCTCGAGTACATATCAGAGGCCAAATAGGCCGCAGACCCTAGCTATGTGCAACCAAAGACCTAATGAGACAGACCGGGAGTTCTTAACCCGGTGGTGTACCGTGAGAAACTCGTGTGAGGGCGTGATAGAATCACAGGCCATAGCGTGTTTTGCACAGGGTGCAGATATGCAAGTGAGCTGTGGATGAAGTTGCAAAGGAAAAGGCCAACTACGTTGGCTGAAATGATCCGGATTGCAGATTCGTATGCTTTGGGTGATCCGACTCAACCTAGGCTCGCGTCAAACGAGTCAGGCGATGAGTACTATCAGAGGGATGGAGCCGGATCATCCCGGAGGAATGAGTACAGGGGAAAAAGGAGAGATGATAGACCAGATCATTGATACGGTTCGCACCAAGTTGCAGCTGTGAATCAAGATCAGCCCGAAGCAGGGGGTAGCCAGCGCCAGAAAACTGGAGGGCAATGGACTCCAAGAAACGATGGCAAGAAAACTTGGACACCAGAGCAAAAGAAGCAGTGGCAAGAAAGGAAAAATCGTCCGAGGTATACTTATGAGTCGATGTTGGACCAGCCGTGTAAGTTTCATACACCAAATCCGAACAACCCAGCAGGTCATACGACGAGGCAATGTGAGTGGATGCGCAAGATCGAACAAGGTGGTTCGGGGAATGCTCAGGCACCTCGGAATGATCAGCCTCGGCAGGAGTTACCCTGGCAGCAACTGCTCTCTGGAGCGAACACGCAACAGCTAATGTTGCCTCCCCCTCTGTCGAGGTATGATAACAATGAGAGAAGGGATGCAGTGCATCAGGTAGAAAATCAGCATCAGCCGGATCAGAGGTACCCCGAAAATGAGGGGAGAAACGAGTACAGGGAGCACCACCAGAGCTACTGTGTGTTCACCACTGAGGAAACTGACAGAAAAAGCTTACAGCGTAGGCATATGGAGGTGAATGCGGTGATGCCGGCAGTGACGAGGTTCATGCCTTGGTCGGACCAGGAAATTACCTGGAGCATAAAGGATCATCCCAAGCTTATGCCAAGCCCTGGTTCGTATGCATTGGTGCTGGACCCGACGTTCATTGGGCCTAGCATTAATGTTAGGTTCTCAAAAGTACTGATCGACGATGGCAGCAGCATTAACATCATGTATGCGGACACAATGCGTAAGTTGGGCATCTCGGAAAACATGCTACAGCCCACGAGGACAACTTTCCATGGTATTGTGCCTGGTATTTCTTGCGAGCCAATAGGCAAAGTCCGGGTTGACGTGTTGTTCGGCACAAGAGACAATTGCCGAACTGAAAATCTAGAGTTCAAAGTGGTGAACTTAGAGAGCGCGTATCATGCGTTACTCGGAAGGCCAGCGCTGAACAAGTTCCTGGCAAGCTGTCACGTTAGCTACTTGAAGATGAAGTTGCCCGGACCAAACAGGGTGATTACCATTGCGGGGGATTTCCGACGTTCCATGGAGTGTGCGTCGGCCGGGTCAAACTTAGCCGAGTCACTGGTGATTGCGCAGGAAAAAAGGAAAATTCAAGAAGTGGTGGCCTTGGCTCAGTCCGCGCAGCATCATATGTCGGCGCTGAGTAACCCGCATGGAAGTGTCTCTTTCCACGCCACGAAAGATACCAAGAAGGTTCATGTTGATGACATGTTCCCAGAGCGCACCGTAACAATTCGTGCCGGGTTAAGTGATAAATAGGAAAGCGAGCTCGTCAGCTTCCTCCGTGAGAATCGGGACATTTTTGCTTGGTCCACACATGACTTGCAAGGTGTTCCGAGGGAGTTGGCCGAGCACTCTTTGAATGTGAGACCCGTAGCTAAGCCGGTGAAGCAATCTCTCCGCCGCTTCGCCAAAGATAGGAGGAAAGTCATTGGGGATGAGATAGCCCGATTGCTAGCTACAGGATTTATCATGGAAGTTCTTTACCCGGATTGGCTGTCCAATCCGGTGCTGGTGGAGAAGAAGAAGGATGACCCGAACGTGGCAGTGGTTTGGTGCATGTGTATTGATTACACGAACCTAAACAAGGCGTGTCCAAAAGATCCATTTCCGCTGCCAAGAATAGATCAGGTCATAGACTCAACTGCTGGATGTGAATTGTTGTCATTCATTGATGCATATTCTGGTTTCCACCAGATACCTCTGAATCTGGATGATCAAATAAAGACTGCATTTATTACCCCGTATGGGGCTTATTGCTATCGCACCATGCCATTTGGTTTACGTAATGCAGGGGCAACGTACCAAAGATGTATGCAAAAATGTTTGCACGACCAAATATGTCAAAATGTACAGGTGTACGTGGATGATGTGGTTATCAAGACCAAGGAAAGCAAAACGCTCCTTGACGATATCAGGCAAATGTTTGCTAACCTAAGGAGGTTCAGGATGAAACTTAAACCCGGAAAAATGCACCTTCGGTGTCCCAGCTAGAAAATTGCTCGGTTTTCTTGTTTCCAGCCGAGGTATCGAGGTTAATCCAACCAAAATCTGGGCCATCGAACGAATGGAACTGCCAAAGTGTCTTAACGATGTCCAGAAGTTCACAGGTTGCCTGGCCTCGTTAAGTCGGTTTGTATGTCGGTTGGGAGAGAAGTCATTGCCTCTTTACCAACTCATGAAAAAGTCGGATAAGTTCGTTTGGACGCCGCAGGCCGATGAAGCCTTTACCCACCTAAAGAAGATGTTAGCCACGGCACCAGTGCTAGCCTCACCACTATCCAAGGAGCCAATGTTGCTCTATATAGCCGCAACCAACCGAGTTGTAAGTGTAGTGATAGTGGTGGAGCGCAACGAGGAAGGTAAATCAGTGCAAAGGCCAGTGTATTACTTGAGCGAGGTGTTGTCAGCCTCAAAGCAGAACTACCCACACTATCAAAAGGTGGCATATGGCGTGTACATGGCTGCCAAAAAACTGAAGCACTACTTTGAGGAGCACCCTATCCGGGTCATATGTGAGGCCCCCATATCCGAGATAATGAGTAACAAGGATGCGAGCGGCAGAATTGCAAAATGGGCAATTGAGCTAGCTCCTTATGCTCCGCAATATGACAGAAGAGAAGCCATCAAATCTCAAGCTGTGGCGGACTTTTTTGTGGATTGGGCCGAGGTACAATACAAACCGCCACTCCCAGATCCGAACTATTGGCGAATGCACTTTGATGGATCAAAAACCAAAACTAGGCTAGGTGCTGGAGTTGTACTCACGTCGCCAAAAAGGACCAGTTGAAATACGTGATGCAGATCCATTTCACGGCATCGAACAATGTCGCTGAGTATGAAGCACTTGTACATGGGCTCAAGGTAGCAAAAGAGATTGGGATACGTCGGATCATATGCTTTGGCGACTCAGATTTGGTGGTGCAGCAAGTATCGGGAGTGTGGGACGCCCTGGATCCGAACATGGCACTGTACAAATTTCATGTTTAGAAGATATCTGGTTACTTTGAGGGATGCGAATTTCATCATGTACCCCGGGTGGAAAATGAGGCTGCCGACATGCTGTCGAAGCTCGGGTCAACCCGACAAGCAATTTCACCAGGTGTAGCATTGGAGCACCTCAGGAAACCATCCATCAGGCCATCCCTAGAATCCGAGTCAATCTATGTCCCGGAAGACACAGAATCCGGAGTTGCGCCCATGGACATCGACACAGGAAGTGGTGCGCGAAACCCGGGGACTGCCTCGGCAAACCCGGGGACTGCTTCGCAAGACCCGGGGACTGCACAGCGTGATCCGGTTGAAGTTATGCCGGTGGATCAGATGGAGATAGACGAGGATGTATTCCCTGTGCGAACAATACCAGCTTGGGCACTACCTATATTTCAATTCCTGAAAGATGGAACGTTACCCACGGAGGAAGTGCTGTCCAGGCAAACACAGAGGAGGGAAAAGGCCTACACGATCATCAATTCCTAACTATACAAAAGAAGTGTGACCAATGTTCTCCAGCGATGTGTTGACCCGGAAGAAGGGCTTGAAATCATCCGAGATATACATCAGGGGGAATGCGGGCATCACGCCTCATCCTGAGCCTTGGTAGCGAAAGCTTTCCAGCACGGATTATACTGGCCAAATGCCTTAGAGCAAGCGGAAGATCTGGTGAGAAAATGTAATGGTTGTCAGAGGTACGCTACCAAGACACATATGCCAATGTCGGAACTCAAGACCATACCAATCACTTGGCCATTTGCCGTATGGTGCTTGGATATGGTTGGCCCGTTCAAACCAGCAAGGGGAAATATGACTCACATTCTGGTAATGGTGCACAAGTTTACGAAGTGGATTGAGGTAAAGCCTATAAGAAAATGTGATGGAGCTACGGCCGTAACGTTTCTCAAAGATATCATCTTGAGGTATGGTTATCCTCACAGTATCATAACTGACAATGGCAAATTTTTTGCGGAAGGAGCATTTGCTCGTTTCTGCCGAGATAAGAGGATCCGGCTGGATGTAGCCTCGGTAGCCCACCCCGCATCGAACGGTCAAGTGGAAAGATCCAACGGATTAGTATTATCCAGGATAAAACCCCGGCTCATTGAGCCGCTACAAAGATCAGCGGGGTGCTGGATAGAAGAACTACCAGCGGTACTGTGGAGTTTAAGAACAACTCCGAATCGATCAACAAGCTATACATCATTCTTTCTGGTATATGGGGCAGAAGCTGTATTACTAGCCGACATAGAGCATGATTCGCCTAGGGTCACCCAATACACAGAAGCCTAAGTGCAAGAAGCCCGGAAAAATGATGTTGATCTGCTGGAAGAAGCGAGAGAACTGGCACTGTCCAGATCCGCCATATATCAGCAAAATCTCCGATGCTATCATAGCCGGAAAGTGTGCCCCCGAGTTTTTCGGGAAGGCGATCTGGTGCTCCGGTTGGTACAGCGTACTACGGGTATGCATAAGTTATCCCCCCCATGGGAAGGGCCGTTCATCGTGAGCAAAGCATTGCACAATGATTCTTACTATCTTATAGATGCAAAGCCACAGGAAAAGAACAAGGCGGACAGGTCCGGAGAGGAATCCAAGCGACCATGGAATATAGCTCTACTTCGTCCTTTCTACACTTAGCTAAGAAGTCTATGTATCCGAGTTATCTCGTATGTCGGTATGTATGTCGGCAATGAGCTTATCAATGAAATGTTGGCACCTCGAGCAGTAACTCAGGGACTGCCTTAATAATGTTTGTTGTTTTTTGCGAGTCAGCTGGAATAAGTTATTCTATTTAACTCGGATTAGTAGTGTGCAAGCACCAAGAACTCAACTCTTCGACTTGCTGCTGTCCAACAAGAATTGGCTTCATGGCAAGCAAGAGAACAAGTCTAGAATTGCGTTGCACATGAAAAACGACTAAGGAGAAGAATTTATTCGAGCCGACATTTGTTTTTCAGAGTAACCCTATATTTAGTTTCAAGTTATTATGCAATTTTATTTTGGGGCTAAGTCTAAAAGTATTCTAGTATTGTTAAGAAATTTTTTGAAGCTCGGATTCGTAAGTTGTAAAACCGAATCAAGGTAGACACGAACCGAGCCAAGAGATTGAATGAACAAGAAAAAGAAACTCGGGGACTACGCCCAAGTTAATCCGGCATAAGAGCTTAGTAGCAAGATATCACATGTGTTTAGAATACAACTCCACCCGACATACCGGGGATCTGATAAATTTTCAAGTTTTTTCGCTCAAGGAGCAGCAGGAGGAACTTCGGCATCATCTTCGCCGCCTTCAATATCCGAGGCGTCATCTTCTCCTTCATCGTCTGAGCTACCCTCATCATCCTCGACCTCTTCGTCCGCAGCGGATTCCAAGAAGCTCGGCCCATCAACCCATTCATGAATGGGAGCGTATTCGATGAGGCTATGGGCGCAAGCCTGGCCCCGAGCTACCCACTCCGGGTCATTGGTCCATCTGGAACCTGTGCGTAGACGTGTCAAGAGGTTGAGATCGATTTTTTCATACCACGTGAGTATGTGGTGAAGAATGGTATCAGCTGCGGCACGTCCAGCGGACTCTCTCCAGAGGTCAAGCTGAGTCTTGGTTTCCATTAACTTCTCAATGAGAAGTGCGGTGGTTTCCGGGGCTTCTTCGCCGGGCCAGAAGGTGTTGAAGATGCGAGCTGCAGCGCCGAGGATGTCCTTGTCGTAGTTTTTGATGAGCTCCACGCGAGCTGACAAGCTGACCAACAGGTCCTCCAGGTCATAGGGAATCCCTTCACCATTAGAAGTGGCCGGAGTACCCCTCTGTCGATGGAAGTTGGCAACTGTTGCGCTCGCAATGGGAGTGCCCTCTGGAAATTTTCCTGGAAGCAAGGCAAAGGAGGAAGGTCAAGGAAAGACATATGAAGTAACCTGGAGAGGTAGGTCGGAAAAGGGAAAGGAACTTACGTGATATATGGCTAAGGACCCGGGTCAGCTCCTTAGTACAGTCATCGCGTCTCTTCCGAAGCTGCTCAAGCTCAGCGTTCGCCGACTCAAGCTGGATGCCAGATTCCTTGAGAAGATCCCGGTCCTTGGCGATCTGGAGGTTGAGGCGTTCGCGCTCTTCTGTGTAGTTCTGACCAGCCTTTTGAAGTTCGGATTGGTGCTGGGCCTTCATCTTCTCCATCTCTGCCTTGAGCTTGGCAATCTGAGCGTCCTTGCTTCGGAGGAGGGCGAGCTCGTCATCTTTCTTCTTTAGCTCGGCTTGGTGCTGCCCTGCTTGTTCGAGAAAATGCAGCATCATATCAGGCACGGGCACACTATCTTCAAGCGATGCTGAAATAGTGTGTTGGCCCGGCAGAGCCGAGGTATGAATGTTGGCCGAGCCAAGGAGAAAAGGGAATGGAAGGCATGGCAAAGTCAGACAAAAATGACTTACCCTTGATCTGCTCTAGATTTTTACGCATAATGATGTTCTCAGCTTCCACCCCAGCTGCGAAAACCGAATGATGAGATTAGTTCGGCAAAGGAAGATGAAGAAAAAGGAAGAAGTGATACGGAAGAAATTTACCCCTCTTCTCGTATTCCGCGATAAGTGCGGCCTGCTTGGCGCGTAGCGTCTTGTGGGTATCCAGCAAGCGTTGGAATTCCGCACTCCGGCGATTGGTGGTCACCTGAAAGGGATACAGAAACACAAGTTAGCTCAATGCATATTCGAAGTGTACTAAAATCCGGGCCAAGTGGAACTTAACCCGGCTCTAGGTGTGTGCATATTCGAGGTTCTCATGGAGCTACGTTAGTTTTCTAAAGAGCATCCGGCCGAGTAACGAGTTACTCCCTCGGAGGCTCGGGGACTAATGGTTATTATCTACAACTTGTAAAGGGGAAGCGACGTACCTCCATCATCCGCCCGACGAGGTTAATTGCCTTTGCGGCTCTGTTCATCTGAGTAGAAAACTCGGCAGGACCGAACTTCTCCGGAAGATCCGTGTCTTGAACCACCTCTGCCTTATTCCAATTCATGAAGAATTCAATTAAGCTCGGAGGGTACCGTTCACCGCTGGGCATATGGGGCGCCACCAAGCCCTTTGCATGCGCTTCTTTAATTTCGATCAAGGCAAGGGCTGGGCTGGTGTGCAGAACCATTTGTTGTGCGTCAGTTGGCTCGGCAGGCGCGTCCTTCACTACTGGTGCTTTCTTGGGAAGCATTGACACGAGGGTACGCTGCCCGGCTTCGACGGATGGTGGCTTGGTAGTGTCCGGAGCCTTCTTGTCCTTGGCTTGCTGGGAAGAGGAAGCCGTCGCAGCGGATTTCCCGTTAGGAGCGGCCGGAGTGGTTCCTCGCCGAGGTTGAGAAGACTCGGAAAAGGTAGAGGAGCTAGGTGCTGGTGCTCTTGGTGCTGGACTTGGTGCTGCTGCTGATGTTTTTGCAGCCGGAGTTGGTGCTGATGCAGGAGTTGGTGTTGGTACGGGTCTGGTTGTTGGTACTGGAGCTGGAGCCGAGGTTGCTTCAGCGGATGCTGGTTGCGGTGATGCCGAAGTGGTGGATGCCGTCGCCTCGGCCGGGCTGGTCCCCTCCCCCTGCTCCAAGGTTACCTCCCTCTTGCCGAGGTGGAGCAGAACCCGGAGCGGCGGCAGAACCCTCTGGAATAGGGCTCAGCGGACGTGACTTGTCGTCGCGACGGGGAGAAGGGCTAGGTCGAAGAGGTGAGGAGATGCTCGATCCACTTTGAGGGACCTCCACCGAAGCCCTGCAAAAGAGAATAATGTTAGAAGAGAAATCACAACGATGCAAGGGAGCGCAAGTTACAGAAGGAAAAACAACTTACGCATCCGAGGTTTGGGCCTCCTTGGGTTTCCGAGCCCTTCGCGCTGGGGCCTTGCCTGCAGGCTTGGAGGCAGTCTTGTCCCCGGACTTTTTTCGCCTTTTAGCGGGCTGAGAAGGTCCGGAGGATGAACTTGAAGCATCCCTGCGCTTCTTCTTCGGAGCCACCAGAATAGGTTCCCCCGTAGCGAGGGGAGGATCCTCGTGGATGTGACCACCGGGGTGAGCTGATGGCGGAAAAGCAAAAGAAAGGGGGACAGCCTCAACAGGTTCAATCACCTTGACATCCGAGTCATCTTCATCATCGGGCCAATCTCAAGAGGATTTACCCATGGGTCGTTTCGTGGCGTCGGTCATCGGGAGGAACATCTCCTGGTCCGGCTCTTCCTCATCCGGAGTCTCCCGGTCTGGCGCCCACTTAAGGGTCAGATCGGTGCCATCCTCGAGGGTCTGCTAAAGGAATTGCTAAGGAAAGGAATGAACAAAAGAGTCAAAAATGCAACGATAACTGACATGTAATTGGTCCGGGGTAAGTTTGCTACATGAAGCTTACCGCGGGAGGAAGCCGGTCCCGGCAAAAATGCTCAATCCCCCAAGTCCACTCGGAGAAGTCCTTGTGCATGGTGAAGAGAGCCTTAACCCAGCGATAAATCTCCGTGTTGCTCAGCTCGAAGGATGAAGTCCAGTTGGGATCGCGGCTGAAGCTCATGTGGCACACCTTGTGGGTGCGCTTCTGGAGGGGGGAGATTCGGTTGCGCACGAAAGTGATCATTGCATCCTCGTTGCGCAGCCCGAGCTCCTTCAGCTCCGCGAACCTTTTGTTGACCTGGTTAGCCAAGGCCGTGGGCTTCCTGGGAATGGCGTCCCACAGATCCGGGTTAGGTGGACCGGGAGTATAGGGGAGCAGCCAGATTAAGTCTCCGGTGCCTGTGTTCTGGACGTAAAAGAACGTCCGGGCCCACCCTTTGCAGGACTCTAACCCGGTGACCCGGGGGAAAACAGAAAACCTCCGGGGTGAGATGGAAGCCGCTCCGAACTGAGTGAGCCGCTTGTCCTCCAGATCAGTGTGGATGTCGGGGATGACGTTGCGACGAAGGACGAAAAACCGGATCCACAGCTCCTTCATGGGCCACAGTCCGGTGTAGCCTTCGATCGTAGAAGCAAAGGCAGAGAGAGAAGTAATGGCATTGGCTGGAAGATGGTGCGGCTGGAGCTGGTAGGTACTGAGCCAATCCTGGAAGAAATCGCTCATCGGCAGCCCGAAGCCCCGTTGAAAGTGAGACAAGAACACGACGAACTCACCTGGATTGGGTGAGGGGGCCAGTTCGTTAGAAGGGAGACGAGCGGCGACGCCAGCGGGGATGCGCCTGGTTCGGTAAAGCCAGTCAAGATCATCTGGACAGACCCATGACCTGGCCCACGCGCTGCGGTCCGCCGCCGTGGCGTCCTCCTCCATCTCCTGCTCAGCGACGATGAGCTCCTCTTCAGTCATCAGATCTTCGCTGCCCTCGCTGGCGCTAGCGGCGGCGGGGGGCAGAGGCCTGGATTGGCGAGGACCTGTGGCGAGGAAGTTGTGCAGCGGTGGCCGTGACGCGGAGGCACGGGGAAGCAGTGCGGTGGCTGTGATGCAGAAGTGCGAAGGAAAAGCGCGGCGGCGACGCTGCTATTTGGAGCACTGGCGGCGGCGCGGTCGCAAGGAAGAGGAAGAAGAAGAGCAACGGGCAGAGGGGCGCGGAAGGAGAAAGATCCTAGGGGATGCGCCCCTCCGCTATTTAACCACCCCCTCAAGGGGTGAGTGGGATCGCGTCCTGTGGATCGGCCACACGCAGTGGCCATGTATCACTCGCCCGGACCAATCAGTGGGGAGCCACACAGAGGGCCACAGAGCGAAGATAATCTCGTGACATGACACTGTGATGCGATAAACGAGGAGGCAGGCATGACGTGACCCGCGCACAGTGATAACTGACAATTACTGCGGCGGTTACTGTGCAGGCCCTTAAAATAAGACGACATAATGATTACCCTTCACATGGGTTAGCGTACGAGAGAAGGAAGCAGGACCCGGATGAAACAGTGGTAACCCGGCCGGCAAGTGAAAACTTGGAATGTGCGGAGGGAAAGTAAAACCAGGAGGTCCAAGTCAAAGTGGTAACCCGGCCGGCAAGTGAAAACTTGGAATGTGCGAAGGGAATGTAAATCCATATAATCAGAGGTAAGAGGTAACTCGGCAATAACGACCGGAGCACAAAATTGAACCTGATGTGGTCTTAGCGGCCAAAGCAGCTAAGACCGCACCAGCTTCGGGGACTAATGTTGGGGGGATACCCCCGGGTAGGGTCACGCCGGGGTATAAAGGCCGAGTTAGCCGAGGTTCGGCAAGGCCAAAGCAAATGCTGGCCGGGTCACCTCAAGGCAGGCCGAATCACGGAGTAACCCAGACCAGGGGGTGTTCGCCTAACTAAGTCTCAGCTGACTTAAGCAATAAGTCGGATGTATATGTTTACTTGCATGCAGGAACAGGGTGGCCCGGATCAGCTGTGATCTGGGTCATGTTTGGCTTCTAGGAGAAGGAAGAAATCTTGCTGGTCAAAAAGAGGGCCCGGTACGCACTGCATGAGCAAAGCAGACAAGAGCGGGACCACCGGGTCATGGCCGACAGGGGTGACGACGCCCATGTCGGCTGACGCGGGCGCCGCAGAGGCTCACGTAGCTAAAGCATGTGTGACGCGGGGGAAAAGCACCCCGGTCGGCTTACCACTTTGGGATGAGGCATATTCTTAGGAATATGCCTCCACGTATGCCCTAGGCAGAAACCGAGCCTCCTCTATAAAAGGGGGGCTAGGGCTTCTGTAGAAGGGGTTGGGTTTTTTTGCTATTCTGTCTTGGCTAGGGTTTTAGTGGTGATCTGTGGGTAAGAGTAAGAGAGCTCCTTCTTCCTCCTCTCGCCAATACAGCTCAAGGAGCACTTGTAATCTTGGAGACAAAGCTATACAAACATCTGTGTGGAGAATCACTCTACTATACCTCCCTGGATTCCCCTAGCGTGTATTAGTCCCCACCTTTAGCCTATTCATGGCATGTGCCATGACACCACCACGACAGGAGGGGGCTCCCTCCTTGGCCGCCGGCCATGGTAGGGGAGGAGTCCCCCTCTCCTATAAAAGGCCCCCCTCTCCTCCCTCACAAAGGTCACCTCCTCGTGAAGGATCTCTCTCCCCCTCTAGATATTCCCCATGGTTTCGGATTAGCGAGATACATGTTCCTGGTGGCCTTGCGTCTGGAAGGAGTTGCTGCTTCCGCTGATTCGTTGGAGCGAGGAGGTGGAGGTTGTCCGGTGGCTTGAACATGTGTGCGAGGATGGAACCGCTGCTGATTTGCGGCGCTCGGACTTCCACATGATCTTGAGATCGGTAAGCGTACGACTACATCAACCACGAGTTCCTACTCGTTAACAAAACTCGTTGTCTTCGAGGGTAAGTTCTACATGGATGTATGTCCACCCGTTGCTCTATTTCTAGTAGATAGATCTTGGCGTATAGTTCTCATCATAGGAATTTTTTTGTTTTCTATGCTGCGGACCCAATAGTTTCACCGCCGCCATCAGTAGTAGTGGCGTCGCCATCGGCGTCCCCCATCTCCTCATCACCGACGAGGTATCCTCGCCCGCCTCCATCTCGTTGTCCCGCAGAACGAATTCTGGGTCCACTTGGGATTCCATCTCCGCATGTTGTTCCCAAAAGGGCTTCTTGCTAGAAGGGCCCGGCTCCACCGACATTTGTAAACACACAAATAAATGGAACTAATAAGCACAAAATTTCATAGAAAATTCCGGCATAACCTTTGCTCATTTTCTATGTCTAGGAGTGCTAGAAATTCACCGGAACAGAAATAAATCAACATTCCAGCAAAACATTGGAAACTCAAAAAGAAAAATCTGCACAAAAAAGCCTAAATAGTCACAAACACAGCCATTTTGCTGCCAGCATACACAAACACAACCATACACAGCTTGCTATAGAAAACTGGCAGCATACACAAGCTACTTTTTCTTTGCATTGGATTTGTTGTGTGCTGAACCTAGAATCAAACCATGCAAGTAAAATAGCTCTCGATACAAGAACTAAAGATAAATTCAGCAGGCAGAATTTATTTTACAAGTTTAGAATATGAAAACTCAAACACACATGCAGAAACATTCTCGGAGGAAGACGACGGTGCTAATTCTTCTAGTGTGCAGGTATGAGGAGATCCATCATCAGCTAGTGTGCAAGTATCAGGGAGAAAATATCAAACAGGGCCCATCCGGCACAACCTCTGAAAATGATGATGGCCAAATAACAACGGATGTTTGAAATCATCACTTATTGACTAGAAGGGGAGAAACAAATCAATTGGATTCATGAGTAGCACAATGAACAAGTACACTTGACACTTTTAATATTGTTACATGGGACATGGCTGGTTGTCTATTATATTATCAAATTATGTCACTACAAACAAACAAACTCAATCAATTATAGATTACCACAAGCATGTCCAGTTCATCATTAACAAAGTACAAAATCCTATCAGATGCCTAGTCATGATACAGAGGTATAAACTAGAAAGAGTATGGTACCTAAAAAATTATACTTACAACTAGGTCAGCTTGCCGAACCTATGACACTGACATGATATCTTTGAGAGTTCACAGCTAGAAATCATCCGAAAATACAAGAAGGGGACTAGCTAATGAATTGCTTGTATCTTGTCTGGGAGTACAACCAAGCAGAGCTGGAGTTCTAAGTACTAATTAACAAAGGGACCATCTTATATATGCAGGAAAGAGAATCTGAGCAATGGAAGGACAGGAAGCTATCAACTTCAACCGACAACAAAAAGTACTGTAAATGCACTACACATCCATCACAGTAATAATAAACTCAATCTAGGACCATCACCTATCAAGGCAAGGGACATCTCAAGCTACTGCACTACACACTGAAAGACAAGTAAGTATGCCTAGAACAACTAGAACAACAGCCACCTGTTTCTGATTACAAAGGGACTAGAGTGCATGTTTCTGGTTACAAAGGGACTAGCGTGTATGTGCTTAGGCGTGATGCTTGACGGAGACTGTGGATTAGTAGTTGAAAGGACAATTAACCTGAGACCACGACGGATGTTATGGAGACTTAGTGTTGCGGTGGTCAGAGATCTCAGGCTTGGTGACGCTTCTAGAATCCACCCTGTGCAAGAACATACACAAAACCGGGTTAGTTGATGCACACAAAGTGTGGCTAGGGTCTTAAGGATTCTCTTTAGTTTAGAACCATCATTTGCCCCAGGTTTTCTAGGAAATTTATCGTGGCAGGACAAGTTTTGCCGATACCTATAGCAACTTAGCACTGCAATCAATCTAAAACTAATAACGAGTGGCACTAATTCTAAAATGAATGCAATTTTTTTGCGATCAGATTTTGTCGGCAAAGGACAACGCAGGGGACTTCTTGAAGAGGCCAAACTTTTTTGTTTTTCATTTTCATTTCAATCAATTGCTTTGCTCTGATGGTTACATCTCAACTCTGGCAGAATGCTTATATGACATGCCTTCTGCAACCACCGCTGCTTAAACTATTCCATCCATCCATGTTGGTACTATTGGGTAGCAGCAGCAGCAGCTTTGTATTTCTAATTTTTCTTGGCGGTGCCATGTGACACCCCCGGGATCATGGTTAAACAAATCCGAGACCTTAGCCTGACATAAGCTTAACCTAGAGCTCGAGGATATCCAGTGAGGAATCGGTAACATAGCAGTAACCCTGCGACACAAAAATTAGTACAGCAAGCTCATAACTGAGCAAACAACCAAAATATTACAACCAGAGGTCACTGACCACAAACATCAAACAACGGAAGGCAAGTTATGCTATTAAGTATACCAAACTTAACAAATGGCCTAAGAGGCCTGAAGCATAACGATAACGTCCCAGCCCATAGATTCCAGGCTGCCGGCTGGGAACCCCAAGGTACTCGTCGGTGTCAATGTCGTACGGAACTCATCTTCAAGGGAACACTTACTCTAAAAGTATCAACAAAGCAAGGGTGAGTAGAGGGTGTACTCCGCAAGACTTATGGTTGGTGGGGTTATTTTGCATAAAGCCATCTTTGTTTGTAAAACAAGAGGGAGAGAAGGAGCTAATTAGAATATTTTAAAAGAAGATAAGAGAGCGACATCTCCGAAAAATTGATCATCATCTTGATATCCACCAAAGTAATCATCATCTCACAACTAGGATCACCCCCTCGTACCCATGAGGAAGCATCCTTAACAAACATTAGTTGCCAAGTTTTACTATTAGGTTATAGTTCTCTATGATCTCACGTTCATTCCCAAGTCGTCTATAACTGTGGACACGGCTTTTCGAAAAGATTTAACCCTGCAGGGGTGTAAAACTTTACCAAAACGTACCAACCGACTCTTAATGCCAAGCTATTGACCCTCTTCCTTGGAAGGCCGGCAGAGGGTGGTTGTACATGACCTTTACCTTGCTTTCGTGAAGACCATGAGTCACGCCCTAAGGAGGGTTCCACCGTAACGGGTCAAATCCCGAAGCCGATCCCTAGAGATGTGAGTGGAGGTTGGTTTACCAGGGGCTCCATCGACCCCAAGCAACTCCGACCACGCTTACCTACCTGTATGAATGCACCTTCACCCGCCAAATCTTTCAAAACGTTTTCTATGCATATGTCGAATGGAACGCCCGAACTATGTGACTCATGGAATCTACTAGGCAAGTTAGTTGCTCGTGAGGTTTTCTAGGCCCCGTGTGACTGTATGCTCATCTTGGTTCCGAGGGCAAGAACTCGGGTCCTAATGGTGGCGAGCATGGGACTACAAAAACCACATCCCACTGTGGCCTCCCATACAAGCCTTAGCATGTTTAACCTTTACCACTGATCTTACCTCATCAGTATACCTCGTTTTCCTGTCATACTAGATTCTCTACAATTGGTACATCATTTGGATGAACCAGTACTGACAGCTAAGCATGGCTAAGCAACACACAAATATAAGCTCTAGCAGTGCACACAAGCCAAATCTAGTTATGCTAGGAGGAGTGGATCAGGTAATATAAGCTCAAAGAGATTAATGCAATAGATAGGATACTCTATCTATAGATAAAAGACCATAGTGGAATCGTATGCAACGTGGCAAAAATGAAATACTTTCGAAATCATAGGATTGTATCATGGTGGGGCTATGCTTGCCTTGTTTTTGATACCCATATATAGATCTTTGGAAGCCTTGTACTTGACTTGATTACATTTGGTCAAGTATTGTTCATCGGTATTCTATGGTGTTGATCTCAGTCTTCAATCTTGATCTCGATATCATATTCTATCGGAAAGAAGAAAACACCGAAAAGAAAGGGACACGATCAACACATGGCATCGATGCAATGCTTAAGCAAGAATGATGATATGACAAGTGAAATAGATGCGAGACCCCGGAATCGCCTACGGGAGTTCATTTAGTTCTCTAGTTAAACTTGCAATTGAAGTTGTTGAATATTGCATGATTTTGATGCTATGATGTAGATATTGTTTTTCTGAACATTTTGATACATTATACACATTTTTATGAGTTATAAATAATTAGTTATTGAATTTATAAGATTTATACCATTTTCTGGATTTATTAAAATGATATAAAGGCTTTAGTGCGTCATTATGACGTCCGCGCAGGGCTGGGGCATTTTTTACTTGGGCTGTGTCTACCCACAGTGACCGACAGACGGGCCCCAGGCCACCTCAACAGCCTCGGTGGCGAAGTGGGACCTGGGCTGTTTACCGGGCTGACCAGCGCCTACTAACGCCCGGGTGACGTCATCATGATGTCATCCCAGCGAGCACCTCCCAGATCAACAGCCAGGACGACGAATGGGTGCACGCGGGTGAGCGGAAAAGGGCGCGTCTGGTTCAGCGTGATGCGGGTGACCATCTAGTGGTGGCGCTGCTGCGTTTTGGTTGCCGGAGCAACGACGGTGACGGCAATTGGCGGCGATACTAGGCGGCGCACGACGCAACGGTGACAGAGAGCGAGAGGAAGAGGCTGGAGGGGTCTGGGAGGACCACAAGCTCACCGGGAGGGTGAAGAGGCGGTCGGAGAGGCAGTGAGTGGTCAGAGAGCGCTGGAACCAATGACGAACGCGACGGCTGGACTTCGGACACAGTGGCACGATTCTCCTGATCTGGGGCTTCTCCGGCTCTGTTGCTTGGCTAGGATGAACAAGGAGAGCAAGGGGACCACTATGACACCCACAGCTGGTCGAGGGGAGGCCGGATATGGCGGTGACGGTGAGGTCTGGCCGGAGCTAGGGTTTCGGCCTCGAAGGGGAATGAGAGAGAGGCACTGGGAGGGAAAAGAGAGGATAAGGTGAAGAGGAGCACGGCGGGATGGTCTTATCCTGGTCCGGGTCGGCGACGAGGCGGGGATCTCGGCGCCAGGGAGATCGACGATGATGCCAGCGACAGAGAGGAGCTTCACTGTCGCGAGGAAGAAGACAGATGAAGGGGTATCGGGCCTGGGCCGGGGACGGGCTGCACTTGGGCCGCAAGCTGCTGCAGGGGTGGGCTGTAGGCAGAGAGGAGAGGGAGCTGGGCCGGTCTGGTTCTAGTCTGGCTCTCTTTTTTTAACAAAATCTTTTTCCCATTTCTGTTTTCATTTCTCTCTTTTTTATTTTTAAGTTCAACACTATTTTGAATATTCCAAAAATACAAGAGGATGTTTAAATAGTTTTGGAACACATAGGGGCCCTCTACACTATTTGGGCTCCACTATTTTGGTGGTTTTCAAAATATTCAAACCCATTTTGAATTGCTTTTAGAGAGATAGGGAAAATAGCTAGGTTTAGGGTTTTACATTATTTTCTTTCATGAAATTTTAAAATATGATGCTCATGCGATGCACATTAAACCCTAATTAGACATTAGCTAAAACTGGGGTGTTATAGCTCTATCCCCCTTTCGAGAATCTCGACCCGAGATTCCAAAGGTAGGAACAGAGAGAAGAAAACAAGGTCACTCTAAGGATAAGAGGGAAGCACACTAAACAACACAGAGAGTATCTCATGGTCAACTCATGATGTAGTGTTCAAAACAACTCTGAGGTGACGAACATGAAACACATCAAGGTAAAGGAGGAAACAAGAGGAGAAGGTTTCAAGTTGTTAGATAGTTGGTCTTCATAAGGATGGAGACCATGGAGCTTCAGAAGGGTTTAGGCTTCTGAAAAGGAAAGCTTACAACATAAAGAACTTGAACACAGACTTCGAGAGATGAAACTCTACTAAACGACTTAAGTAGAGTTTCCAGGGATACAAAAATACGAATAACCAAGCTATTGGACTACTTTTGATACGGAAGGATCACTCTTCGTTCAACAGAAGGTTAAGACAGAAAGCTGTTTTGTAGAGAGGACTCGTAAGAGTCACAGGGAACATGTAACAAGAGAAACTTCAGATTAACAAAATCATCGTCACTCTTCAAACATGTTAGAGGAACGAAGGAAACTCTTTATTCATCCAGGTCTATCAAAATCTTTGCCAAAGATCGTGATATCACTTTGCACCACCAGATGAATAGGTAAGAAGATTCCTGATGACACGAGGAAAAAGAAACTTCATTCTCAGACTTCAATTACTTGGCACAACAAGATGCTTGCCAACATAAAGGGTCTAGAGGATCGACTGAGAGACATTTAGCAATGCTACTTTAAATGTTCTCCTTGATGTTCGAGAAATTAGACATCAAGTAAAGGTCGGACTTAGGTTACAAAGGAAACCATAAGCACAACTCCTATAATAAATCATAGAAGAAGCCTCATGAAGAGTGGTTGTTATTTGCTGATTAAAGAGAATTTGACAATAGGCTTTCAGACTAGTTGTGTCAACCATTACATCAATCATGTCGGACTTACATAGAAACCTATGTCAAAACCTTGAGGAACACCAACCATCATATCTTCTTGAGATTCAGATTCGGTTAGGTGGATCGATACTTCAGACTCGGCATGTCCGAATAGAAAACATGCAACATTTACCACGAAGGTAAAGTTACTGGATTCTCAAGACATGAACTATAGTGTCAAGCTCCAACGGACTGAGCGAAGTTGCTAGACTATGTATTAGCAACTTGTCAAAAGACAACTGCTCATACATCAAGTACTTGCAATGAAACACAAGTGTCCATAAGGAAACATGGATGACTCTAGTCGAATCCACGACGACATCTTTCAACAATTGTGTGTGAATCGGAGAAGGTTACTTCTAACATCCAGAACACATTCTTTGAGGTGACACGAACAAGGTTCTCAAAAAATTTCCAACATTAATGCCGAATGTTTCATATGAATCTATTTTATCTTGGAGAACATAGGGATGCCATTGATGGGCTCAATAACAACTTATCGAGATACTCCAGAAAGATGGACTCATATGTTTTATGAACGAGGCAGAGTATTGGTCAGACCAAAGGACATGAGGATGTACTCAAGTGAAACATCACGAGTAGAAACATAATCAAGATAGTCCTTGGAACTGAGTTTGATTTGACGATAACCCAAATCAAATCAAAGGTGAGGGAAGATAACTTATCCATGACGGAAATACTATCTTTCTTCAGCAAGAACAAAACTAGACAACCCTTTAAGATGAACTAAGTTAGATAGAACTTTTGTCTTACAACTCTCCAAGTTGTTGTTTAAGCTCAACCAACTAGTTCAGGGGTATCCATCACAGATCCTTGGAAACGGAAGCAGTTCAGGGAACTTGCTTGCTCAAGAACTTGACAACACGGTCATGTGTCAACATGGCAATACTTCTAGTAGACATCTAGAATATCACGGACCACCGATATGTCTCCTAGTTCGAGAGAAAACTTGCTTGATAAGGCAAGAAGACACAGTCTCAGAGCTTTAGCACAAGCCTAACTCTTTGACCGAGGAGAACGTACCAGAATAGCGGACTTGGTAGCACAATCAAACTTCGCTTAGTGATAGGGTTAACCATCACGCTAAGAATGACACAAATGTCCTTGGAGTTCAAAGAAATAAGAATTGCTAAGAATCTCAGATGGCCACATTAGTACGCACACGCATCATTCTCGAGCACGAAAGCTCGGAGGAAGGGTGGGTAATAATATGTAAGAGCATCACTTCATTAAGGGGTCATGAAACTTAGCACAACCTCTTAGAGTAAAAGGGTGTGATACTCTAAGGTAGATTAGATGGAAGGCAATCAACGCCTTTTTATCTGCGAGTTACAACACTTTGACCTGGTCCTAGATGTGACGAGGTACTGGAGTTTTTTTCTCCTGACATTCCGAAATGGTTGTCTTGACGGACTACAAGAGTATCTTCCATCGGAAGACTCCAATGTGAATTACTCCTTGGCTACCAACTGAGACAAAGGTCAGAAACAACAAGGGGAAAAGGAACATGCTCAGAATAGAATCCCAAGATGTGGATGCATAGATTATCAATCTTCCAAGAATCAATGCATGGAAAGGAGACGTGGGGCAGAGTCATGAATATTAATGTGAGACTCACGAGGAGTACTCTTGTCGTGATCTATTTGGTTCCATGAAAGAACATCTGCCATAGCTAGTGGTAGGGGAAGTCCTTATTTGTCGAGATTCAATCGCGACAAAGACCACAAGCTTGAAGGCTAGAATTGTAGTACCAGCCATCCCGAGGTAATGTGTGAACATCTACGACAGGGGTCAATAGAATGGACCTTGGGTTAAAGATCAGCTTCATGTACAAGATTCATAACACTAGAATCCAGCATAATCCGGGATCTTCGGTTCAAGTCCGAGGGTTAAAACCCGAGAAAGAAGTAACTACTACTTGGGTGACATAGCGTACACTGCAAAGTAGTAACCACGAGGTAGCTTCCAAGAGAAGAAACGACTTTTGAAGTACCGAAACAAACAAAAAGGAGGCACACGAGGTGAAAGGAAACCTCGAAGCCTAGAACAGAACACTATGGATCCTACAATATAATATTATGGGCCCATAAGGTAGAGAGATCATGATGGAAAGGAATCTCTCGATTGAAGCAGAACAAGGGAACAAAAAGAACACAAAACACGCAACTCTAGAGAACTCAACACTAGGTTAACTGTCTGAGAAACATCATGCCCAAAAGGCACCTAAGTTTTCAAAGACTAGAAGAGATATCAAAACTTTTCAAAATCAACACAAGATAAGATGACCCATAGAGCGAAACTGGATAAGGAGAAAAAGAAGCATACTAGAGTTTTCGCAAATACTTTTCATCTTTGAAATAGTTTTCACAAACACTAGACTCAACATCAACCAATAGCAAGGTTTTCCTACGGTCAGTACTGCTCTGATACCAAGAACTGTGACACCCCCGGGATCAGGATTAAACAAATCCAAGACCTTAGCCTGACATAAGCTTAACCTAGAGCTCGAGGATATCCAGTGAGGAATCGATAACACAATAGTAACCCAGCGACACAAAAATTAGTACAGCAAGCTCATAACTGAGCAAACAACCAAAATATTACAAGCAGAGGTCACTGACCACAAACATCAAACAACGGAAGGCAAATTATGCTATTAAGTATAGAAAACTTATCAATTGGCCTAAGAGGCCTCAAGCATAACGATGATGTCCCAGCCCATAGATTCCAGGCTGCCGGCTAGGTACCCCAAGCTACTCGTCTGTGTCGATGTCGTACGGAACTCATCTTCAAGGGAACACTAACTCTGAAAGTATCAACAAAGCAAGGGTGAGTATAGGGTGTACTCCGCAAGACTTATGGTTGGTGGGGTTATTTTGCATAAAGCCATCTTTGTTTGTAAAACAAGAGGGAGAGAAGAAGCTCTTCTAATTAGAATATTTTTAAAGGGCATAAGAGAGCGACGTCTCCGAAGAATTGATCATAATCTTGATATCCACCAAAGTAATCCTCATCTCACAACTAGGATCACCCCCTTGTACCCATGAGGAAGCATCCTTAACAAACAGTTAGTTGCCAAGTTTTACTATTAGGTTATAGTTCTCTATGATCTCACGTTCATTCCCAAGTCGTCCATAACCATGGACATGGCTTTTCGAAAAGATTTAACCTTGCAGGGGTGTACAACTTTACCCACACGTACTAACCGACTCTTAATGCCAAGCTATTAGCCCTCTTCTTTGGAAGGCCGATAGAGGGTGGTTGGAGACGACCTTTACCTTGCTTTCGCCGAGACCATGAGTCACGCCCTAAGGAGGGTTCCGCCGTAATGGGTCAAATCCCGAAGTCGGTCCCTAGAGATGTGAGTCGAGGTTGGTTTACCAGGGGCTCCATCAACCCCAAGCAACCCCGACCACGCTTACCTATATGTATGAATGCACCTTCACCCGCCAAATCTTTCAAAACGTTTTCTATGCATATGTCGAATGGAACACCCAAACTATGTGACTCATGGAATCTAATAGGAAAGTTAGTTGCTCGTGAGGTTTTCTAGGCCCCGTGTGGCTGTACGCTCGTCTTGGTTCCGAGGGCAAGAACTCAGGTCCTAATGGTGGCGAGCATGGGACTAGAAAAACCACATCCCACTGTGGCCTCCCATACAAGCCTTAGCATGTTTAACCTTTACCACTGATCTTACCTCATCAGTATACCTCATTATCCTGTCATACTAGATTCTCTACAATTGGTACATCATCTGGCTGAACCAGCACTGACAGCTAAGCATGGCTAAGCAAGACACGGATATAAGCTCTAGCAGTGCACACATAGCAAATCTAGTTATGCTAGGAGCAGTGGATCAGGTAATATAAGCTGGTAGTAATGCAACAGATAGGATACTCTATCTATCGATAAAAGACCAAAGTGGAATCGTATGCAACATGGCAAGAATGAAATACTTTCGAAATCATAGGATTGTATCATGGTGGGGCTATGCTTGCCTTGTTTGTTGATACCCAGATATAGATCTTTGGAAGCCTTGTACTTGACTTGATTACAGTTGGTCAAGTATTGTTCATCGATCTTCTATGGTGTTGATCTCGGTCTTCAATCTTGATCTCGATATCGTATTCTATTGGAAAGAAACAAACACCAAAAAGAAAGGGAAACAATCAACACATGGCATCGATGCAATGCTCAAGAAAGGATGATGATATGACAAGTTAAATAGATCTTAAATGAAACCATAAATCATGCTTGGCAATTTAAGTGGGATTTGAAGGGTCCAAACCCTAATACAGGCGAGACCCTGGAATCACCTGCGGGAGTTCATTTAGTTCTCTAGTTAAACTTGCAATTGAATTTGTTGAATAGTGCATGATTTTGATGCTATGATGTAGATCTTGTTTTTCTGAACATTTTGATATATTATACACATTTTTCTGAGTTATAAATAATTAGTTATTGAAGCTATAAGATTTATACCATTTTCTGGATTTATTAAAACGATATAAAAGCTTTACTGCGTCATTATGACGTCAGCGCAGGGCTGGGGCATTTTTCACTAGGGCTTTGTCTATCGATAGTGACCGACAGACGGGCCCCAGGCCACCTCAGCAGCCTCGGTGGTGAAGTGGGACCTAGGATGTTGACCGTGCTGACCAGCGCCTGCTGACACCCGGGTGACGTCATCATGACGTCATCCCGGCGAGCACCTCCCAGATCAACGGCCAGGACGGCGAACGGGTGCACGCGGGTGAGCGGAAAAGGGTGCGCCTGGTTCCGTGACACGGGTGACCATCTAGTGGTGGCCCCGCTGCGTTTTGGTTGCCGGAGCAATGACGGTGACGGCAACTGGCGGCGGTGCTAGGCGGCGCACGACGCGACGGTGACAGAGAGCGAGAGGAAGAGGGTGGAGGGGTCCGGGATGACCACAAGCTCGCCGGGAGGGTGAAGAGGCGGTCGGCGAGGCAGGGAGTGGTCGGAGAGTGCCGGAATCGACGACGAATGCGACAGCCGGACTTTGGACACAGTGGCACGATTCTCCCGAGCTGGGGCTTCTCTGGTTCTATTGCTTGGCTAGGATGAACAAGGAGAGGAAGGGGATCACTATGGCACCCACAGCTGGTCGAGGGGAGGCCGGATACGGCAGCGACGGTGAGCTCTGGCCAGAGCTAGGGTTTCGGGCTCGAAGGGTACAAAAGAGAGGCGCTAGGGGGAAAAGAGAGGATAAGGTGAAGAGGAGCACAGCGGGACGGTCTTATCCTGGTCTGGGTCGGCGACGAGGCGGGGATCTTGGCGCTTGGGAGATCGACGACGACGCCGGTGATAGAGAGGAGATTCACTGTCGCGAGGAAGAAGATAGATGAAGGGGTATCGGGCCTGGGCCAGGGATTAGGCTGCACTTGGGCTGCAAGCTGCTGCATGGGTGGGCGGTAGGCAGAGATGAGAGGGAGCTGGGCCGGCCTGGTTCTGGTCTGGCTCTTTTTTTTAAGAAAAACTTTTTCCCATTTCTGTTTTCATTTCTGTCTTTTGTATTTTTAAGTTCAACACTATTTTGGATATTCCAAAAATACAAGGGGATGTTTAAATAGTTTTGGAACACACAGGGGCACACTATACTGTTTGGGCTCCAATATTTTGGTGGTTTTCAAAATATTCAAACCCATTTTGAATTTCTTTTAGAGAGATAGGGAAAATAGCAAGGGTTTACGGTTTTGCATTATTTTCTTTCATGCAATTTTAAAATATGATGCTCATGCGATGCACATTAAACCCTAATTAGACATTAGCTAAAGCTGGGGTGTTACATGCCGTGCGATCCATCCAGATACTAATGATTACTTTGCTAAATTGTTTGCGATATACACATCGAACGGGCAGCGTATCCAGATTCTACCGATACTCTAGAATATGAAAACTCAAACCTACCAATCTAGATTCTACCGATCCAGTGTTATTAGTGCACACATTATACAAGTCTAGAATAAGGAAACTCAAATCTCGGGGTGCTCGGCGAGGACGACAGTGAGGTTGCAGACGAGGTGGCGGCGGCGGGCTTCTCCTCCATGGGGCGATGGTGAGCACGGGCAGCAGCTCCTCCTCCATGGGGCGGCGGCAAGCTCCTCCTCGGCTCCTCCTCCCTGTGGCTGGTCACGGAAATGTCAGGGAGAGGGGAAGGGGATGGAAGAGGGGTAGGGGAAGGGGAGGGAGAGGGGAAGGGGGTCACCTCGATGACGGTGGACAACGAGCGCGGATGGCATAGGGAAGGGCGACGACGGCACGACAGAGGAAGGGCGACGTTGACGACAGAGAGGCAGAGAGGCAGTTCATCTAGAGATGAAAAGGGGAAAGAGAAAAAGGCCCTCAATCATAGACACGTACCAGCTTATGCGAGGCACATATTTGAATATGCGCCTGATATAAGTTTACGCGAGGCGCATCTGACCAGAATGCGCCCCGGGTATTCTGCAACACTAGTCAACTAGCGCAGTGCGCTGTATCTGGCAACAAACAGACACTAGCCCATTGGTTTTGTCCCTTGTCCTATTCTGAAGCCTAGCCACCCAGGTTCGAATCCTGGTGGCTCAAAGTTTTTGAAATTTTTTTAAAGGCCATTTTTCATGTATAAACATTGTCCAAGCATAATATGATCTATAAAATATACTGCAACTATTTAAAAATTCAAATATTGCCAAAACAACAAAAGTGAGTATTATGAATGTGTCTCGTCGATACATAATATTCTCAATGCAATATTATAACATACAAAAAATGATAATTATGAATGTTTCAATACATAATAGTAGGCCATACACATGACGGTTCTTGACAATGGTCGGAGCGTGCTAGCGCTTCTTGCCCTTCTTTGTCGCGATTGCATAGGTTAGACCCGGGACGTCTTCACTACTTATTTTGAACGGGAGTCCTTTCTTAGGTAGGGTTGTGGTGTACGGTGCTTGGTTTCTGACATGGGTATGATTACTCGGATGCTTATTGTTCGCTACCCTACATTGGGTAAAAGGCCTACGGCCCATAAAGATTCCAGATAATAGCCCAATGCAACAACTGATAGAGACTTGTTATTGTATTAGGAAAAGAAACCACGGACCGACATTATGTTGGTATTGTATTCACGCGTGTATGAAACCTATCCACATACAACTTTGAGACCCGGCCTATTATATATAGGGCGAGAGAAGACCAAGCGAGGGTACCGAAATCTAGAGGACAACTTGTAATAGAGTGTTTTCCCAATATTTAGGCGACTTTGTCTTCATTGTTTTCCTGACATCCGACGAAATCCCCAACGTTCTCTTTTCTGTGAAACCCCAAGTCCATCACCATGGGCATTGCCAAGGTTACCCCTCATCAATTGGCACCGTCTATGGGAAACTTGAACGCTAGAAACACGGATTCGGCAGAACGCTCTCCACAAAGCATCAACTCGATGAAAGAAAATCCACACCTGCCCACCCTTATATTGGTACCCACCGATTTCAGTGGCGGATCTGATCTAATCATCAGAAGCCTCCACTTCCAAGCAGACAAAATGCAGGAATCACACCCTTTGGCCCTGATCGCACACCTATAGTAGTACCACATCGCCCGTTGGATCCTCCACAGACATCACAACTCAGATCAAAACAGGAAAAGAAGGTCACGAATCAATCTCACCACATGGAGCAAACCCAACAAACTCAGAACCCGAAGAAAGTAGCAAAAACGTCGACTTTGAAGAAAGGATGGCGAAAATTTATCCAGAACTAAGATCTCGGAGTACTACCAACACACCTGGAGAAGCAAAAGACGACCCCGTCAGGCCACACATAACACGCCACCAAGTGTACATGATCAATGGAGATACCTCAACACCACGCGACGAATATGGTAATCCTATCATAAACCCCGATGATATTTTATCAGATGACCATGCAGGAAACCACATCAATGAAGGAGAACACACCAACGGAGGAGAACAGGAAAATGCAGGAGAAACAACAGATAATCGCATAATCCAAGAAGGAGGCGGAGAACCTCACACAAGAGAGAGACTAGGACTTCGGCTACCAGCATCGGCATGGCAAAAAGCAAGGGAGGCAATTTCAGGAGCAGTCCCAGTGACAGCAGATGCTTCACATGAGGATCTACTAGCATACCAATATTTTCTCCACCACAAGAAGAGAGACCTACTCCGGATGCAAAGACAGCTCGATGAAAGAAAAAGGCTAGCCGATGAATCCAGTTTACGACGGGCCCAACTAAGTTCTACCCGAGGGTCAAGAAGTGTGACAGGAGCAGCACCGCCAAGAAGGGGGACATCTCGATTATAGAATATCCCTAAAGCAGAAAGAAGTGGAATCATCCGAGATCTCGACCTATTATTCATGTCAATCGATCAAGCGGGAAACATCAAGGCAAAAACAGCTCAGGTAGCCATTGTGGCCGCACAAACATAACTGATCACCACTCAACCCGCACCGAACGATCCGCGTGTGGCCCTCCACCGCTCCGCTCAGATGAACCTCGGCATGGTAGGAGCCTCACTTGCAGAAGCAGAACAAGGACTCACACAAAGGTCCCCATGCCGTCACAACAGTCCTCGGCAAGTAGGACACACCCAGCGATCTCGATCACCACACCAAGCGCACCTCGTAGGATCCGAGTCGCAAATTAGCACAAGAAACGACAACACCCAGCATAGGATTAGTGGACCCAGAGACGAAAGCCGCACCCGACAATATCAAGACGGAGATGACAAAGATGACCATGGGCTATGTGGGGCCAGCTGTTTTACACAGAGGATTCGCAAAGCCTCAGTACCCAAAGACTTCAAACTCCACACGACCGAGATAAATACGATGGACTCCAGGAACCCAAAGCTTGGTTAGAAGACTATCCATCCACCGTCAAATTATAGGGCGGATCCACAACTACTTCAATGCAAAGTCTACAACTACACCTCACCGGTGCCGCAAGATCATGGTTGAAGCAGCTACCCGAAGATTCAATGGTAACTAGAACGATCTGGAAGATAAATTCATCTGACATTTCCATTCTACATTCAAAAGACCAACATCCTTGGAGCAGTTGCGAGCGTGCAAACAAAAATATGGGGAGTCAATTAGAGCATTCATACAGCGATGGTATATCATCAAAAACTCTGCTGAATCCATATCTGACGAAAGGGCCATCGACGCCTTCAACGACGGTCTCCGTAGCCGAGAATTCATAGAAGAGATGGGTTGGGTTAAACATAAGACAATATCACAGTTAACGGAAATAGCAAACCGCTGGGCTAATGGAGAAGACGCGCTACATAATAAGCGCACGCGGACACCCGAAGAAGATAGGGATAAACGTGGCAATGACAGAAGACAAAGGAACAACGATGGAAACTCGGGACCAAGCTACATCGTAGTAGGTTTTTCGGGTGAAGGTAACAACATAAGCAACAACAATAATGGCGGATACCATGAAAACAGGGACGACGTCAGAGGAATCCAGCCCGCACATCGGTATCAACCAAGAGCACGAGACCCACCTATGTCCGCAATACAAATGCTGGAAGGGCCATGTAATATGCATTTTTACGTCGACTCAGCAGGCAAACGACAATCCAACCACCTAATGAAAGACTGCTGAACATTCCTGAAAATGCAGGAGTTGTGCAATGCAAAGGCAGCCGAAGCAGCAAATTGAGGGTACACATCCACGCCTGGTGCACTAGCTATCGGTGCACCACCACCAGTTGCACCACCACAAAATTCAAACGGCCAAAACAATAAGTACCACCGATCAAAAGGAATAATGTCTATGATTTAGAAAGGGCGTCCACCCAACAGAATTCATAAGCTCATCACAAGACAAATCAATATGGCGGAAACATCAACATCAGCTACACCCGAATATCTCCATTGGTCAGAGCAAGAAATCAAATTAAGCAGGGCAGATCACCCACTCCGGGTCCCATGACCAGGTCATTCAACCCTGATAGTTGAAGCACAAATTGGCGGATTCGATATGAGCAAGGTCTTCATGGATGCAGGGAGTAGCATAAATCTAATCTACGCAAAAACGTTGCGAACGATAGGCTATCCCCTGTATAATCTCATCCAGCAGAAACCTCTTTCCACAGAATAGTACCAGGTAAAGCCGAAATTCCTTTAGGCAAAGTTTTTCTTAACGTTGTTTTTGGTTCAAAAAATAAATTTCAGGCGAGAAAAACTCGAATTCGAAGTCATGGATTGGCCATCACAGTACCATGCAATACTTGGACGACCAACCTTTGCATGATTCATGGCAGTGCCACATTACGCATACTTAGTAATGAAAATGCTAGCACCAAAGGGAATTATCATGGTACAAGGAAGCTTCACACATGCGGACAACTGTGATTGAGAGTTCAACAAAATTTCTGAATCTTTCGGGATGGCAACGGAGTTTGAGCAACTCAAAAGTTCAGCAAACGAACAACCTCTGGAGGTAGCACGTGTCAATCCTGATCAGGCTTTTGACATGGCAAAAGACACAAAAGAAGTACAGATCCAACCCGCTGACCTGACAAATACAACATTTGTGGCTTCTAACCTTGATCCTACATAGGAAAGCACGCTCAGCGAGTTCCTCTGTGAGCACTGGGAGATTTTTGCATGCCTACCTTCCAATCCCCAGGGAACTCCTTGAGCATGCACTAAATTTAGATCCAAAGGCAAATCTAGTAAAACAACCGCTTCGATGCTTCATAGAACCAAAACGCAAGGCCATTGGAAAGGAGCTCCATCGCCTAACCGATGCCAATTTTATCAAAGAATTAACAAAATCAGAGTGGCTTGCAAACCCAGTATGTGTTCCGAAGAAAAACACTACGGAACTTCGGATGTGCATCGACTTTACTGCATTGAACAAACATTGTCCAAAAGATCACTTCCCATTGCTGAGAATCGACCAAATCATCGATGCAACCGCAGTATGTGAACGTCTTTCTTTCTTGGACGCTTACTCGGGTTACCACTAGATCAGGATGAAGGAAGAAGATCAGGAGAAACGGCGTTTATCACGCCTTATGGTGTATTCTGCTACACAACAATGCCATTTGGCCTTAAGAACGCTGGAGCAACATATCAGCGGATGATGCAGAAGTGCCTGGGAAGTCAAATAGGCACAAACGTGCAAGTATATATTGATGACATCATAGTTACCACTTGTCAAGGATCTGCGTCGATAAAGGACCTAGAAGAAACATTCAGAAATCTCGATAGGTTTAGCATCAAACTGAATCCTAAGAAATGTTCCTTTGGAGTCCCGGCAGGGAAACTCCTCGGATATTTGGTATCAGCTAGAGGAATCGAGGCTAAATCCCTAAAAACTACAAGCAATCCTCACAATGAAGAAGCCAACAAATTTACGTGGTGTACAGCAACTTGCGGGACGAGTGGCGGCTCTAAGTCATTTTATCGCAAGATTAGGAGAAAAGGCGCTGCCATTCTACACCCTCATGAGGAAATCAGAAAATTCGAATCGACGGAAGAAGCTCAACGTGCCTTCGAAGATCTTAAAAGAACACTTTCGACATCTCCTATCGTCATGTCATCAAAATAAAAGGAACCTCTCCTCCTTTATATTGCTGCCACACATCAGGTGGTCAGCACGGTCCTAGTCCTAGAGCAACCCGAAGAAGGAAAGGCCCACAGCATGCAGAGACCAGTTTACTTCCTGAGTGAGGTTTTATCACCATCGAAACAAAGGTACCCACACTACCAGAAATTAGCATACAAGGTATTTATGACAACATGAAAACTATGCCACTATTTCTCGGAGCACCCGATCGTAGTGGTCAACGAGGCACCTTTGTCAAGCATCCTCAACAATCCAGAAGCAACTGGGAGTGTTTCTCTATGGGGCATCGAATTATCCCCTCGGGGTATCACTTATGAGAAGTGCAAAGTAATTAAGTCACAAGTTCTGCCAGATTTCATCACAGAGTGGACGAAATTACAATGTGCGGGTCCACCAGCCTTTCTAGCACCAGGACAATGTACTTTGATGGATCAAAAAGAATGGAGGGAGCAGGAGCAGGAGTCGTACTAATATCACCTCAAGGAGACAAAATGCGCTATATTCTTCGGATGAGCTTTACAACGGCATCCAATAACGAAGCAGAATACGAGGCCCTGTTGCACGGCATGCGAATGGCCAAAGCTTGCGGTGCAACTCGCCTAAAAATCTTCGGAGATTCCAATCTCGTGGCATAGCAGGCAATGAACAAACGTGATGCTGTCAGCAAAAATATGATTGCTTATTGCGGCTTATATAGCATTATGGAGGCTCAATTCGATGGGTGTGAAGTATCTATAGGAAGAGCAAGCAATGAGGAAGCTGACAACCTAGCAAACATCAGATCATTGTGTTTACCAATACCACCAGGAGTTTTTTAGGAGGAGATAGTGGCACTACAAGAAAAGTTGGATTTTACAACGGACGATTTCGTGGTCGAAGGCCCATTTTTCGTGGCTAAAAAGTCTTCTACGACGGATGCCCATTGTGGAAAAAGCCCCGTCACAAAAGAATCTACCACGGTTCTTTTCCTGACCGTGGCAGATCGCACCCTTCATCCACGAAAACATGTTCCATTGTAGATATGTTTGCCAACCGTGTTGACTGCTGATGTCATGCAAAATGCCACGTGGCAAACACCGTTAATGCCCAGTTACCACCATTAACACCCACAGAAACTGTGGTAGAAGCTAGGCCCAGCCAAGGCCTGCTAATAATTAAGTGGGCCAGCCCATAAGGGGAGTCCAATAAGATTATAGACCGTTACTGTTTCGTCCTGCACTGTTTGAAATGGGCCCAAAAGAAGTGACCAGCAACGGCTCGAGAATGTCAAGCCCGTTACTATTATAGCCTACAGAAGCCCACACTGTTCGAATACTATGCGGTCCGTTAAAAGTCTGCATTAAGTAGGCCCAATATTGTTAAGGCCCACGGTCAGCACGTCACTGTTTGCACAGCTCGTCCTGGGCCGCCTACGAACGACCCACTTTTGAGAAGATCTGATATTGTTCTGGCCTTTTACTATTCTGGCTCGTTATTGTTCTGGCTGTCTACTATTTATGTATGTTACTGTTGTGGTCCTTTACTATTCTGGCCCGTTACTCTGCTTGTTTCCGCTGTTCTGGCCTACTACTGTTTAGGCCTATTACTGTTCTGGCCTATTGCTTTTCTAGTCTGTTACTGTTATGGCATGTTACTGTGCTGGGTTCTACTGTTCTGGTCTGTTGGTGTTTTGGCCTACTACTATTTATGCCTAGTACTGTTTTAGACTGTTACTATCCTAGCCTATTACTGTTCTGGACTATTACTGCTCTGGCCTGCTGCTGTTCTGGACTATTACTGTTTTCACTTGTTACTGTTTTGGCCTATTACTATTTTGGCATGTTACTATTTTGGCCTGTTACTATTCTACCCAGTTGCCGTTACTGTTTCGGCAATTCTGAAGGCCATGCAAATATCATAAAAGGAGCATAATTAGCGATCCTCTTTTACTGTTCATGGAAGACGCAATAAAAAGAAGGGCAAATAACAAAACCCTATACAGTTACCTGATCGACCTGGCTGGCGCAGTTATGGTACCACCATTCGTGGACGGTGTCAAGTAAATGACTACATGGCCTATGCCAGTTATCTAGATATTACATCACTTGCAAACTTCTTAAAAAATATTACATAATATGAACAAAAGGGAAAGAAAATTCAGGATTTCAGTTGCCAATCAAGTTGATAGCAGAGTCCTCAATTTGCTTTCTCAATCCATCAACTGCATCTCCCTTTTAGTGTGACACCTACATTGGAAAACCACCTGGAGACATGATCTTGCGGTCCCCTCTTTGGTGGCGATAGCAATAATTGTAGTCTAAAACTAACTAATAACAAGTTAATACAGCAAAGAAGACAAACTACTCATAGCTAAGAATGAACCAGATAGGAATTTTAACTGCATAATACGAACATGTAGAGCAGGAATGCAAACCATGAATGAACTATATAGTAGAGGATAGTTATGTTGTTGCCTAGGACGAACCAGAACTAGATACGAGATATAATCCCGTGGCTTGTGAACCTGTAGAACATGACAAAATACATTAGACAAGTATGCCAACAATGAAATGAGCAATCAAACAAAGTGTTTCTTAGAATTTCAGTATAAACTAGTCAGGTCATTTCAGCAAATATATATGGAAGCAGTGGTATCTCCTGGAATGCAAGAGACATTGGGTGACTCGGAATTTGCGGTGAGATACACAATGACATGCAGTTACTATCATAGCTAAGAATGAACCACATAGAAATTATAACTGCATCATACCAGAACTTGTTGAGCAGGAATGGAAAACATGAATGAACTATACAATAAAGAATAATTATGTTGTTGATTAGGACGAACCAGCACTAGATACAGAAAATATATAATGGCATCACTGGTGGACCTGTAGGCTGTGCAAACCAACATGTTCAGTGTTGCCTTTTTGAGCTCTACGCAAAGAAAACAAAAATAGTTAGTGTTGAAGCTTTTGAAGAACCAGATGGCAACAACAAAATTATAATTGAACTAGTATGAAGAGTTTGAACGGGTACCACATGATAGCAGAACGATGCCAGGGAGGAAATAATAGCAGGAACTTAGCTCGGGAATAACCAGATAGAGTCAGTAACTTTGTAGCAGGGAATCCACACTAATATTTTCCACTGACATTACATTTTACAAGAACTACACAATAGCAAGCATTTACTAGTGTACGGAGCAGCTGAGATAAGAACATGTGCATGACGAAATAACAGACATGTGCATGACAAAATAACAGACATGTGCATGACTTGATATTTGTAGAGCAGCGAATGCAAACCAACATGTCTAATGACCTTGTATGTACTAGCACGAAGAACATGTGTGCCCAGTGACTTGTATTTACTAGAACGATTACAAAAATGCAGTTCACTGCGATAGGCTTGAACCTGCTATATCGACAAAACAAAAATGGGTTGGAGATCTGGTTACCTTGGTCAGAGAGGCGTCTAAGCATCGCCAGTAGCTTGTGAGTGACGTACATGTCACTGAGGGTGCTACGGTTGTGGTGGCTGTTGGTGTCGGGGAAGCAGATCTTGGGCGGTCGATGCCGGTGCAGTCAACAACGACGACCATGTAGCTGGTCTGGAGCAGTGTAGATGGAACTTGTTGAATTAGATCTCCTCTGGTGGAAAACAGTGAAGCTACTCTCGTACGGTTGGGTAGATTTCGGCGACGGGGAAGCAGAGCGTGGGCGGCCAACAACACCATAGGCGCGGTCAACGAGACCACAACTCTGGTGGAGTGGCAGAGAGACCCGATGAACTAGATCCGATGGGGTGGGCGTCTATGAAGCGGCTCCGGCAGCCGTGGAATTGCCGTCGGGCGGTGCGCGCAGTGGTCGTGGAGGTGAGGGCGTGGGAGAGAAGCCTGGGATTTTTGGAGGGCCAGCTCGAAAAACTGCACGAGTCGGATCTATGGAGGTGAATAGAAAAATAATTACGATCGTGCCCCCAAGATACCGACTTTAGCGTGCTATATGGCGTCGAAACAATGGGTAGAAAAGGAATTTTAACATCAAAACTTTTTGAAATGGAGGGGCGCGAAATGCTTCAAAGTCGGTTGATTGAGATTTTGAATTTGGCTAATAATAGAAAAATGGTAATCCCCCGGTGGTAGATTTTGCCTCAAAGATTTTGAAACGGTGGGGCGGGAAATGCTTCAAGGCCGGTCTATGATTTTGCCGCTCGACCGAGAGTTTGAATTTGGCTACCGGACAAACAATAATAATAGAAAAATGATTCTCCATGGTGGGAGACTTTGCCTCAAAGTTTTTGAAATGGTGGGGCGGGAAATGCTTCAAGGTCGATGTGTGAATTTTCCGCCTGATTGAGATTTTGAATGTGGCTACTAGACAAATGATAATACTATAATAGAAAAATGGTACTCTACGATGGGATATTTTGCCTCAAAGTTTTTGAAACGGTGTGGCGGGAAATTCTCAAGGTCGGTGTGTGTTTTGCAACTCGATAGAGATTTTGAATTTGGCTACATGACAAATAATAATAACAGAAAAATGGTACTCCCCGGTCGGAGATTTTGTTCAAAGTTTTTGAAACAGTGGGGCGGGAAATGCTTCAAGGTTGGTGTGTGATTTTGCCGCTCAATTGAGATTTTGAATTTGGAAAGATTCCAAGTAATACTAGAAAATGGTACTCCATCGGTGGGAGATTTTGGCTAAAAATGTTTGAAACAGAGGGGCGCGAAATGCATATGAGTCGGTTGGGATTTTGCCGCTTGATTTTACGATTTTGAATTTGGCTAGCGACAAAGTAATAATAGAAAAAGATAGTTGTAGACTAGTACGCTATCTGGTCAGGAATTGAAGGCCGAGAGTCACATCAACTGACCATCCATTACATTATTGCGCAGGACATTGGTAAATTTTGCCGCTCAACTGAGATTTTGAATTTGGCTAGAGTTCAAGTAATAATTTGAAAAAATGCTACTCCCTATTTTTAGAAATAAAAAGTATTCCCATAGAAAAAATAATGTTGACTCCATCTAAAAAATTGTTTGAGCTATAGGTTTTTACCCTCGATTAAGATTTTGAATTTGGCTATAGTCCTAGTAACAAAAATTATGAGCGAACCCCACCACCCAACCCAGCAATTTCATAATCGCCATTGGTCATCAGTATGATAGGTCAAACAGAATTCCGCAGTATAGGAAAGATTAAACATGGGCCTAAATATTTCATGTAGGCGGGAGCTTTTGCCTCTTGATTCAGAAATTGAATTTGGTGAAAGTCCAAGTAATAACTGCTAGTAGACCGTACTTCGCTCTGTTCATGAATCCAAGGCCTGGTCACATCAATTGATCATCCAGGACCTTACTCAAAGTAGCCTTTTTGGACGGAGGGGTAGAAAATTGGATACCATGATCTTGGATTCAAAAATATTACGGGGAACAGCGGGAGGATTTGCGGCTCTAGTACAGTTTTGAATGTGACTACTCCAAGTAAGATAACAGAAAAATTGTATAAGATCTTATTTTGCGGGTCGTACTCCATCTGTTCATCAGTTCATTCGGACGTGAAAGAAAATGTTGAGCTCCAATTCAAAAATGTATTTCCATTTATGACATGACGCGTATGAATATGGTGTGCAACAAAGGGCTAAGGCATTCTTTTGAGAACCTAAACCTTATGATCAATGATCCAGGACAACAAAACTTGTAACATAATGTACTGTATCACACTAGTACATATTGGAGCATCCACACATGACCAGTTTGTGGCATTTGTTGCACAAAACACAGAAACAATTTCTTTTTTTACATCTAGAACAGTTTTTTTTGTGTAACATAAAGATTCATAGTTCATATATATAGTAATACTAGCATCATCCTAATATCAATAAATTAGTCATACATAGTAATAGCATCATCCTAATTTGCTAAATCTCACGTCAGCTCATACTTAACAAGATGAATAAGAGAGAAGCTCAATGTTCATACACCATTATTCATACATGCAAGCTCCATTTATTCATAGATTTGCCGTATTGGAGTAAATTACTAGCAAAGTCCACCTATTCATAATGGATACTAATGACCTTGCATTTCCACTAGTTATTTCATTGAAATTGGCATGTATTTCTTCCCAAAATTGTTGGAAAGGCTGGTCGACTCCAACATATGTTTGATGATACCAAGCAAAGTACAAATCATTAGCATCATCCTCGGATCATGGAGCTTCTCTTTTCTTCACCTTGCTACAAAGTATCATCTAGATTATAAATTTGACGAGCTTATACCAAAAACGCTACAAAGAACCCTGGAGCTTATCTCTTCCTCACCTTGTTCTGGTGGCGCCGGTATGGGAAGGTTCCGGTGCGGGTCCAAGGGTTGGTGCCGGATCCAGAGCTAGTGGCGGCGCGGGTGCTCGAGGCGCCTCTCTTGCGAGCTCGGTCGGGGAGTTGCAATGGTGTGTAGTCATGCCGGAGGGTGCTTGGCCTCCGGGATCCGATCGTATCACGGCGAATCCTGGCCACGATGCGTCGAATCCGGTGAAGCTCGGCGGCGCATTTGTGGCCGAGGAAAATGGCTCGTGGCGGCTGATTCCGGCGACGTAGGCTACCACAAGAAGCATAAAGGGTAGCTTGCCATCGGCGGAGCAGATATCCGGGCGTCTAAAGGAGTCGAGGTCGCGGTGGCAAGTCCTATATTTATTCTCCTCTAAACAGCGATGGGGGTTAGGGTTTGGTTCGGTGCGGCTTCGGCTTCGGCTGTTAGAGGAGTAAATTTACTCCTCCATTGCCGTTTTGGGGATAGGTTAGAGATGCTCTAACCCATCAGGTTAAGATGTTTATTTGGGTCAGGTGCAAACAATTAAGCCACAAACCGTGCTAGGCACAAAAAGGTCCCGTTTCTGTGTTTTTTGCAACAAATGCCACAAAGAGTGGTGTTACATGCAATTTATCCATCCACACATATTAAGTACACAACAATCCAACCTTGCAGCATATAAAGCAATAATATTAAGCAGGCTAGCAATCACTAGTGGAAAACGGGCCTCCAGTCCCGGCTCGTAAGGGGCTTTAGTCTCGGTCCTGGTAATCGCGACTGGAGGGGCGGGACTAAAGGCCCACCCATTAGTCCTAGCCCTCTTACCAGCCGGGACCAATGGGCATCCACGTGGCTGTCTCTGCGGGCGCTGGGTGCCCCCCATTAGTCCTGGTTCGTATTACGAACTGGGACAAATGGTTCTCTGCCGCGGCAGAGAATTTAATTTGTATTCTTTTTTTTCATTTCAAAATAGTTTTCTACGCTACCACATACCGTACATGTTCGTGCATACATAAGATAACTTCTCTTAAGATCGAGCATACAAATATATACATGATAGTTACACATGGAGATCACAATTATTGGGACTAGAGCCCGTCTATTCAATTACACGGTCGGGGATCATCGGCGCCTATTCACACTAAATTCTCCGACGTCATCTATCATCTCGTTCATCAAGAATCCTGCCAGTTCTTCAGCAATTGCTTCTACGCGTTGCTGTGGTAGGAGCTGATCCCGCATTTTCTCGAACTATATAAGAAAATGAGATCAATATGAATATCAATCATGATAACAAAAAGTGACGGTAATAAAAATAATGTTATGAATGTATTGCTTACATCGACTCTATAATCATTCAGCTCATTGGTAAACGTGCGAATGAACTCGCAAACGTAGAATCCACATAGATTCGTCCCATGTGGCTACCTCGCGCACTTTACGAGAATAGAATTCAATCAAAATAATAATCCAGCATCATAATTGTATTGAAACTAGAAGTAAAGAGATGCGCCTACTACTGACCGAGACCGGATTAAACGTCATCTTCTCAGTAAAGTCACCCGTAACCGCACTCTTGAACTGGTTCCAAATCCTACCCAGTAAAGAAAATGAATGAGTTATTTATTACGTGATATCTCAGGAAATCAACGAAAGAGACCGCTGTAGCGCGAAAATTACCTCTGGCGCATGTCCTGCATGTCACTAAACTGTTCCAGGGGTCTCTTTAATGGGTCCATGACTTCAAATCTTTCCTTATCAAGTTGAATTTCCATGAGAATCTAGTGGAAACTGTACACGTTTATATATACATCAGTAACTCATCAATTACACTTAACATCGAGTAAGAAAAAGAGAATGTGTACAATAGAGTAAGACACTCACGCGAAATTGTAAGGAAACAGTATGTGGTGACATAAATTTTGCTCCGTTAGAAACCTTAGAAGGTTTTCCTGTGTGTCCTCGGGTTTTTCCTTTAGCGTCCAACAATGTATTTTATCTGGGTCAATGAACCCAACACTGAAGGTTGACCTTCTTTTACATTCCACGATCTTCATTCTGCATAATAATAGAGTACAAAAGGATATAATTAGGATAATTACATGCAATGAACTGAACAACTGAAAAAATGAACAGCTTATATATAGACAATGAATTCAACAACTTACCGACAATAGCAACTCATGAGACTTTTGTCGAGGGCGTCGAAACTGTATAACTGGAAGAGTTCTGGAAACTCAACATGGACCTCTTCTTCTCGGAAGTAGTAGTCATGTGGGAATTTCGCCACGATCATTATTCTCTCCTCCTTTATGGCTTTCAAGTACCATTTATGTAAACTCCGCATTTGTGTTGGCAGTTGTTGGAACTGCTCAAAGTTGACCAGAGGCTTCCCTAGGACATATGTAGGGACTACCTGAGCCTTGGGTAACTTGTCGTCCTGGGAACCTAGCAATTCCTCAACAGTCACATTCATAGCGGCCGCAAGCTTCTTAGCTTCTTCCATATCCTGCTGGGGAGTGTCATAGGATACCACCTTGAGGGGTGGGGTCGATTTTTTGGCCTGTTCCCCGAGCTAGGGGACGCCCTTTCTTTTCCCGGTTGCACTTTGACTTGATGATTTGCTCCCGCTTGCACTTCTACTTGATTTGCTCTTTTTCACTTCCTTCTGAAGTGTGCGTCGATAGTCATCTGGCTTATGGTGCAAGTCATATTGCGATTTTGTGTTCAGAAAAGAAAGTGCATACGCTTTTTGCTTCTCGGTGTATACCGGGGTGGGCTTGGGTTTCTTCTTTTGAAGCTGCACAACACATTTGGCCTTTACGATCATGTCGGTTTCCTCGTCAGTACGATCGTAAGGTCTGATAGGAAGATTCTTATGAGGTACTCTTGGGAGGGGCGACATTTGTCGTTTTGGGCTCCTGCGTCGTTTAGTACTAATCGGAGGCTGCGGCGGAGATCGAGATGGACTCGGGCTGTGGTGGTCTAGTCATGGGGTGGGCTTCTTGGAGGTGATGGAGGTGAAGGTGACATGCGACCACTCGGAGGGTTTGTTGGCTTTGGCATCCAGCTTGGAAGCTTGATGTTGTTCTTGTCCCATAGAATGATACCACCCAATACTTCTCCGAGTGTCCTCTCACCTTCAGGTCCAGGGATGTCAAGCTCCATTGAGTCCCACCCCATTGCGATTTCATCCACAAAACTTTAGCATAGCCAGCTGGAATCTCACGGCCATGCCAGCGTGCGCCAGGTGGGCAAGGTAAAGCACATCCGACCACCACCTTGATGGATAGGTTCTTCACCTTCTGATGGAGCTCACAAGATGTCTGCTCCTTGATTCCATCCACGGGGTAGCCGGGACCGCCATCTACCATACGTGCATCTTCAGAAGGGACCTCCGATTCAGCCACGCTGCTTTTCCACTGAGATGGGACGGCGGTAATATCGAGTACAGGATCTTGCAGGCACGCTGCTCCTCGAAGTTCGTCAATCTGTTGCTGATGCATTCGAAGTGTTCCTATCACCTCGGTGAACTTGTCTCCCTCCTCCTCTTACCGTCGCCTCTTTGCTCTCTCTCGGCTCCTATAAGTATCTCTGTCTTTGGGAAACCCCATCTCCCACGTATAACTAGGGCCAAGGCCTCGTACACGTCCTCCGCATTCGTCATTCCTGAGGACCTTTGTCAGCAAGTCTTTCTCTCTATCGGGACAGAACTTTGTTGTCCCCGCTTTAATCTCCTTCACCACTTTCTGCCATGTATCCCAGGGTATCCTAATCCTGTCACTGCAAATAAGGTCCCCTGTACTTTCGTCATACTCACTCCCATGCCCAAGGAACCAATTCCTTGCCCTCAGATCCCATTCTTCGCGTATTGGTTCTGGAGTGATCCCTTTAGCAAGCAGCTCATTCTCTTTAGCATCCCACTTTGGCATGGCAGCCGCGTAGCCCCTGGCCCCAGGTGATGGTGATATTTCTTGATCGCGGTATTTTTCTTGTTTTTTCCGACATTTCCATAGCAGGTTGTGACTCCTTGTACTTCACAAATGCATCCTAGTTAGCCTGCTGCTTCGTTAGATAGCATTCAAATTTAGGAGTCTTCTTTGTCTTCTGATACTTTTGCCATAATGTTTTCTTCCAGTTCTTGAATAGTTTGGCCATCTTCGTAAGAGTCCACTGCTTGACTTTCTTCCTCAATGCAGCTGTGTCGGCATCATCCTCACATTCTGGCAGGGCGAAATGTGTCATGAGGTCATTCCAAAGACCCTCTTTGCACCTATCGGAGACATACTCACCCTCTTTCGCCCCTTTGGTCTTATTCCACTCTCGAACGGTGATATGGATGCGATCCCTAACCATAACTCCGCATTGTTGTTTAAATACAGTTTTAGCCTTTTCGGGTTCCACCGGTTCACCCCGTGGTGATACCCGCGCAATTGTATAACGCGTAGATGCATCCAACTTTTTGGCCGGGCCTCGTTTGGAATATTTTTTGCTCAATGTGGAGGCCTAAGAGAAGAAACATTCGTCAATTTATATATATATATACAACTCAGTTAATGCATCTACTGATCACCAGACTTCATATATATACCTCGCCGTCGGCTTCTCCACCACCGGAGCCGTCGGCTTCTCCTTGATCATTTTGGTCGACCTCCTCTCCCTCACCGAAGGGGTTCAGATAAATTGACGGAGATTCGGGTGGATCAACATGGGGGGTGTCGTTGATCATATCCTTGAGAATTTGTTCCTGTGCTAGGTCTCTTTGGATTGGATCCATAGTTTTCTACAAAATGCACACAATAACATTTTTCATTCAATAGAGCTGCATAAAATAATACTAAACAATAATATGAACATGCAATTTGCTACCACTCTAAGTCCGGGGGCCTGCGAGCACAACCACATTAACCCTAAGTCCGGGGGCCCGCGAGCACCACCACCCTAACCCTAAGTCCGGCTGCCCGCGAGCACTACCACCCTAACCCTAAGTCCGGGGGCCCGCGAGCACCACCACCCTAACCCTAAGTCCGGCTGCCCGCGAGCACTACCACCCTAACCCTAAGTGCGGGGCCCCGCGAGCACTACCACCCTAACCCTAAGTGCGGGGCCCACGAGCACTACCACCCTAACCCTAAGTGCGGGGCCCGCGAGCACTACCACCCTAACCCTAAGTCCGGCTGCCCGCGAGCACTACCACCCTAACCCTAAGTGCGGCGCCCCGCGAGCACTACCACCCTAACCCTAAGTGCGGGGCCCGCGAGCACTACCACCCTAACCCTAAGTGCGGGGGCCCGCGAGCACCACCATACTATATGCTACACTAACATATTATATAATAAACTAATTAACATACTACACTAATATATACTACTAAAAAAATAAAAAATACACTATATTACACTACTATATACTACTAATAATTAAAAAAATATACTACACTAATTAACATGCTACACTAATATATACTACTAAAAAAAATAAAAAATACACTTTATATTACACTACTATATACACTAATTAACATACTACACTAATATATACTACTATATTAAAAAAATACACTTTATATTACACTACTATATACTACTAAAAAATAAAAAAATATACTACACTAATTAACATACTACACTAATATATACTACAATATATTAAACTACTAATATATTACACTACAAAAATAATATTACAATTCTACAAAAAAAGGGGAGCCGCCAGCGCCTGGCCGGCTCGTGCCTGTGCCCGCTCGCCAGCTGCTAGTCGTCGGCCGGCCTCCCCTGCTGCGCGCACGGCTGCCAGCCTCCACCCGTTGCGCGCACGGTCGCCAGCCAGCCACCGGCCTCCCCTGCTGCGCGCGCGGCCGCCGGCCTCCACCCGCTGCGCGCACGGTCCCCAGGCGCTGCCGCCGGCCTCCCCTTGCTGCGCGCGCGGCCGCGCGCCAATCTACTGTGCTCGTCGGTATTACCTGGCCGACGGGGATGACGGCGGCTGGAGAGGCGGTGGTGCGGCGGCGTTTGTCAGTGAGACGGTAGCGGCGCGGACGGGCAGCCTGCCGGCGTCGTTTTGTCTAGCTCGCGCGCGATTTTCCCCTGCAAGTGAGTAGTGGAGATGGTGGGGGAGTGAAGGGGCGCGCGTAATAAGGAGAAGGCCTTTAGTCCCGGTCCGTATAACGAACCGGGACTAAAGACCCTTTAGTCCCGGCGCGTTATACGGACCGGGACTAAAGGTCCCCCCTTTAGTCCCGGTGCGTGCCACCCATCGGAACTAAAGGGTTTTCGGCCCAGCCCAACAGGCGCGCGCCAATGCCACACCTTTAGTCCCGGTGTGTAGGTTTTCGGCCCAGCCCAACAGGCGCACGCCAATGCCACACCTTTAGTCCCGGTGTGTAGCACGCACCGGGACTAAAGGTCCCTTTTTCAAAAAAAAATCACCCTGGGGCGCGCCTGTTTAAAAAAAATTCAATTAGCATATTATTTAAACATTTGAATTTTACAGTTTTTGCATACTTATGAATTTGAGAAAAATTTGAACATGAAATGTTCTTGAATTTGAATAACTAATCCAAATCTATTTTCTGTTTTATAAAATAATTATTCTAACTAGTGAAACTAATAACCATTTTGCCATTTTCAATTTAAAAATGCATTAAATATTATATTTTGCATATTTTTAAATAAGTGATTCAAATCAATTTTCTTTTTTATAAAATAATTATTCTTACTAGTCAAACTATTAACCATTTTGCCATTTTCATGTAATTCCGATGCTCCGATGGTCTTCCTCCGGCGAAACCCTAGACCGGTTTAGGGTTTAGGGTTTAGGGTTTAGGGTTTTTGGTTTAGGGTTTTTGGTTTAGGGTTTAGGGTTTTTAGTTTAGGGTTTAGGGTTTTTAGTTTAGGGTTTAGGGTTTAGGGTTCCCTCCTCTCACTTAGGGTTTAGGGTTCCCCCTCTAAAGATGCTATAGGGCGTGTGCACCAAGGGCATCTTCGAGAAGTTCCGCCATGGGAGATTTCCCAACCCTTTCCTCCATCCATGGGGATGAAACTCTCCATCCATGTTGGCTTGGTCGTTGCCATAGCACATCTAGACTCATATCTGCCGCCTCTCTCCACTCTATCCCATGGCTTCCACCATACCTCTAACCCCAGGGAGGCGGAGATGGAGTCTTTCACGGGCTAGCAGGAAAATATTTTCCGAGGCGGAACTTCCGAAGATGTCATAGGGCGTGTGCACCAAGGGCATCTTCGAGAAGTTCCGCCACGGGAGATTTCCTAACCCTTTCCTCCATCCATGGGGATGCAACTCTCCATCCATGTTGGCTTGGTCGTTGCCATAGCACATCTAGACTCATATCTGCCGCCTTTCTCCACTCTATCCCATGGCTTCCACCATACCTCTAACCCCAGGAAGGCGGAGATGGAGTATTTCATGGGCTAGCAGGAAAATATTTTCTGAGGCGGAACTTCCGAAGATGCCATAGGGCGTGTGCACCAAGGGCATCTTCGAGAAGTTCCGCCACAGGAGATTTCCCAACCCTTTCCTCCATCCATGGGGATGAAACTCTCCATCCATGTTGGCTTGTTGAGTTGCTTGCCATGGCGTATCGATGCTCCTTTTATAGGCACGGCGCCGCTTCTACTTTGTCTTCTTCCTCCGACAGGACGTCGTGCGCTACATGCTTTATCTCATCGAGCAGTGCGTCTACCCACGCGTCCTTATCCTACCGACAACTTTAGTCCCGGTTTGAGCCCCCACCCGGTACTAAAGGTTACCCACGCGTCCTTATCCCACCGACAGTTTTGTTAGATGACACAAAAACCACCTTTAGTCCCTGTTGCACCCACCAGCCGGTACTAAAGGTTAGCCACCCCCCAGATAAGTCCCTCCCAGATAAGACTCCCCCAGATAAGGCCCCCCCATCTTTTGTCCCGGTTTGAGCCCCCACCCGGGATGAAAGTTTCCCGTGCCACTGCGTTCTCGCGCTTTCCACCGGTTCCCACCTCTGTCTTCTCGCCATTTTTTCAGTATATATATGTACGCTTGGCCTCCATTTACATATCACATCTAGACTCATCATTCTCTTCCCATGGCTTCCATCGTATCTCTAACCACCCGGGAGGCGGAGGAGCTTTGCGCCTCGAACTACCCCTGCCCACCGGGCTACCGCGTCCCCACCGGCTCGATGCTGAGCGCCGGAGGCGTGCTGGTCCCTCCTGTCCCTCTAGGTGTGGAGTGCCGGATGGCCATCACGAACCACTACTACGTCGAGCTCACGCCAGAGCAGCGGAGGAATCCCAACTGGCATCCCGACTATTTCCTGACTTGGGAAGCCTTCTTCATCAATCGGCGTGAGAGGGCGCTTGCTAGGCACGAGGAGGACGGCCCACCTCCTTCGAACTTCAATGAGGCCGGCCATCGGCTGTGGTGGCGCGGCCGGATTCTCCAGAGTGTCATGGCCTACAACACGACCGGCAATAACCCCTGCCTGCGGTACCCTCAAATCCAGCCCACGCGTGCCCAACCTTCAAGGTTCGACTACGACGACCCCGATGACGACAGCAACGACGGTGCCGGTGACTACCACGACTACAGTGGCGCGTATTACAGGGCTAGGCAGGAGCATGACTGAATCACTCCAACCATTAGGCATGTTTCTTAATTTTCAGTTGTGCTATGTATCCTTAGTGTTTGTGGGTTGCTTCTCTTGTGATCGTTCCTTCTCTTTGTGTGATCACCTACCGCGGCTCAGAACGTCTAGTTTGATTGAGCAAGATGTATTACATGAAAGGGGACCTTTATGTCTCAAATAAAAGGTTTAATACATTACATAAATTTATGTCTCAAATAAAAGGTTTAATTACATAGATTTATGTCTCAAATAAAAGGTTTAATACATTATTACACATCACTAACATCTAGTGTTGTGGTTTTCTTCTGCACCATAGCCATGGAGAATCTTCATCATTTAACAGGATGCTTGGGTCAGGTTTCACTTTGAAGGGCGGAATTTCATGAAACTTATTGTAATCTTCTGACATGTCTATCTTATCATCCACTCCCATGATGTTTCTTTTCCCTGAAAGAACTATGTGGCGCTTTAGCTCATCGTATTCTGTACTCTTTTGCTTTTTCCTTTTTCTCTGTTTGGTAGACATGTCCTTCACATAGAAAACCTGAGCCACATCGTCGGCTAGGACGAATGGTTCATCCATGTACGCAAGATTGTTGAGATCCACTGTTGTCATGCCGTACTTTTCGTCTACCTGTACCCCGCCTCCTGTCAGCTTGACCCATTTGCATCGAAACAAAGGGACCTTAAAAGTAGGTCCATAGTTAAGTTCCCATATCTCCTCTATGTACCCATAATATGTGTCAATCTGCCCATTGTCATCTGTTGCATCAAGGCGGACACCACTGTTTTGGTTGGTGCTCTTTTTATCTTGGGCGATCGTGTAAAATGTATTCCCATTTATCTCGTACCCTTGGAAAGTACATTTAGTCGAAGATGGTAACCTGGCCAACGAGTACAACTCATCTCCAACAGTGGTGTTATTCATGAGGTGTCTGCAACCAATTGCCACAATTCTTCTCGTGTTCCCCTTTAATATGGGTTTCAGGCTTCCCCGGGTTTTCGAAGCATAGAATACTCTTGTGTTTCTCGATATACGGAGCCACCACGGTGGAATTGTGTAGAACTGTGTAGTGTTCTTGAGTGAAAGAATGCCCGTCCCTACATACCATTGATTTCCTTCCTAGTGTGCCTTTTCCAGTCATCCTCCCCTCGTACCGAGATTCAGGAACACCAATCGGCTTAAGGTCAGGAAGAAAGTCAACACAAAACTCAATGACCTCCTCTGTTCCATTAGCCCTTGGAGATGCTTCCTTCTGGCCTAGCACGGTTATGAACATATTTCTTTAAGACTCCCATGAACCTCTCGAAGGGGAACATATTGTGTAGAAACACAGGACCGAGAATTTTAATCTCTTCGACTAGGTGAACTAGGAGGTGCGTCATAATATTGAAGAAGGATGGCGGGAGCAACAACTCGAAGCTGACCAGACATTGGAGCACATCAATCTGTAACCCTGATAGACTTTCTCGATCGATTACCATCTGAGAAATTGCATTGAGGAATGCACATACCTTCACAATGGCTAGTCGAACATTTTCTGGTAGAATTCCCCTCAATGCAACCGGAAGCAATTGCGTCATAAGCACATGGCAATCATGAGACTTTAGGTTTTGAAATTTTTTCTCTTTCATATTTACTATTCCCTTTATATTCGACGAGAAGCCAGACGGGACCTTGATACTGAAAAGGACTTCAAAAAAGATTTCCTTCTCTTCTTTGGTAAGAGCGTAGCTGGCAAGCCCTTGAAACTACCCTGGATGCTTGTCGTCTCGTACTTCATGATGTTGCTGGTCCTCCCGTGCTGCCGGGGTATCTTTTGACTTCCCATACAAGCCCAGGAAGCCTAGAATATTCATGCAAAGATTCTTCGTTAGGTGCATCACGTCGATTGCAGAGCGGACCTCATGCACTTTCCAATAGGGTAGCTCCCAAAATATAGATTTCTTCTTCCACATGGGTGCATGTCCGGTAATGGGGTCTTTCGGAACAGGTTGTCCTCCAGGACCCTTTCCAAAGATTACATCCAAATCCTTGACCATACCAAATACATCAGCACCACTACGGGGGACAGGCTTTGTCTGGGTTTCTTCCTTGCCATTGAAATGCTTGCCTTTCTTCTTTAAGGGATGACTGGGCGGAAGAAAATGACGATTTTACGGGTACACATTCTTTCTACATTTATCCAGATATATACTTTCAGTCTCATCTAAACAGTGCGTGCATGCATTGTATCCTTTGTTCGTTTGTCCTGAAATGTTACTAAGAGAAGGCCAATCATTGATGGTTAGGAACAACAACGCTTGTAGGTCAAATTCCTGCTGTTTGTGCTCATCCCACACACGTACACCTGGTTTGGCCCACAACTATAGAAGTTCATCAACTAATGGCCTTAGGTAAACATCAATGTCATTGCCGGGTTGCTTCGGGCCTTGGATGAGCACTGGCATCATAATGAACTTCCGCTTCATGCACAACCAAGGAGGAAGGTTGTAGATACATAGAGTCACGGGCCAGGTGCTGTGACTGCAGTTCTGCTCCCCAAAAGGGTTCATGCCATCGGTACTTAGACCAAACCATAAGTTCCTTGCGTCACCAGCAAAGTCCGGGAAGTCTCTCTCGATTTTTCTCCACTACCGACCATCAGCAGGGTGCCTCAACATCCCGTCTTTCTTACGGTCTTCCATGTGCCATCGCAACAACTTGGCATGCTCTTTATTTCTGAACAAACATTCCAACCGTGGTATTATAGGAGCATACCACATCACCTTGGCAGGAACCCTCTTCCTGGGTTGCTCGCCCTCAACATCACCAGGGTCATCTTTTCTGATCTTATACCGCAATGTAGTGCATACCGGGCATTTATCCATATTCTCGTACTTCTCATCGCTGTAGAGGATGCAGTCATTAGGGCATGCATGTATCTTCTGCACGTCTAATCCTAGAGGGCAGACAAGTTTATTTGCTTCGTACGTACTAGAGGGCAATTGGTTATTTCTTGGAAGCAGCTTCTTCATTATTACCAGCAACTTTTCAAATCCCAAGTCAGTCATACCGTTCTCTGCCTTCCACTTCCACAATTCCAGTGTGCTACCCAGCTTCTTCTGGCCATCTTCACAAGTTGGATACAGCAATGTGTTGTGGTCCTGTAAAATCTGCTCGAACTGCAACCTCTCCTTTTCTGTGTCGCAGTCTCGCCTTGCATCACTAATGACCCGACCAAAATCATCAACGGGCTCATCTGGTTCCCGTTCTTCACCCCCTTCTTTTTCATTATCTTCAACTGCGGTATCATCGTATTTAGGGAACATAGATCGGTAGTTGTCATCATCGTTCTCTTCTTCATCGCCGTCTTCCATCATAACCCCTCTTTCTCCGTTCTTGGTCCAAACATTATAGCCGGACATGAAACCGGACCGAAGTAGGTGGCTCTGAATGACTCTTGAGGAAGTGTGAGCCTGCTCATTCCGACATTCAACTCATGGACAACACATAAAACCATCCCGCCGCTTGTTTGCCTCAGCCACAAGGCGAAAAGAACGCACGCCTTCTCTGTAAGCGTCAGAGCGTCGGTCACCATACATCCATGGGTGGCTCATCTGCATCATACAACCATGCATATATATCAAACGCAATCACGATGCTTAAATTAGTACCACGCAGTCAAAACGAGAAAATAGTTGCTAACCTTTTAGGACACTTCAAAACAAAGAGGAGAAACCTTAAGTGTCGCTCTGGCACCTCATATCATATTTTGTCTTGTGTGAACTCAAGTGGCATCGCTCTAACAGGCATTTCACCGAACACCTCTAGTGCATATGAAGAAAAAAAGTTTGCACAAAGTTATACCCACCTCTCACATAGGAAAAAAACAGGAGAGAGTGGAGGGCTGGGTGCATATATATAGGGCCCGGCCATTAGTCCCGGTTTGAGATACAAATCGGGACTAAAGGTTCTGCCAGGAGCACGCGCGCCGGCCCAGACCCATTTGTCCCGGTTTGTATCTCAAACCGGGACTAATGGTTCCTTACGGACCGGGACATAGTGCCTCGGCCTCCTCGGGCCGTTTGGTTCGGACCATTAGTCCCGGCCCCAGCCACGGCCGGGACTAATGGCCCGAACCAAAGGCCCATTTTCTACTAGTGAATCCAGAGATCACGCATTCAGGAATGATACTACTTCCATATTGGTGCATTATGTTCCCTAATAGTACCTCCATTGATACTATAAGGATCTTTAGCAAGCTAAAATAGCTTTGCTAAAAAGGGATATATTTTGAAACAGAGGAAGTACATTATAAGGTACCATACAAATTAAAGACATGTCGCAACAAGGAAACAACCCAAGTTCATAACAAGTGCAGACTACTCCACTAACAAATACTTTCAGCTTCAGGTTCCATTTCATGACAAAGGGACTAACCTCAGCTATTAGTGCTCAACCACAAATACTAAGCATCTTCATGACTTTCTCCTTAATATCTATGGAGTGTTCCAGCTGAATTAAAATATCTTCTAAGTATGTGATCAAACATTCATTGTATACACTTAGGGCAGATGATAACGATTGTTCAGCTTGGAGTTGTTCCTCTAGAACTTGAATATGCAAGGAAATGGCCTTGGAGTTGGACTTGAACTTGAACTTGAACTTGGAATTTGACGAGCTTGCTGGGAACCCAGCATTACACAACAACATATTCTTGGCTATAGCACCGCGTTGTAGTACCTTGGAAAATAAATCCACACATTCTTTTGGAGTTTTTACTGAACACTCTTTCACCAGCTCCTCTTTCAATTCAGCCTAGAAAGTTTTCAGTTGATAGACATGTGTAAGAGAAGTGAAGTTACTACAAAGAAACATGCAGACAAGTTTAACATGTGCATGAACTGCTATAATTGGCAGTGCTGATAATGCATCTTATACACTTCAATAAAAAGATCTTTTTGTCGTGTATCTTTTTTTGATGTCATTTACTAACAAGACTAAAAACGTGGCTTCCTGTGTAAACATTGTGAGGTGCATGATATGCCAACTGTTTGTACAATTCATAACTAAAACTGACTTTAGTTGCAAATTATGAAGGAAAATGAAAACAAAACTGAGAAGCAATCCAAGCAAGGTTGCATATCAAACTTATACGTACAAATCACTGCAAGTGCAACATCACAAAATGTAGAGAAGACTTACAACAAATTTCTTTACAATGACACCATATCTATCTGTCTAGCATCCCTCAAATTTCTCCAGAATAGTCAACTGTTTTTCTGGATCCCCATTACACTTCGTCTGCATTTGGACGGGCAAAAATAAATTGCATCACATGGTGGAAACGGAGGTTGAAAGATAACATGCATATAGATTCCACAACATCAATTACATACTTATTTAAAATATACAGTACAGAACAACAGGTCCTTACCAATTGGTAGAGGTGCCTAATTATGCTGCGGGATCCTGTGCGACTTAGTACTCGTACTTTATTACGGCTGGAACAATTCCTTTGAGCGATGGCCTACAAAATGAGACTTATAAAACACATGCATAAATACGAATTGACAATGCGATCTAGTCTCAGTCTTCTCAAAGCATACCTCATTCTTTTGATCAAGCCAGTGGTGGAGAAGATCACCCCATTGATCGACAGTCATGTGATCCACAGGAGATGTTCTTGTAACATCCTTAAAACACTTGCCAGAGAAGTGTTGCTTCTTTAGCATGTGGCGCTGTTGGCGCAAACATGTGGAGAATATGCTTTTGAGAACAACCTTTACTTCCTCCCTATTCTCATCGAACATGAAAAATCTCTGTAGACAACAATGAGGAGCATATATAACAAACGGCAAGCTAAGAAGACAAGGGACATAGTAATGGAGTATGTTCAAGAGACAGAGGACTTACATGTAACTTCTTCCATAAACCTTCAAAATGCTTAGGGGTATTTCAGTGGTGTTTCCATGAGGGCAAGGATGGAATATCATTTCTCACGAAAAAGCTGTGATCGATGCAATATAAGAAGATTCATGTGGATCCAGTGGCCTTCTGAATCCTGCTATAGATGTGATCGGAAGTCTTGATTTAGTTATTTCAAGCATCTGCTCAAGATTTTTTTCCATTATCGGCCCCCTCGTTAATCTTCGTCGTAGTGCAACTAAAAAAATTTACATCAAAATATCAATGTATACATATTACATATAAAAGGGCATGATACTACTAGTCTATGAACATATAACAAATTTGGTGTCAAGCTCATTTGCAAGGGAGTATATGTCTCTGTCAGTACTAAAGGTCATTGGGAGATCATAACCAGTTCATTGATGAGAACCTGCTATTGAAACTGGTTCTGCTACCAATTCTTCCTGGGTAACCGGATGGGCTACTGGTGGCTGTGGGATGTGTATTTTTCTATTTGTAGCCGCAAGTGCAACTGGACCAACTGGTGCGGGCTTAGGACGAAACTTTTTATGCTAATGTTTTGCATTATTGTCTTTTTTGTCCTGGTTGTCATTTTCAACTAGATTAAGTAGAGTCTAAGACCTTGTTCTGACTCCGTTTCCTACATTGGAAGCAAATAGCTTTTCAGATTTATCATGGAATCGTGTGAAAAAAGAATAAATTATTAGGAGTTCTTGAAGAGGTTGATGGATCGAAAAGCAATGATTCCCATCACAACTCTAGTACAGTACTTCCGCTATGAGTACTCTAACCATATGTAACCCTGAGTGAGAAGAAAACACATGAAGTTCCAATACAATCTACTAACCAACATGCTTGACTATAATACTGATAACATAACTAGCAGGGCATGTCTGGTTATACTCTAAAAAAGGAGCCATGACATACTAATTCGTCTTAGGACATCAGCTAGAGTTTACGTATACCAGCTGTGCTATCTATAAACCTGTACGCCCCAACTAGAATCATTTTAGGAGATATTCCACAGATGTCAGAGGAGCTTCATAACGATGGTAATGAAGGATCTAGCAAACTTTGGTAACGATCGAGTATATGAGCAAGATGTAGTACACTACAATAAATGATGTCATAACGATGGTAATGAAGGATGTAGCAAAGTACTTTTGATAGTAATAAGGTGCATAACGAAAGGAAGTATAAAGTGTGCAACAACATTCGTATGGGGATGGTACGAGTTTATGCTTCGTGTTGGTGCGGTCGAATGGGGGGGGCGTTTGCCCATCTCTCCGGTGCCGGAGACCAGGGAGTTCGTGAAGCAGATGATACTTTGCGGTGACCGTACCGTGTTTGTCGGCGACAATGTGCATGCTCCGGCGTGGTGGTCGTCGGTGTGGGGAAGCCGCTCTGTCTTGCTAAACAAGGGAGTGGTGCCTTCGGTCACAACGGTACCTGGTGAAGAGGTGGTGGTGGTGGGGGAGTGACAACGGTTGATAGGGATATGCCGAATGGGGTATACCTAGCAGGACATTCCAATTAGGCCAAAAGGTCTAACGAGTGGGCCTGCAGGACGACGATTGGAATGCGACTGAGGAGAAGGCCTGGCGACTGGAGACTGAAGGCCCAGAAGCGTACTTGAAGCCCAGTCGGATTAGGTCAAAAGCCTTAGAATCCATATCTTGTTCGGTGGTAAACTGTAAACCCTAGCGAGGTGCCTCATATATAAACCTCCCTAGGGTACCCGGAGGACTTACGTTCCATCGTACACCCCTTCAAGTGAATCGCTGCTTAGACGCCGAGCTTGCCACCCTTATAACTCTCTCTCCAATAATCTAATCTAGCAGGAGTAGGTCTTTACCCTCCGGGAGCCGAACCTGGGTAAACCCATGTGCATCCGCCCCCATCTCGCACCACAGATGGCCGCCAGCTCTCGCCCCCGATTCAATCAATCGCTGCCTACTACAGTGACTGTGTGGCCATTTCCACGATAGTGGCGCCCACCGTGGGGCATAGCAGGACTGGCCTGAGTTCTGCGGCAAGACCCTATTCATCGATCGATCGGCCACTAACCACCGGCCGCATGATTGCCATGGGTGGGATCTTATAGATCCTGCCCAGCAGCTACATCCCGGCGTCATGCCCGGTCACTCACGGTGCAGTGATGCCGATCGGCTCCATCAACCTCTTTGTCGGCTTCACCGGTGCGGTCGACCTAGCAGCGACGGTGATCGTTGGCGGATCGCCACCGCGCCACGATCTGCTCTCGGAGGAGCAGGTCTGCTCCATCAGGAGCCTCGTCACCGAGTACGACTCGGCCACCAACAACACGACTGAGACCAACGCCGCCATGAACGACAAGGCCCTAAACAACGACGCCGACTCCATGACCCCTGCCTTAGTCGATAGATCTATCACCGCGGCATCACGAGAGGACTCCATCACGTGAGTCTCCAACCCAGAGGATTTCGAGGACTCCTCCATCCTCGGGATCTTCGACTCCGATTCCGGCTCAGAGTCGCCCGAAGACTTCCACGCCAGGCTTTATCGCGATCTACATGGCGGGCAGCATGGGCGCCCCGCCAGATCCGTTCACCACACCGATCCCGCCGACTGCCACGGCCACAAAGGTGGAGGAGGCCCGCTTGTGACTCATGGAGGCGCATCGCAACGAGCTCGCCGAGCGAGAGAAATATCGCCTCGAGCGGGAAACGGCGCGGGAGCTATCGCTCTACCACCAGCACCGCATCAGGACCCTCCTGAACTCCAACGTCCAGGGCCGCGTCCTGAACTTCAATAATGAAAGCGACCACGCACGCGCAGTTGAGCGCAAATACTATGAGAACGCGCCATCGGGTGGAAGCAACAGACCACCACCCGGCGCACTGGCGACCGGAGCCCCTCCACCACCCATTGGCCATGCGCCCCCGTGTTGGAGATATGCCCAAGAGGCAATAATAAAAGTGATTATTATTATATCTTTGTGTTTATGATGAATGTTTACATCCCATGCTATAATTGTATTATAAGGAAACACTAATACATGTGTGTTTTGTAAACAAAAGAGAGTCCCTAGTAAGCCTCTTGTTGAACTAGCTTGTTAATTAATTGATGATCATGGTTTCCTGATCATGGACATAAGGATGTGATTAATAATAAGGTTATATCATTAGGAGAATGATGTGATGGAAACACACCCATAGTAAGCGTAGCATAAGATCAAGTCATTAAGTTCGTATTGCTGTAAGCTTTCAAATACATAGTAACCTATTCCTTCGACCATGAGGTTATGTTAATCACCATCACCGGATGGATACTTTGATGACATCAAACGCCGCTTCGTAACTGGGTGGTTATAAAAGTGTCATTGGGTATTCTGAAAGTATGAGTTGAAGCGCATGAACCAAGATTGGGATTTGTCCATCCATATGACGGATAGATATGCTCTAGGCCCTCTCGGTGGAATGTCATCTAGTTAGCTTGCAAGCGTGTGACTAGGTCACAAGGGATGACATATCACGGAACGAGTAAAGAGTACTTATCAGTAACGAGGTAGAACTAGGTATGGAGATACCGACGATCAAACCTCGGATAAGTATAGTATCGCGAGACAAAGGGAATTAGTTTCGTATGTAAGTGGTTCAATCGATCACAAAGTCATCGTTGAGTATGTGGGAGCCATTATGGATCTCCAGGTCCCGCTGATGGTTATTGATAGGAGTTGTGTCTCTATCATGTCTACATATTCACGAACCATAGGGTGACACACTTAAGGTTCGAAGTTGTTTTAAGTAGATATGGAATATGCGTTGGAGATCGAATGTTGTTCGGAGTATCGGATTGGATTCGGGACATCACGAGGAGATCCGAAATGGTCCGGAGAATAAGATTCATATATAGGAGATCATTTTATGAGATAGGAAATGTTCCGGAGTGTTTGTATGAGGATTCTAGAAGGTTTCGGAATGTTCCGGAAGGTTCTAGAAGATATCTTGGAGTTTGCTTGAAAATCAAGATAGGGATCAAGGAGTCCTGGTGGGTCAAGATACGGATTCGTGGGGAAGGAGGACTCCTCCCCCCACCTCCAATCCGCCGGCCTAGAGAGGGAGGGGAGTCCTACAAGGACTCCCCCTCCCTAGGCGCCTCCCCTCTTTAAATAGAGGGGCAGGGGCGCCCCCTCCTCCCCTGCTCTCATAACACCCAATCTCTGCCGCCTCTCTCCTCCACCATCTTCTGCACAGGCATAGGCGAAGCCCTGCAGAATTCTCTACTCCACCACCACCACCACACCATCGTGTTGCTGGGATTCCGTGGAGAAGATCTACTACCTCCGCTACTCGCTGGAACGGGGAGAGGAAGGTCTGCTTCGACTCCGCACGTCTGACCGACTACGGAAGCGCTGCCGAATCATGGCGCCGGAAGGATCGTCTACTTGACCAAGGGCGGAAGCGCTGCTGGAACGCGATGCCGGAAGGATCGTCTACTTGACCGACGGCAGAAGCGCTGCTGGAACGCGACGCCGGAAGGATCGTCCACACGATCTTCAGATCGGCAAGTGATCGACTACATCAACCACGAGATCTAATCTCGTTAACGCTTTCGGATCTACGAGGGTTAGTTCCCATCTATCTCGTTGCTCATGTCTAATAGATTAGATCTTGGCTTTTATCTAGATTAGATCTAGGTTTTGTTCGTTCTTGCGGTAGAAATTTTTTGTTTTCCATGCTACGAACCCATCAGTGGTATCAGAGCCGTATCTATGCGTAGATCTGTTGCACGAGTAGAACACAATGATTTGTGGGCGTTGATGCTTTTGTTGTCGGTGTCTTAGCGTGTACTTTGCATCTTGCGGCATGGTGGGATGATGCGGCTCGGGCTAACAGTACATGTCATCGCACATGAGACTTGCTCCACGCTTGACGTGCAACTTGCCTTGCACAAGTGGCTTTGCGGGTGTCTGTCTCTCCCACCATAGTTAAGATTCAATTTACAATGAGCATCTTGACAACACTTGTATCAACGTTGTGGTTCTTGTTCGTAGGTAAGATCCGTCTTATGCGAAAGCCCCAAACCACGTAAAACATGCAAATAAAATTAGAGGCGTCTAACTTGTTTTTGCAGGGGTTTTGTGATGTGATATGGCCAACATGTGATTGTGATTGTATTTGATGTATGCAATGATCCTTGTTGTAATATTGCAACCAGCAGGAGCCTAATGGTTGTCTTTAATTCTGTTAAGACCTGCATGTCTATTTATCTTGTAATAGCTTTATTCCAAGTAGTTGTAATAGTTGCTGGTGATGATGGAAAACCATGAAGCGGTGCCACTGACCTTGACGCAATGTTGGTGATGATGGAGATCATGTTCGTGCTTTGGAGATGGAGATCAAAGGCGCAAGAAGAAAAGGCCATATCATATCACACTAATTATGAATTGCCTGTGATGTTAATCCTTTATGCATCTTGTATTGCTTAGATCGCGACGGTAGCATTATAAGATGATCCCTCTCACTAAATATCAAGTAATAAAGTGTTCACCCTTAGTTGGCACCATTGCTAAGACTCGTCGTTTCGAAGCATCTCGTGATGATCGGATGTGATAGATTCTACGTGTGCATACAACGGGTGCAAGCCAGATTTGCATATGCGGAAACTAAGGTTGTCTTGACGAGCCTAGCATGTACAGACATGGTCTCGGAACACGGAATACCGAAAGGTAGAGCATGAATCATATAATTGATATGATGAACATGAAGATTGTTCGCCGATGAAACTACATCTTCTCTCGTGAAGATCGGACTTGGTGTAGTGGATTTGGTTCGTTTAATCACTAAGTCAATGTGAGGGATGTTGTTTTGAGTGGGAGTTCACCTAGACAGTTTAAGAATTAAATTTGAACTCAATTTATCATAAACTTAGTCTAAACTACTTGCAAATTGTTGTAGATTATGGCGAACCCCTCCATCAATTTCAATGCGTTCCTAGAGAAAGAAAAACTTAAGAACAATGGAAGCAATTTCACGGACTGGTTCCGTGGACTGAAGATCGTCCTCAGGGCTGGTCAGTTGACCTATGTGCTCGATGCACCGCTAGGTGACCCACCTGCAGATAATGCCACCGATGACGAAAAGAATGTTTTCGCCACTCGGAAGAATCATTACTCCAGAGTTCAGTGTGCCATCCTGTATGGTTTAGAAGCGGAGCTCCAACAGCGTTTTGAGCACCACAACCCGTTCGAGATCATTGAGGAGCTCAGGCTAATTTTTGAGACTCGCGCGGCCATGGAGAGCTATGAGGCCTCCGAAAAGTTCTTTAACTGTAAGATGGAAGAAGGAAGCTCCGTTAGCGAGCACGTGCTCACCATGTCTGGGTACGCAAAGAAGCTCCAAGAGTTGGGAATATCGATTCCTAATGAATTGGGGATTCACCGTCTCCTTCAATCACTGCCACCAAGTTACAAGAACTTTGTGATGAACTACAACATGCACTGCATGAACAAGACGTTGCCTGAACTGTCGTCCATGCTGAAAACTGCTGAAGTGGAGATCAAGAAGGAGCACCAAGTGTTGATGGTCAATAAGACCACCAATTTCAAGAAACGGGGCAAGCCTAAGAACAAGGGCAACTTCAAGAAGGACGGCAAGAAAGCTGCCGCACCTGCTAAGAAGCCCAAGGCTGGTCCTAATCCTGAAACCGAGTGTTTCTACTGCAAGGGTGCTGGTCACTGGAAGCGTAACTGCCCCAAGTACCTGGCGGATCTGAAGAATGGCAACATCAAGAAGAAAGGTATATTTGATATATGTGTTATAGATGTGTATCTTACTAGTAATCGTAGTAGTGCCTGGGTATTTGATACTGGTTCGGTTGCTCATATTTGTAACTCGAAACAGGAGCTGCGGAATAAACGAAGACTGGCAAGAGACGAGGTGACGATGCGCGTTGGAAATGGCTCCAAGGTTGATGTGATCGCCGTCGGCATGCTCCCTCTACATCTACCTTCGGGATTAGTTTTAAATTCAAATAATTGTTATTTGGTGCATGCGTTAAGCATGAACATTATATCTGGATCCTGTTTATTGCGAGACGGTTACTCTTTTAAGTCTGAGAATAAAGCTTGTTCGATTTATATGAGTAATATCTTTTATGGTAATGCACCTGAGATGAATGGTTTATTCTTACTGAATCTCGATAGTAGTGATACACATGTTCACAACATAGATGCTAAACGAATTAAATTGAATGATAATTCTACATACATGTGGCACTGTCGTCTTGGTCACATTGGAGTGAAGCGCATGAAGAAACTCCATTCAGATGGACTTCTTGAATCACTTGATTTTGAATCACTTGAAAGATGCGAAGCATGTCTAATGGGAAAAATGACTAAGACTCCATTCTCTGGTACAATGGAGCGAGCTACAGACTTATTGGAAATAATACATACCGATGTGTGCAGTCCAATGAGTGTAGCATCGCGTGGTGGATATCGTTATGTTCTCACTTTCACGGATGACTTGAGTAGATATGGGTATGTCTACTTCATGAAACATAAGTCCGAAACTTTCGAGAAGTTTAAGGAATTTCAAAGTGAAGTGGAGAATCATCGTAACAAGAAGATTAAGTTTCTGTGTTCTGATCGCGGGGGTGAATATCTGAGTTATGAGTTTTGGCATGTGTCCGAACGTCGTAATCGAACTCTCTTAGATATGTTTCGGTCTATGATGTCTCTTACAGATTTACCGTTATCATTTTGGGGCTATGCATTAGAGACAGCCGCATTCACTTTAAATAGGGCACCATCTAAATCCGTTGAAACGACACCGTACGAATTGTGGTTTGGTAGGAAACCTAAGTTGTCGTTCCTTAAAGTTTGGGGTTGCGAAGCATATGTAAAGAAGTTACAACCTGATAAGCTAGAACCCAAAGCGGAGAAATGCGTCTTCATAGGATACCCTAAAGAAACAATTGGGTATACCTTCTATCATAGATCCGAAGGCAAAGTTTTCGTTGCAAAGAATGGATCCTTTCTTGAGAAGGAGTTTCTCTCGAAAGAGGTGACTGGAAGGAAAGTAGAACTCGATGAGGTTATTGAACCTTCTCTCGGATTTGAGAGTAGCGCAGCACCAGAAGATGTTTTGGTGCCGCCTGCACCAATTGAAGAGGAAGCTAATGATAATGATCATGAAACTTCGAACGAAGTTACTACTGAACCTCGCAGGTCAACGAGGGTTCGTACCACTCCTGATTGGTATGACTCTGCCTTGAACGTCATGTTGGTGGACAACGCTGATGACCCTGCGACATCTGAAGAAGCTATGGTGAGCCCAGATTCTGACAAATGGCTAGAAGCCATGAAATCCGAAATGGGATCCATGTACGAAAACCAAGTGTGGACTTTGGTGGACTTACCGGATGGCCGTAAGGCTGTCGAGAACAAATGGATTTTCAAGAGAAAAACAGATGCTGATGGTAATGTTACCGTCTATAAAGCTCGACTTGTCGCGAAAGGGTTCCGACAAATTCAAGGAGTTGACTATGATGAGACTTTCTCACCAGTAGCGAAGCTAAAGTCTGTGAGGATTTTGTTAGCAATTGCTGCATATTTCGATTATGAGATTTGGCAGATGGATGTCAAAACGGCGTTCCTTAATGGTGACATTGAGGAAGAGTTGTATATGGTACAACCCAAGGGTTTTGTCGATCCTAAAGATGCTGACAAGGTATGCAAGCTTCAGCGCTCTATTTATGGACTGAAGCAAGCATCCCGGAGTTGGAATCAACGTTTTGATAAAGTAATCAAAAACTTTGGATTTATACAAACTTATGGAGAAGCTTGTATTTACAAGAAAGTGAGTGGGAGCTCTGTAGCATTCCTAGTACTGTATGTAGATGACATATTGTTGATTGGGAATGATATAGAACTTCTTAATAACGTCAAAACCTATTTGAATAATAGTTTTTTCAATGAAGGATCTTGGCGAAGCGGCATATATTCTAGGCATCAAGATTTATAGAGATAGATCAAGACGCTTGATAGGGCTTTCACAAAGTACATACTTGGACAAAGTTCTAAAGAAGTTTAGAATGGAAGATAGCAAGAAGGGTTCGTGCCCATGTTGTCAGGTAAGACCTTGAGTAAAACTCAAAGTCCAGCTACGGCAGAAGATAGAGAGAAAATGAATAATATTCCCTATGCCTCAGCCATAGGTTCTATCATGTATGCCATGTTGTGTACTAGACTGGATATAGCACATGCTGTTAGTTTGACTAGCAGATATCAAAGTGATCCTGGAGTGGAACACTGGACAGCGGTCAAGAATATCCTAAAGTACCTAAATAGGACTAAGGATATGGTTCTTTCTTATGGAGGTGATGAACAGCTTGTTGTAAACGGTTACACCGATGCTAGTTGGAACACCGATCCGGATGACTCAAAGTCACAGTCGGGTTACGTATTTATTTTGAATGGTGCTGGAGTGAGCTGGAGGAGTACGAAGCAAAGCGTTGTGGCGAAATCTTCAACTGAATCGGAATACATAGCTGCTTCGGAGGCTGCATAAGAAGCCGTTTGGATGAAGGAATTCTTTACTGAACTTGGCGTGGTTCCCAGTGCGTTGGACCCGATGGCCATCTACTGTGACAACACAGGTGCCATAGCTAATGCGTAGGAGCCAAGGTCACATAGCAAGCTGAAGCACATCAAGCTACGTTTCCACGCTATTCGCGAGTATGTCCGAGATGGTGACATAAAGATTTGCAAAGTACACACTGATCTGAATGTGGCAGATCCGTTGACTAAACCTCTCCCTAGGGCAAAGCATGACCAACACCAGAACGCCATGGGTGTTCGGTATATTACCATGTAATCTAGATTATTGACTCTAGTGCAAGTGGGAGACTGTTGGAGATATGCCCAAGAGGCAATAATAAAAGTGATTATTATTATATCTTTGTGTTTATGATGAATGTTTACATCCCATGCTATAATTGTATTATAAGGAAACACTAATACATGTGTGTTTTGTAAACAAAAGAGAGTCCCTAGTAAGCCTCTTGTTGAACTAGCTTGTTAATTAATTGATGATCATGGTTTCCTGATCATGGACATAAGGATGTGATTAATAACAAGGTTATATCATTAGGAGAATGATGTGATGGACACACACCCATAGTAAGCGTAGCATAAGATCAAGTCATTAAGTTGGTATTGCTGTAAGCTTTCAAATACATAGTAACCTATTCCTTCGACCATGAGGTTATGTTAATCACCATCACCAGATGGATACTTTGATGACATTAAACGCCGCTTCGTAACTGGGTGGTTATAAAAGTGTCATTGGGTATTCTGAAAGTATGAGTTGAAGCGCATGAACCAAGATTGGGATTTGTCCATCCATATGACGGATAGATATGCTCTGGGCCCTCTCGGTGGAATGTCATCTAGTTAGCTTGCAAGCGTGTGACTAGGTCACAAGGGATGACATATCACGGAACGAGTAAAGAGTACCTATCAGTAACGAGGTAGAACTAGGTATGGAGATACCGACGATCAAACCTCGGATAAGTATAGTATCGCGAGACAAAGGGAATTAGTTTCATATGTAAGTGGTTCAATCGATCACAAAGTCATCGTTGAGTATGTGGGAGCCATTATGGATCTCCAGGTCCCGCTGATGGTTATTGATAGGAGTTGTGTCTCTATCATGTCTACATATTCACGAACCGTAGGGTGACACACTTAAGGTTCGAAGTTGTTTTAAGTAGATATGGAATATGCGTTGGAGATCGAATGTTGTTCGGAGTCTCGGATTGGATTCGGGACATCACGAGGAGATCCGAAATGGTCCAGAGAATAAGATTCATATATAGGAGATCATTTTATGAGATAGGAAATGTTCCGGAGTGTTTGTATGAGGATTCTAGAAGGTTTCGGAATGTTCCGGAAGGTTCTAGAAGATATCTTGGAGTTTGCTTGAAAATCAAGATAGGGATCAAGGAGTCCTGGTGGGTCAAGATACGGATTCGTGGGGAAGGAGGACTCCTCCCCCCACCTCCAATCCGCCGGCCTAGAGAGGGAGGGGAGTCCTACAAGGACTCCCCCTCCCTAGGCGCCTCCCCTCTTTAAATAGAGGGGCAGGGGCGCCCCCTCCTCCCCTGCTCTCATAACACCCAATCTCTGCCGCCTCTCTCCTCCACCATCTTCTGCACAGGCATAGGCGAAGCCCTGCAGAATTCTCTACTCCACCACCACCACCACACCGTCGTGCTGCTGGGATTCCGTGGAGAAGATCTACTAACTCCGCTGCTCGCTGGAACGGGGAGAGGAAGGTCTTCTTCGACTCCGCACGTGTAACCGACTGTGGAAGCGCTGCCGAATCGTGGCGCCGGAAGGATCGTCTACTTGACCAAGGGTGGAAGCGCTGCTGGAACGCGACGCCGGAAGGATCGTCTACTTGACCGACGGCGGAAGCGCTGCTGGAACGCGACGCCGGAAGGATCTTCCACACGATCTTCAGATCGGCAAGTGATCGACTACATCAACCACGAGATCTAATCTCGTTAACGCTTTCGGATCTACGAGGGTTAGTTCCCATCTATCTCATTGCTCATGTCTAATAGATTAGATCTTGGCTTTTATCTAGATTAGATCTAGGTTTTGTTTGTTCTTGCGGTATAAATTTTTTGTTTTCCATGCTACGAACCCATCACCCCGCCGGACCAGCCGCGGATCATCATCTCGCCACAAGCCTGCGATGCCAACGGACTCCCACTCTACTCCACCATGATGGACAATGTCGTCGTGGCCAACGCCGCGGTCGCCAACCTCGACGTCCAGGGAGACGGCACGCTGCAGATCTAGTACGCCAAGGCCCTACTCGCCAGGGCCGTCGAGAACCAAGCTGCGGGAGTCGACCAGCGGGGGCAGATGTATTCCCGCTCCTCAGCAAGCAGGGCGGCCTCGAGTGGCCACCCCACCATCGCCAACATCATGACCTTCCCACCACCCCAGCCACTGGCGAACCAGCCACGGGCCGCCAACCCTGCACTCTCCACCAACAAGCCGCGACCGGTAAACAACATGGTCACTGCCAGCGGGCAGCCCATCGATGCCCGCACGCACATCGTCAACAACCAGGCTTGGCGGGCGCGCTAGCCAAACGACTTGAGGCACACCCTCAGCAACCGCAGCGACCCCGAACCCAGGGGCTCGCTCAGCCGAGTCGGCCCCCAATGCTTCGGGCCTATGATCCGAGGGGAGAAGTACCCCGCTAACTTCAAGGCACCCAAAGAGATCGAAAAGTACGATCCAACATACGACCCAACGGTGTGGCTGGACACATACCTCATGGTGATGGGAATCGCTGGCCACACCGACCTGCTCGCCGCTCGCTACCTCCCCCTGATGATGTTGGGTGCGACACGGCAGTGGATCAACACTCTCCCCGCCGAGAGCATCGACTCCTAGGAGGAAATGCGGGAAGCCTTCGTTAGGCACTTCGAGGGCTCCTACACTCGCGCCACCACCATCAAAGACCTGGAGCGATGCATCCAGGGACAACGCGATCCGCCACTAGATCCAAAGGTGGCTGGAGCTGTGGATCAATGCCTCCGGCATCCACCCGGACACGGCGATACATTGCTTCAAGAACGCGTGCCGGTACGAACCCCTGGTCGCTAAGATCAAGCGGGTCTACTGAACGCTCGACAACATCCCCGACCTCCTCGAGATCGCCAAGCGCTACATAGAGGAAGACCCCAACCAAGACTCCGACGACGAGTCAGGAGGAAGGCGCCGCACCAACATCCACGACAGCGGGCGCCTGCGCGACATGCGCTATAGCAACACCCGCATCACCGGCAAGCGCCGCACTAACGGGCGAGTCGACTTTGTCGCCAATGCCGGTTACGGCCAACGCGACCCCAAGAGCTACCGTTGCGACGGAGGAAATTACCGCGACAACGGAAACTACCGCACCAACAATGTGGCAAGGCCGAAATTCGACCCCACTGCCCTGCTCAATAAGCCCTGCATCTACCACAACAGGGAGGGCAAACCCGCCACCCACACTACCACGGACTGCCACTCTCTCAAAGAGATCAAATGCAAGGCGAGCAAGCGAGGACCCCAACAACAACCTGCCAAAGGACAATGGCAACACCGGTGGCTTCGGACACGCAGTCGGCTCACTACACACCTTCACCAGGCTCGGCACCAAGTGCGAGAAAAAGGTGCTCACCCGAGCGGTCGCCGTCAATGCGGTTACCCAAGTCGACGTCCCCCGCTTCCTCAACTGGTCCGAGCAGAGCATCACCTGGAGTCGCCAGGATCATGCGCCCAGAATCGAATACCCAGGGCGAGTCGCCCTGGTGGTCAGACCCAAGGTGGCCGGCTACTGGCTTTCCAAGACATTGATGGATGGCGGGAGCTCCATCAACATCATGTACCTGGACACGTTCAAGAGGCTCCAGCTCCCAGAAGCAGCCATCGAGCCAACCCTGACAACCTTCCATGGTATCGTCCCCGGTCGGAAGGCGTACCCGATCGGAAAGGTGACGCTGCCAGTCCCCTTCGGCACACCGGCAAACTACCACACGAAGAAGATTGTGTTCGAGCTGGTGAGCTTCCAGAGCCCCTACCACTATGTCCTGGGTCGCCAAGCGTTCACCAAATTCATGGTGGCCCCACACTACGCCTACAACATGATGAAGCTCCCAGGGCCAAGCGGCATCATCACCATCCACGGAGACCCCGACATGGCCATGGAATGCGAGGACAAAGGCGCCAAGCTAGATGATGCTTTCATCGCCGCGGAGACCGACCACACGGAGGAGCTCGTGAACTATGAGGGCAACATCAACAAGGATGACCCCACCATCCTGAAGAAGCCAATCGCCGCGAACTACACATTCGAGGCGAGCACACACACCCGCACCGTCGAGCTCGTCGCGGGCGACTCCAGCCAGACGGTCACCATCGGGGCGCACATGAGCCCCACATAGGAAAGCACGCTCATCGGGTTCCTCCGTGAGAACCGCGACATATTCGTATGGAAGCCATCTGACATGCCAGGTGTCCCAAGGGAACTCGTTGAGCACAAATTAAATGCCGACCCCAAAGTGCGACCAGTAAAGCAGTTGCTACGGCCCTTCAATGAAGAGTGTCGTCGAGCAATCGCTGAAGAAGTGCAACGCCTGCTAGCCGCAGGCTTCATTCGGCCAATAAAATACTCCAAGTGGCTGGCAAACCCGGTCCTGGTCCTGAAAAAGAACAACACATGGAGAATGTGTATCGACTACACCAACCTCAACAGTGCATGCCCGAAGGAGGAGTTCGTCCTACCGCGCATCGATCAGATCATCGACTCGACCACGGGATCAAAGTCGCTGTGCTTCCTTGATGCATATTCTGGATACAACCAGATCAAAATAGCGGTCGAGGATGAGGAGAAGACGACATTCATCACGCCATTCAGCGCCTTCTGCTACACGGCCATGATGTTCGGCCTCAAGAATGTCGGCGCCACATACCAAAGGTGCATACAGGAGTGCCTCGCGAGCCAAATTGGCCACAACATCCACGTCTACATCGACGACGTGGTGGTAAAATCCACCCGCCAGGACGACCTGCTCGCCGACCTGGCCGAAACTTTCGCAAATCTATGGAGGTACAACATCAAGCTGAACCCGGGAAAATGCACCTTCGGCGTCCCCACCGAACAGGTACTGGGATACGTAGTCTCCAAGTGAGGCATCGAAGCCAATCCTGCCAAGATCGACACCATCGCGTGACTCGGGAAACCCGAGTGCCTACGCGACGTGCAAAAGTTGGCCGGGCGAGTCGCGGCTCTCAAACGCTTCATCCCCCGACTAGGCGAGAAGGCAATGCCTCTCTATCGCTTGATGCGCAAGAACCCCACGTTCCAATGGGACGCGGAGGCGGATGATGCACTCAAAGCACTCAAAGAAGTGCTACTAGCGGCTCCACTCCTTGCCGCCCTGGTCGACAAGGAGCCAATGGTCGTCTATGTGGCGGCCTCCACTCGAGCCGTCAGCGTCGTAATGGTGTTCGAACGGCCAGAGGAGGGCAAGGAGCGCCCTATACAGCGCCCTGTCTACTATATCAGTGAAGTCTTGACGGACTCACGATAGCGCTACCCATAGTACCAAAAACTTGTGTACGCGGTATTCCAAGCCCAGCGACGACTCCCCCATTTTTTCCAGGAGCACCCAATCACGGTGGTCTCCTCCGCACCTTTGCAAGACATAATACGCAATCGCGAGGCGACTGGGCGAGTCGCCAAGTGGGCCGTCGGAATCGGTGTCCACAACATCAAATATGAGCCCCGCAAAGCGATCAAGTCACAAGCTCTGGCTGATTTCCACGCAGATTGGGAAGAAGCACAACAGACGGTGAAACTACCATACCTCCACTACTGGTCGCTCCATTTTGACGGCTCCCAGAACGCCAACGGCGCAGGGGCCGGGGTCATACTAACCTCCCCCAAAGGAGACAAGCTCCACTACGTGCTCCACCTCAACTTCAAGCCCTGCACCAACAACATGGCAGAATACGAAGTCCTCCTCCACGGCATGCGGTCCGCCAAGGAGATGAACGTAAACCGCCTATGATGCTATGGCAACTCCGACCTAGTCGCCGGCCAGGTCGCTGGGACATGCGACGCTGTCTCTCCAACAATGATCGTGTATCGCCAAGCGGTATACCAGCTAGGAGGACACTTCGACGGCTACTCCATCGAGTGGATCGACAAACGCAAGAATGAGGAGGCAGACTCCCTTTCACGCATCGGGTCGGCTCAACAAACACCACCCGCAGGCGTCTTCCTCGACATCATCCACAAACCTTCGGTCTGCCCACCGAAGGAGATCGACATCGGGATACCACTATAGCCCGAGTCGGCCTTAGTCGCCATGATCATGGAGCCTAGTGACTGGACGGCACCATACGTCGCCTTCCTCGAGCACAAAATCCTCCCAAGCAATGAGACGGAGGCGCGCATGATCGTGCGTCGCTGCAAATCCTTCGTCATCATCAACGGGGAGCTCCACAAGCGCAGCGTGACTGGCGTGTTCCAACGATGCGTCTAGCCAGAGGAAGGCCGCAAGATCCTCCAGGACATCCACACCGGCGACTGCGGCCATCACGCTGGCGCCAAGTCGATGGTCGCCAAGGCCATGGGGCACGGTTTCTACTGGCTCACCGCGCATGCCGACGCCACCGACATCGTCCAACGATGCTTCGGGTGCCAGAAATACGCCAACCAGACACACCTCCCTAGTTCAGCACTCAAGACCATCCCCATCACATGGCCATTCGCTGTATGGGGCATGGACATGGTAGGCCTGTTCAAGAAGGCGCCATCCGGCTTCACCCATCTCCTGGTCGCGGTCGACAAGTTCACCAAATGGGTCAAGGCCAAGCCGATTAAAAAGTGTGACGGCAAGACGGCCACCAAGTTCTTACGCGAGCTCATCTACCGGTACGGCTACCCGCATAGCATCATAACAGACAACGGCACCAACTTCGCCAAGGGGGCCATGGCATAATTTTGTGAAGAGCACGACATACGACTCGACCTCGCCTCCATCGCCTACCCAGAGTCGAACGGCCAAGCAGAACGCGCCAACCAAAGCGTCCTCCAAGGGCTCAAGCCGCGACTCCAGGTGCCCCTCGAGCGCACCCCAGGATGCTGGTCGAAGAGCTCCCCTCTGTCATATGGGGGATCCGCACGTCCGTTAATCACTCCACCAGGTTCACACCGTTCTTCATGGTGTACGGCGCCAAAGCCATAATGCCAACCGACCTGGAGCATGATTCACCTCAAGTCGCCAATTACGTCGAAGCGACCAACGAGATCGCCCGCCAAGACAGCACCGACCAACTCGACGAGGCACGCGACCTGGCTCGCTCCCGCACCGCCATCTACCAGCAAGGACTATGCCGCTACCATTGCTGCCGAGTCCGGACTCGCACCTTCCAGGAGGGCGATATGGTCCTGCGATTGGTTCAAGACAAGAAGGGCATGCACAAACTCTCCCCCCATGGGAGGGGCCATGCGCCATAGGGCGAGTTCTTGGCAACGACGCCTACTACCTCATCAACATACGAGGTGACGGCCAGCTCGAGGTCGGAAGGCCATGGAATGTAAACCTCCTCCAAAAGTTCTACACATAAAACAACTTGTACTCAGCTGGCATATATAATAAAATTCATTCGGATCACACAAATTGTGTCTACTCGCCTTATCCTTGTGCCAATCGCACTAGTACAATCAGCAATACGCTACCCACGGAAGTCAACCCTTGGTCGAGCGACCGACACGGCTAAGTAGTGCGGCCTAAGGGCACCGGAAATATTTGGGCCTTAGGACGTCCACGAAAACGCCAATACGGAGCCACCATCGGAGTCGCCTAGCTCGACTGGCCCACCGGGCTAAGACGACCAGCATACGCTTCTCACAACGACCTTTTCCTCCCATCCTCACGCAAAGCGACTCGAACGGTTAAGTACCACGCACGGGGACTCCGCAAAATGGAAACCCTCACGCGGCTCAGGAACACACCAAGTAAGAGAGTTTCTTTGGACTCGCCCATCGACTGGTTCTTCGAGCCAGGGGAGGAGACGCGTTACGAACAACGCACCAGCAACTCGCAAAAGGCACGCGCCCAAAGGACCCTACTCGCGCTCGGGGAATCGCCTACAGACAATCCCACTCGCGTTTGGGGACTTGCCCCTATGAAAGACGCAAGGCACAAACAATACACAATGAAAATAACACACATGTACACAATCGAGTTTTACCCCATTAAAGGGCGGACGCGCTCGGGGACTCGCTCAAACAAAATAAACACACCACACAATCACGGTCACATTGCGAGTCGATTGACTCCTCTTACTCAAAACATTGTTCATATTACAAAAGTCGCCACTTGGCATATATTACAAGCTGCCCAATGATACTATCTATTTTGCAGGCCCTGATAACGAAGCATCCCCACCACCCTTGACACTAACGAAAGGTTGTCATGGGTTCGCCGGGTAGGTCGTCAGTGACTTCGACAGCGCTGACCGGAAGGGTTGTTCCGACTTCAGGTCGCGATGCTCCGGCTCGGGGTTGCCAGGCGCCACCACCGTCTCCTGATACGGTAGGAGGTCCCCCATCGCCAATACCCGATCAACAATGGGGGCGGACTTGGCAGTCAGCTTCAGCACCTCCGCCATTTCCAGCGTACCAGTCGCCGAAGGGTAGCCGCTAGTGACGTCGTCAAGGTCGAAATCATCGGGAAAGTGGGCAAGACCCAGGCTCAATGTCGTGGTGGCCCCGCGCTTGAAAGCTGAGCGCGCCATCCACTCCACAACGCTGGGAGCCTCCTCCAGATAGCGTCACACCTCCGTCAGTCCCCTAGGAATAACCTCTGTGGGGGACATCCCTTGAAGGACAACTTGGATGCACAACGCCGAGGTAGTGGCCGCGTTCACCATGGCAGTCACGCACTATGAGGCGTTGAAGGTCTGAACCACCGGGTCGCTTTGCCCTATCACAGCTGCAACATCAGACGTCAGTGACACTATGGATCTCCCCACTCAGGGACTTGCCAAATGTGTTAAGCAAAAAACGGAGACTCACCAAGAGCTTGCAGCAGTTCTCGGTGACATGCTTCTCCAGGGTGGCGTGATTGTTCTGAAGCCCACGATGATCGAGTCCGTAGCCTTGCGCTCCTCTTCAGCCGAATCGACTGCAGCCTTCGCTCAATCCTCAGAAGAAATTGAGGCCGCTTTTGCCTCCTCCAACTCCTGGATTAGCGAGGCGATTCGCCCGTTCGCCGTGTCCAGCTCGGCAACTAGAACGTACCCTTCACGGGCCTTGGAAACCGTAGCCGGAAGACCATCTGAAAAGAAAAGAAACAAGTCATCAGCATGCCAGAACACTAAAATTTTACGGACGAGAAACGAATCAAGCACCTACCAACAGTCTCCTGGAGTCGCCGGTTTGCCTCCTGCGCTACGCGCAGATCTCGCTGCAGACGCTCCTTCGCGGCCTGACGGTCTGTCGACTCCCTCTACAAGCCCTGCAACAAAAAGCAAAAACTCAACATTCACAGAAACATAAATTCAGTTCCCAGCCGCTGAAATTCAGCGACCAGGAACTCGGGGACTGGAGACTAGAATTAACTCAGTGCCTAGACACTGAAATTCAGCGACTAGACACTCGAGGACTGGACATACCTGGATCGCGGCGCCAAGCATCTTGTGAAGCTCTCCGGCGTCCGTCGAAGGGACCATGAAGGAAGTACGCCCATGACGGGACCCAATGTCTTCATCAATGATCTCTGGGCTCTACAGAGATTGGTGGTCCGCAATGCCCAGAAACCCCTTTGCCAGGAAGTGCGAAAATGTCACCGACGCCCTGGCCGGGGCACTAGTTGTCAGAGCCGGTGGTTCCGTCATCGGAGCCCCCTTGGTTGGCTCCGACTGAGCAGCGATCACCTCTTCGGTGCCCACAACAGGGTCACTCCCCTTGGCGCTACCTCCCGCCGCGGGGTCGCCTGCATCTCCTTTGTGCTTCTTCGCGCCCTCTACAGGCGCGACATCTGCAGCAGGCTTCCTCTTCAAGGGGAGATCACCTTTCCATGTGGTGGCGATTGGTGGAATCTTTGCCACTGAAGGGCGACCAATCTTTTTGGCACCAGATCTGTGAAACCTCCAACATCATCATAGAGAAAACACAGAAATCCAGCAAGGTTCGAAAGGAAAGGGAAGAAACTTACTTGGCGACCGGAAGAGAGCGCATCCCGGTACTGATGTGGGCAGGTTTGTTTAGTTCTGGCCCCAGCTTCCGCGAGAGACCTTTCTCGAAGACGTCCGAAGCCCATGACACTGCGGGCTTCCTTGATGATGAAGCCGCGTTCGCTGGAATCTCCGGATCCGAAGATGCAGCCGCTCGAGAAGGTTGTGGCGACTTTGAAGCCGTGGCGTCGGCCGCCTCCTGATCAGGCGCCGTCGAAGCCGTGGGCACGAGCACAGCCAGAGGGACCTCTACCACCGCCTCGGCATCTTCAACCTCTAACCATGTCATCGGAATTATGCCCTCCGAGATCTTGTGTGAAACATCAGGGGAGTCTTCATCAGAATCGTCATCCGACTCGAAGATCACTGCCGACTTGGCCAGAGACGCTGCTTTCTTTGCTGGTGACTTTGGCTTGCGAGGTGGTTTCGCCGGCGTCGCCTTTCGCTGAGAAGTGTGTTCCTGCAAGGCTTCGTCGCCTTCTTCAAGTTCTTCGAGGCTGCGACTCGCCTCTAGCTCGCGTTGCTTCTGCATACGGGTCTTGCGAGCCGCGGGTGCTAGGAGAGGAGCCTCCGTCTCCTCCTCCTCTTCTTCCACAGAAGATTATCCTGAGGCCCCCTCTTCGAGCTCACGGGGAACCTCCTCGTCGAGCGGGGGCAGCCAGCCCTCCAAAACCTGAAACAGCTGAGGATAGATACTAGGAAATTTCAGACAATACAGGTGCGAACCGGGCTGCGAAAATCGCGAATGAAGATAAAATTCAGAGAGGAGAACTTACTGTGGGGGCCTCGTTCTTCACAGGAGTGTACGGGGCGATCCCGACCGACGTGGTTGTAAATTCCGCGTCGGTGATTTTCTTTAGGGCGGCCTTATAACCTCCCACGATTCTTTGCTGGTGCGGGAAGGGTCGTGTTTCCCGCTGTACTCGTACATCCAATGCGGCCATGCCGCTAGCGGAACCATACGCCACCCAGGCCAGAAGTTGGAGAGGTTGATCGAGGAAAACCCCTGATCCTTCAGCCGCTGGATCTGGTCCATCATCTGTGCCACGGCCATCTTCTGGTCTTCAGGGAGCTTCTTCGGTGCTAGCCGGTGAGGCTCACTCCTTTCCGCGACGAACTCAGGAAGTGCCACTTTGCCAGAGGGAGTGAACTCCTTCACGTAGAACCAGCTCTTCTTCCGCTCGCTCGCGGCCTTCTTCAGCAGCAGAAGCTTGACAAATTTGGCCTTCGGCTTCAGTTGGAACGTGACGCCGCCGACCGCCAGCATCAAGCCGACGGACGCCTCGCGCCTGATCCGGCCATGGAAGAGCTCCAGCCGAGATAGCATTCGCAGAAGGCGGCAAAGATCGCCAACTACTCGATGCTGTGCGGACCAAGATCCGACGGCTTGATTGCGTAATACGCACATAAGCGCCAAAAGAAGAGTGAGGTGGGAAACCCCAAACCTCTCTCTAGGTGGCTGGGGAAACAAAATGAATTTGCCGGCTCGTGGTTTCGGCTCGGTCTCGGAAGGAGCGAGAACTCGTCAGTTCGCCTTGCGGAGGACTCCAGTGTCCTCGAAGGACTTGAGCTGGGCCGTGGTGCACTTGGATTTCCCTCATGAACCTTTTGGAGGTGCCATTGGGAAGGATGTGGAGTCGCTCGGTGCGCAAGGATTAGATCGGAGGAGGACAGAAAGAATGAATGCGCAAGAATGAAGAATGCAGGGAAGGATCTGCAAGGCTGATCTGCCACTCCCTTATAAGGGGGCGCTACCTGCCAAATTCGGGGTAGCCGTTACCCGCGGTAATTACGCCGAAGTTACCGTTGGGGATATCCAACGGATAGTTTGACCAGGTTGACGGTCCAACTCCGCCATTCCACTCACCAGCAACTAGCCCTGCTCACTCGCCGAAGCAGCGACTTGGCAACTATGACATTCGCCGGAGCGGCGACTGGGAGCTAGGGAAAATTTCCTTGGTTTCAGTGGAGTCCACCGCCGATTCGACTAGGCATCAAAATTGGACTCGCCTACTCCGACTGCCAACTGATCACCTGCGTCCGATTCAGTGATGGCCTCGGGGACTACTGATGGGGATATGCCGAATGGGGTATACCCAGCAGGACGTTCCGATTGGGCCAAAGGGTCCCACGAGTGGGCCTGCAGGACGACGACTGGAATGCGACTGAGGAGAAGGCCTGGCGACTAGAGACTAAAGGCCCAGAAGCGTATTTGAAGCCCAGTCGAATTAGGTCAAAAGCCTCCGAATCTATCAACACACGGATTTTTAATCCCAGATGCCTGTTATGTCATACATCGCAATCCCAGGATTACCATTTTTGCGAGATATAACAGATTGGATATCACAGTACATCATCCATTACAAACCATAATAAGGTCTTACACGAATAAAGGATCTCATGATCCAGTCTTAATACAACAAGTAGCGGAATAAATAATAAGCGTAGCGGTGGGGTCCATCTTTAGTGGCACAGGCAATGCTGACGATGGAAGATAGTCCTAGTTATCGTAGTCGTCCTGTTGTCCTTCATCTTGGTAGTCTCCTTCATAGTCTGGCCATAGGAATAGCCAGGGACAAAGGCATGAGTACTCTTTAAGTACTCACAAACTATCACTAACAAGTAAGGTAGTTCTAGTGGGAAATGCTATCTCTAAGTTTATTTGTAAAGTTAAGTTTGAAACCTAAGCTGAGTTCAGAAACAAAGAAAGAAAAAAATAAAGTTTGACATCACCTAAGGGGGAACTTAATTGTCATAGTCACAACTTCGTTGTGGTCAAGTCATGTCACAATTCATTTCATAAGTTGTTTTGAAAACATCTGACAACGGAACAGCATGGCCACTCCAACTGTCCATAACCGCGGACGCGGCTATTAGAATAGTTTGACACTCTGCAGAGGTGGTACACTTTCACCACAAGATTCGATACATCTGTTAGGGATAACCTTGAATCATCATACTTAGTATGCAGATAATCAAACATAACCTTTCCTTTACACACCCTAGTATAAGCACCTCTCCTATGAGCATGGCCTCCCAACCATGACCATCTGTCATCTTAGGCACTGCATAGGTGGACAACATTGAGAGGTAGCCTCAGCTCAAACCTCTCCCGCAAGGGAACTAATACTAAGGCATATAAACTTCCGGCTAAGCCTTACCCAATTCAGGTATTGTGGTTGTACGGTAAAATTGGAATGGCATCGCATCCGAACCCAACCATCAGTTTTGTAAAAAGGGTTAAGGCTCATGCCTCAACATTTTCGTCATCATAAACCATTTGTGTTTCTCAACACATGGCAAAACATCTCAATAGAATGACTCATCATTCCAAGGTTTTCACAATTCATTTTCACCAAGTATTCCCATCTAAAGTGACTCAAGTTCTAGTTTAGCTCTAAATTACTAAGTTAAGAGTGTTCACTAATATGGGATGCTAAGATCAATCTCATACCATAGAATGACATCTAACTCTCACTAGATAGGTCAAGTTTTATACTTTTTATGCTACCTTCAAACAAGTAAAGGATTTTGGTAAAGTACAGAAAGTAAAGCTTGTAAATAAAACTTGGGGTAGGTAATAGTCAAAGTGGTATAATCAAAGCAGGCCTAATGCATCTTGCTTAGGTTATCTAGCTTGCAAGGGTTAGCTTGCATTGTTAATGATGGCTTGCTCAGTTTACTTGAAGTGCTAGGCTTGCCTTGTGTAGTGAAGTGGTTGAAGTTTTCTTCCTCCTCCTCTTGATAGAACTCCTCCTCCTCGAAAGCTTGGTCGGTACTATCATCTATAAATACATATAGGATACACAATCACCAAAAAATACTTAACTAGTCTACTTAGCATACTAAGGCACACATTTGATGATCTACTATCATCACAAGCATCACAAGGTTTTATTCACTAGCTTCATTATTTTATTTGAGAAAAGTAATTTCTACTCATTGAAAAATAACTTAGATTTAATATTCTCCAATTAAAATATGGGATCATGTGGACACATGTCATCACCACATATTCTAACATATGGGAATGTGATTTAAATGTTGGATCACATTTTAATAAGTTTAAGTTTAATAATTAATGATTTAAAGTGACTAGAAATGCCTATATAGCATTATTTTGGTACTAGTCCAAAGTCACTGCATGCAAACCTTAATATTATTACATTTCAGATAGGTAGGGTTAAATGTGATTTTGAGAGTTGGAATCAACTCAAAAGATACTATGGTTGATTTTATAAAAATGTTTGAATGTGTAAAGGCTTCTGTCTTGTTATTTTTACTAGGAGAGATCTCAAACTCTAAATGATTTAAATCCAACGGGCTTGGATAGATAATTTTAGTAGCTTTCCAACAAAATTAGAATCAATCAATTTGGTATAGTAAATCTTCCTGAATTGATTTTTAAACTAAGGGACGGAATTGATTCTAAGTCTAAATAGAAAAACCTAATTTGAATTAAACGGGCCAGCGCGGGAAACTAAATGGGCCGGCCGAGTAACGCTCAGCGGCGCAGAGGGCTGCTGACAGGGGGGTCCCACATGTCAGCGATACTTAAAACCCGAAGCGGTACGGGACGATCTAGGCCACACGATTAGAACGCAGATCAACGGCTCATGGTCGTCATCGACGACAGACTTGTCGCCGGCAAGACCGAACCCTAAACGGCCGGTGGGGGACTAATGGGGACGTACCAGGGCTCCAGCTAGTGCGGCGAGGCGGGCGATCGAACTGGACGGTGACGGCGGGCTCAGGCGAAGTCGCGGTAGGGGCTGAGGTGGACGAAATCAACGACAACGTCTCCTCCTCTGCTACGGCTGCCTCCGGTGAAATTCCGGCGGCCTGCTACTCGAGCTGCTCCGGCGAGAGGTGGGGAAGGACTAGGGTGAGAGGGGAGTGAGATGGTGTGAAGAAATGGTGCTGGGGTGGCCTCCTTATATAGGTTCGACGAGTGGGCAGTGAGGCATGGGCGTGGCTCGTCGGTGATGGCGAAACAAGGGGCTACCAGCATGGGCGAGGTAGGCGGACGGTGGGCGGTCTGCTGGTGGTCAGCTACGGTGCAATGGCGCGGCTAAGGGCGGTGCCTAACGGTCGGGGGACTCACGCGCTCTGGGAGATAGAGGCGGTGCTCGACAGTGGTCATGACGACTGTGGGTCGTGCGGCGGTGCACGGCCGTGTCTAGCGGGGTGCTGGGCTCAAGGCGGAGCGATGTGTGCGATTTGGTGTCGAGGCGTGGTCTGCTGCGTGCTGGTGGCGATCGCGCTCTGGCGTGCTCTGGCTGCGCGCAGAGAGAAAGGGCAGTGAGGTTGTGGGGTGGTCTAGGGGCTATCTGCGGCCGTGGGGTGGACCGTGGGCAGCGGTGAGGTGGCGCCTTGCTTCCTAGAGCGGCGGAGAGGGGCTGGTGGTCGCCTGTGGCTGGTGCACGCTTGGTCGGCGAGCATGGCGTCGGGGCGGCATGGAACTGTTGCCCTAGGCCATTGGGTAGGTCTTTGATGGCTTGGTTGGGTCTAGGGGAGACAAGGGACTTGAATTGGGTTCAAAAGGCTCGACCAAATTTGATCAAAAACAGTATAAGTTAGGCCATTTTGACTCTACCTGCCAACTGTCGATCAAATGGCTACAAGAGAAAAAGTTTTGAATTTTGGGCTGATTTTTGGTGGAGTGATGTATATCATGCTTAAGAATCTAGGTGTGCTTGGGATTTTCAAATGGAGTTCATTTGAGTGGTTTTTGAATTAGTGTGATCTTGACACCTACACTAGATTCAATTTTCAAATGTCATTTAAAATTAGAGTTTGAATGTTTTTGGAAGATCACAAAGTGGGCCTTAGCACATCACTACTTGTACTAGCAAGGGGTGCAAAGATCCACAATTGTTTCTGTTAAGATTTGAGTTCTAGGAATAGCCAAAGTAGGCTAGGGGATTAAAATGGCAAAAGTGATCATTTGCTTATTTTATTCTTTTTTATTTCTTTTTCTTTGGGATTTGTTTGGTAATGATCTAGATGATGGTTAATTCACCTTAGAATCATTTTACAATCAATGGATCACTCACATGGAAATTCAAAACAACTCCTAATTTAAATGCACACACATATGAATGCTTAATTATTTTAAGTTGAAAAGTTTTTGTTAACCCTAAATTGGGTAGGTTTGATCTTGATTAACCTTGGATTAAGTTTTGGGATGTTACAAACCTTCCCCCTTGAACAAAATATCGTCCCGAGATTTACAAAAGAAAACTAGGAACTAAAGAGATCTGGGAACTCTGTCCTAATGTAATCTTCTCGCTCCCATGTGGCTTATTCTTCGGTATGGTTGCTCCATTGAATCTTGAGAAATTTGATACTCCTGGTCCTGGTGGTTCTGTAAGCTTCTTCCAAGATACGGATGGGCACTTCACGATACGTCAGATCCTTGTTGATATCAACAGCTCGGTGATCGATATTCTTGAAAACTTCGGTCTTCTCTGGCACTTCTAGGCATTTGCGAAGTAACGAGATATGGAACACATTGTGGATGGCTGACATCTCTTCTGGCAGTTCTAGTTGATACGATACTTCTCCTCGGTGATTCAGAATCTTGAAGGGTCCGATATATCTAGGGGTTAACTTTCCTTTCAGACTAAAGCGTTGCGTTCCCTTCAATGTCGAAACCTTGATATACAAGAGATGTCTGACATTGAAAGTCAGGTCTCTCCTTCTCTTGTCAGCATAACTCTTCTGCCTTGATTGGGCGGTCGTGAGGTGCTCATGGACTTTGTGAACCTTCTCTTCATCTTCTCGGAGAATGTCAGGTCCAAAAATCTGACTCTCTCCTACTTGCGACCAATTCAAAGGGGTACGACACTTTCTTCAGTATAGGAGCTCAAATGGGGCCATTTGCAAACTGGCTTGATAACTGTTGTTGTATGAGAATTCTGCGAAAGGCAGATAGTCTTCCCATTTTGATCCGTACTCCAAAACACAAGCTCTGAACATATCCTCTAGGATTTGGTTGACTCTTTCAGTCTGTCCATCAATTTGTGGGTGATAAGCGGTGCTGAAATTCAATTCGGTTCCCAATCCTTCTTGGACTTTCTGCCAAAATCTCGAGGTAAATTGGGTTCCTCGATCTGATACTATGGTCTTGGGGGTTCCATGTAGACTAACAATTCTGGCAATGTACAACTCTGCGAGCTTTGAACTTTGATAGGTAGTCTTGATAGGTATAAAGTGAGCTACCTTGGACAGTCTATCAACGATGACCCAGATTGAGTCATTTCCCCTACTAGAAGTAGGCAAACTGGTGATAAAGTCCATTCCGAGAGAATCCCATTTCCATTCCAGAATCTGCAATGGTTGCAATAGTCTTGCGGGTCTTTGATGCTCTGCTTTGACTCTTTGACAGATGTCACACTTGGCGATGTAGCTTCTGATTTCTCTCTTCATCTTGTGCCACCAAAATTGCTCTTTCAAATCTTGATACATCTTTGTTCCTCCGGGGTGGATAGAATAAAGAGTATCATGAGCTTCTTGCATGATAACTTGCTTCAGCTCCGAATCTGCTGGCACGTAGATACAACCTTTGTACCACAGAACTCCTTCTTCGTCTTCGGTGAATCCAGGTACCTTTCATGTACCAATACGACATTTGATTCTGTCGATACTTTCATTTCCCTTCTGGGCTTCCTTGATTTGGCTAATCAAAGTGGGTTGAAGTTCAATGCTAGCTAGAAATCCTTTGCTAACTAGCTCAGTTCTAAACTGCTCCAACTCCTCATGCAAACTTCGTTGCTTCTCCTTGATCATGGTGTTTAGCCTACACGGCAATCTGCTAAGAGCACCCGCTATCACATTGGCTTTGCCGGGGTGATAGTGAATTTCAAGGTCATAATCCTTCATTAACTCTATCCATCTCCTTTGCCTCATATTTAGCTCCTTCTGAGTGAAAATATACTTAAGGCTCTTGTGATCTGAGTAAATCTCACATCGATTTCCCATAAGATAATGATGCCATGTCTTCAATGCCAAAACTACGGCTGCTAACTCAAGATCATGGGTCGGATAGTTCTTCTCATGCTGCTTCAGTTGTCAAGACAGATAAGCGACGACTTTGCCTTCTTGCATCAATACACATCCGAGACCAATCTTGGATGCATCACAATACACATCAAATGACTTCTTGATATCTGGCATGATCAATATTGGGGCTGAAATCAATCTCTTCTTCAGTTCATGGAAACTGGCTTCACATTTGTTGGTCCATTCAAACTTCTTGTCCTTCTTCAACAATTGGGTCATGGGTCTGGCGATGCTCGAAAATCCTTCTACGAACTTGCGGTAATATCCCGCTAATCCGAGAAATGCACGGACTTGGGTTTGAGTGGTTGGAGCTTCCCATGCTTCGACATCTCTGATCTTGGTGGGATCAACAGAGACTCCTCCGGCAGACACAATATGTCCTAGGAATCCTACTTCTTTTAGCCAAAACTCACATTTGCTGAACTTGGCATACAACCGATGCTCTCTCAGGGTTTCAAGGATGATTCTCAGATGTTGCTCATGCTCTTCTTCTGACTTGGAGTAGATAAGGATATCGTCGATAAACACAATGACAAACTTATCTAGGAAATTCATAAAGATCTTATTCATGAGATTCATCAAATAAGCAGGGGCATTGGTTAATCCAAAAGACATGACTGTATACTCGTATAACCCATAACGAGTAGTAAAGGCGGTCTTCGGAATATCTGTTGCACGAATCTTAAGTTGGTGATTACCAGTCCTAAGATCAATCTTTGAGAATACCTGGGCACCAGTCACTTGATCAAATAGATCCTCAATCTTTGGTAGTGGGTACTTGTTTTTGATAGTGACGTCATTTAGCTTTTTGTAACCGGTGCACAAACGGTTTCCTCCATCTTTCTTGTCGACGAATAACACTGGTGATCTCCATGGCGATGCGCTTGGTTGAATTAAGCCTGTTGCTAACATAGCATCCAACTGCTTCTTCAATTCCACTAACTCTGAGGGGTTCATGCTATAGGGTCTCTAGGCTATGGGTCCGGTTCTGGGGATTAGTTCGATAATGAACTCAATATCCCTATCCGGGGGCATGCCTGGCAATTCATCTGGGAATACGTCGGGGTATTCATAGACTACTCTGACTTGGTCTATGGTGGGTAGGGCTAGACTCATGTTGCACTTGAATTGACGAGGTGAGGTTTCAGATACATGCTCTACTGTTACTCCAGAACTACTAGTCATGGTGATGGCTTTCTTAGCACAGTCTATCAGTCCTTTATTCTTTGACATCCAATCCATTCCTAGTACTACTTCCAATCCTTTGGTTCCAAGTACGATTAGATTAGCATAAAAATCTATCCCATGTATTCTGATAGGCACAGCTTTGCAAATTTTTCTAGCTTTTGTAGTTGAACAGGGAATTTGAACTATCATGACATGCTTCAAATTGGTTGGGTGAATCTTACTAGTGCATGCAAATTCTTCGGTGACAAATGAGTGCGATGCTCCAGAATCAAACAACACTCTTGCTAAAACTGAGTTGACAGAAAACATACCTAGCACTACACCTGGCGCTTCTTGGGCTTCTTCGGTGTTCATGTGGAAGAGACGGCCGTTGCGGTTGTGAGGGTTCCCTGGGGCGAATCTTCTTCCTGGTTGACAATTCAAAACAACTCCTAGTTTAAATGCACACACATATGAATGCTTAATTATTTTAAATGGAAAAGTTTTTGTTAACCCTAAATTGGGTAGGTTTGATCTTGATTAACCTTGGATTAAGTTTTGGGATGTTACAGAATCCATATCTTGTTCGGTGGTAAACTGTAAACCCTAGCGAGGTGCCTCATATATAAACCTCCCTAGGGTACCCTGAGGACTTACGTTCCATCGTACACCCCTTCAAGCGACTCGCTGCTTAGACGCCGAGCTCGCCACCCTTGTAACTTGCTCTCCAATAATGTAATCTAGCAGAAGTAGGTCTTTACCCTCCGGGGGGCGAACATGGGTAAACCCATGTGCATCCGCCCCCATCTCGCACCACAGATGGCCGCCAGCTCTCGCCCCCGATTCAATCAACCGCTGCCAACTGCAGCGACTGTTGTGGCCATTTCCACGACAACGGTGCGAGTCCATGTTCGTGGGAGATTCTTCGGCTCTGAGGTCGAGTGGGAGAGGTGGGATACGACGTGTTTTATATGTATCACAAGGGCGCCAGTCGTAGGTTCGAAACTTTTGAATTGTGTCGCACCAGGTAGTTCAAAGAAAAACTCACCAATGTCATTCAAATTTTGAGATCTCACTTTAGAACGAGATGAACCCGCCAAAAAATGGTGATCTCTACTCTATGATTTTTGCTACACTAGCCAAGAGCTGAGCTAGAGGTAGTGCATCAAATGATATGGGAGGTATGAACGCACCAACAACCTTTCCCAGGTGCAGAATCCATGTAGTCCTTACTGCGAAAAGCTATGCACAGTCACGAGCAGGGCCTCTTCTTCAAGCACTCCTACTCTAGGGTCCATTTGATTCAAAGGATTTTCCTAGAAATTTTGTAGTATTAAATCCTATAGGAATATTTCCTACGATGGCTGTTTGATTTGTAGGATTGATTCCCATAGTACTAGTTTTCATAGGAAATCAAACATCCACCCATACTTATTTTTCAGATTATAGGGCATGTTTGATTACTAGGAAAGGAAAATCATAGGGGTAGGAAAAATGTAGGATTGCAATGTCATGCCCACTCCAATCCTATAGGAATTCATATGAACCAAAGTGCGTTTGATTCCACCATAGGAATCTGAAAAAGAGGTATGGGTGGATGTTTGATATCCTATGAAAACTAGTACAAAGGAATCCTTAGGAAAAATACTATGGGAATCAATCCTACAAATCAAACAGCCGTCGTAGAAAAATTTCCTATAGGATTTAATCCTACCAAATCCCTAGGGAAATCCTTTGAATCAAACAAACACCTATGGTGGAATCAAACACACTTTTGTTCATATGAATTCCTATAGGATTGGAGTGGGATGACATTGCAATCCTACATTTTTTCTACTCCTACGATTTTCCTATCCTACGAATCAAACATGTACACTCCCCATTTAGGGAAAAATACTACTATGTAGTATACTACCTCCATTCTGGTTCATTAGACAAATACGTACTCAAAGAAAATAATTTGACCATAAATTTGGTCACCAATTTATGAATTGTATGTCACAATAATTGTACCATTGGAATCGCCTTTCGAATATAAATAAATTGTTTAGAAATTATTAAATACAATTATATATTATTGGCCAGATTTACGGTCAAACTATGTTCTTGAAGTAAGTATTTGCATAATAATTTGCACGTGAGATGTGTGCATTCTCTTGTGAGACCTTTAACTTTGTTCACATGGTTGGTGTTTGTATCAACCTTATCTGATCCGTTAACTATACTCGGTACTTGGTTTTTAATAAAAGGGATTTGTGCATCCTTTGAGTGCAGAGGCTGCGGTATCCCCATTTCAAAAAAACAAACATGGGACTTAAATAAAAGACTATCATGTCATCTCTAGCTATGATATGAAAAGTAAGACATGTCATGACTTATAAAATTATAATAGGTAAATCTCAAAATACTATTAAAGAATTTTGAGCCACATCATATCCATAAATTATTAGATGTATACTTGGTTCTTGGTGCATAATAATACTCAAAAAAAATTGTAACATGCTTAGAGAAATGACAGAGAAGATTCTAGAATGGCGGAGAATTGTGTTTTGAAGTTTTAGCATTGCGTTCATTGTGCTAAAGACTATCCATTGAATCTTCTAGATGCTAGAATGGTAAAGATCCAGAGGTTAGATATGTTGCGATTTGCTAGTCTTCATCCAGCGGTCAACTTTCAAAGTTATTCGTACACTATATAGTAGTAATAAGATAAGATAAGAAAGTTTGACCTAGTTTCACGACATTGTTTCCTTTTTCTATAGTTTCTTTTTTCTTTTTGCGATGGACTCGCTGCAGTTGAGTCGGTCCAAGAAATACCACATATTTTCTGGGTGTGTGCCAGGGCATAAGGGGCACAATCGTTGTCACATAAAAACTAATACACACGTTTTTTTCATTTTTCATGGATTTGTTGCATTTTTCCGTAACAGGATGACAAATTGTCGGGAGGACCATTGATAGAAAATTCATTCATCATCTTGTTCTTGCAACTCTCATTTTTTTACTCATATATGTACCTCTCTCCCCTCTTTCTTAGATTCTATGTACTCCCTCTATTCCAAAATATAAGATGGTTTAGCTTTTGTGAAACGAATATATCTAGAAACCTTTTAATGTGTAGGCCTCTCTCCTCAGGAGAGAATTATCCCACCAGGTTGACACTATGTAGAATAAAGGCCATGTCTGTAGCTAACACATAATCCTACTTCCTTCGTATCAAAATAGCTGTCACAAGTTAGTCAAAAATTGGAAGAATCTATATAGTACTACTAAATAACTAAATAGTGTTTTCTAATTGTCGACCAAATAGCACACATCAAGTTAAAGGTCGAATTAATTTGACAAAATCACCCGAAACTCTTTTAAATGGCTATAAAAGTGGTTATCCCTTCAATGTATAAATTGTGGAGTGTACATATGTTCGGGAGGGATCCCCAGCAGTTACCTCTTCCTTCCCCTGTAAGCATTGGCGCAATGATTAAACTACACTGCAGATGTACAGAGACAAAGTTGGGCTCCTGATCTAAAGTCACCATCAATGGGATACCTCTGTCACTACCATCAGTAGGACCAAAACCGAAGATGGCGAAAGAATGGAGGCTCTCTTTTTTTGGAGTAAAGAAGAATGGATGCTTTGAGCAAGTGAAGTTGGTGAGATGCAGCATGACAACGAAGGAAAGGTAGCTACCGCCCTGCACGGAAGTGATAATAACTACTAGTTACTACTATAGTACAGTCGGAAAGATAATCACACCCAAAATTGGCTCTGGCAACATTGTGGCTGGTGATGCTGATGCATATCACATTCACCAAATAACCAAATATTTTACCAGCAAGTACAAGATCATACGTTCATACTAGTAATAAATGTCTTTCAATTTACTGGCACAATATTGCAATCTATATATCCGATCATCAACTAGTCCCTCCGTTCCATAATATATAAGCCTTTTTTGTAAGCTATTTTAGCTCTGTAAATAGGCTTATATTGTGAAAATAGATGGAGTACTAACTAAGGTCGTCCACGTGCTAGCTCATTGCTGGAGATCGACGACAGTTTCACACTTTAGCTTTGCCAGCTCGTCCAAGAGTTTTTCCTTCTGGTCCTCGAGGTCCTGGATCTGTTCGAAGATTATGCCCAGTATCTCCATCATGCCGATGTTCCGCCACTTCAGCTCGTCACACTCAATCAAGTATTCCATGGCGAGATTCTTGAGGAGGCTAAGCCCGACCTTGTCAGCGGCGAGTTTGGAGTAAAGTCTAGTGCACTCGTTGACGAGGGACCTTCTGTCCGCTGTCTTGACGCAGAAATCGCCCATCACCTTTTTCACCATAAACTCGATCTCGAAGCTAATATGTCCAAAACGTATCTACTTTCCCGAACACTTTTGCTATTGTTTCTCCTCTAAACTTGTGTGATTTGGATGCAACTAACACAGACTGACGCAGTTTTCAGCAGAATTGCCTTAGTGTCTAGTTTTTGTGCAGAAAATCAACTATCGGGAAAAATCCCGAAAAATATGCCAAAAATCCTATTTCACCAGAAGACTCCCGGAGCCAGAATATGAGATAGAGTGGGGCTAGGGCCCAGCCACACCACCTGGCCGCGCGGGCAAGGCCTAGCCACGCCAGGGGGTGGTCTGGCCGCCCCAGACACCCCTTCGGTCTCCCTCTTCACCTATAAGATGCCTTCTAACCTAAAAACTCGGGGGGGTCGACATTTTTCCAGAAAGAGTTCCGCTCCGCCGCCACCACCAAATTCCACGATTCAGAACCAGAAACTCTGTCCTGGCACCCTGCCAGGACGGGGAATTGGAGGAGATCATTGCCATCATCATCATCATCATCGCTTCTCCATCGACCATCCATGTTTCCCCCATATATGAGTGAGTAATCCCCCGCTGTAGGCTATGGGGATGTGATACATTGCAAATGTATCTATAATTTTTGATGTTCCATGCTTGGTTTTATCTACTTTCTTGTGTTTTGTCCAAACTTTGGAGTACTTTTCATATGATTTCTTGGACTAACCTATTAACAAGAGCCACAGTGCCATCTGCCTGTTTTCTGCTGTATTTGGTTCTAGGAAGTCAGAAAATGAATATTCTCGGAATTGGACGGGACAAAAGCCAAAGTCACTATTTTACCGGAAGACATCTAGAGCCAGAATACGAGATGGAGAAGGGCTAGAGGGCGGCCACACCACCTAGCCACGCGACCAGGCTTGGCCCACGACAGGGGGTGGTGTGGCCAGCCTAGGCACCCCTTGGCCTCTCCTTCGGCCTATAAGATGCCTCCGATACCAAAACCCTAAGTACCTGATCAAAAATTCCACGAAAGAGTCTATAGCTTCCGTCGTCTCTGTCCCTAAATCGGGAGGGATCTGAAACTCTTCCCGGCACCCTGCCGGAGAGGGGAATTCACCCTGGAGGCCTTCTTCATCATCATGCAAGCCTCTGGTGTGATGTGTGAGTAGTTCATCTCTGGACTACGGGTCCATGTAGTAGCTAGATGGCTGGTTCTCCTCCTTTGTGCTATCATGTCTAGATCTTGTGAGCTCCGTTAATGATCAAGATCATCTATTTGTAATCCATACATGTTGTGTTTGCGGGGATCCAATGGATATTGAGATGCTATTTCAGATTGATTATTGATTCTATCATGTCTTTGTTATTTGTGATCTTGCATGCTTTCCGTTGTTAGTAGCTATCTTGCCCAAGTAGATGCTAGTAACTCCAAGAGTTAGTATTTATGCTCGATAGTGGGTTCATGCCTCTGGTAATCTGGGGAAGTGATAGAAATCTCTAAGGTACTAGATGTGTTGTTGTTACTAGGGAGAAAACAACAATCCTTTGTTCATAGAACAATCGTATTGTTGACTTTACACGCAATTCGTAATGCAATAATCTGTTGCTTGCAACTTAATACTGGAGGGGGTTCGGATGATAACCTGAAGATGGATTATCAGTCATAGATGCAGTTGGATGGCGATCTATGTATAATGTTGTAATTCCCAATCAAGTCTCAAAGGAGTCAAGATGATTAGTATATGCATGTATTGCTTTCTCGATGTTTGTCAATTGCCCTGCTGTAATTTGTTCACCCAGCATGTTATCTATCTTAAGGAGAGCCACCTATAGTGAACTATCAACCTCAGTCCTTTCTTTTACATTCAATCTACAAATTGTTTACTGCTTTATGTTTACTTTCTGCAAACTATTACTTTCTTCCATTCGATACGTTTAATCCTTTGTTTTCAGCAAAACCGGTGAGATTGATAAACTCATCGTAAGTTGGGGGCAAAGCTCTGTGGTTGTGTTGTGCGGGTCTCCACGTTGCTGTTGGCACCGGTAGTGCGCCATGCCAAGGATCATCTAGCAACACCTTTGGGGTGTTTCCTTGCTCCTATTGGTTCGATTAAACCTTGGTTTCATACTGAGAGAAAACTTGTCGCTGTGCTCATCATACCTTCCTCTTGGGGTTCCCCAACAAGCTCGATATATTTTGGGCCATCAAGCTATTTTTCTGGCGCCGTTGCCAGGGATTCAAGGACATCTTCACAAGGGGAGTCCCTCATAACCAATCTCTTTACTTTGTTATTTTTGTTTTGCTTAGTTTCTTTTTATTTTGTTTGCTTGTTTCTTTATCAGAAACACAAAAAAATTAGTTTTACAAGTTTGCTTTCTTATTTAAAAACAAAAAAATATTAAGTCTCCTTTAGTTGTTGCCTCTTCCTTATCTCACCATGTTGATCCCTAAATTCACTTTGAAAGATCTTTCAATTGGTAGTGGCTCTATAATTGGGAAACATAATATTGAAGAATTCTTTAATCATGTTAGTAAACATGAGGATATTGAGGATATATCCCTTGCAGAACTTGCTCCAAACTATGAGATTGCTGCAGCTTCTAGTTCACATGTTGGAAGCTAGGTTTGTTAACCTCAGCCCCTTAATGCAAGTAATGTTTCTTAAACTTAAAGAAATTGAGGACCCTGAAAAGAGGGATTTTATTCTAGAAACTTTGTTTAAGGAATTCTATGATGTTTCCAAGGAAGCTAGAAAAGTCTTTGAATGTTTTAATATGCTAGGCTCATGTGTAGATGTTGTTGGTACACGAGAAAAGATGAACAAAACTGAACCTAATGGGGAGGAAACTAACATACCAATACCCTTTAAACTGGTAGAAATACATGAAGCCATAGAAAAGAATCTTGATTGGATTGTTTCTGAAAACCCTTTTGATGAAGATAGTGAACCTAAGAGCATTGAGAGAGGATCCTCTAGAACTTATTTGGATGATATAACTTGCCTCGTTGAAAATATTTCTGGTATTAATCTTAATGCTTCTTCATTTGAGAACGCTTGATTCTTCTTCTTTCTTCTTATGCCTAACTTAAAGGCGTTAAAGAAAAGTACTTATTGGGAGATAACCCAAAAGTTTTAGATGAGTCTTGGAAGTTATTACTTTAGTAATAACCTCTCCTTATCCTTTTTATTTTCTTTTTGTGCTAAGAGTAACCTCTAATGAGAGAGAAGTAATGATTGGGAAAGTTGCTATCCCGAAACAGATTTCTGTGCTTCACCATAAAAACTCATGTAAAATCCCTGTACGTCCTTTTGAGGCGTGCATTTTTGTGCTTCTGCCCCAGGTTGTTATCTAACTTTCGTTAGTTCAACACTTTTTGATTTGAGCAACAGAAGGCCTTCGAATAAATTCGTCTTTACCTGCTGGTCTGTTTTGACAAATTTCTGCCATTTTCTGCATTTGCTTCTTGTTGGTTCCTTTTTGAGTTCTTTTGGGGAATTGAGCTTTTTGAGGGAAGTGCTACAGTAGCTTGTGGCTTAATGGAAGTTTATTGGTGTTAGAACTGAACGTAAAGACTTATTATCTTGAGTGCACTAATGTTGCTAATAAAGATTGTGTGAAGTTTTGTATGAAGGAAAATTTTCAGGTGTATGGAAGCAATGAGTAATGAGATGAAAAATAGACTAAAGCTCAAGCTTGGGGATTCCACGCGTGTCACCCCAAGAAATATCCAAGAGTACAAGCGTCAAAGCTTGGGGATGTCCAAGGCATCCCCCTCTTCATCAATAAAAATCCCAGGTTTCTTCCAAACGCTTCATTTTTATTGTTTCATGCACAGTTGTGTTGTTCTTGGAGCGTCTTCTTTTTCGTTTTCGTTTTGGTTTTTCGTTTGCTTTGTTTGCTTAGTTTTCTTAATAAATTAGTTGGACCCCCTCTTTCATACATTGGTTTTCAAATAGTTTGGTTTGGTTTTGAAAAGAGTAGGAAAGTTCATGCTTAAGTGGTAAAGAGAGCTTGTTTTTGACTGTGGCCTATGCTTTGTCATGCCATGCTTGATATTGTTTTGGATTTATGCTTAGTATTCTTTGTTGTATCATGACTTGTTATAAACAATTGAGATTGCTTAATGTGCCTTGGAGGAATCATGCGTTGTTTTAGCATATTAAAGCATAGTATTGTGGTATTCTCCTTTGATGTTTTATTTGGGTTGACTTGGCGCATGCTCACACCATGTTATGACTATCCAAAGTCACCATAGTCTTGATGATCCTTTAGTTTTCAACTTGTAGTATCACTTTATGCTTTGATCAATGATGATTGTTCGCTCTGCATGATTATGGCCATTATTGCTCTCTTAGTTTGTCGCTCCCAGTCTTTTGCTAGCCTCCACAACCAAGTATGAGTTCCACTCATGCATCCAACCCCTTAAACCAAGTTATTCCAAAGAGTCCACCATACCTACCTACTAGCATACGCTATTCCAAGTATATTCATGTTTTTGTTTACCTTCCGAATTAAACTTGTTATGAGAAAACTAGTGATTAAAGCTCTCACGAACTTGATGGCACACTTTACTTTTCTTGCCCTTAATAAACTTGAACCATTGTGCCGTCTATGTTGTATATGCTTGCACTTATTTGTTGGGGATTAGTAGAACCATGTTGTCATGGGGAACTCTTTCAACATTGCACGGGTACTTTGTACCTAGTTGATATCATGCTCTTTGGTCTACTGATGTCGTCGGTGTGAAATGAAAGGGGAGCTTGTAAGTCCATGGAGTTATGTATATGTGTTAGAGAAATGCCTGGGCCGCTGGTCTAATCCATGCTCAATGAGCTATCTATGAAGCATTCTTCTTATAAAAAAGAGTCCTATATTGAGAAAAAAGAGAAAAAGAAAAAAAGAGATTATGAAGAGAGGAAAGAGAAAAAAAGCACCATATTCCCATGGTAAATAAGAAGATTGCTGAGATGCTCGTTGTCTGCTTGCCTTGTCATTTTGATATGGGGATTCTTCCGTATCATCGGGCAAGGGGTACCCCGTTGGCGGTTCTCTATGATACACATGTACTTACGATGACAAGAACTTACCGGTGACTAAACTTGAGTAGCATGAGGAGCAGCCCTCGTATTCAAGGGACATGAGATTTCTAACATATACTTCGTCAAGCATGTACACCATAGTTTGTTCACTTTAACCTTAATCACTTCAAGATGCTTATGATAGGGGCAATGAGAGATGAAAGCTATAAGTACCATAAATTTTGGAAGCTCTTTATGAAACTTGAATCTCTGCTTCCTTCTATGAAGGCCTTTCTTCCATTTATATATTGAGTCTCCACCTTATATCTTTATGCACCTACTTTGAGAGCATAGTGGCCATTCTTAGTTCTATGTGCATTGTCCCAAGACTAGTTGATTGATGCATAACTTGATATTGCTTGTTTTAAACTATTTGTATCTAGTCACTCTTATGAACTTTGAAGGTGTCCTATGCATTTATATTTGCTACTCTATGAGGGACAAGCTGAATGCTATTATGCTATGTTTTCTTTATGTGAAACAAACAAACGTCTTGCAAAGCATTGTCATTCATGAATCTTTTGTTTGTGCCTTTTCATGTTGCAACATAGTTTCTTTGTCTTATTGCTAGAACTTTGTCTTTCATGTTATGATTGAAGTACTATGATCCCAGCTTTGAATGTTTTACAAATACTTTGATCAAGTTTATGATGGTGCATGTCACCTCAAAAATTACTATTTCTTTTTATCGCTTACCTACTCGAGGACGAGCAGGAGTTAAGCTTGGGGATGTTGATACATTGCAAATGTATCTATAATTTTTGATGTTCCATGCTTGGTTTTATCTACTTTCCTGTGTTTTGTCCACACTTTGGAGTACTTTTCATATGATTTCTTGGACTAACCTATTAACAAGAGCCACAGTGCTAGCTGCCTGTTTTTTGCTATTTTTGGTTCCAGGAAGTCAGAAAATGAATATTCTCGGAATTGGACGGGACAAAAGCCAAAGTCCCTATTTTACAGGAAGACATCTGGAGCCAGAATACGAGATGGAGAAGGGCCAGAGGGAGGCCACACCACCTGTCTGCGCGGCCAGGCTTGGCCCGCGCCAGGGGGTAGTGTGGCTAGCCCAGGCACCCCTCGGCCTCTCCTTCCGCCTATAAGATGCCTCCAATACCAAAACCCTAAGTACCCTATCAAAAATTCCACGAAAGAGTCTGTAGCCTCCGTCGTCTCTATCCCTAGATCGGGAAGGATCTGAAGCTCTTCCCGGCACCCTGCCGGAGAGGGGAATTCACCTTGGAGGCCTTCTTCATCATCATGCAAGCCTCCGGTGTGATGTGTGAGTAGTTCATCTCTAGACTACGGATCCATGTAGTAGCTAGATGTCTGGTTCTCCTCCTTTGTGCTATCATGTCTAGACCATGCCAGAATGATTATTGATTCTATCATGTCTTTGTTATTTGTGATCTTGCATGCTTTCCGTTGTTAGTAGCTATCTTGGCCAAGTAGATGCTAGCAACTCCAAGAGTTAGTATTTATGCTCGATAGTGGGTTCATGCCTCTGGTAATCTAGGGAAGTGATAGAAATCTCTAAGGTACTAGATGTGTTGTTGCTACTAGGGAGAAAACAACAATCCTTTGTTTATAGAACAATCGTATTGTTTACTTTACACACAATTCGTAATGCAATAATCTATTCCTTGCAACTTAATACTGGAGGGGGTCGGATGATAACCTGAAGGTGGATTATTAGTCATAGATGTAGTTGGATGGCGGTCTATGTATAATGTTGTAATGCCCAATCAAGTCTCAAAGGAGTCAAGATGATTAGTATATGCATGTATTGCTTTCTTGATGTTTGTCAATTGCCCCGTTGTATTTTGTTCACCTAGCATGTTATCTATCTTAAGGAGAGCCACCTCTAGTGAACTATGGACCCCGGTCCTTTCTTTTACAAAAAATCTACAAAATGTTTACTTCTTTGTGTTTACTTTCTGCAAACTATTACTTTCTTCCATTCGATACGTTTAATCCTTTGTTTTCAGCAAAACCGGTGATATCGACAACCTCATCATAAGTTGGGGGCAAAGTTCTGTGGTTGTGTTGTGCAGGTCTCCACGTTGCTGCTGGCACCGGTAGTGCACCCTGCCAAGGCTCAGCTAGCAACACCTTTTGGGTGTTTCCTTGCTCCTACTGGTTCGATTAAACCTTGGTTTCATACTGAGGGAAAACTTGCTACTGTGATCATCATACCTTCCTCTTTGGGTTCCCCAACGAGCTCGATATATTTTGGACCTTCAGGATGGTAGGGATTGGATGAGATCGTTCATGTAATGGCATCAGATTGTTAGGGCTTGGTGCCTAGTATCTTCTATTAGTGCTTTTTGACTTTGTTGCGACTTGTTATGCTTAATGCTTGTCACTAGGGCCCGAGTGCCATGATTTCAGATCTAAACATGTTATTGATTCATTATGATAAGTATTGTTTATGGTCTTACCTGCAAGTTGTATACACACGTTGTTCTCCGGAACCGAAGGCCCCGAAGTGACAACAATCGGGATAACCGGAGGGAATGGCTTTGATGTGAGGATCACATGTGTTCATGGAGTGTTAATGCTTTGCTCCGGTGCTCTATTAAAAGGAGCACCTTAATTGCCAGTAGTTCTCTTGAGGCCCCGCTGCAAACGGGCTGGCAGGACAAAATATGTTGTGCAAGTTCTCATTGCGAGCACGTATGACTATATATGGAACACATGCCTAGGATTATCTAGTACTTGGATGCTTTATCTTATTTATCTGCAATTTCCCTATGTTCTGATTGCTATATGAATTGCCTTGTCCATGCAACGCCCATCCATCCATCCCTATGCCTACCGCACTCGAATCCTACTGTTTACTGCTATTGTTACTACTGTCTTTACTTTACTACTACTGTTACTTCACTACTCCTACTACAAAACTATTGCTACTGATAAAATGTTGTGAGCAATATTGTTTCCAGATGCAGCTGAATTGACAACTTAGTTGTTAAGGCTTATAAATATTCTTTGGCTCCCCTTGTGTCGAATCAATAAATTGGGTTTCACTTCCCTCAAAAATACTGCGATACACCCCCTATACTTGTGGGTCATCAGAAGACAATATTCTATTAGATGAACATGGAGCGCAAATTCAGAAGTGTACCCAGAGAACTATCAAGGAAGAGAGACACGAAACCACATTTGAATGATTTCTTACCTTGTGGCTGTACCGATTGGCCTCCATCGGCGATGGTGAAGATGATTCTGCAGGCAGGAGTGCCGCGGGAATGCGAAGTCCGCCCGACCTAAAACAACATTGAGAAAAATGTACTAATAGGGAAATGAGCGTATCAAGAAACGGTCAAAGACATGGAAAGTTTCCCAAGCATGGAGATTTACCTGAAGGTATCAATCTCCATCGGCGATGGTGAAGATGATTCTGCAGGCATGAGTGCTGATGGAATTCGAAGACCGCCCGACCTAAGAACATCATTGAGGAAGAACATGCTTTTTTTAGGTAAACGAGAAATCAAGAAACGGTCAAAGACATGGAAAGTGGCGCAAGAACGGAGATTTACCTAAAGGTATCTGTCCCTGGTTGCGGCGGCTTCGAAGAACCTTGAGTTGAAGACCTCTCGCCTACAGCCGAGGGATTCGACTGGGGCCCTTTGATCGTCGCATCGCCTAGTACCGGTAGCAACATAATGGCAGAATGGCAAGCTGATTTCTTCTCTTCCGCCAGCTTCACCGTCACGGCACAAGCCCTTCTGTGGCGGGACTTGTTCCTGGTCATGCGGGTGAAAGAGCACAACAAAAAGGAATGAAAACGGGCAAAGCAATCTGGCATAGAAGAGCTACAGTCGCGAAGAGGAGGAGGAAGAAGGTCGAGTCCGTGAGAGGTGGCCTCCTGGTCTCAACGCGAGTAAAAAAAACCATTTCTATTCAGATACAGCACTTGACACAGAAATCGAAGAGACAGCCGTAAGCAGTTCTCATCCCTAGCATGGTCTAGACATCAACTATAAAGTTGAATGTGCCTTGCATGGGATAGGTGAAGCTCAAAAAATAATTTTAATTTCGAGTCATTCCATAAAGTATCGGGTGTATATTTGGTTCTTCTACTTTATACCTTATCATGTATAAATCAACCTAGCTACTCCTACCTAATACTCCATGTGCTCTAGAGAAGATTCTAGAATTATTGAAAAGTGTGTTTTGAGATTTGTGCATAGCGTTCGTTGTGCTAAAGACTAACAACAGAATCTTCTAGATGCCGCTCCCCCGTTCACAAGTATAAGACATTTTACCTTTGTAAAACGAATGTATCTAGATGTCAGCCGATAGACTAAAAGACATCAAGATACATTCGTTTCACAAAGCTAAAATGTCTTATATTTCTATACGGAGGGAGTAGAATGGATAGAAGATTTTTTAGCAATGTTGGGATTCACAAGTCTAGATCCAACAGTCGAAGTTCAAAGTTATTTGTATCGTACACTATACAGTGTTATCTTCTTTTCTTTTACTACTATAATAGAGCATTTTTGAATTGGATCCATAGCACAAATCCTGACCATTTGGATGTTAGATCCAATGGTTCAGAGCAGCTGGATTCGTGTTGAACAGCTAGTACGTACCTAGAGAAAACTCCACCATGTTCTAGAACCATCATGTCAACAACCCCCTTCCTAAATTTCATAGCAGAATAGGCTATATTCTAAATATGTGTAGATAGTTATTATTAGTAGCACCAATCCTGACGATTGGGCTGTTAGATCCAATGGTTCAAAGCCGCTGGATTCGTGTTGAATAGTACCCATAGAGCATACTCCACCATGTAACCCCCCCCCCCCAAAAATAAGCATAGCACAGTAGGTTGTATTCTCAATGTGTGTAGATAGTTATTATTAATAGAATTAATGTATGCCTTTTTTCTCTAACAGGACTATTTGTTAATAATAACAACTTAATGTTTGCTAAATCACATTTCATTTAGCATATACATGTGCGGCTCGTGTCTTTTACTAGTAGACTTAATGTATGGCTTGTTTCTCTAACAAGACTATTGGTTAATAATAACAACTTGATGTTTGCTAAATCACATTTCATACAGTATATACATGTGTGGCTCATGCCTTTTACTATTAGACTTAATGTGTGCCCTTTTTTGTAACAAGACTATTGGTTAATAATAACAACTTAATGTTTGCTAAATCACATTTCATACAATATATATGTGTGTGGCACGTGCCTTTTACTACTCCATTCTAGCTAGCATCTAAACAGAAGATACACTATGGATAGTACATTATTTTACCCACTATAGTGTACGAATAACTTAGAATTTTGATCGTTGGATCAAGACTCATGAATCCCAACATTTCCAACCCATTGGATCTTCTTTTCCATTATGGCATCTAGTAGATACAATTGATAGTCTTCCTTATCATATCTTACCACTATATTTTTTGTGAATAACTTTTAATATTGATCGGTTGGATCAAAACTCGGGAATGTCAACATTGCTAGCCATTGGATCTACTGTTCCATTGTAGCATCATCTCTAGAAAATACTATTGTTTATCTTATCTTATCTTACCACTGTAAAGTGTACGAATAACTTCGAATATATTGATCGTTGGATCAAGACTCGTGAATCCCAACATTGCTAGTCGTTGGATCTTCCTTTCCATTCTACTAGTTAGCATCTCTGCTAGAATATATTATGGATAGTACATCTTTAGCACAATGAATGCAATGCACAAACCTCAAAAAACACTACTCCATCATTCTACTCCCTTCGATCCAAATTATTGTTCTCAGATTTGTCTAGATTTGGATGTATGTAACACTAAAACATGACTACATACAACCGAATCTAGACAAATCTCAGAACAATAATTTGGATCGGAGGGGTAGAATAATCTTCTGAGGTGTATATTTTGTTCTTGTACTTTGCATATCATGTAGAAGTCAACAATTATTAGCTATCTAAAATGTTAAAATTTTGGTAACATGGTCTAGAGAAACGAGGGATAAGATTCTAGAATGATGGAGAAGTGTGTTTTGAGTTTTGTGCATAGCACTCATTGTGATGAAGACTATCAATAGAATCTTCTAGATGCTAGAATGGAAAAGAAGATCCAGCGTCTGGAAATGTTGGGATTTGCTAGTCTTGATCCAATGGTCAATATTCAAATTTTTCCGTACACTATATAGTGGTAAGATCATGTAGAAGTCAATGATTATTAGCTATCTACTAAAACATGAAATTTATGGTAACACATGGTCTAGAGAAACGAGCTGGGGAGAAGACTCTAGAATGATGGAGAAGAGTGTTTTGAGTTTTGTGAATAGCATTCATTGTGATGAAGACTATCAACAGAATATTCTAGACCATTCAAAAAATAGAATCTTCTAGACGCTAGAATGGAAAAGAAGATCCAACGGCTAGAAATGTTGGGATTCGCGAGTCTTGATCCAACGGTCAATGTTCAAAGTTATTTATACACTATATAGTGGTAAGATAAGATAAGATAAGAATAGAGGAGTTTTGAATTGGATCCATAGCACCAATCCTGACCATTGGGCTGTTAGAACCAATGGTTCAAAGCAGCTGGATTCGTGTTGAATAGTACCTAGAGAAAACTCTGGCATGTTCTAGAACCATCATGTCACCACCCCCAAAATTTCATAGCTAAGTAGGTTGTATTCTCTCTACTACTAGTAGTAAGTTGCACGTCAGGCTCAGATAATAGACGTCTGACATATCATCACTATATAAAATTATAATAGGTGACATGGGTATACCCTACAGGTACTCGAGTTTGGTATATATGGCCTGAATACTACGGAAGCCCACAGTGTCGCCAAGGCCCAAGAGAGGACTCGAGTGGCCTACGGACTCTCGATTGCTTGAAGAACAAGAAGAAGCTAAAGATAGAAAGTTCAAAGGGGAAAACCCTAACCTGTAACCGACTCGACCTGCTACCTGAGACCTAGCCTATCTATATAAAGGCCAGGTGGGGCGGCGAGAAGGACACACGCCACCCTAGTTTCCACAACCCTCGCTAGATCACATATGCGCACCATTGTAATCTTCGATTACTTCGATAATTCCACCAGCAGGCAAGCAGTAGTAGGGACCTCTACGAGGCCTGAACCTAGGTAAATCTTCGAGTCCCCTGTGTGCTTGTTTGCTAGCCGATAGATGTCTCCAGCGCTCCCTCCTTCTCCAAAACCCAAGTCCATAACAATGGGCATTGATGAGTTGAACCCTCGTCAATTGGCGCCGTCTGTGGGAGTTGGGAGTGCTGATGTTGCGGCTTCTTCGGCCCCATCAACCGCGATCTACAACTTCGCAATAGCGGAGATTCGCCATCTCTTCGGCACATTCGACTTCACCGTACACACGCCGGTACTCGCCCAGCCTTCGAATCCGTGGGCGATGGGATCAGCCTGGCGATCGGGAGCTTTCGCTTCCAAGTTGGTCAGATGGGCACGCTTCGCATGCCTGACCAGCCGACAGTGTCGTCGATTGCCCCAGCATCATGGTTCCCTCCATCGATTGGCACCCTCAGTGAGCTCAACGCCCCGACAACAGTCGAGAACACGGTCAGCGACAGCAGTCGCGACTCCGATCTGAGCGATCTGGCCACGGAAGACGGGGCCTACGGCTCCGGATCTGAAAGTTGCGCGAGCAGCAGCTTCCCCAACCACTTCATATGCGTCGTCATCAATGCGGGTGACACCTCTGCCAACCGCGGCAACATGGGCAACCGTGGCAACAAAACCGACCCGCCTAACAGCGGCATACCCAATGGTGGACCAATCCCTAATGGCGGCAACGGCAACAATCGCGTCCCCGTCGACAATGGAGGAACAGTCGAACCTCCAACCATAATAAACGAGCAAACCGGCGAACGCGTCGTGATCAGGATCAACGAGCAAGAATGGGCTCGCTGCCGCGAGGCCTTGCGAGGCACTCCTCTACCCTTCGGATCGCTGCAAGAACTACTGATGGGCTACCACTGGCTCCTGAAGGAAGAATTCAAGCGCCAAGTGCAAACAATCACGCAACTCGAGGCACGCAAAAAAGCAGCAAACGAGTCAAGCCTTCGTCGTGCTGGGCTCTCCTCTCACGGAGGATCCTCCTCAAAGGGGAACGAATACATCGCCAAAAAGAGGCAATCCTGGATGGCCCATCTTACCGAGCAAGAACGCATAGAAGCTGCAAAAGTCCTCGACTTTAGCTCTATAACAGTCGATACACGGGGCAATGTGGTCCCCAAGACACCGCAGGCTGCGGTGACAACGGCCACCATGTACCTCCTTAACAACCAGCCGCTAGCTGGAGATCCCTGAGCCGCCATGCACCGATCTACGATCGCAGGCTTGGGATTAATCGAAGCTGCCCTCGACAAGGAGCCAACACCAGAGCCGAAAAAGGGCAAAGTGCTAGCAAAGCGCTACTCCTCGCCCTCATCCAGCGACAACAGTCACGACCTGTCCCGACGCCTCCGCTCACGGTGACACGACCGCGACTATGATGTGCGCGATGACCTCACGCAGCGCAAGATTGACAAATCAAGGGCACGACGTGCTCGGTCGACTGACTCGGAAGAGGAAGATGTGGAGCTCTGCGGCGCCAGATGCTTCAGTAGATGCATCAGGAAAAAACGAATGCCTAAGGGATTTAAACTCCCATCAGAGAACCCGAAGTTTGACGGCCTACAAGACCCGAAGATCTGGCTGGAGGACCACATCTCCTCCGTCAGGCTCCACGGCGGCAGTGGAAGCATGGTCATGCAATGCTTACAGCTACAGCTGCAAGGTGCCGCTCGAGCATGGCCCAACAACCTCCCGCGCGGATCCATTCACAGCAGGGATGAGCTGGTTTACAGCTTCGTGCGCAACTTCAAGGGCACGTACAAGCGGCCCACATCAATCGAAGAGCTGAGGTGCTGCCAGCAAAGATCGGGCAAATCACTACGCTCCTACATCCAAAGGTGGTCCATCGTCAAGAACTCCGTAGAGAACATCTCAGTGGATCGCGCGATAGACGCGTTCAACAGCGGCGTTCGCCGCCTAGAGCTCAGGGAGGAGCTAGGCCGCTCAAAGCCCAAAACCATCGACCACCTGATGGAAATCGCGAATCGGTGGGCCGATGGAGAAGATTCGGTGAAGAATCGCATTCACCCCGACGAGGAGGCGGAACTCGAATGAAGACGCGATCGCCGAGGCAAACGCCGCATGCGCATCTACAACGATCGCGATGACGTCAACATGGTCGCAGCTGGCTACGCCAACAGACGCGACGATAACCGCAACATCGGATACCGTAGTGGCGGATACTGTGACTCCGGGAAAACTACGCAAGTGTGGCAACAACGCAATCGCGATGAAGCACCCACGACGTCCATTGAGGACAAACTGTTCGGGCCATGTACGGTACACTTCTACATCGACAAGCATGATGGAAAGAAGAAGTCTAGCCACCTTCTCAAGGATTGCCACGAGTTCCTCAAGCTACACGAGGGATTGGTTCGCATGAACCGCAACACAGTCGAAAGAGGCTACGGAGCTGCTCCAGGCGCCGTGGCACATGGAGCTCCTCCACCACCACCTAGGCCACCCCCAAATGCAGCTGCGCCGGACCAACACCACGGAGGCGAACCGTACGCACGAGCCATGGGCACCATGATGATCCAAAAGGGACGCCCCTCGAATCAGGTGCAGAAGGCCATCACTCGCCAAGTCAACTTGGTCACACACTCGCCACCATCCACTACTAAGTACCTCAGCAGCAGCGAGTCCTGCATCACCTTTGACAAACGTGATCATCCGCCTCAAGTATCCTGTCCAGGCCATTGCCCCCTCGTACTCGAAGCGCAAATCGGAGGTTTCGACATGAGCCGCGTCTTCATGGATGGCGGAAGCGGCATCAACCTTATATTCGCAAGTACCTTGCGAGCAATGAGGATCCCTCTAACTTGCCTGGAGGCCTCGGACACAACATTCCACGGCATCGTCCTAGGGAAAGGCGTATACCCCCTGGGCAAAATCAACCTCGACGTCATCTTTGGCACGCCCAAAAACTTCCGGCGCGAGCGCATCGACTTTGAGGTCGTCGACTGGCCCTCACAGTACCACTGCATCCTCGGGCGCGTCGCGTTCGCTAGGTTCATGGCAGTGCCCCACTACGCCTATCTACAGATGAAAATGCCAGGTCCCAATGGCATCATCATGATCAACGGGAGCTTCGAGAGATCCGACAGTTGCGACAGGGAATTCAACAGAATTTCTCAGTCCTTCGGCATGTAGGAAGAACTCACGAGACTAAAGAAGTCGACAGACAACAGTCTGCCTCCCCTGAGCCGGCCAAGTTCCCCTGATCTCTCCTTCGTCTCATCGGTGCACACAAAGAAAGTGCAGGTCCACCCATCGGATCCCTCCAAGACGGCCCTCATCGCCAACAACTTGAGTCCCGCATAGGAACTCGCGCTCGTCGAATTCCTCCGTGAGAACTGGGAAATCTTCTCCTGGTGTCCAGCGGACATGCCAGGAGTTCACAGGGAATTTGCCGAGCACGCATTCAACGTCAACCCAGACGCAAGGCCAGTTAAGCAAACAATACGGTGATTATTTGAGCCAAGAGCAAAGGCAGTCGAGATGGAGATCAACAGACTCCTCGACACCAAATTCATACGCGAGATCAAGGAAAGCACTTGGCTCACCAATACGGTGCTAGTACCAAAAAAGGACACGGATATCCTGCGGATGTGCGTGGACTTCACCTCTCTAAATAAGCACTGCCCAAAGGATCACTTCCCTCTACCGAGAATCGACCAGATCATCGACTCCACCGCGGGATGCGAACGCCTCTGCTTCCTCGACGCCTACTCAGGCTATAATCAGATTCGAATGAAGGAGGAAGATCAAGAAAAATAGCGTTTACAATGCCCTTTGGTGTGTTCTGCTACAATACAATGCCCTTCGGGCTAAAAAACGCAGGAGCCACCTATCAGCGGTGCATGCAGGCTTGTCTCAAAGAGCAACTCGGTCGCAACATTCAACTCCATGTCGACGACATAGTAATCAAGACCAAGGAGGAAACCTCCCTAATCGACGATTTGCACGAAACTTTTGCCAACCTCGACCGCTACCGGATCAAGCTAAATCCAGAAAATGCGCCTTCGGTGTACCATCTAGGCAACTACTCGGGTATCTCATCTCTGCGAGGGGAATCGAGGCGAACCCGAAGAAAATAAAAGCCATACTGGCCATGGAGAAGCCAAAAAACATAAGGGGCGTCCAGCAGCTGGCTGGGCGAATCGCGGCCCTCAGTCGATTCATCAGCCGGATGGGAGAAAAGGCACTGCCCTTCTACCAGCTCCTCCGCAAAGCTAAAAAATTCGAGTGGACCAATGAAGCGCAAGAAGCATTCGAAGACCTCAAGCGCCTGCTATCCACTTCGCCAGTACTGGTGACCCCACGAGAAAGGAAACCACTGTTGCTGTATATCTCCGCCACCAACCAAGTGGTTAGCATAGTACTCGTGGTCGAACGAGCCGAGGAAAACAAGGTCCATGGAGTACAGCGCCCAGTTTACTACCTCAGCGAGGTCCTCGCACCAACAAAACAGTGATACCCGTACTACCAGAAGCTGGTGTACGGCGTCTTCATGACCGCCCGGTCACTGCGGCATTACTTCCAGGAGCACCCAATCGTGGTGGTCAACGACGCCCCGTTGGGGCATATCCTCAATAATCCCGACGCCACGGGATGAGTTGCGCTTTGGGGAATAGAATTGTCACCACGAGACATTACATACGCAAAGCGCGACGCAATCAAGTCGCAAGTTCTCCCTGACTTCCTCGTGCACTGGATGGAGAACCAGCTCCCTGACAAACCAGATATGTCCTACCTTTGGACAATGCACTTCGATGGATCCAAGCGGAAGGACGGAGCAGGTGTCGGTGTCATACTGACATCACCTCAAGGGGACAAGCTGAAATACATCCTGCGAATGCAGTTCACCGCCTCCAACAACGAAGCTGAGTACGAAGCCCTTCTATACGGGATGAGGATGGCAAAAGCCTGCGGCGCCAAGAGGCTCATTATATACGGCAACTCCAAGTTGGTCATCAACCAAATGATGCATGAGTGCGACGCACTGCATGACAACATGATCGCGTACCGCGACCTCTACGACACACTCGAAGGAGACTTCGACGGCTGCGAGCTGCGGCACGTAGGTCGCGAAAGCAACGAAGAGGCGGACGCACTCGCCAACATAGGCTCTACCTGCGCCCCCATACCACCTGGCGTATTTCTTGAGCGCATCTGCGAATACTCCATCAAGCCAAAGGCCGCAGAGAAGAAAACAAGCGCAGCAACGGACTCAGGGGCTACGCCGCCCAATGAGTCAATGGCACTCGATGACTTGGAGCTGGACACAGGGCTCGAGGGACCAATGAGCGTCATGATGATTGAACAATCCTGGACGCAACCGTACATCACGTACCTCCTCAGCAAAAGGCTACCGGGCGATCTGACTGATGCGTGGCACGTCGCATGGCGGTCCAAGGCATTCGCTATTATCAACGGCGAACTGTATAAACGCAGCATCACAGGAGTACTTCAATGATGCGTCTCCACGGCCGATGGCAGAGCCGTTCTCCTCGACATCCATGAGGGGACCTGCGGGCACCACGCCGGCAGTCGCGCCCTCGTTGCCAAAGCTCTACGAGCTGGATTCTATGATGCCAAGGACATCATCCAAAAATGCAACGCTTGCCAACGATTCGCGGACAAGCCGCACGCACCTAGCGCAGAGCTCCGGCCAATTCCATTGGCCTAGCCCTTCGCGCAATGGGGACTCGACATGGTTGGCAAACTCCCAAGGTCCTCACGAGGAGCCTACGTCTACCTCTTGGTCGTAGTCGACAAATTCACCAAGTGGATTGAGGCCATGCCAGTGACCAACCAATCAGGACACATCGTAGTTAAGTTATTCGAATCCATCGTCTACCGCTTTGGTGTACCACACAGCATCATCACCGACAGTGGGACGAACTTCACATCCAAGGAGTTCCAAGAATTCTGTGAGAATCTAGGGATCAACATCAGCTACGCCTTGGTAGCACATCCACAGACCAACGGTCAGGTGGAAAAAGCAAACGGGATCGTCTGCGGTGGCATCAAAAAGCGACTCCTCTAGCCACTCGAGCAAGCCGCGGGTTGCTGGCCAGATGAACTGCAATCAGTACTCTGGAGCCTACGCACAACTCCAAACAGTGCCACGGGCTACACGCCATTCTTTATGGTGCACGGAGCCGAAGCAGTGCTACCCACCGAGGTACAGTACAAGGCGCCGCGCGTGGTCGCTTACAGCGAACAAGAGTCATCCCTCGCACTCGAAGATTCCGTTGACCTCCTTAACGAGGCAAGAGAAATCGCAGTGGAAAGATCAACGATCTATCAGCAGAACCTGCACAACTACCATAGTAGGAGGCTACGCCCTAGATCCTTCGTCGAAGGCGACCTAGTCTTGCGACTAAAGCAGCAAGGACATCTCAAGCTCGAATCCCCCTGGGAGGGACCATACGTGATTACAGAAGTAATACCAGGTGGCGCCTATCGCCTTCAAGATTTAGAGACAGGAGTCGCATACTCCAACCCCTGGAACGTCGCACAACTGCGACGCTTTTACCCTTAGTTGTTTTCCTTTTACATTACCAATAAGGCAATCAGCCAAGGCTACTTAGCCACACATTGTACTTCGTACTGTCCCTCGAATGAATAAAGCTAAGTGCCCCAAAACTCTGTGTTTTTCTTTCCATAATTTATCTACTCGGGGGCTGCGCCACCCTGTACACATCTGTTCTATGAACTAAAAAGCAATATCCTGAGTAGCTGGCACATCAATCGAAACCCTTGACGCACACACCAACCCAGTTGCAACGTAGCTGACAGGTTGACAAAAGGGACTGAGATAAAACCACAAGGCCAGGCTAACGAAAAGGAATCGCATAGTGCAACGCACTCACACACTAACAAGCTCTTCATAAATAATCTATAGTCAGTTATACACCGTATATACGAACTTTACAACACAGGTATACTTATGTGCAAGATACAAATCAAGCTACTACTGCAACAAAAGAACATTGGTTTGTTCCTCAAAGAAGTCGACGATCTCTTCTGCTGGGCGATCCACCACCTGGTAGTGCGGCACCATATTCCAGGCAGATCCTGCTGGTGGCGCAGGTGGCCCAGCCGCAATTACCGCAACATCCACGTCAGGCCTATGTAGTCGCACCAGCGATAGAGCGGCCTTGGCACCAGCCACCAACTGTTGCCTCACGCACTCGTGAACCGCGGTCAGGTCTTGAAACTTGGCAAGGAGGGCCAGCAAGCTTGATGGAGCAACATCCAGCGGAAACATCGTCCGATAAATGTTCTTCAAGCATGACTGCGACTTCTTCAGAAAGTGTAGCACTCGCGACACGCGATCCTGCAGGGTCGCCAGCGCAATCGCACGATCATGATCTACCCAGAAGTACCCACTCTCTTGAAGTTGCTCCTGGGTAAAATCATGCATACGAATGGCAATTCTATCTTTCTCATCCTGCGGATGACGCGCGCTGACAACCACACGAAGCAGCAATAGAAGCATAGGGACATCGCACTATAGCGAGCGACTATAAGGAAAAGATAAGAGCAAGCAAACTAACACTTGAATTGGTTGCCCAGATGCGTCACCTCGCCAAGCAGACACTGCTCTCAGGCAGCGGCTTTCTCCGCCTTTGACTTCCATACATCCGCGCTACCGCGGAGCACGGGCAACTCACGCTCCAGCTGCTTCACGCGGTCACGCAGTCGCAAAAGCAGCGACAGCTCACCTACCCTGGAGTGCAGCGGTGTCAAAGTATCATCAAGAGGCAGTGAGTCCTGAGTTAACCTCAAAGGATCACTTGATGTACCGTACCACAAGCCAAGATAGAAACAAATAAGACGACCAAATCAACACAAAGACAAAAGATTCAAGTGCATTCAAGACTAGCAAAAGTATCAGCAGATACACTCGCCAGCAGTCATGTTCTTAACAAAGGACACAAACTAGTTAACTATTACAAATCTACTGAGGAGCGATTGGCTTCTTCGACTTCGACGGCTTCGAGGGCTTCATCGAGTCTGTGGCAGTGTCAGATGCCAATGACTTTCCGCCAGCCCCTGATGTCGCAGCCTTTGCCGCCTTCTTGGCGCGTTGCAGATCCTCAGAGTACTTCACAACCGTGTTTATCAGCTGCGGCCCATATTTGCCACAGGCAGTCGCGAAAGGAGCAAAGACTACCTATTGGCCGTCCACGCTAACGGGCATCGCCTTCGACACTGCGGCAGGATCGACCTCGACTCCATGAGCCTGCACCATGGCAAGTGACATGGACGTGCCAGCCGCACGGAGGGAGTTCTTGAAACTTGAAGGAACACCCCCAGCAAGAGACTCCACCAGCTCGTCCATGTTCTCGATTAGCTCAGCCTTGGGCATCAACTCCTCCCGAAGGTGACTGAGAACGCCCTTGGCCTTGGAAATCGTATCTTGAACGGCAGTGTTGCGGTCCTCGACTGCTGAAAGCGCACCCACCAAAGCGTCGTCGTGGCGGAGGGCCTGAGGATCAAAGCTCAAACCGCTAGCATCTGTACACAAACCAACACATGGATATAAACATCAACGCCAACGACAAAGCACCGAACAAGAGAACAACAATGATATCCAACCAAGGTACCTGAGAGGGCCTTGGCAATCGAGAAAAGCTGTTCTTCGAACAACTTCTCCCTGGCTGCAATAGAGGCACGGAGGCCGTCTTCGCGCTTTTGCGCCTCGTCACGCGCCGCGATTGCCTCATCACGGCTCTTCACAGCCGCGGCGAGCGTCTTTTCCATGGCGGTAGCGTCACAAAGAAGGGCATTATGTTCAGCTGCAAGACAGCACAAAAGGGACTGGCTATCAATCGACTACAGGACAACGATGTAGAAGAATGAGAAGGAAAGGTACTTACTTTCCACCACGCGATATCGCGTATCTAGCATTGCATGCTGGCGACCCATCGCAAGCACTTGGTCCGCCAGATGAGCAGCTTCCTTCACAAGGAGCTATCGCAACAAAGAAAACAAAAAAGTTAGTAGATGCCATAAGCATCATCGACTGCAGCACGAGGACAAGAAATACTGCACTTACATGATCCTGCAATGACTCCAAAGTTGTCTGATGTGCCGTCATCCGGGCAACCATTCGATGCTCCCCCTCATGCAGAGAGCTGGAAGAGTTGTGCCCGAAGTGGGCCGCCAATGGAGGAGAAGGAGCACGCTCAACCTCTTTCTTGGCACTGGAGGTTGCGACTCCAGATTCTTTCAGAAATTGGACATCGCTAGAAGATGATGACGCCTGCTGAATGCAAGATAAAATCAACATCAAGAAAAGGCAACTGCAAAGAAGAACCAAAAAATAAAGATTCAATACTTACCAATCAAAATTATCAAAGTCAAAGGTTGGTTCCCCCGACTCCGACAAGGACTCCTTTGGCAGTCGCATCTTCTTGCGAGAAGAAGGTGCCACAGCACTCACGGGAATGGCAAGGATTGGCGACTCCGCACCAATGCCTGCACCTTCTGGAGTCGAAGGAGACGACGCATCAGAATCCTTGCTACGTGAACGTTTGCGAGTATCCGGACTACCGGACTCGGGAGCTTCCTCCTCCACATCAGATGGGACTGTCGATTCCGACTCGTCCTCTTCCAAGGCTTCGCGAGGGATAATCCCCTCAGGAAGAGGGGGCATACAGGGTGACACCGCCCAATCCTGCATACAGATAACAATTTATCGCAAAGATAAGAAACAGCAAAGAAGCAATCGACAAACTAAGCTACTGCGTAGCATAACTATACCTCAGGAGGAGGGTTAGCACCATCAAACAGAGGAACAACTGTCTCACTGGAGAGCACATCCTTGACGGTGTACTTGGTGACCAGTCAAACACTTTTATCGACTTCACTCGTGGACATGCCATCGGCAGACACGCGAGTGACATCGTCAGCGCCAGCCCACTGAAACATGGGGTGGACTCTGCCTGCAGGGGCTGGACGCGACGGTGCAACCACGTGCGAATGAGGGCACAACCTCCCTCCTCTTTGCCTATGCGACTCTCGAGGTTGCAGAAGCGGTCGTACAGCACATCTATCTCCGCGGACTCGCCAGGCATGACTACGTTCTTCCAGGAACACCTCCTCTTGCACGGCGTTGCAGGATGAAAGGGCGCGAGTCCGAAGTGCTCCCCGTTAGCCTTCTCGTCGCGGATGTAGAACCATTTGTCCCTCCTTAGATGGATGCCGTGAGCTTGATGCTGAAATAGGTGGCGGATGGGTCGACGTGGATTCCGCAGCCACCTACGTCATAGACTAAAGAGCCAGACGCAGATTGGCGCTTCAACTTGAAGAGGCGCTTGAAGAGGCCGAAGTGCGGCTCGATTCCGAGCCAGCACTCGCAGAGGGTGATGAAGCAAGAGATATGGACGATAGAGTTCAGGGATAGCTGATGGAGCTGAAGCCCGTAAAAACAAAGGAGGCCCCTGAAGAAAGGATGCGGGGGCAAAGAAAGGCCGCGGATGATGAAAGCCAAGAACATCACTCAAAAACCAGCGGGAGGAGAAGGAATTATCTCATCGCCGGGGACGCGCGCGTCGGCGACTGCGGCGGACAGCACTTCGTCTTGGCGAAGAAGACGGAGATCCGAAGACTTGATGATGGACAGACGCCATGCACCATTCATGACGTAGGTGCCCACGCCCTTCTTCTTCCCACCGGCGCGGTGCTGGTACCCACAATGGTGAAGCCGCCCTTCTTCTTCACCGCAGCAGCGGTAGCCACGGAATCAGCCGTAGCACCTTCCTTCTTCTTCCCCATTGCGCGACAGTGATGTGATCGAAGAAAATAGCTGGGAAATGCACGGAGATGGTCCAGCGCCGTGGAAGAAAAGAGAGCAAAGAAAGCACTGGAGCAGCGGCAATGGTGATAAGGGCAGAAGATGAGCGAAAAGCAGATGTGAATTTTACCGTCGCAAACATCACTACTTAACCCTTGGAAAGATGCAATTCGACGGCTCAGAAAAACCCTACTGGACACGTGGCAAGCATCGTGCTAGACACGTGGAGGAGCAGAAATGCGAACCGTCCCCCCACTGCTCCCATTACGCGCAGAAATCAAGGAGGCACGGTTAAAATAAAGATAACGCATGCCCAGTCAAATCAAAGTCAGGGAGTGGGACCCACTGCTCGTCACGTCCCGTCAAACTCGCTCACGCGGGCAACTGAGGTCATGAAATCGTCAGCACTGACGTCATCAAAGCTACGCAACAGAAGACTTCGACTACTTTAGTCCTTGCTCGAGTCTTCGACTCCACCAAGCACTCGGGGGCTAGTCCCATAGGGAGCGCTGGTCGCGCACCCTACGAATTTTTTCTTCTTTTGCAGGAACATGGACAATCAAGCCAAACCCATCCACTGGAAACACGGTTCGACTATGGACATGGGTTACTCCCATAGGGAGCGCCGGAAACAAATTCGACTGAAACAAGTGAACAAAAGACGATAGCAGTCGCGAAAAGTTCTTTAGTCCCTGCCTGAGTCTTCGACTCAACCAGGCACTCGGGGACTACTCCCATAGGGAGCGCTGGTCGCGCACCCTATGATTTTTGTACAAAGTACTGTGTGTTGATAACATCCACACTCGAAGTTTATGGCGACACCGCCTCATAGTTTTTCCCTACAAAGATACTGCATCTCCTGGGTCACCCGAATCGTCTCTACGATGATAAATTTCGGATGCCGCGCTTACAGCATGAAGGTAAGACCTGAATAAGGCCTGGCAACGCATTTGCTACACACTACCAGAAACATATCCGTGCCTACATGTACGATGAATATGCCTTGACGGACGCGTCAAGTGCTCACACCCATATAGCTGGAATTCGACTCCTGTAAGACCTCCGTGGCTTGAGTCGAATTACGCCAGCACTTTTGCGGATTCGAGTCTGAGGACTCGAGTTCGAGTAGATTGCGTTGTTTTACCCTAAGGTAGTTAAATGGCACCGATACATCGGTTAAATCAGGCACGCATATCAACAATCCCTATGACACAAACAAAGTAGTCGAAAATATACTCATTCATGCACTCGAAAAGGCTTCATAAAGTCCCCAGTCGAATCTGTGATTCCACTAGACACTCGGGGGCTACTGACATGGGTATACCCTATAGGTACTCAAGTTTGGTATATATGGCCTAAATACAGCGGAAGCCCACGGTGTCGCCAAGGCCCAAGAGAGGACTCGAGTGGCCTACGGACTCTCGATTGCTTGAAGAACAAGAAGAAGCTAAAGATAGAAAGTTCAAAGGGGAAAACTGTTGTGGTGGTGTCACGGCAGATGCCATGGATAGGCTAAAGGTGGGGACTAATACACGCTAGGGGAATCCAGGGAGGGATAGTGGAGTGATTCTCCACACAGATGTTTGTATAGCTTTGTCTCCAAGATTACAAGTGCTCCTTGAGCTGTATTGGCGAGAGGAGGAAGAAGGAGCTCTCTTACTCTCACCCACAGATCACCACTAAAATCCTAGCCAAGACAGAATAGCAGAAAAACCCAACCCCTTCTATAGAAGCCCCAGCCCCCCTTTTATATAGGAGGCTCGGTTTCTGCCTAGGGCATACGTGGAGGCATATTCCTAAGAATATGCCTCCTCCCAAAGTGGTAAGCCGACCGGGGTGCTTTTCCCCCGCGTCACACATGCTTTAGCTACGTGAGCCTTTGCGGCGCCCGCGTCAGCCGACATGGGCATCGTCACCCCTGTCGGCCATGACCCGGTGGTCCCACTCTTGTCTGCTTCGCTCATGCAGTGCGTACCGGGCCCTCTTTTTGACCAGCAAGATTCCGTCCTTCTCCTAGAAGCCAAACATGACCAGGATCACAGCTGATCCGGGCACCCATGTTCCTGCATGCAAGTAAACATATACTTCCGACTTATTGCTTAAGTCGGCTGAGACTTAGTTAGGCGAACACCCCCTGGTCCGGGTTACTCCGTGATTCGGCCTGCCTTGAGGTGACCCGGCCAGCATTTGCTTTGGCCTTGACGAACCTCGGCTAACTCGGCCTTTATACCCCGGCGTGACCATACCCGGGGGTATCCCCCCAACATTAGTCCCCGAAGCTGGTGCGGTCTTAGCTGCCTTGGCCGCTAAGACCACATCAGGTTCAATTCTGTGCTCCGGTCGTTATTGCCGAGTTACCTCTTACCTCTGATTATATGGATTTACGTTCCCTTCACACATTCCAAGTTTTCACTTGCCGGCCGGGTTACCACTTTGACTCGGACCTCCTGGTTTTACTTTCCCTCCGCACATTCCAAGTTTTCACTTGCCGGCCGTGTTACCACTGTTTCATCCAGGTCTTGCTTCCTTCTCTCATATGCTAACCCATGTGAAGGGTAATCATTATGTCGTCTTATTTTAAGGGCCTGCACAGTAACTGTCGCAGTAATTGTCAGTTATCACTGTGCGCGGGTCATGTCATGCCTGCCTCCTCGTTTATCCCATCATAGTGTCACTTCACGGGATTATCTTCGCTCTGTGGCCCTCTGTGTGGCTCCCCACTGATTGGTCCAGGCGAGTGATACACGACCACTGTGTGGCCGATCCACAGGATGCGATCCCACTCACCCCTTGAGGGGGTGGTTAAATAGCGGAGGGGCGCATCCCCTAGGATCTTTCTCCTTCCGCGCCCCTCTGCCTGTTGCTCTTCTTCTTCCTCTTCCTTGCGACCACACCACCGCCAGTGCTCCAAATATCAGCGTCACCGCCGCGCTTTTCCTTCGCACTTTTGCATCACAGCCACCGCACTGCTTCCCCGTGCCTCCGCGTCGCGGCCACCGCTGCACAACTTCCTCGCCACGGGTCCTCGCAAATCCAGGCCTCTGCCCCCCGCCGCCGCTAGCGCCAGCGAGGGCAGCGAAGATCTGATGACTGAAGAGGAGCTCATCCTCGCTGAGCAGGAGATGGAGGAGGACGCCACGGCGGCGGACCGCGGCGCGTGGGCCAGGTCATGGGTCTGTCAAGATGATCTTGACTGGCTTTACCGAACCAGGCGCATCCCCGCTAGCGTCGCCGCTCGTCTCCCTTCTAACGAACTGGCCCCCTCACCCAATCCGGGTGAGTTCGTCGTGTTCTTGTCCCACTTCCAACGGGGCTTCGGGTTGCCGGTGAGCGACTTTTTCCGGGACTGGTTCAGTACGTACCAGCTCTAGCCGCACCATCTTCCAGCCAACGCTATCACTTCTCTCTCTTCCTTTGCTTCTACGATTGAAGGCTACACCGGACTGTGGCCCACGAAGGAGCTATGGATCCGGTTCTTCGGCCTTCGTCGCAATGTCATCCCCAACATCCATGCTGATCCGGAGGACAAACAACTGAAGGAAATATGCCCTAGAGGCAATCATAGAGATGATTGTATTTCATGTGTATCCATGAGTTATTATAATGTTCCTTGAATATCCATATACTAGGCAACTTGTATTGATTGGCAATTATGTGAATTGTTTGTGAAACTCTTTACTTGTATGGTTATCTAATAATTGTCCCTAGTCGGAGTTCATGCGAGGACACACGTGAATATTAGACTAGCACATCGATTGGTTAATGACTATGTTTCGCAAGTCATTGACATGGAGATGTCAAACCAATGATGTGGACACATGTTATGAACATGGGGTTGGACTGACCCAACATGAGACTAGCAATAATACTTGTAGCTCTCTCTACACATCATGTACGTTTTGTCCTTAGACCTGAGATTGTCGCATGTACTTGAGATGTGGATCGACCTACTTTGGGGCTATCAAACACTACTCCGTAACTGGGTAGTTATAAAGGTAGCTTTCGGGTTTGTCCTGATACATGCTGCAAGGCATCGGTCAATCAAGATGGGATTTGCCCCTCTCTACTTGAGAGAGATATCTCTGGGCCCCTCGAGTGATCGGATCCAGAAATGCATGGCCGTGCTACATATGGTTAAGAGTTAACCTAGTAAAGGGATTCTGAATCACAGTATCGAGAAAGAGAGGTCAGCTTAGAGCTAGAGCAAATATCGTGAGGCAATGGGAAAGACATGTACTCAACCTGGTGATGGTTCGTCCGAATGATCTTTATATGCGTTTAGGAGTTGGCACGTCTTACTAGAGGCCGCTACCAACTATTGACGGAGTAAGTGTACTCGCGTCATGTCTATACGTGTATGAACCTATAGGGTCACACACTTTAGGGGCTGGAAGCCTAATGAGGATTGGATCCAAATTAGACCAGGCTTAGGCTGCTAATGGGCTGCTAATGTAGAAGCCCACCAGGGATGCCTATATAAGAGAGAGTGAGGCGAGCTGAAAAGTAGAGAGCATTCCACCCAGCCGCCACTCCTCTTCCGCCTGTGTTGCACGCGCAGACCTAGCAGTCTGGCGTGTGACGGCTTCCACTCCGGACGTGTGGATACCTCGGAGGTGCTGCATCTATAGCACTTGGATGAGCCGCGCAAAGGGGAGCTGCTCGTGGGACGAGGACGAGGAGGAGACGTAGAACATCTACACTGCCGCAACGTGCTTCATCGAGTTCCGCACCTGCGCGTCTAGCGGTAATCCCGTGATCTATGACAATAGTATTCCTGGTTGACGCGGTAGAATTTTTTTGATTTTATGCTAGTGTAGCCTACCCGTTACCCTTCAACAACTCACTCAATTCGGAGAGGCTTCCATTTCGCCCCGGAGGTTTTCTGTTTTCCCCCGGGTCACCGGGTTAGAGTCCTGCAAAGGATGGGCCCGGACCTTCTTCTATGTCCGGAATACGGGCACTGAAGACTTGATCCGGTTGCTCCCCTATACTTCGGGTCCACCTAACACGGATCTGTGGGATGAGATCCCTAAGAGGCCCACTGCCTTGGCCAATCAGGTCAACAAGATGTTCGCGGAGCTGAAGAAGCTCGGGCTGCGCAACGAGGATGCCATGATCACTTTCGTGCGCAACCGGATTTCCCCTCTCCAGAAGCGCACCCACAAGGTGTGCCACATGAGCTTCGGCCGCGACCCCAACCGAACCTCATCCTTCGAGCTGAGCAACACGGAGATCTACCGCCGGGTTAAGGCTCTTTTCACCACCCACAAGGACTTCTCCTCCGAGTGGACTTGGGGGATGGAGCATTACTGCCGCGATAGGCTTCCTCCCGTGGTAAGCTTCATGTTGCGAACTCACCCCGGACCAATTATATGTCGGTTACTGTTGCATTTTTGAATCTTTTGTTCATTCCTTTCCTCAGCAATTTCTTCAGCAGACCATCGAGGACGGCACTGATCCGAGCCTTAAGTGGGCGCCGGATCGGGAGACTCCGGATGAGGAGGAGCCGGACCAGGAGATGTTCCTCCCGATGACCGACGCCACGAAACGACCCACGAGTAAATCATCTTCCATTAGAGATTGGCCCGATGATGAAGATGACTCAGATGTCGAGGTGATTGAACCTGTTGAGGTTGTCCCCTTTCTTTTGCTTTTCCGCCATCAGCTCACCCCGGTGGTCACATCCACGAGGATCCTCCCATCGCTACGGGCGAACCTGTTCCGGTGGCTCCGAAGAAGAAGCGCGGGGCTGCTTCAAGTTCATCCTCCGGACCTTCTCAGCCCGCTAAAAGGCGAAAGAAGTCTGGGGACAAGACTGCCTCCAAGCCTACAGGCAAGGCCCCAGCACGAAGGGCTCGGAAACCCAAGGAGGCCCAAACCTCGGATGCGTAAGTTGTTTTGCCTTATGTAACTTGCCCTCCCTTGCATCGTTGTGATTTCTCTTCTAACATTATTCTCTTTTGCAGGGCTCCGGTGGAGGTCCCTCAAAGTGGATCGAGCATCTCCTCACCTCTTTGACCTAGCCCTTCTCCCCGTCGCGACGACGAGTCACGTCCGCTGAGCCCTATTCCAAAGGGTTCTGCGGCCGCTCCGGGTTCTGCTCCACCTCGGCAAGAGGGGGGTAACCTTGGAGCAGGGGGACCGGCCTGGCCGAGGCGACGGCATCCACCACTTCGGCATCGCCGCAACCAGCATCCGCTGAAGCAACCTCGGCTCCAGCTCCAGTACCAAGAACCAGACCCGTACCAACACCAACTCCGGCATCAGCACCAACTCCGGCTGCAAAAACATCAGCAGCAGCACCAAGTCCAGCACCAAGAGCACCAGCACCTAGCTCCTCTGCCTCGTCCGAGTCTTCTCAACCTCGGCGAGGAACCACTCCGGCTGCTCCTAAGGGGAAATCCGCTGCGACGGCTTCCTCTTCCCAGCAAGCCATGGACAAGAAGGCTCCGGACACTACCAAGCCACCATCCGTCGAAGCCGGGCAGCGTACCCTCGTGTCAATGCTTCCCAAGAAAGCACCAGCAGCGAAGGACGCGCCTGCTGAGCCAACTGACGCACAACAAATGGTTCTGCACACCAGCCCAGCCCTTGCCTTGATCGAAAGGAAAGAAGCACATGCAAAGGGCTTGGTGGCGCCCCATATGCCCAGCGGTGAACGGTACCCTCGGAGCTTAATTGAATTCGTCATGAATTGGAATAAGGCAGAGGTGGTTCAAGACATGGATCTTCCGGAGAAGTTCGGTCCTGCCAAGTTTTCTGCTCAGATGAACACAGTCGCAAAGGCAATTAACCTCGCCGGGCAGATGATGGAGGTACGTCGCTTCCCCTTTACAAGTTGTAGATAATAACCATTAGTCCCCGAGCCTCCGGGGGAGTAACTCGTTACTTGGCCGGATGCTCTTTAGAAAACTAACGTAGCTCCATGAGAACCTCGAATATGCACACACCTAGAGCCGAGTTAAGTTCCACTTGGCCCGGATTTCAGTACCCTTCGAATATGCACACACCTAGAGCCGGGTTAAGTTCCACTTGGCCCGGATTTTAGTACCCTTCGAATATGCACACACCTAGAGCCGGGTTAAGTTTCACTTGGCCCAGATTTTAGTATACTTCGAATAAGCACATACCTAGAGCCGGGTTAAGTTCCACTTGGCCCGGTTTTTAGTACACCTCGAATATGCACACTCCTAGAGCCGAGTTAAGTTCCACTTGGCCCGGACTTTAGTACACCTCGAATATGCACACACCTAGAGCCGGGTTAAGTTCCACTTGGCCCGGATTTTAGTACACTTCGAATATGCACACACCTAGAGCCGGGTTAAGTTCCACTTGGCCCGGATTTTAGTATGCCTCGAATATGCACACACCTAGAGACGGGTTAAGTTCCACTTGGCCCGGATTTTAGTACACTTCAAATATGCATCGAGCTAACTTGTGTTTCTGTATCCCTTTCAGGTGACAACCAATCGCCGGAGTGCAGAATTCCAACGCTTGCTGGATACCCACAAGACGCTACGCGCCAAGCAGGCCGCACTTATCGCGGAATACGAGAAGAGGGGTAAATTTCTTCCCTAACACTTCTTCCTTTTTCTTCATCTTCCTTTGCCGAACTAATCTCATCATTCGGTTTCCGCAGCTAGGGTGGAGGCTGAGAACATTATTATGCGAAAAAATCTGGAGCAGATCAAGGGTAAGTCATTTCTGTCTGACCTTGCCGTGCTTTCTACTTCCTTTTCTCCTTGGCTCGGCCAACATTCATACCTCGGCTCTGCCAGGCCAACACACTATTTCAGCATCGCTTGAAGATAGTGTGCCCGTGCCTGATATGATGCTGCATTTTCTCGAACAAGCAGGGCAGCACCAAGCCGAGCTTAAGAAGAAAGATGACGAGCTCGCCCTCCTCCGGACCAAGGACGATGAGATTGCCAAGCTCAAGGCAGAGATGGAGAAGATGAAGGCCCAGCACCAATCCGAACTTCAAAAGGCTGGTCAGAACTACATAGAAGAGCGTGAACGCCTCAACCTCCAGATCGCCAAGGACCGGGATCTTCTCAAGGAATCCGGCATCCAGCTTGAGTCGGCGAACGCTGAGCTTGAGCAGCTTCGGAAGAGACACGATGACTGCACTAAGGAGATGACCTGGGTCCTTAGCCATATATCACGTAAGTTCCTTTCCCTTTCCCTTTTCCGACCTACCTCTCCGGGTTACTTCATATGTCTTTCCTTGACCTTCCTCCTTTGCCTTGCTTCCAGGTAAATTTCCAGAGGGCACTCCCATTGCGAGCGCAGCAGTTGCCAACTTTCATCGACAGAGGGGTACTCCGGCCACTTCTGATGGTGAAGGGATTCCCTATGACCTGGAGGACCTGTTGGTCAGCTTGTTAGCTCGCGTGGAGCTCATCAAAAACTACGGCAAGGACATCCTGGGCGCTGCAGCTCGCATCTTCAACACCTTCTGGCCCGGCGAAGAAGCCCCGGAAACCACCACACTTCTCATTGAGAAGTTAATGGAAACCGAGACTCAACTTGACCTCTGGAGAGAGTCCGCTGGACGTGCCGCAGCTGATACCATTCTTCACCACATACTCACGTGGTATGAAAAAATCGATCTCAACCTCTTGACACGTCTGCGCACAGGATCCAGATGGACCAATGACCCGGAGTGGGTAGCTCGGCGCCAGGCTTGCGCCCATAGCCTCATCGAATATGCTCCCATTCATGAATGGGTTGATGGGCCGAGCTTCTTGGAATCCGCTACGGACGAAGAGGTCGAGGATGGTGAGGGTAGCTCGAACAGTGAAGGAGAAAATGACGCCTCGGATATTGAAGGCGGTGAAGATGATGCCGAAGTTCCTCCTGCTACTCCTTGAGTGAAAAAACTTGAAAATTTATCAGATCCCTGGTATGCCGGGTGGAGTTGTGTTCTAAACACATGTGATATTTTGCTACTAAGCTCTTATGCCGGATTAATTTGGGCGTAGTCCCCAAGTTTCTTTTTCTTGTTTGTTCGATCTCCTCGCTCGGTTCGTGTCTACCTTGATTCGGTTTTATGACTTACGAATCCGAGCTTCAAAAATTGTCTTAACAATACTGGGAAACTTTTGGACTTAGCACCAAAATAAAACTACATAATAACTTGAAAATAAATGCAGAGTTAGTTCGAAAAACAAACGTCGGCTCGAATAAATTCTTCTCCTTAGTCTTTTTTCATGTGCTACGCAATTCCAAACTTGTTCTCTTGCTTTCCATGAAGCCAATTCTTGTTGGACAGCAGCAAGTCGAAGAGTTGAGTTCTTGGTGCTCGCACACTACTAATCCGAGTTAAATAGAATAACTTATTCCAGCTGACTCGCAAAAAACAACAAACATTATTAAGGCAGTCCCCGAGTTACTGCTCGAGGTGCCAACATTTCATTGATAAGCTCATTGTCGACATACATACCGACGTACGAGATAACTCGGATACATAGACTTCTTAGCTAAGTGTAGAAAGGACGAAGTAGAGCTATATTCCATGGTCGCTTGGATTCCTCTCTGGACCTGTCCGCCTTGTCCTTTTCCTGTGGCTTTGCATCTATAAGATAGTAAGAATCATTGTGCAATGCTTTGCTCACGATGAACGGCCCTTCCCATGGGGGGGATAACTTATGCATGCCCATAGTATGCTGTACCAACCGGAGCACCAGATTGGCTTCCCGAAAAACTCGGGGGCACACTATCCGGCTATGATAGCATCGGAGATTTTGCTGATATATGGCGGATCTGGACAATGCAAGTTCTCTCGCTTCTTCCAGCAGATCAACATCATTTTGCCGGGCTTCTTGCACTTCGGCTTCTGTGTATTGGGTGACCATAGACGAATCATGCTCTATGTCGGCTGGTAATACAGCTTCTGCCCCATATACCAGAAAGAATGGCGTATAGCCTGTTGATCGATTCGGAGTTGTTCTTAAACTCCACAGTACCGCTGGTAGTTCTTCTATCCAGCACCCCGCTGATCTTTGCAGCGGCTCAATGAGCCGGGGTTTTATCCCGGATAATACTAATCCGTTGGATCTTTCCACTTGCCCATTCGATGCGGGGTGGGCTACCGAGGCTACGTCCAGCCGGATCCTCTTATCTCGGCAGAAACGAGCAAATGCTCCTTCCGCAAAATTTGTGCCATTGTCAGTTATGATACTGTGAGATAACCGTACCTCAAGATGATATCTTTGAGAAACGTTACGGCCGTAGCTCCATCACATTTTCTTATAGGCTTTACCTCAATCCACTTCGTAAACTTGTCCACCATTACCAGAATGTGAGTCATATTTCCCCTTGCTAGTTTGAATGGGCCAACCATATCCAAGCACCATACGGCAAATGGCCAAGTGATTGGTATGGTCTTGAGTTCCGACATTGGCATATGTGTCTTGGTAGCGTACCTCTGACAACCATTACATTTTCTCACCAGATCTTCCGCTTGCTCTAAGGCATTTGGCCAGTAGAATCCGTGCCGGAAAGCTTTCGCTACCAAGGCTTGGGATGAGGCGTGATGCCCGCATTCCCCCTGATGTATATCTCGGATGATTTCAAGCCCTTCTTCCGGGTCAACACATCGCTGGACAACATTGGTCACACTTCTTTTGTATAGTTCGGAATTGATGCTCGTGTAGGCCTTTGCCCTCCTCTGTGTTTGCCTGGACAGCACTTCCTCCGTGGGTAACGTTCCATCTTTCAGGAATTGAAATATAAGTAGTGCCCGGGCTAGTATTGTTCGCACAGGGAATACATCCTCGTCTATCTCCATCTGATCCACTGGCATAACTTCAACCGGATCACGTTGTGCAGTCCCCGGGTCTTGCGAAGCAGTCCCCGGGTTTGCCGAGGCAGTCCCCAGGTTTTGCGCACCACTTCCTGTGTCGATGTCCATGGGCGCAGCTCCGGGTTCTGTGTCCTCCGGGACATAGATTGACTCGGATTCTGGGGATGGCCTGATGGATGGTTTCCTGAGGTGCTCTAATGCTACACCCGGTGGAATTGCTTGTCGGGTTGACCCGAGCTTCGACAGCATGTAGGCAGCCTCATTTTCCGCCCGGGGTACATGATGAAATTCGCATCCCTTAAAGTAACCAGATATCTTCTGCACATGAAATCTGTACAGTGCCATGTTCAGATCCAGGGCGTCCCACACTCCCGATACTTGCTGCACCACCAAATCTGAGTCGCCAAAGCATATGATCCAACGTATCCCAATCTATTTTGCTACCTTGAGCCCATGCACAAGTGCTTCATACTCAGCGACATTGTTCGATGCCGTGAAATGGATCTGCAGCACGTATTTCAACTGGTCCTTTTTTGGCGACGTGAGTACAACTCTGGCACCTAGCCCGGTTTTGGTTTTTGATCCGTCAAAGTGCATTCGCCAATAGTTTGGATCTAGGAGTGGCGGTTCGTACTGTACCTCAGCCCAATCCACAAAAAGGTCCGCCACAGCTTGAGATTTGATGGCTTCTCTTTTGTCATATTGCGGAGCATAAGGAGCTAGCTCAATTTCCCATTTTGCAATTCTGCCGCTTGCATCCTTGTTACTCATTATCTCGGATATGGGGGCCTCACATATGACCCGGATGGGATGCTCCTCAAAGTAGTGCTTCAGTTTCTTGGCGGCCATGTACACGCCATATGCCACTTTTTGATAATGTGGGTAGTTCTGCTTTGAGGTTGACAACACTTCGCTCAAATAATACACCGGCCTTTGCACCGACTTACCTTCCTCATCGCTCTCCACCACTATCACTGCACTTACAACTCGGTTGGTTGCGGCAATATAGAGCAACATTGGCTCCTTGGATAGTGGTGAGGCTAGCACTGGTGCCGTGGCTATCATCTTCTTTAGGTGGGTAAAGGCTTCATCGGCCTGCGGCGTCCAAACGAACTTATCCAACTTTTTCATGAGTTGGTAAAGAGGCAATGCCTTCTCTCCCAACTGACATACAAACCGACTTAAAGAGGCCAGGCAACCTATGAACTTCTGGACATCGTTAAGACACTTTGGCAGTTCCATTCGTTCGATGGCCTGGATTTTGGTTGGATTAACCTCGATACCTCGGCTGGAAACAAGAAAACCGAGCAATTTTCCAGCCGGGACACCGAAGGTGCATTTTTCCAGGTTAAGTTTCATCCGGAACCTCCTTAGGTTCGCAAACGTTTGCCTGATATCGTCAAGGAGCGTTTTGCTTTCCTTGGTCTTGATAACCACATCATCCATGTACACCTGTACATTTTGACCTATTTGGTCATGCAAACATTTTTGCATACATCTTTGGTACGTTGCCCCTGCATTACGTAAACCAAACGGCATGGTGCGATAGCAATAAGCCCCATACGGGGTAATAAATGCAGTCTTTATTTGATCATCCGGATTCAGAGGTATCTGGTGGAAACCAGAATATGCATCAATGAATGACAACAGTTCACATCCAGCAGTTGAGTCTATGACCTGATTTGTTCTTGGCAGCGGAAATGGATCTTTTGGACACGCCTTGTTCAGGTTCGTGTAATCAATACACATGCGCCAAACCACTGCCACGTTCGGGTCATCCTTCTTCTTCTCCACCAGCACCGGATTGGACAGCCAATCCGGGTAAAGAACTTCCATGATAAATCCTGCAGCTAGCAACCGGGCTATCTCATCCCCAATGACTTTCCTCCTATCTTCGGCGAAGCGGCGGAGAGGTTGCTTCACCGGCTTAGCTCCGGGTCTCACATTCAAAGAGTGCTCGGCCAACTCCCTCGGAACACCTTGCAAGTCCTGTGTGGACCAAGCAAAAATGTCCCGATTCTCACGGAGGAAGCTGACGAGCTCGCTTTCCTATTTATCACTTAACCCGGCACCAATTGTTACGGTGCGCTCTGGGAACATGTCATCAACAGGAACCTTCTTGGTATCTTTCGTGGCCTGGAAAGAGACACTTCCATGCGGGTTACTCAGCGCCGGCATATACTACTGCGCGAACTGAGCCAAGGCCGCCACTTCTTGAATTTTCCTTTTTTCCTGCGCAATCACCAGTGACTCGGCTAAGTTTGACCCGGCCGACGCACACTCCATGGAACGTCGGAAATCCACCGCAATGGTAATCACCCCGTTTCGTCCGGGCAACTTCATCTTCAAGTAGCTAACATGACAGCTAGCCATGAACTTGTTCAGCGCTGGCCTTCCGAGTAATGCATGATACGCGCTCTCTAAGTTCACCACTTCGAACTCCAGATTTTCAGTTCGGCAATTGTCTCTTGTGTCGAACAACACGTCAACCCGGACTTTGCCTATTGGCTCGTAAGAAATGCCGGGCACAATACCATGGAAAGTTGTCCTCGTGGGCTATAGCATGTTTTCCGAGATGCCCAACTTACGCATTGTGTCCGCATACATGATGTTAATGCTGCTGCCATTGTCGATCAGTACTTTTGAGAACCTAACATTAATGCTAGGCCTAATGAACGTCGGGTCCAGCACCAATGCATACGAACCAAGGCTTGGCATAAGCTTGGGATGATCCTTTATGCTCCAGGTAATTTCCTGGTCTGACCAAGGCATGAACCTCGTCACTGCCGGCATCACCGCATTCACCTCCATATGCCTATGCTATAAGGTTTTTCTGTCAGTTTCCTCAGTGGTGAACACACAGTAGCTCTGGTGGTGCTCCCTGTACTCGTTTCTCCCCTCATTTCCGGGGTACCTCTGATCCGACTGATGCTGATTTTCTACCTTATGCACTGCATCCCTTCTCTCATTGTTATCATACCTCGGCGGAGGGGGAGGCAACATTAGCTGTTGCATGTTCGCTCCGGAGAGCAGTTGCTGCCGGGGTAACTCCTGCCGAGGCTGATCATTCCGGGGTGCCTGAGCATTCCCTGAACCACCTTGTTCGATCTTGCGCATCCACTCACATTGCCTCGTCGTATGACCTGCTAGGTTGTTCGGATTTGGTGTATGAAACTTACACGGCTGGTCCAACATCGACTCATAAGTATACCTCGGACGGTCTTTCCTTTCTTGCCACTGCTTCTTTTGCTCTGGTGTCCAAGTTTTCTTGCCATCGTTTCTTGGAGTCCATTGCCCTCTAGTTTTCTGGTGCTGGCTACCCCCTGCTCTGGGCTGATCTTGATTCACAGCTGCAACTTGGTGCGAACCATACCGATGATCCGGTCTATCATCTCTCCTTTTTCCTCTGTAGTCATTCCTTCGGGATGATCCGGCCCCATCTCTCTGATAGTACTCATCGCTTGACTCGTTTGACGTGAGCCTAGGTTGAGTCGGATCACCCAAAGCATACGAATCTGCAATCCGGATCATTTCAGCCAACGTAGTTGGCATTTTCCTTTGCAACTTCATCCACAGCTCGCTTGCATATCTGCACCCCTGTGCAAACCACGCTATGGCCTGTGATTCTATCACGCCCTCACACGAGTTTCTCACGGTACACCACCGGGTTAAGAACTCCCGGTCTGTCTCATTAGGTCTTTGCTTGCACATAGCTAGGGTCTGCGGCCTATTTGGCCTCTGATATGTACTCGAGAAATTGCTGATGAACATTTCCTCAAAGTCTATCTAGCAGTTGATGCTCCCTGGTGGCAAATTGGTCAGCCATACTCTTGTCGGGCCTTCCAACATCTGGGGTACGTATCGTACTGCCCATCTCAAGTTGCTAGTGGCAATTTTCACGGATGTAGCATAGTTTATCAGCCAATCCTCCGGCTTGGTACTGCCGTCATACGTCTTCGTGCCCCTGGGTAACTGGAAGTTGGGTACTGGTGGCTCTTTCATGATCCGGGGTCCAAAACAGGCAGGACCCGGTGGACCTTGACATTCGATCTGTTCCGAACTATACAGTCGATCTAGTTTCAACCTGGCATCATCCGGCATCAAATCCCTGCTTCCCAATCTCGACCCTATCACATGATAGTCCGGTCTTGGGTATCCCGCGTTTGCCATCTCCAAATCACCGTCGTTGTACCGGTTTTGCTCTTGTGGCGCACCTTTCTGTTGCATACCTCGGCCGACACTTTGCTCTTGCCTTGGTATATTCCGCTGCTGCGGTTGTCCTGCTCCAGCCGAGTTTCGCTGTCCGGCATTGCTGTTGACAACGTTCCCTTGACCGGCATTGCCTTGGTCGCGGTTACCTCGGCCAGCTTCACCTCGGCTCACACTCCGTCGATCATCATTTTTCTGTGCTTCTTTTCCTTTCTCTGCCCGCGTTGGGTCATACGGGACGATCTGTCTGTTCCGTCTGGGTGAGGTTACTACCTCCTCTCTCCTTGGACCACCATGCGAGGACGATGCAGCTCCAGCAGATTTCTCCGGGTTACCCATCGCCGAATGAACGATCTTGGAGGCTCCAACCCTCTCCGGGTTTGCTCTGAGTAGTTCCTCGTTTTGCCTATTTGCAATCCGAACCAGCTCGTTAACCCTATCTTGTTGTCTTTGCCGGGCTTCACCCGTCATACCCTCTAACTCGGACGCAGCTGCATCCGCTGCTCTGAGGTTCTTGGCCGGGGTACTATACCTCGGCAGCCCCATGGACAAGCAGTTTTCTGATTCCTCTACTCCATTATCACCTTCTCTGTTCATCTCACTCATGAGATTTCTCCCTTTTACCTTTACCGCCTCAACTTTGTTTGCTTTTGCGTACTCATGCAGCGTCATGTTCAACGACTGCTGAGCCGCGGCTATTTTCTTTGCACCCTATAGTATTTTTGCCTAGTTTCTTCCAACTCGGCCTGCGCTCGAGCCGGATCTACCGCTGCTACTACAGGGTTTGCCAAGCTGTCCATTGCCTCTCTCAACACATTTTCCGGCCTCTCTAGCGGAGGACCCCTAGCTTTTCTTGGTGCCTTAGGTGTTACCTCCGGATCTGGCGCTGGATCCTTGCTTGCGCCCGCATCAGGCGCAGTCATCATCACTTTTGCGCGGTCCGGGGAGCGAGCGATACGCGCCCCTCGAGCCACAGTGAGGGGTGGTTCCCCTGCTTCGACGACGTGGCGCGGATGAACGCAAGACACGTCCACCGCAACGTAGACCTTGTGCGCGCCGAGCTTGACGAAGAGGCCGTTGCGCGGAAGAGGGCGCATGCCGAAGCAGCATGCGTTGTCGCTGATGAAATCCAGTGCTCCAAAGCGCTGAGCGAGCCCGAAGACGATGTGTTTGCCGGTGGCGATGAGGTTTCCCGTCCGGATCTTGACCCCTGCTAGCACCGCTAGCCCCACGGTGGGCGCCAACTGTCGTGGTGGTGTCACGGCAGATGCCATGGATAGGCTAAAGGTGGGGACTAATACACGCTAGGGGAATCCAGGGAGGGATAGTGGAGTGATTCTCCAAACAGATGTTTGTATAGCTTTGTCTCCAAGATTACAAGTGCTCCTTGAGCTGTATTGGCGAGAGGAGGAAGAAGGAGCTCTCTTACTCTCACCCACAGATCACCACTAAAACCCTAGCCAAGACAGAATAACAGAAAAACCCAACCCCTTCTACAGAATCCCCAGCCCCCCTTTTATAGAGGAGGCTCGGTTTCTACCTAGGGCATACGTGGAGGCATATTCCTAAGAATATGCCTCCTCCCAAAGTGGTAAGCCAACCGGGGTGCTTTTCCCCCGCGTCACACATGCTTTAGCTACGTGAGCCTCTGCGGCGCCCGCGTCAGCCGACATGGGCGTCGTCACCCCTGTCGGCCATGACCCGGTGGTCCCGCTCTTGTGTGCTTCGCTCATGCAGTGCGTATCGGGCCCTCTTTTTGACCAGCAAGATTCCTTCCTTCTCCTAGAAGCCAAACATGACCCGGATCACAGCTGATCCGGGCACCCCTATTCCTGCATGCAAGTAAACATATACTTCCGACTTATTGCTTAAGTCGGCTGAGACTTAGTTAGGCGAACACCCCCTGGTCCGGGTTACTCCGTGATTCGGCCTGCCTTGAGGTGACCCGGCCAGCATTTGCTTTGGCCTTGCCGAACCTCGGCTAACTCGGCCTATATACCCCGGCGTGATCCTACCCGGGGTTATCCCCCCAACAAAAACCCTAACCAGTAACCGACTCGACCTGCTACCTGAGACCTAGCCTATCTATATAAAGGCTACATGGGGCAGCGAGAAGGACACACGCATCCCTAGTTTCCACAACCCTCGCCAGATCACATCTGCGCACCATTGTAATCTTCGATTCCTTCGATAATTCCACCAGCAGACAAGCAGGAGTAGGGTCCTCTACGAGGCCAGAACCTGGGTAAATCTTCGGTTCCCCTGTGTGCTTGTTTGCTAGCCGATAGATGTCTCCAGTGCTCCCTCCTTCTCCAAAACCCAAGTCCATAACAATGGGCATGGATGAGTTGAACCCTCGTCAATAGGTAAAGTGGAAAAAATATAAATTTGATCAACATCTATAAACTATGGGTATCTATTTGGTTCTTCGACTTTGAATCATCATGCGTAGAAGTCAAAGATTATTAGCTACCTAACACTTGAAATTTTTGGTGACATGGTCTAGACAAACAAGGGAGAGGATTCTAGTATGATGGAGAAGTGTGTTTTGAGAGGTTTATGCATAGTGCATTCATTGTGTTCAAGACTACTAATAGAATCTTCTAGATGCTACAATGGAAAAGAAGATCCAATGATGGCTAGAAATGTTCAGATTCGCGAGTCTCGATCCAACGGTCAATATTCAAAGTTACTCGTACACTATATAGTGGTAAGATAAGATAAGATGTGGAGCAGTTTTGAATGAATTGGATCCATAGCACCAATCCTGACCGTTGGGTTGTTAGATCCAATGGTTTAGAGTAGCTTGATACGTGTTGAATAGTACTGGCCTAGAGCAAACTCCACCATGTTCTAGAACCATCATGTCACCACCCCTAAAATTCCACAGCACAATAGGTTGTATTCTCATTATGTGTAGATAGTTATTATTAATAGACTTAAAGAATGCATTTTTCTCTAACAAAACTATTGGTTAGTAACAACTTAATGTTTGTTAAATCACATTTCATATAGAACGTCGGGCTGTTAGATCCAATGGTTCAGAGCAGCTAGATTCATGTTGAATAGTACCTATAGAGAAAACTCCACCATGTTCTAGAACCATCAGCATGTCACCACCCCCGAAATTTCATAGCATAGTAGGCTGTATTTTTAGTATGTGTAGATAGTTATTATTAATATACACATATTGAGAATATAGCCTACTGTGCTATGAAATTTTGGGGGTGATGACATGATGGTTCTAGAGAACATGGTGGAGTTTGATCTAGGTACTATTCAACACGAATCCAGCTGCTCTAAATCATTGGATCTAACAGCCCCACGATCAGGATTGGTACTATGGATCCAATCAAAACTGCTCCATTATAGCAATGCAGATCTAAAACATGAAATATTTGGTAACATGGTCTAGAGAAACGAGGGAGAAGATTCTAGAATGATGGAGAAGTGTGTTTTGAGTTTTGTGCATAGTATTCATTGTGATGGAGACTATCAATAGAATCTTCTAGACCGTTCAAAAAATAGAATCTTCTAGATGATAGAATGGAAAAGAAGATCCAACGGCTAGAAATGTTGGGATTCACGAGTCTTGATCTAACGGTCAATATTCAAAGTTATTCGAACACTATATAGTGGTAAGATAGGATAAGATAAGATAAGAATAGAGAAGTTTTGAATTGGATCCATAGCACCAATCCTGACCGTTGGGCTGTTAGATCCAATGGATCAAAGTAGCTGGATTCGTGTTGAATAGTACCTAGAGCGAACTCGTCCATGTTCTAGAACCATCATCCATGTCACCACCCTCGAAATTTCATAGCACAGTAGGTTGTATTCTCAATATGCATAGATAGTTATTATTAATATAATTAATTTATGCATTTTGGGGGTGCTGACATGATGTTTCTAGAATATGGTGGAGTTTGCTCTAGGTCTGTACTATTTACAGCCTATTGTGCTAAGAAATTTAGGGGGTGGTGGCATGATGGTTCTAGAACATGAATGGTGGAGTTTGTTCTAGGTACTATTCAACACGAATCCAGCTTCTTTGTACCATTGGATCTAACAGCCCAACGATTTGGATTGGTGTTATGGATCCAATTCAAAATTGCTCCATTGTAGTAGTAGAGATAGAGATATATTATCTTACCTCTTACCACTATATAGTGTACGAATAACTTTGATCAAGACTTGTGAATCCCAACATTTCTAGCCGTTGGATCTTCTTTTCTATTCTAGCATCTAGAAGATTCTATTGATAGTCTTCAGCATAATGGCATGCAAAGTACAAGGACCAAATATACACCCATACTTTATAGATGTTGATCAAATTTATAATTTATTGTGCTTTACCAATCATAATTTTATATAGTGACGATATGTCATACATCTACTATCTGAGTCTCACGTGCAAAGCACGTGCAACTTACAAGTAATAGGTAAAGCAGAAAAAATATAAATTTGATCAACATCTATAAAGTATGGGTGTATATATTTGGTTCTTGTACGTTGTATATCATGTAGAAGTCAATGATTATTAGGTATCAAAAACTTTAAAATTTTGGTAACATGGTCTATGGAAACTAGAGATAAGATTCTAGAATGATGGAAAAGTGTATTTTGAGTTTTCTTCATAGCATTCATTGTGATGAAGAATATCAATCGAATCTTCTAGATGCTAGAATGGAAAAGAAGATAGTTATTATTAATTGACTTAATGTATGCATTTTTCTCTAACAAGACTTAAAGTATGATGGTCCTAGAACATGGTGGAGTTTTCTCTAGGTACTATTCAACATGAATCCAGCTATTCTAATACATTGGATCTTATAGCCCAATGGTCAGGATTGGTGCTATGTATCCAATTCAAAACACGCTAGAGACTCTTGTCAAGAAAAAAAAGGAAAAAATAGGCCACACACACCGTAACACCCCTAGTTTTAGTAATCCTTATTTAGGGTTTGTTTGTGCATCATAAGCATTGCATGCATCCTTAAATGAAGAAATGTTGCAAGAAATAATTACAAAGTCTAAACCCTATTTCCCTTCCTCTTTGAAATGTATTCAAAAGGGTTTTGTATTTTGAAAATTATCAAAAGTATGGAACCCAAATGGTTATAAAGGGTCCCATAGTATTTTAAAATGTTTACAACAACCTCTGGTATTTTGAAAATATGCAAAATAGATTGAAAATGAAAATACAAACAAATTAATAGAAACAGAAAAGAAAAATATTTCTGAAATAAAAATAGAGATCCTAGACTAACAGGCCGCGCAGCCCACCTCCCTTCCCTCCTCTCTGCCGCTCGCACGCAGCAACAGCAGCCGGCCTCGCTTGCTTTGCCAAGGCCTAGTCAGTGCCCAAAGCGGCCCAGCCAGCCCGATACCCCTTCGGCCTCCTTTCTCGACCGTCGTCTTCGTCGACAATGAGCAAGCAACTCGCTGGCCGCGTTTCCACCGCTCGTATGCGCCATGATCCCCGCCAGGCATCGCGATGTATGCTACCGACGCCAGATGTGTCTACAAGTATCCTCGCACCGCCGCTCATCGAACCTAGCCCCTTCCTCATCCTCTCCCTCTCTGGCCGAAACCCTACTTCACCGGTCGTCGTCTCCACTGATTTTGGCCACACCAAGCCCATCTGAGACCACCACCAGGACCGCCATGGTCTACTTGTTCTTCTAGTACAAGCACCTGAGCTGGAGACGCCCCCAATCATCTCAATTGACCCCTCGTTCCCGACGCTGGATGCCGCACTCCCACACCAATTCCGGTGCCCTCTGACCCTACCCGGTCTCCCCGAGCCCTTATATGCAATCGTGGTGAGCTCCTCTACCTCCTGGTGCCCTTCATCCTCTCTCTCGCGTTGTAGCCACCGCTCCTCGTCGACCTACCACCGCCGCCGCTGTCCGTCATCGCACTGCTTGCTCCAGTGGCCAATCCGCAGAGGGGCCGCCAGCATATGGTCCAGCGCAGCGCCCTGTGTCGAACGCCCTCTCTCACGGCCCCGCACGCGTGCAATCGCCAGTTCCAGCGTCGATCTAAGGATCAAGCCCGGCTGACGTCAGCATGACGTCATACCCATGTCATAAGTGCCTTTTCTTTTATTTAAATGTTTTGTTTAATTATTTTTCTAAAAAATATAAATACCCTTGGGGGCCCCATCTATTAGGTTTTTAATCTTTTTCATAAATGTTTTCTGAAATGATTAAATATATGACATGTGGGCCCAGGTTGTAAAATAATTTAATTATTCCAAAAATGTTTAATTGTTTTAAAATGATTTAAAAATGAATTAAAATTGGGAAAAATCATAACTAACTCATTTTAAATCAGAAAAATATATATAATATATCAAAATGTTCAGAAATATGAGATCTATCCAATAGACTTATAATCATGCATTTTTTAAGAACTTTAATTACAAGTTTAATTAGAAGAACAAAATGACCAATCTCATATGCATCCGGGGTTTCTCCGAATTAGGGTTTATATCCCTTGGACCCCGCTTAAAATTGCTAAGCATGCTTTAGGGTGACATTTAAATACACTTTAACTTGTCATATCATCATCCTTGCTTGAGCATTGCATCGATGCCATGTGTTGATTGTTGCTTTTCCTTTCCGGTGTTGCTACTTCTTCTCGGTAGTCCTCGGAGTTGATGTGAGCAACGATATCGAGTCCAAGATTGAAGATCAAGATCAACACCATCGAAGGTTATCAACGAATGACGCCAAAAAGATGAACCTGAAGTTCTATATTTGAGTATCAACATGCAAAGGCAAGCAAAGCCCCACACATGATAAAATCCTATGTTTTCAAAGTATTTCATTCTTGCCATGTGCATACGATTCCAAAGTATTTTATCGATAGATACAGTAATCCTATCTGATGCATGTTTCCTTTGTAGCCTATATTCCCTGATCCACTACTCCTAGCATAACTAGGGTTTGGCTTATGAGCTTTGCTAGAGCTTTTATATCTATTTCGCTTAGCCATGCTTAGCTGTTATCCCTGATCCATCCGGTTGATGAATCAGAGCTACGATTGAACCTAGTATGACAGGATGATGTGGTATGATCAGACATGAATGTTAAACATGTTAAGGCTTGTATGGGAGGCCACGTCAGGTTGTGGTTTTTGCAGTCCCATACTTGCCACTACTAAGACCTGAGTTCTTGCCTCTTCAACCAAGACGAGCGTACAACCACACGGGGGCCTGGAAACCCCCTCGACCAACTAACTTGCCTAGTAGATTCCATGAGTCACATAGTTCGGGCATTCCATTCGACATATGCACTCTGGTTGTTCTAGAAGGCGGTGGAGGAGGTGCATTCATACAAGTAGGTAAGCATGGCAAGGAATGGGAGAGGCACGACCTTCGTAATCTCAAACCCTGTTCACATCTCTAGGGACCGGCTTCGGGACTTGACCCGTTACGGCGGCATATCCTTAGGGCGTGACTCATGGTCTCGGCGAAAGTAAGGTAAAGGTCGTGTCCATCTGCTCTATGCCGGCCTTCCAAGGAAGAGGGCTAATAATATTTGGCATTAAGAGGAGGGTAGTACGTGTGGGTAAAGTTGTGCACCCCTACAGGGTAATAATCTTTTCGAAAACCGTGTCCACGGTTATGGACGACTTGGGAACGGATTCAAAGATCATAGAGAACTATAACCTAATCGTAAAACTTGACAAGAGATGTGAGGTGCGCTTAAGGATGCTTCCTCAGGGATCGAGGGGGTGATCCTAGATGGTAGGTTCAGCTGATAAAGATTCGGTGGATATAAAAAGAAGATCAAAGCTAGTGATATTGTTTTCTTATCCCCTTTTAAAAGGTTCTATTAGTAGAGCTTCTCCTCTCTCTTTTACAAAGAAAGTTAGCTTTATGCAAATGAACCCCACCAGCCATAAGTCTTGCGAGTACACCCTGTACTCAGCCTTGCTTTGTTGATACTTTTGCAGCAGGTAAGTGTTACCACAGAAGGTGAGTTTGTTACAACATCGACATCGACGAGTATTTCGGGGTACCCCGTCGGCAGCCTGGAATCTATGGATTGGGACGTCATCGTTATGCTTCAGGCCTCTTAGGCCATTTGTTAAGTTTTTTATACTTAATAGCATAATTTGCCTTCCGTTGTTTGATGTTTGTGGTCAGTGACCTCTGCTTGTAATATTTTGGTTCTTTGCTCAGTTATGAGCTTGCTGTAATAATTTTTGTGTCGTAGGATCACTATAATGTTACCAATTCTCCCTCTATACGCTTCTGAGATTTAGATTAGGCTTATATCAGACAGAGGTATGGGATTTTTCTAGCCTTAATCTTGGGGGTGTCACAGGTTTTGGTATCAGAGCAGTACCGACTGTAGGAAAACCTTTCTACTAGTCGATGTTGAGTCTAGTGCTTGTGAAAACTATTTTAAAGCTGAAAAGTATTTGTGAAAAACTCTGGTATGCTTCTTTTTCTCCTTCTCTAGTTTTGCTCTAACTCTGGGTCATCTTATCTTGTGTTGACTTTGAAAAGTTTTTTATCTCATCTTGTCTTTCAAAGCTTAGGTGCCTTTTTAGCATGTCATTTCTCAACCAGTTGACCTAGTGTTGAGTTCTTCAGAGTCAGTGTGTGTGTTCCTTGTTTCCCTTTTTCTCTTCTTCAGTTGAGAGATTCCTTTCCATCCTGATCTCTCTATTTTGTGGGTCCACAACATTATGTTGGTGGTTCCACAGTGATCTGTTCAAGGCTTTGAGGTTTCCTTTCGCCTCGTGTGCCTCCTTTTTGTTTGTTTGGGTACTTCAGAAGGTGTTTCTTCCTTTGGAAGCTACCTCATGGTTACTATCTTGTAGTACCCTCTATGCTACAGATATAGTAGTTACTCATCTCTTGGGTTTTAACCCTTGGACTTGAACCGAAGATCCCGGATTGTGCTGGATTCTGGTGTTGAGAATCTTGTACACGAAGCTGACCTTTAACCCAAGATCCATTTTTTGACCCCTGTTGTTAATGTTCAAGCGTTACCTCAGGATGGCTAGTACCTTCTACTTTAGCCTTCAGGCTTGTGGTTATTGTCATGATTAAATTACGACAAACTAAGGACTTCCCCTACCACATGCTATGGCAAATGTTCTTCAATGGAACCAAATAGATCACGACAAAAGATCTCCTCGTGAGTCTCACTTCTATAATCGTGACTCTGCCACACCTTCCTCTTATGCAACGGTCCTTGGAAGATTGTTGACTTATGCATCCACATCTCAGGATTCTATCATGAGCATGTTCCTTTTTCCTTGTTGTTTCTCACCATTGTCTACCAGTTGGTAGCCAAGTAGTAAAAGTGTATCGGTGTCTTCTGATGCAATATACTCTTGTGGTCTGTCAAGGCAAACCATTTCGGGATGTCAGGAGAATACAAACTCCAGTACCTCGTCATTTCTAGGACCAGGTCAAAGTGTTGTAATCTGCAGATCAAGATGCAATGATTAGCTCTTGTTCTGTTCTAGCTTAAGGTATCACACTCCTTTATACTAAGAGGTCATGCTGAGTTACATGACTCCCTTACTGAAGTGATGCTCTTACACACATTTACCCACCCTTTCTCCAAGCTTCTGTGCTCGTGAATGATGCGTGTGTGTAATAACATGGTCATCTGAGATTCTTAGAAATAATTATTGCTTTAGACCTCAACAAGGACATTTTGGTCATTCTTAGCGTGATGTTTAATCTTGTCACTAAGCAAAGTTTGATTGTGCTACCAAGTCCGTTATTCTGGTACACTCTCATCGGTCAAAGAGCTAGGCTTGTGTCGAAGCTCTGAGACTATGTCTTCTTGCCTTACCAAGCAAGTTTCCTCTTGAACTAAGTGACATATCGGTGGTTTGTGATATTCTAGATGTCTTTCTAGAAGTATCGCCATGTTGCCATGTGACCGTGTTTGTCAAGTTCTTGAGTAAGCTATTCTTTAAACTGCTTCTTTCTCCAAGGATCCGTACTGGATACTCCTGAACTAGTTGGTTGAGCTTAAACAACAACTTGGAGAGTTGTAAGACAAAGGTTATATCATACTTGTTCCTCCTAGAGGGATGTCTAGTTTTGTTCGCGAAGAAGAAAGATAGTGTTTCCTTCATGGGAATGTTATCACCCCACCTTTGATTTGATTCGGGCTATCGCCAAATCAAACTCAGTCCCAAGGACTATCCTGATGGTGTATTTACTTGTAATGTTTTACCTGGGTACATCTTCATGTCCTTTGGTCTGACCAATATTGTTGTTGTTCATACCACATGCGAGTCTATGTTCTTGGAGTATGTTGATAAGTTTGTTATTGAGCCCATCGATGACATCCTTATCTTCTCCATTCTATACTAGATTCATATGGAATAGTTGGAATTAATGTTGGAAACTTTTGAGAACCATCTCTGTGTTATCTCGAAGCCCGTGTTCTGGATGTTAGAAGTGACCATCTCTGATTCACGTGCAATAGTTGAAAGATGTCGCCATGGATTCGAGAAGAGTTATCTTTGTTTCCTCGGGAATCATGTCAAGTCAGTCAAGCATGTGTGAAGTATTCTTGATATGGTAGGTTGATACCTCCGCATTTCGAGAACATCCTCTGAGCATGTTAAGCCACTGACTGATTTCTCATGGAAGAGAAGAAGTTCTACAAACTTCAGTATCCTCCTAAATGTCTCTCAACAATAAGGATGCATTTGTGTTATGTTGCAACCAATTCATGTAGGGGCAATTATCTTTTGGATAACTAGTAAATACATCGGTGTCGCAACCTAGCTCATCCTTTGGAGCTTGACACTGTAGTCCATGTCTTGAGACTCTAGTAACTTTACCTTTGTGGTAAATGTTGCAAACTTTCTATTCGGACATCCTGAGTCCGAAGTATCATTCCACCTAACCAGAGTTGAATCTCAAGCAGCAATGATGGTTAGTGTTCATCAAGGTTTTTGACGTAGGTCTCTTTGAAATTCTGGCAAGATTGATGTAATGGTTTACACAACTAGTTGGAAAGCCTATTGCCATATTCTCTTGAATCGGCAAGAACAACCACTCCTCATGAGGCATCTTCTATGATTTGTCATAGGAGTTGTGCTCATGGTTTCTTTTGTATCCGAAGTCCGACCTTTCCTTGATGTCTGCTTTCTCGAACATCAAGGAGAACATTTAAAGTAGAGTTGATAAATGTCTCTTGGTCGATCCTCCAGGCCCTTTTAGGTTGGCCAGCATCTTGTCGTGCCAAGTAACTGAAGTTTGAGAAATGAAGTTTCTTTTTCCTCGTGTCATCAGGAATCTTATTATATATTCATCTTAGTGGTGTAAAGTGATATCATGATCTCTGGCACAGATTTTGATAAACCTAGATGAATAAAGAGTTTCCTTCAGTTCTTCTAACATGTTCGAAGAGCGACTATGATTTAGATAATCAGAAGGTCCTCTTGTTACATGTTCTTTGTGATTCTTGTGAGTCCTCCCCATAAAAACACATTTTTATCTCAACCATCTGTTGAACCAAAGAGTGACCCCTCTCTATCAAAAGTAGTTCAACAGCTTGGTTATCCGTATCTCTGTATCCCAGAAGCTCTACTTAAGCCGTCTAGTAGAGTTTCATCCTTCGAAGTTTGTGGTCGTGTTCTTTCCGTTGTACGCTCTCTTCTTCAGAATCTTAAACTCTTCTGAAGTTCCATGGTCTCAATCCTTATGAAGACCAGCTATCTAACAACTTGAAAACCTTCTCCTTTTGTTTCCTCCATTACCTTGACGTGTTTCATGCTCGTTGACTCTAGAGATGTTGAGAAACATCTATACACGAGTTGACCATGAGATACTCTGTTTGTGGTTCTGTGTCCTTCCCTTTCCTCTTTAGCGTGTGTAGCTACCTTGAAGAACTTGAAGCACTTCATTCATTCAATAATGGTGGCAAGGATCAACCTCTTCGAGGAGATTGTTGAAGTCTAGTATAACCCCGTTCTTCTATCTTCCTACCTAGGAATCTCGGGACGAGATTCTGTTAAGGGGGATAGAACTGTAACACCCCTAGTTTTAGTAATCCTTATTTAGGGTTTGTTTGTGCACCATAAGCATTGCATGCATCCTTAAATGAAGAAATGATACAAGAAATAATTACAAAGTCTAAACCCTATTTCCCTTCCTCTTTGAAATGTATTCAAAAGGGTTTTGTATTTTGAAAATTATCAAAAGTATGGAACCCAAATGGTTATAAAGGGTCCCATAGTATTTTAAAATGTTTACAACAACCTCTGGTATTTTGAAAATATCCAAAACAGATTGAATATGAAAATACAAACAAATAAATAGAAAAATAAAAATAAAAAGATTTCTGAAATAAAAATAGAGATCCTAGACTAACAGGCCGCGCATCCCACCTCCCTTCCCTCCTCTCTGCCACTGGCACGCAGTGCCAATAGCCCGCCTCGCTTGCTTTGCCATGGCCTAGCCGGTGCCCAAAGCGGCCCAGCCAGCCCGATACCCCTTCGGCCTCCTTTCTCGACCGTCGTCTTCGTCGACGACGAGCAAGCAGCTTGCTGGCCGCGTTTTCACCGCTCGTTTGTGCCATGATCCCCACTAGGCATCGCGATGCACGCTACCGACGCCAGATGCGTCTACACGTAACCTCGCACCACCACTCGTCGAACCCTAGCCCCTTCCTCATCCTCTCCCTCTCTGGCTGAAACCCTACTTTGCCGGCCGTCGTCTCCACGATTTTGGCCACGCCGAGCCCATCTGAGACCACCACCAGGACCGCCACCGTCTGCTTGTTCTTCTAGTACAAGCGCCTGAGCTGGAGACGCCCCCAATCGTCTCAATTGATCCCTCGTTCCCGAGGCTGGCCGCCGCACTCCGACACCGATTCCGGCACCCTCCGACCCCGCCCGATCTTCTCGAGCCCTTATCTGCAATCGTGGTGAGCTCCTCTACCTCCTGGTGCCCTTCATCCTCTCTCGCGCATTGTAGCCACCGCTTCTCATTTACCTACCTCCTCCACCACTATCCGTCGTTGCACTGCTTTCTCCGGTGGCCAATCCATAGAGGCGTCGCCAGCATATGGTCCAACGCAGCACCCTGCGTCGAACACCCTCTCTCTCGCGGCCCCCCGCGCGCGCAATCGCCAGTTCTAGCATCGATCTGAGGATCAAGCCTGGCTGACGTCAGCATGACATCATGCCCATGTCATAAGTGCCTTTTCTTTTATTTAAATGTTTTGTTTAATTATTTTTCTAGAAAATATAAATACCCCTATGTGCTCCATCTGTCAGGTTTTTAATATTTTTCATAAATGTTTTCTGAAATGATTAAATATATGACATGTGGGCCCAGGTTGTAAAATAATTTAATTACTCCAAAAATGTTTAATTGTTTTAAAATGAATTAAAATTGGGAAAAATCATAACTAATTCATTTTAAATCAGAAAAATATGTATAATATATCAAAATGTTCAGAAAAATGAGATCTATCCAATAGACTTATAATCATGCATTTTTTAAGAACTTTAATTACAAGTTTAATTAGAAGAACAAAATGACCAATCTCATATGCATCCGGGGTTTCTCCGAATTAGGGTTTATATCCCTTGGACCCCGCTTAAAATTGCTAAGCATGCTTTAGGGTGACATTTAAATACACTTTAACTTGTCATATCATCATCCTTGCTTGAGCATTGCATCGATGCCATGTGTTGATTGTTGCTTTTCCTTTCCGGTGTTGCTACTTCTTCTCGGTAGTCCTCGGAGTTGATGTGAGCAACGATATCGAGTCCAAGATTGAAGACCAAGATCAACACCATCAAAGGTTATCGACGAATGATGCCAAGAAGATGAACCTAAAGTTCTATATCTGACTATCAATAGGCAAAGGCAAGCAAAGCCCCACACATGATAAAATCCTATGCTTTCAAAGTATTTCATTCTTGCCATGTGCATACGATTCCAAAGTCTTTTATCGATAGATACAGTAATCCTATCTTTTATCAACTACTCCTAGAATAACTAGGGTTTGGCTTATGAGCTTTGCTAGAGCTGTTATATCTGTTGCGCTTAGCCATGCTTAGCTGTTATCGTTGATCCATCCGGTTGATGAATCAGAGCTGCGATTGAACCTAGTATGACAGGATGATGTGGTATGATCAGAGATGAATGTTAAACATGCGAAGGCTTGTATGGGAGGCCACGTCGGGTTGTGGTTTTTGCAATCCCATACTTGCCACTACTAGGACCTGAGTTCTTGCCTCTTGAACCAAGACGAGCGTATAGCCACACGGGGGCCTGGAAACCCCCTCGACCAACTAACTTGCCTAGTAGATTCCATGAGTCACATAGGTCGGGCGTTCCATTCGACATATGCATTATGCTTGTTCTCGAAGGCGGTGGAGGAGGTGCATTCATATAGGTAGGTAAGCGTGGCAGGGAATGGGAGAGGCACGGCCTTCATAATCTCAAACCCTGTTCACATCTCTAGGGACCGGCTTCGAGACTTGAGCCATTACGGCGGCATTTCCTTAGGCCATGACTCATGGTCTCGGCAAAAGTAAGGTAAAGGTCATGTCCATCCGCTCTATGCCGGACTTCCAAGGAAGAGGGCTAATAATATTTGGCATTAAGATGAGGGTGGTACGTATGGTAAAGTTGTGCACCTCTGCAGGGTAATAATGTTTTCGAAAAGTCGTGTCCACGGTTATGGATGACTTGGGAACGGATTCAAAGTTCATAGAGAACTATAACCTAATCATAAAACTTGACAAGAGATGCAAGGTGCGCTTAAGGATGCTTCCTCAGGGATCGAGGGGGTGATCCTAGATGGTAGGTTCAGCTGATAAAGATTCGGTGGATATCAAAAGAATATCAAAGCTAGTGATATCGTTTTCTTATCCCCTTTTAAAAGGTTATATTAGTCGAGGTTCTCCTCTCTCTTTTACAAAGAAAAATAGCTTTATGCAAATGAACCCCACCAGCCATAAGTCTTGCGGGGTACACCCTGTACTCAGCCTTGTTTTGTTGATACTTTTGCAGCAGGTAAGTGTTACCACAGAAGGTGAGTTTGTTACAACATTGGCATCGACGAGTAGTTCGGGTTCCTGGTCGGCAGCCTGGAATCTATAGATTGGGACGTCATCGTTATGCTTCAGGCCTCTTAGGCTATTTGTTAAGTTTGTTATACTTAATAGCATAATTTGCCTTCCATTGTTTGATGTTTGTGTTCACTGACCTCTGCTTGTAATATTTTGGTTCTTTGCTCAGTTATGAGCTTGTTGTAATACTTTTTGTGTCGTAGGGTCACTGTAATGTTACCGATTCTCCCTTTGTATGCTTCTGAGATTTAGATTAGGCTTATATCAGACAGATGTCTGGGATTTGTCTAGCCTTAATCTTGGGGGTGTCATAGGTTTTGGTATCAGAGCAGTACCGATTGTAGGAAAATCTTTCTACTGGTCGATGTTGAGTCTAGTGCTTGTGAAAACTATTTTAAAGCTGAAAAGTATTTGTGAAAAACTCCCGTATGCTTATTTTTATCCTTATCCAGTTTCGTTCTAACTCTGGGTCATCTTATCTTGTGTTGACTTTGAAAAGTTTTCTATCTCGTCTCGTCTTTCAAAGCTTAGGTGCCTTTTTGGCATGTCATTTCTCAACCAGTTGACCTAGTGTTGAGTTCTTCAGAGTCAGTGTGTGTGCTCCTTGTTTCCCTTTTTCTCTTCTTCAGTTGAGAGATTCCTTTCCATCATGATCTCTCTATTTTGTGGGTCCACAACATTATGTTGGTGGTTTTTACTAAAGAAGATGAAACTAGAAAAGTTTTTCAAGAATTTAAACATTGACAAGTAAAATCTCATAACAATTTGCATAAGCATTTCCAAACACACAAATAGATTTTATCAGAACTCACTGAAAATTATGATGAGATTGGCCAAGAAATAAAACTGTTTACCTTAGTATGATTGAAACCCAGTGTGAACAAATAGCATCTGGTTATCAAATGTTTCTTTGTGTAGACAAAGATATTTCTATTTCTGCTAATGTTGTCACTAGAAGAGGTGCAGTTGTTATAGGACCCTTAGGACCACCGGAATATGAAGCTGAAAAAGGGCGCAAGGAAAAAGCCTTGATTTAGGATGTCTTACTTAGGATAGATGAACATGTTATTCCCACTGATTTTATTATTCTTAAAATGCAGGAAGATGAAACATTATATATAATACTTGGAAGATCTTTCCTTAGTATTGCCGGTGCATCAGTAGATTGTGCATAAGGGAAGATAATCTTTAATATTTATGATGCTAAAATCATCTGGTACCAAAGAAGTTAGAAGCAGGAGAAAGATATGTCCCACTGACAAAACGAGTTCACGTGGTAAGTGCCATCGATAAGGGGTAACCAAAGGTAAGAATTCGAGAAGAGAGAAGAGGTTGAGTTATTCAACCATTCTTAATAAACGCTTGATGGGAGTCAACCCATTTTCGTCAATTTAGTAAAATTAAGAATAAAAGTTCATCGCATTCCTACCACTTTTTCACAGAAATTCTTGCGGAAGCACGCCCGTGAAGATGCAGCTATCAAAAAGTAGTAGAAACATCGATTGAATAAGTAGAGAATTGTAATAAGAATAAAACTTTGAGTTTTCCACTTGTAAAAAACTCATTTTTTGCTTTTAATATGCTAATGTTGGTCGACAGTTTTTACTGCCATTTTCTGTTAGAAACTAGGTATTTTGCTAAGTTATGGAATAAGAAGGTACCCTAGAAGAAATAGAATTATTTTGATGATTACTGATGGTTTAACGACCAACTATACGGTGGGAATAAAAATTCCAGCTGTATAGTTCTGGTCGTATAGTTGTCTTTCCCATCAAAAAAATTTCGTCGAAGGTACAAAGAGTTTAACGACTAACTATACGGCGGGAATAAAAATTCCGTCCGAATAGATATCGATGCCTTCGCAAATTTTCATTCAAAAGGTACTGGGAGTTTAACGACCAACTATACGGCGGGAATAAAAATTCCGGCCGTATAGATATCGCTGCCTTCGCAGATTTTCATTCAAAATGTACTGGGAGTTTAATGACCAACTATACGACGGGAATAAAAATTCCGATCGGATAGATATCGATGCTAGTTTCAGAAATTTATCTTAGGATACAGACGGTTTAACGACCAACTATACGGCGGGATCATTTCGATCCAGCCGTATAGTTGCACCGGTATAGATAATTTCTGATTAAAGAAACCCTAGTTGTCAGTGCCGCCACAACTATATCGGCGGAGCAACATCATCCACCCGTATAGTTCCAGCTGTATAGGTCGGCCCGACCACTTAATCGCACCAGGGCGCGGGTCCTTCCTACTCTCCTCATTATTTCTCTCATTTTCTCTCTCTAAACCTCTCAAAATCCACCTAGAACTCTCTATTCTTCGTGGATTTCGTTCGTTTGAGTGGGGGAATCAACAGATCGGTATGTTTCTCTCCCTATCCATGCCTTATTTTCAGATTTCCATGGTTGAAACTCGCACATTGATCTAGTAGATGAACTCAAGCTTATTTAGTTTTCCTTGTTAATTTCTCACATTAGGATTGAATTTTTCCACGTAGAACCATTCATATATCATATAGAAACAATATGCCTAAGGTTTCATGGTGAAATTTTTTAGTGCATCACGATGAACAAGATCAGTAGCCTCTTTTGTTCGAGCAAGCGCCAACACGGAGAGGGCTCAAGTTCAGGGGCCCGAGCTCCGCGCAACTCCAAGATGGACATTGTTTCATCAAGGAGGGTGCTGCCCACGCGTTGGGTCGTCCACAACTTTCTCACCGCAGCGGGGTTGAAGACAGACTTCAACCTCATGTGCAGCAGGTCGGGGCTAGCTGTGATCAGCTTCGCAAGCCACGACACCTACGCTGAACTCACCCATGAGTTCCTGGCCTCCTTCTACAACGACCACAAGGAGAAAGGTAACACATGCACTATTAGCTTCGACATGAACCGGCAGCACTATGCTATAAGCTTCGAACAATTATGCGATGCCTTTAGCCTCCCTCGTACTAGGGAGCCCTATATTACTAACCTCTACAGCGCCACAAGTGGAGAGACTTGGGAGGCTATTTCTGTCAATGGTGGCAGTCACTTATATCAGAAGAAGATGTCCACCATTCAGAACCCAACATTCACTACTTTGCTTTGTTCCTCGCCAATACAATGTTCGGAAGGGGTGATACTGGTGCAATGGCCAATGTGGACATGGCGATGATCACCAAGGCTCTCTTCCCCACTGCCATGCAAATCCCATGTCATGCGGCGCTACTCATCTAGCACTTCCGCCAAGCAACAAGACCAAAGGTGATATTCGCGCTGGTGGATTAGTAACCCACCTCGCCTATGCATTGAACATTGTACTACCTATCATGGAACCAGTTGACGGCTCCAAACTTATGGACATCAAGTGTTTAAATGCTTGTGGCTTCCTTGGTGTTTACCATGCTAACCCGAGGCTCCGAGCATATCAATTTAGTTATCTTAATGATGTACAGGGTGAGCAGGTTCAGCTGCCATGTCCCCAAGCCTTCTCGATTGTGGAGAAGGACACTTGGATTATTACCAAGGACCAAGTGAGGGAGATATTGGCCGAGCTCCAGACCGAGGAAGAGGAAGATGAAGGGCGGCATGATGAGTAGGAGCAGGAGCAGGAGGGAGAGCAGGGACACAACCCTTCTTGGGAAGGACAGCAGCAGCAGCCAGGAGGATCCTGGGAACCATGTCCCAACCAGCCACAGCAGGGGTATGGCTACGTCCCCTATTAGGAGTTCCAACAGCTCAACCGGCGCGTTGGGGAGATCGACCACACGCTTCAAGATGTGAATGAAGATGTGAACACTCTGACTCACACCTTCAATCACTTCATGACCCACTTCCCCGACTTCTACCAGTAGTATCCGCGCCAGCCGCCAAATGACGGCGATAACTGAGCCGGGCAACAACCCAAGCTTGGGGAAGGTTTGAAAACCTCCAAACTTTACATTCATGTTTTTATTTCTTCTATTGATTTATTTTTTCAGAAATTGCATGTTTATTTTCAGTTTTGCATTCCTAAACCAAAAATACAAAAAAATAAGTTGTAATTTTATTTGCAAATTGTTCCTTTGTTTCTCTTGGAGATTGCTTGATTTCAGGTAATTTGGCAATATGGAAATATAGGAGAGGTTCGACTCGAATACAAGAACAAAGCAAGCAAAGAGGAGGTATCACATTCCTTTCATCACACTCCTTGCAACCTTAAATTGACACTGCAATTATTTACTTGATTGCACTTGTGTCACACCCCACTTAGCTTGTTATCCTACAAATTCTATTCCTTTGCTAGTGCCTCCTTTTTAGCTTTGAAACAATGAGCAATGAACTTGGTTAAAATACTTCCTACATTTTTACAACAAGAAAAAGCATCTAAAAGATGATTTGAGTCCATGCTTAGCTCAAATAATTTGATTTTAGAACTACTCCATCCCAATTGTGCTTAATACTAATAGACTCGATAGCACTCTTGATTAAAATTGTTTGATTAAATGGATGCTTCAAAGTAGTAGAAATTATGCCACTACTTTTTCTAAATAATTACCGCAAGATATTGCTTTACGCGTGCCATTACAACTCTATCGTGCTCCATGGGGAACTATTAACTCCGCTGGCCAACGAACGATCTAAATGTGGGAAACCACTTGATTTCGGCTATTGAGTTATATAAATATCTGTAGCAGCAATGCTATGACATGTAAAAAAAATTGTCTCCTCATGGTCTCACGTTCCAAGTGAAGTTGTAGTACTCCTCTGGCCCATTATTACTCAACATTATTTATTGGTATGGTCACGAGTGCACAACATAGCCCTAATTAACATGTTAAAAATAGTGGCATGATTTCTCTATAAAAAGAGTTGAAGTTTTTGAAAGACAAGAGAAAGAAAAAGGTGCTTTGAGAGTCTTGAAATTTTGACATGGGAGTAGATGAGTTGTTCTTAAATTAAATATTTTGGTGCTAACTTGAGTACTCTTAATTGGTTAAATAAGCAAGAACAAAAAGTTTTCATCTCTCAACAAAGAGGGGTACCAAAAGAATTTGTCTCATCTTCCTAGCTAAAACTTCCGACACTTGCTTGGGCATATGATTTATTTGCTAGCAAGATATACGTGGTTACGAAGTGGACTCAGTGCAATCTTGTGAATACTTGTATGATTATATTTAAGATTGCAGGGATTGAGAAGAAAAGAATTTGACACCACTTCTAACTTGTAAGTTCCTTTACTTTCGGTCTTGAATCTCTGCTATTCTTCCTTATTTCCTTGTCACTCGAGGGCGAGCAACATCTAAGCTTGGGGGAGTTAATAGCTATGAGATTCGACACATTTTTTATGGATTTTATTGATGGTTTTCTCCTGGATTTGATCATTTTCTGGTTTTACCTAACGCTAATACTTTCGTAGCGAAGAAAACTTGGAATCTAATGTGTGTTTCAGGTTCTGGACATCAACAGAAGGATTTAACTAGAGACATACAATATTCTGGTGAAAACAAACAACTCCCACTTTGGAAGCACGCGAGGGGAGCTCATAGACAGTGTGACGACCAACTATACGACGGGAATTGCCGTATAGTTCCCGCCGTATAGTTGCCACCGCGTCTGTCTTGTCAAAAGGGATAACTTCCATGAAGGGACGAACAACGAAAACAGAACACAACAGCTGCCACGCCATCCAAAAGGGAGAAAGAAGAGATCCGGAGAAGAAGGAGAAGACGTTCTCCATCTCGCTCCACGATCTTTGACCTCCTAGCCAATACACCACATAGCCACTACTTGTACTTGAGAGAGAGAGAGAGGGATCTCCACCTTGCAAGACTAGGGTTTGAGATTGTTTCTTCCCATCTTGAATTGTGTTGGATATTTTTCTATTCTTATTGTGGATCTCCACGGTAATACCAAGACGAATTCTCTTTATTCAATTATATTGATGATCTGCTCTTCTCTCATGTGTGAGTAATTCCCTTGGCGTGGGAGATGTAGGGGATCAGTGAGATGTGATGTGCCTTCGTATATTTTCCGCTAATTTATGATTGATTCTAAATACTATAATATGTGTGCTTAACTATCTGTGGGATGCCTAATGCTTGTTGTCCAATTAAGGGCCCAGACAACATGATACCTTGTTCTACACAGATTAGATCTTGTACTCTAGTGGACCAGCGACCCCTGGGTGACACAGGGATATCAATGGAAAGCTAGTTGACTCGAGGAAAACAAGTAACCACCGTGCTTATTGCATTAGTCTGATTCAAGGAGCTTAATCGCTAAGCAACCTGAAGGGTCTTAATCGTCTAGTGTCTGGCCATGGTTTTGGTAGCAGGCTAGTAGGATTACTGAAGTTGGGATGAAATCTACCAAGAGGAGTTCCGGCTAATTATGGGTTATTCGCCTACACATATATCTATGAGATTATAATTGTTACATTTACCATTCATCCACCTGGCACAGTCACTATCGCCATGAACTAAATCTCCTCGCGCCTTCTTTCGGCATCTGCAGGAAACAGCAAACAAGCAAAGTCGTTCTCTATTTTTATGCTTTTTATTTCTGAAGTTTACATTCTAGTCTTATTTAAATCTATCGCATTTAAACAAAACCCATTCTTATTTCAACACTTGCAGTCAATTCACTCGAAGACCTGTGACAACTTCGGGTGTGATAGATACTTCACCAATAAACACTTACCTTTTGGCTCCTAGTGGGATCGATATCTGAACTTCAAAACTAGCTACAAACGATCTGTGCTCTTGCAGACATCACTATCCCACTCGAATGTGGGTTTCTCGTGCATTAGGTGATAGAGGTGTATTTCCTTTTCGCCGAGTCGGGGGATGAAGCGACTGAGAGCCACGACTCGCCCTGCTAGCTTCTAGACGTCACACAGGCACTAGGGTTTCCAGAGTCGTGCGATAGTGTTGAACTTGGAGGGGTTTGCCTTGATGCCTCGCTTGGATACCACGTACCCTAGCAGCTGGCCGGTGGGTACACCGAACATGCACTTCTCCGGGTTGATCTTGATGTTATACTTCCGCAGATTCATGAAAGTTTCAGTCAGGTCGGCGAGTAGGTCGCTCTGGCGAGTTGACTTCACCACCATGTCGTAGATGTAGACATGGGTGTTGTGGCCAATTTGGCTCTTGAGGCACTCCTGCATGCACCGCTGGTAGGTCACCCCGGTGTTCTTGAGGCCGAATATCATTGCAGTATAGCAGAAGGCTCCGAACGATGTGATGAAAGCCGTTTTCTCTTCATCCTCAACGGCCATTTTTATATGATTGTAGCCAGAGTACGCGTCGAGTAAGCACATTGACTTGGACCCCGCGATCGAGTCCATGATTTCGTCGATTCGTGGGAGTACGAATTCATCCTTTGGGTAGGCGCTATTGAGGTTGGTGTAGTCGATACACATAGCCGCTGCACCTCTTCGACGATTGTGCGACATCGCTCTTCATTGAAGGGCTATAGTGGTTTCTTGTCAGGTCACGCCTTGGGATTGGCGTTTAGTTTGTGTTCAGCGAGTTCCCTCGAGACACCAGTCATGTCAGATGGCTTCCATGCAAAGATGTCGTGATTCTCACGGAGAAACTCGATGAGCGCGCTTTCCTATGCCAGGATCATGTTGGTCCCCACGGTCACCTTCTGGCTCGAATCGCCTGGAACGAGCTCGACGGTGCGAGTGTGCACGGAGGCCTCGAAGGTTGCTAGCATGGATCTTGCAGAGGTGGGATTCTTCAGGATTGTCAGGTCATCCTTCTCGATGCCACTCGCATATTTCACGAGCTCGTCAGCATGGTTTGTTTCTTCTGATGACGGCACCGGCGAGCTAGGCACCTTTGTCCTTGCATTCCACGGCCATATCGGGGTTCCTATGGACGGTGATGATGCCATGTGGCCTTGGGAGCTTCATCATGTTGTATGTGTAGTGGGGGCCGCCATGAACTTGGAGAATGCCTGCCTCCCCAGCACACAGTGGTACGGACTTCGGAAGTGCACCAACTCGAAGATGATTTGCTCGGTGCGCTATTTGGATAGGGTGCGAAGGTGACTAGAAGCATCACCTTGTCGATTGGGTATGCCTTCCTACCTGGGACGATGCCATGGAAGGTGTAGAGGGTCGATTTGATCATTGACAGCAGGAGCTGCAGCTACCTGAAGGTGTCCAGGTACATGATGTTGATGGAGCTTCTGTCATCCATCAGTGTCTTAGGGAGCCAATAGTCAGCCACTTTGGGCTTGACCACCAGGGCGACTCGCCCTAGGTACATGACCCTGGGCGCGTTATCCTCGCAACTCCAGGTGATGCTTTGCTCTGACCAGTTGAGCCAGCGCAGGATGTCCACTTGTGTCACCGCATTGACGGTGACTGCACAGGCGAGCACCTTCTTCTCCCACTTCATTCCGAGTCTGGTGAATGTGTGCAGCGAGCCATCCGCGTGGCTGAACCCTCCAGCGTTGCCATTGTCCCTTAGCAGTTCGTCGTTGGGGCCTTCCTGATCTCTCCTTGCCTTCTCGATCTCTTTGAGAGAGTGGTAATTGGCGGTAGTGTGGTTTGCGGGCTTCCCTTTCCTGGTGTGATAGACACGGGGTTGGTTGAGTAATGCCGCGGGGTCGAATTTGGCCTTGTGGCATTGCTGCCGCGGTAGGTGCCTCTGTCACGGTGGAAGTTATTTGGGTCGTGCTACCCATAGATGGCATTGGCGACGAAGTCGGTTCTGCCGTCGCCGTGGTGTTTGCCGGTGTGGTAGGTGTTGCTATAGCGTAGCTCGCGTTGTCTGCCGTTGTCGTGGCCATTCATGTGGCATCTTTCCACCCGACTCATCGTCCGCGTCCTGGTTCAGATCTTCCTCTGCGTAGCATTTGGCAAGTTCCAGGAGATCAGGGATGTTCTCAAGCGTCTGATAGACCCTCTTGATCTTGGAGACTAGAGGTTCATACCGGCACACGTTCTTGAAGCAGTGGATCACGGTGTCCGGGTGGATGCCAGAAGCGTTGATCCACATGTCCTTCTAGTGTTGGATCCAGTGGCGAGTCGGCTCGCGTGGTCCCTGGATGCAGTGCTCCAGGTCCTCGATGGTGGTGGCACGATTGTAGGAGCCCTCGAAGTGCTTGATGAAAGCGTCCAGCATCTCTTCCCACGAGTCGATGTTGTTCTCGGGGAGAGTGTTGATCCATTGGCGAGTCGCCCCCTCCATCATCAGGGGGAGGTAGCGGGCGGCGAGTAGACCTATGTGGCCAGTGATCCCCATCGCCATGAGGTATGTGTCAATCCACCCTGTCGGGTTGAGCGTGGGATCGTACTTCTCGATCTCTTTTGGACCCTTGAAGGTGGAGAAGTATCTCTCACCTCGGATCATTGAGACAAATCATTATGGGCCGATTCGGCTAAGGAAACCTCTCGGATCGGGCTCACGGTTACCGCGGTTGGAGAGGGTGTGTCACAGGTCGTAGTGATGGCGAGCTCGCCAGGCTTGGTTTTTGACGATGTGGGTCCGCGCGTCAATCGGCTAGCCGTTAGCAGCGACCATGTTGTGCACCGGTCGTGGCTCATTGGTGGAGTTCGCGGGATTTGCTACCCGTTGTTGGATCTACTATGTCTCGGGTGACGAGCAGTTAGCGACATTGGCGACCGTCCGTTCACCAAGGCAACTGTTCAAAGCCGCACGACTTCCAATCGAGCAAGAGTACATCCGTCCTCGTGGGTCAATTCCCATGGTTTGTTGCTTGACTACTCTGGCGCGTAGGGCATGGGCATACTTGACCTGTAGCGCTCCCTCTCCCCTGAGGTTGAGGTTGGCGACTGCGTCCTGTCCCAAGATGACATTGTCCATTGGGGTGGAGTAGAGTGGGATCCCGTTGGCATCGAGCTCTTGTGGTGCGATCAAGATCCGCAGCATCTACGAAGGAGGCGATCGGTGGGGTGGTGGTGGACCTCCGTACGCAGGTGCCCCGACTATCGGGCGACTACCACTTGGTGGCGCGTGGCAGCAGTGCTCCAGCTTGGTTGTGCGTGAGGGGTCCTGTTCGTTGTTGAAGTTTAGGGTGTGCCCCTGAACCGTGTGGTTGAGGCGGCTCCTAATGCAAGGTTGGTGATAGAGCGATAGCTCCCGCGCCATTTTCTGCTCAAGGCGAAAAAAATTGCACTTGGCATGCTCCCTGGTCTTCGCCACCTCCATCTATTTGTGGTGCTCCTCGACTTCCGTCGCCATTTTTGTCGACGGAAGGGGCGTGGTGAAGGGATATGGCGGCGCACTACTACCCGCCAAATAGATGGCGTTATAGCGATTGGGTCTGGCATGGGCCTCGTCGGGGGACTCCGATCTGGAGTCAGAGTCGATAATCCCGAGGATGGATGGATTCTCGAAATTGTAGGCATTGGAGACTCGTGTGATGGAGTCCACGTGCGGACTAGCGGTGATGGATCCGACGACCGAGGCAGGGGTCACTGAGTCGGTGTCATCATGGAGAGCCATATCGCTCCCGGATGCATCGCTAGCGGCCAGGTCGTGCTCGGAGGCAAGGAGGGTGATGGTGCGTACCTGCTCCTTTGAGAGTAGATCGCATGGAGGAGATTCGTTGGTGGTGCCGAGTATCGCTGCTTACGCTGGGTCAACGATGTTCGTGAACCCGACGAAGAGGTTGATGGTGTCAACTAGCATCACCGCGACCTGGGTGATAGGGCACGATGCCGGTATGTAGCTACTCGGTAGGATCTGGAGAAATCACTAGCAACCATGCAACCGGTGGTGATCGGCCAATCGATTAGAGTGCACGGTCTCGCTGCAGATCTCAGGCTTGAGTGGCCAAGCCCCACGGTGGGCTCTACTATCATGGGAATGGCCACAACGGTCTCTACCAGGGGCAGTGGTTGAATCGATTGGGGGCAAGAGTGAGTCGCTATCCGCGGGACGAGACTGAGGGCAGACACAAGGGTTTACCCAGGTTAGGCCCATGATGTCTACGCACTTCTATTCTTGTAGACAGCTGTTGGGCCTCCAAGTGCAGAGGTTTGTAGAACAGCGGGAAGATTTCCCTTAAGTGGACCACCCAAGGTTTATCGAACTCAGGGAGGAAGTGGTCAACGGTATTCCCTCTCAAGCAACCCTGCAATCAAGATACAAGTCTCTTGTGTCCCCAACAAACCTAATTCACTTGTCAGGTGTATAGGTGCACTAGTTCGGCGAACAGATTGTGAAATACAGGTGGTATGGATAGTTATAAGTGGTAACGGTGATAGAAAATAGCTTGATGGCGTGGAAAAGACTAAAGTAAAACTGAAATAAAGATAGAAGCAAGCAAACATGTAACAGATCTAATAGCAAACAGTGTTTCAGTGCTTAGAAACAAGGCCTAGGGATCATACTTTCACTAGTGAACACTCTCATATAATTATATTCTTCTTTATGATACTACGCTGAACTACTCTCCGGTTGGACACTCTAATCGTTGGTAGGGCTATAACAGCACACCTCAAAGTTCATCTTTCCCATCTAGATAACCCCACACTGTCACCTTGAGTACTAGATCGGTCCAACAAACACCACAATTTCATAAAGACATCCAACTCCAAATATAACTCATAACAAGTATTTGTATTCTCTAGCCTAAGTGTCACCATGGTGTGCACACTGTCAACTTCACACACATGGGGAGAGCAGAGATCTATTAAAGCACTTGAGTAGCAAGGTAGATTTACTTGATTACAAAGCTCATGATGACAATATGATCATGCATAGAGAGAGATGAACACATAGCTACCGGTAGAACCCTTAGCCTCGAGAGAGAACTACTCCCTCCTCATCATGGGAATCAGCAATGGTGATGGAGATGGTGGTGGAGATCAATGGAGATGGCTCTGGGGGCACTTCCCCGTCCCGGCAGGGTGCCGGAACAGAGACTTTTTGTCCCTCGAATCTCCCCTTCGGTGGCGGCGGCGCTACGGAACTTTTCGTGGCTGGAGGCTTGATGATTTAGGGTTTATGTATCGGGAGGCTTCTTATAGGCGAAGAGGCAAGGTCGGTGGGCGGCCAGGGGGCCCACACCACCTGGTGGCGCGGCTGGGGCTAGCCCGCACCACCACATGGTGTGGCCACCCTGTTGCCCCTCTCCGTCTCGTCTTCTAGCTATGTGAGTCTTCCGGTAAAATATCGACTTTGGCTTTTGTCCGGTCCAATTCCGAGAATATTGATTTTCTGACTTTCCTGGAACCAAAAACAGCAGAAAACAGGCAGCTGGCATTGTGGCTCTTATTAATAGGTTAGTCCAAGAAATCATATGAAAAGTACTCCAAAGTGTGGGCAAAACACAAGAAAGTGGATAAAACCAAGCATGGAACATCAAAAATTATAGATACATTTACAATGTATCAACATCCCCAAGCTTAACTCCTGCTCGTCCTCGAGTAGGTAAGTGATAAAAAGAAAGAATAATTTTTGAGGTGACATGCACCATCAAAGACTTGATCAAAGTATTTGTAAAACATTCAAAGCTAGGATCATAGTACTTCAATCAAAACATGAAAGACAAAGTTCTAGCAATAAGACAAAGAAACTATGATGCAACATGAAAAGGCACAAACAAAAGATTCATGAATAACAATGCTTTGCAAGACGTTTGTTTGTTTCACATAAAGAAAACATAGCATAATAGTATTCAGCTTGTCCCTCATAGAGTAGCAAATATAAATGCATAGGACACTGTCAAAGTTCATAAGAGTGACTAGATACAAATAGTTTAAAATAAGCAATATCAAGGTATGCGTCAATCAACTAGTCTTGGGACAATGCACATAGAACTAAGAATGGCCACTATGCTCTCAAAGTAGGTGCATAAAGGTAGAAGGTGGAGACTCAATATAATGGTGGAAGAAAGGCCTTTATAAAAGGAAGTAGGGATTCAAGTCTCATAAAGAGATTCCAAAAATTATGGTACTTATAGTTTTCAGCTCTCATTGCCCCTATCATAAGCATCTTTAAGGTGATTAAGGTTAAAGTGACACAACTAAGAGGATATGCTTGACAAGTTATAAACCGAAATCTCATGCCCCTTACTTACAAAGACCGATCCTCATGCTACTCAACTTTAGTCACAAGTAAGCTCTTGTCATCGTAAGTACATATGTATCATAAAGAATCGCCAACGGGGTACCCCTTGCACATGATACAGGAGCTATCCCATAATCAAAATGACAAGGCAAGCAGACAATGAGCATCTCAGCGATCTTTTTATTTTCTATTTGCATAGGTTTTTATTGAGGATGCTTCATAGAGTGCTCATTATGGTGATGATGCAAGTTTACACCATGATTAGGCATGTATTAGGCTAGCGGCCCAGGCGTTTCTCTAACACAGATACAAACTCCATGATCTTACAAGTTCCACTTTTATTTCACACCGCCGGGATCCGTAAGCAAAGAACATGATAGCAACGGGGTACAAAGTACAAGTGCAATGTTGAAAGCGTTCCCCATGATACATGGTTATGCTAATTTCATCTTATAAAGCGCAAGCATATACACAACAAAGAAGGACCCAATGGTTCAAGTTTATTAGATGCAAAAAAGTAAAGTGTGCCAGCAAGTTCGTGAGCGCTTTAATCACTAGTTTTCTCATAACAAGTTTAATTTGGAAGGTAAACAAAAGCATGAATATACTTGGAATAGCATAAGCTAGTAGGTAGGTATGGTGGACTCTTTGGAATAACTTGGTTTAGGGAGTTGGATGCATGAGCGGAACTCATACTTGGTTGTGGAGGCTAGCAAAAGACTGGGAGCGACAAACTAAGAGAGCAATAATGGCCATAATCATGCAAAGCGACAAAACATCATTGAACAAAGCATAAAGTGATACTAAAAGTTGAAAACTAAAGGATCATAAAGGCTATGGTGACTTGAGATAGTCATAACATGGTGTGAGCATGTGCCAAGTTAACCCAAATAGAGCATCAAAGGAGAATACCACTATACTATGCTTTAATATGCTAAAACAACGCATGATTCATCCAAGGCACATTAAGCAATCTCAATTGTTTATAACAACTCATGCTACAGCAAATAATACTAAGCATAAAGCCAAAACAATATCAAGCATGGCATGGCAAAGCATAGGCCACAGTCAAAAACAAGCTCTTTTTACCACTTAAGCATGAGCTTTCCTACTCTTTACCAATCCAAACCAAACTATTTGAAAACCAATGCATGAAAGAGGGGGTCCAACAAATTTATTCAGCAAACTAAGCAAACAAAAACCAAAAACTAAAACGAAGACGCTCCAAGAACAACATAACTGTGCATGAAACAATAAAAATAAAGTGTTTGGAAGAAACTAAAGGATTTTTATTGATGAAGAAGGGGATGCCTTAGGCATCCACAAGCTTTGACGCTTGTACTTCTTGGATATTTCTTGGGGTGACATGCGTGGCATCCCCAAGCTTGAGCTTTAATCCATCCTTCATCTCATTACTCATTCCTTCCATACACCTGAAATTTTTCCTCATAGAAAACTTCACACAATCTTTATTTACAACATTAGTGCACTCAAGATAATAGGTCTTTTAGGTTAAGTTACAACACCAATAAAACTTCCATTAAAACACAAGCTACAGCAGCACTTACCTCAAAAAGCTCAATTCCCCAAAAGAACTCAAAAAGGAACCAACAAGAAGCAAATGCAAATAATGGCAGAAATCTGTCAAAACAGACTAGCAGGTAAAGACGAATTTTTTCGAAGAACTTCTGTTGCTCAAATCAAAAAGTGTTGAACTAATGAAAGTTAGATAATAACCTTGGAAAGAAGCACAAAACTTCATGCCTCAAAAGGACATACAGAGATTTTACACAAATTTTTACGGTGAAGCACAGAAATCTGTTTCGGGGCAGCAACTTTCCCAATCATTACTTCTCTCTCATTAGAGGTTACTCTTGTCACAAAAAGCAAATAAAAAGGATAAGGAGCGGTTATTACTGAAGTAATAACTTCTAAGACTCATCTAAAACTTTTGGGTTATCTCCCAATAAGTACTTTTCTTTAACGCCTTTAAGTTAGGCATGATAGTTTGAGAAGATACTCACATAAGGAATATGAATTGAAGTAAAAGAGAGCATCAAGAAGCAAATTCAAAACACATTTAAGTCTAACCCACTTCCTATGCATAGGATTCTTGTGAAGAAACAAGTCATGAAAGCACAAAGCAACAAGCATAGTAAAGCAAAACAAGTGCAACTTCAAGACTTTCAACATAAAGAGGGGAAACTTAATATTGTTGAGATACATAAAACCATGTTTCACTCTCTCATAATAAATTTCAGTAGCGTCATGAATAAAAGTAACAATATAACTATCACAAGAAACATTCTTATCATGAGCCACATGCATAAAAGAATTAATACGCCCCACATAAACATAGTCATTCTTATTGATTGTAGTGGGAGCAAATTCAACAAAATAGCTATCATTATTATTTTCATCACCATAATCATCAAATATAGGAGGCATATTGTAATCATAATTGATTTCCTTCTCAATAGTAGGTGGACTGAAAATATCATATTCATCATTGCAATCATCATATATTGGAGGTATAGCATCATCATAAGCAATAGAATAGTTATCTTCCAAAGTGTGTTCACTTGTAAACATATCATCATTGGAAGGATCATGGATAGCACTAATAGTATAGCAATTATTAAAATCATCATTTTTAGAATTGGTACCGAAGAGATTATCAATATGAAAAGTAGTGTGCTTTTCCCAATCATGGTCACTACTATAGGTAATAGGCATAGGACATCATCGAGTTCAGACTCATCAAAAACTATAATAGGAGCAACATGCTTAGGGGAAAGTACTGTTTCCTCTCTCCTTTTACTCCTCCTCTTCTTCTTTTTCTTCTTCTCTTTAGGAGGGAGAGGCTCGAAAGGAAGCTTCTCCATATACCCTGGTACATTGTTAGAGACAATAGAAGAAACTTTGGAGGAATCCTCCTTTTCATTAATAAGACCAAAACACATATTAGTCATGTCATATTTTGGTAAGATCTCATCTTTTACAATATTTTGTATGTAAGTATTTGTGTGGGAATTATCAACACAATAAAGATGACAACCATGCATGACACTATTCATATCAAAAGCACCCATATCTACCAAAGAGGTTTTTCTTGATAACTCTTCACACCCCAAAAATAATGTAAGTTTATCATGCTGATTAGGAGTGATCATGTCATCACAATACAAACTTGCAGTACTCATTGGATTAGAAGGGCTATTATTATGGCCTGAGCACTGAAAATTGAAATGACCCACTTCAAAGCAAAGTTCACAAATAAAAGGATAAAGGGCACAAACTTTTTGACCAAGATCATTTAAAGCCCTATACCACATTCTAGTTTTTTCATTCATGTGGGTGATACAATATTCTTCTTCAATTTGATTATTATCACAAGGTCTATGTATTCCACAAAAATTAACATGCTTATAAGAAATAGTACTTTCAGAGGTTTGAGCATGTTTATTGCTATCATTAATAACAATTTCATTTTCCATGCAAGTGTCTTTATAAGGCTCATGATACATGTCCCATTTTTCTTTAGGAACATTAATATGAGAAGCAAAGGTTCTATAACAATCAACAAGAATTTGAGGATCAAGACCATATTTAGCACCAAGCTCTTGAAAATCAATAGTTTCAGCAAAAGACCTAATGCAATCATACTCATAGTTTATACCTGGTTCTTTACCTTTGTTGTTATCCCAATCTTCGGTATTGCTTTGAATTGTTTCAAGAAGATCCCACTTAGCTTTGACCTCCTTACTTGTGAAGGATCCCTCTAAACAAGTATCTAGATAGTCCTTGTAATGTCCTGAAAGCCTTGCATAGAAATTATTAATAACAATATTACTAGGGAGCTCATGAATGGGACATTTGAGAATTAGTGACTTCAGTCTCCCCCATGCTTGGGCAATACTTTCTCCATCATGTGGATGAAAATTATAAATTTAATTCCTATCTTTATGAATTTCATGAGGAGGATAAAATTTAGAGTAAAAGAGAGATTCAAGTTCCTTCCACTCCAAATGATGAGGATAATCTAGTAGCTCATACCACTCCCTTGCTTTGCCCTTGAGTGAAATAGGGAATAGCTTCCTCTTAACTTGGTTCATTGAAATACCTGCACACTTGAACAACTCGCATAATTCATGTATAAAGAGTAAATGATCACCAGGATGGACAGTTCCATCTCCAAAATAGCAGTTATTCATAACACATTCAACAATTTTTATAGGTATTTTAAAAGGGATGCTTTCAGTATGTGGATTTAAAATATCACAAGTATTATCAGAATTACCACATATGGGAGATAAAGTATCATCAGAGCAAATTTTCTTCTTTAAAGTTGGGGAATTAAAAAGATCATTTTCATAAAAACTAACTTCCCTAAGCTTATACGTTTCCATAACATTGGTAACAAAGGTGTTCGAAAGATTCATACTAATAACATTGCTATTAGCATGCAAAGAAAGTTCCATGGGTTTTTTAATTTTCTTTTCAGACAATTCATGTTCTAACTTAGGAAAAATACTAAAAATCTCTCTAATTTTGTTGTTGTTTTCCATTAAGCCTAACTAGTGAAAACAAGAAACATAAAGACAAAATTGCAGAATCTAAAGGAAATAACTTCGAGCACTCACACCGGAGGATGTGAGTACCTTTTACCTTACCTCCCCAGCAACTGCGCCAGAAAATAGGCGTTTGCCGTGGGAGGTCTTCTTCTTTAATCCTCCGGTGTGAATACCTTTTACCTTACCTCCCCGGCAACGGCGCCAGAAAATAGCTTGATGTCTACGCACTTCTATTCTTGTAGACAGCTGTTGGGCCTCCAAGTGCAGAGGTTTGTAGAACAGCAGCAAGTTTTCCCTTAAGTGGACCACCCAAGGTTTATCGAACTCAGGGAGGAAGTGGTCAAAGGTATTCCCTCTCAAGCAACCCTGCAATCAAGGTACAAGAAGTCTCTTGTGTCCCCAACACACCCAATACACTTGTCAGGTGTATAGGTGCACTAGTTCGGCGAAGAGATTGTGAAATACAAGTGGTATGGATAGTTATAAGTGGTAATGGTGATAGAAAATAGCTTGATGGCGTGGAAAAGACTAAAGTAAAACTGAAATAAAGATAGAAGTAAGAAAACATGTAACAGATCTAATAGCAAATGGTGTTTCAGTGCTTAGAAACAAGGCCTAGGGATCATACTTTCACTAGTGAACACTCTCATATAAATATATTCTTCTTTATGATACTACGCTGAACTACTCTCCGGTTGGACACTCTAATCGTTGGTAGGGCTATAACAGCACACCTCAAAGTTCATCTTTCCCATCTAGATAACCCCACACTGTCACCTTGAGTACTAGATCTGTCCAACAAACACCACAATTTCATAAAGACATCCAACTCCAAATATAATCCATAACAAGTATTTGTAATCTCTAGCCTAAGTGCCACCATGGTGTGCACACTGTCAACTTCACACACATGGGGAGAGCAGAGATCTATTAAAGCACTTGAGTAGCAAGGTAGATCTACTTGATTACAAAGCTCATGATCACAATATGATCATGCATAGAGAGAGAGATGAACACATAGCTACCGGTAGAACCCTTAGCCTCGAGAGAGAACTACTCCCCCCTCATCATGGGAATCAGCAATGGTGATGGAGATGGTGGTGCAGATCAATGGAGATGGCTCCGGGGGCACTTCCCCATCCCGGCAGGGTGCCAGAACAGAGACTTTCTGCCCCCCGAATCTCCCCTTCGGTGGCGGCGGCGCTGTGGGACTTTTCGTGGCTGGAGGCTTGATGATTTAGGGTTTATGCATCGGGAGGCTTCTTATAGGCGAAGAGGCAAGGTCGGTGGGCGGCCAGGGGGCCCACACCACCTGGTGGCGCGGCTAGGGCTAGCCCGCACCACCACATGGTGTGGCCACCCTGTGGACCCTCTCTGTCTCGTCTTCTGGCTCCGTGAGTCTTCTGGTAAAATATCGACTTTGGCTTTTGTCCAGTCCAATTCCAAGAATATTGATTTTCTGACTTTCCTGGAACCAAAAACAGCAAAAAACAGGCAGCTGGCACTGTGGCTCTTGTTAATAGGTTAGTCCAAGAAATCATATGAAAAGTACTCCAATGTGTGGGCAAAACAAAAGAAAGTGAATAAAACCAAGCATGGAACATCAAAAATTATAGATACATTTACAATGTATCAGCCCACCATAGGGTAAAGACCTACTTCTTGCTAGATTATATTGATTGCGAGTGGATTACAAGTTCGGCGAGCTTGGCGGCTAGGCAGCGAGTCACTTGGATGGGGTAGCTAATAACACGTAAGTATAACGAGTACCCTAGGAATGCTTATACAGGGTCACCTCACTAGGGTTTACAAGATTACAACCGAATCAGTTTAGGTTTCAGAGGGTTTTACCTAATCTGACTAGGCCTAACTAAAGTCTTTGGCCTTCAGCTTCCAATCCCCGGGCTCATTTGAAGTCTCCTTCTAGTCACCGTACCAGCATGCCCACTCTCCATGGTCCTGGGCTAGCTGAATCTCCCCTCTAGGCATACCCTGGTTGGCATATCCCTATCAGGGGTGTTACAGGTATTCCGATGAGGACAAGGACGAGGAGGAGGAGGAGGCACCTTCCAAGTAGCATGCGTCGGGGGAGAAGCGCATGCAGGAACTGCCGGAGCAGAGCATGCATACGTCATGGGTGGAGAATGCGCCTGTTGCGCAACACGAGTGGCCGATGGTCAACGACGACGACGACAAACCGGAGGAGTAGCCTGTGGTCAACGACGACGATGATGATCCGGAGGTGGAGACCTCTAATAGTAAGAGTCGCCCCTCGGATGATGGTGCGAGGAAGAAGAAGAAGTGATCGGTAGTACTAGTTAGTAGTAGTATAATTTTAATTATATGTTGTTAAAGTTTCTGGGTGAGCTTTTGGGATGATGGATCGATGTATTAAACTAGGTGCTTTTGGGATGATGGATGGATGTATTAAACTAGGTTCTTTTGGGATGATGGATGGATGTAGTAAACTGGGTGCTTTTGGGATTACAGTGGTAATCAAGAATATATATGAAGTTTACTTAATTAGTAGTTCATGTTATCCATATTTTTATCTTATGATATGAAATGTTAGTGGCAAGACTTCAATATATGTAGTGCCTAGTTTGATTTGAAGTGTTAGTGATGCTAGTTTTCATTTGAAAATGCACTTTTTTGTATACAACATCAATTTGGTGACAGCCGTCCACCCGAAGTGTCTGGATTTGGGAGTCCGGGTTTAGGTAAGTTTTGTATACATCATAAATTTGGTGACACTTTTTTAATACTTTTTATGAATTATATATTTATCTATTGTATTTGTTATTTAACCTTCTAATAAAATAGTAAAACATAGATACGGCTGTCCAGAATGTTCTATGGCAGTAGGTATGTCTAAACTTGTATACGGGTGGTCTGGATACGGCTGGAATTTCAGAAATCGAGTTTCCATGGAAAAAATTCAAAGATTTTTAGGACTATAAAAAATGTATGATTATTTGCATAATTTGAGTATATAACCTTAGGAAAAATAGTAAAATCCGAAACGCACATTCTAAATGGAACTTGTTTCACAAAAGTGATCATCTTCTAGGAATGTCATTGCTTTAGAGGGCAAACTCCCATGCTTCGGAACACCGAAACCATGTTTTGTACAAATTGGACTCCTTTTTTATTGGGATTGTGTATCTGCACCCCACTTGAACTAATAATGACTAATACGATTTTTTATTGTCCAAATAATAATTTACTCATTTCCACACATTTTCAAGAGAAAATAAAAAATACATATATTTGTCAAAAAATCTAGATTTTTTGCATGCACTCACATTTTAAGGTTTTTAAACTTGTGACAAATTGTAAAAGACGATATGACTATCCTAATCGATGAAAGAAGTATGGATGTATTTAAAAATTCAAACCCTTCGCACCCAGATTGCCCATTTTACTGCGCGCCTATCCCCACCTGCACTATATGCCCGCATGGGTTGAGACCTGCATTCAAAAATTCCCAATTTACAGCCACCCCTGTCGTTCAATCATCCCCCTTCTTGCAGATCCTCCATTTACATCGGAGATGGCAGTGGAATCCGACTCGAGCCACGACAGGGCTAGTCAGACAAGAGTGAACATGGCGATGGTGCCCCTTTTGGCAGAAGTATACTCCCCGCGATGTCGGCCTGCCGCCTGCCAAAGGGGTGGTACCTTGACCTGAGTGGTGTCCCTGTTCCACCGCCACTGAGGAGTATCATGGCCCACGCTGTTGAGGTTGCCCTCCGCCATGTGCACTTGTCATCAGCGCTATGGGTGGACCCTAGATAAGGCTCTCATGCACCGTATTGGGCCGAGATTTTCAAGGAGGAGCACGAATCCATGTGCCACTCTGCCGGCCACGGCGAAGCGCAGGCGCGCTGGAACATGGTGAAGCGCAGGCGCGCTGGAACATGGCGAAGCGCCAGCGACTCTAGGCCCAAGTCGCTGCCGATGACGCCAAGGTGGATCCTGAGGAGGACAGCGACCCCATGGAGGAGGAGGAGGACACCAAGACCAGCGTAGATTCTCTCGAGGTCGAGACGTCGCCACCGCCGCACGAGCTCGATGACGAGCCAGAGTGGCCAGGCACCATGGCCGCGCATGGTGCATCATTAGAGGTCAGCCACACCAATGCCATCAAGTCAGAGCCTACCGAGTCAAACAGCTCCGGCTCCGTTGACTGGGAGGAGGTCGAGGCATACGCAGATTAGCTAAAATGTGGCCTATGTTTAATCTAGATACTCAGTTATTAATTCGTAGTAAAACTATGTAATCTAGAGATCAATATGTGGCCTCTATTTAAATTTATGTGAATTTCTAGTTATGTTTGACCTCTATTTAATTTTCTGTGACTTTCTAGTTATGTTTGTCCTCTGTTTATATTTATGTAACTTTCTAATTGAATTTGACCTCTGTACATTTGTTTAGATAAAAAGAAACATTTTCGGACCATTTGTAAATATACGGACTGCCCGCACATTTCTATTTGGAGGGTAAACATTTGGGTATATTCCCTCCAGCCCCGCTCAAATCCCTACCATCCACCCTCCTCCACTCAAAACTTTCCCCTCTCGCCGTGATGCCCCTTCCCTGCCAGATTTATCGTCCCTCCCCTCTCTCCTTCCCTGCCGGATTTTCTACCCATGCTCAGGCCCCTCCCGCTGGACACATCCATCTCTCCATTATGCCAGACATGTCCTCTCTTCCGGTGCACCCTCCGCCCCTCCCCCACCCCATCCCCATCGTGGTGGCCCTCCGGAACACCAGCCCCCCACGCCCCTTCCCACCGGCGCCTGCCCCCTGAAGATATGGTGTTCTCTCTTCTTCCCTTGCTTTTCTTTATTTAGTATAATGCATAGCAAGATTCTTCTCTAGAGTTGTTCCTTCTTTATTTAGTATTGTGGTATTTTGACAGTGGGTTTTGACTTGCTATATAATATTGCTGAAATAATTCAAAATACTTTGCTACCAAACAGATGGCATGTATAGATGACTACTTTTTTATTTAGATTCCACTTATTTAATCGGGTCCTTAATTATTTAGTAATAGAGATAGCAAAGTTCTTGTACCTAGGTATTGGTATATAATATTTAGGCTGGTCATACTAGAGAGTGACATACATATGTTACTACTAGACTAGTAACATGCATATGTTACTTTGCACTATGATCAGCCTTATTATTATATCCATAGCTGATAGTGTCATAACATATAGATCATCATATAGGCTTGTCATAATAGGAATTCATACACTAGTATCATGTGTATGATGCTAGTTATGACACTCCCAGTCTAGCTAGCTTAGTAGAAGATAGTGAGAAATTTATACATACTAGCTAGGATGTCCATAGTGTATAATACTAGCTAGGATGTCCATAGTGGGAGCGACACAGCCGCTATCATACAATCATGTTTGTAAACATGACTATATAATATTAATTGTGACGGTCCCACAATGTTTACTCTAGTAAAATATTATACTATATATAGTGTATTATAATTTTTCAGTTTCCACTTACTAGTAATGTACTCTCATATTTAGTCAGGAATTATTGTATGTATAGAGTTTTACCTTGTTTACTGAAAGAAACAGAAAGGTATTCCTGAACTAACTCAAGTTGTACTAGATTTTTGGAAAATAATTCAATTAGCTTTATTTTGTGCAGCTTCAATGTTGCCCTGTTTGCATGAGCATTGAGGGACCATGCATGTAGAAGAATCACCCTAGCTAATTTTTCTACTAACTATACATGTGGGGACTGAAGATACAAGGGTATGTACATAGTGTAGAGTTAAATGAATTATTTCTATTGATAGCATACAAAGAATTTGCAAAACTTTTAGTCTGTTGTTTATGAATTGCTGCACTGCATCAAAGAAATGGCTGCAGTTTTTTCAGTATGTTCCTTGCTATGTCAGAAAGCAGTTAAAAGAAATGATTCCTCATTACGAGATGTGTATCGTGACACCGGATGGATATTTGTATTTCTTTGAACTGCTCAAAGAAAAGGACAAGACAATGATATGGGGTGAGTCATGTGATAATTTTATCATTCACTACTATATCTTCTCCCATGATTATATTATTGTGTATTTGTATGGTGACTAAGGGGGTGTTTGTTTGCGCTTTTAGCAGCTTTCCAGTGGAAAAAGCCTGAAAAACGAACCAAACAGCTCGCTGCGTGTTGGGATTTTGCCGAAGTACTTCTATGAAACAGGCGAACGATGCTTCCCTTAGCTTCCCGTACCTTTGCCCTTTAGCGAGTGAAACGTTTTCGCAATTGGACATATTGTTGAGCTAATATAACAATACAATGCCACCCTGATTGTCAGCGCAAAAATTCCCCACGCACCCATCGTGAGTGCCACCACTCTCGCTCACCAGCTACTCCCGCTCGCCTCCTTCCCGCTGTTGGACCTCCTCCTCTCCGCCGAATCTTCCCTCCGCCGGAGCTCCTCATTGGCACCGAAACTTCCCGCCACCAGACCTCGTACCTGCCGCCGGACCCCGTCCTCACAGGGCCCCATGCCGGCCAGCAACCACCGGACCTCCTCCCCGCCACCGGACCTCGCATTCCCCCGTGCCGTCCTCACATGCCCCCGCGTCGGCCAGCAACCACCAGACTGCCCTGCCACCGGAGCTCCTCATCGACACCGAAAATCCCCGCAGCCAGACCTCCTCCCCACTACCGGACCCTGTGCTTGCATGGCCCCGCGCCGGCCAACAACCACTAGACCTCCTCCCCGCCGTCGGATGTCAATACCCAGATTTTTAAGTCCAGATGCCCGTTATGCCGTACATCGCAATTCCAGAATTACCATTTTTGAGAGACATAACAGAATTGGTACCACAGTACATCTTCCATTACAAACCATACTAGTCTTACAAATAAAGGATCTCATGATCCAGTCTTAATACAATCAAAGCAGCGGAAAGTAAATGTAGTAGGGCTCCATCTTCAGGGTCACATGCAATGCTGATGATGGGAGATGATCCTAGTTGTCATAGACCTCCTGTTGTCCATCTTCCGGGTAGTCTTGCTCGTAGTATGGCCATGCGAATAGCTAGGGACAAATCCATGAGTACTCTTTAAATACTCGCAAACTACTACTAACATAGGTAAGTTAAAACCAGTAGGAATCTTACGCTCTAGGTTTTTTTTGCAAAAAGCCAGGTTTATTCCATAAGAACTTAAGAGTAAAGACCTAATTTTAGTTTCCTACATCACTTAAGTGGGAACTTAGATTTCATGAGTACTCTGTTGTGGTCAAGTCAAGGTCATTTTTCAAGTCAAAAGTCATTTTGAAAACATCTCACAACGGAACAATATGGCTACTCCAACTGTCCATAACCACGGACGCAGCTATTCGAATAGTTTGACACTCTACAGAGGTGGTACACTTTCACCACAAAATTCGATACATCCGTCAGGTATAACCCTGAATCATCATACTTGGTATGCGGATAATCAATCCTAACCTTTCAATTACATACCCTAGTATAGGCACCTCCCCTATGAGCTTGGCCTCCCAACCATGGCCAACTGCCATCCCGAGAAATGCATAGGTGGACATTCATATTCACGAGGTAGCATCAGCTCAACGTCTTCTGCAAGGGAACCCATACTAAGACATATGAACTTCCAGTTAAGCCCTACCCATCTCAAGTATTGCGGTTGTATGGTAAAATTGAAATGGTATTGCATCCGAACCCAACCATCAGTTTTTTTTATCAAAGTCAAGGCTCAAGCCTCATTCAGTTTCATCATCAACCCATTGTGTTACATAACACATGTAAAAACTTTTCAATAGAATGAATCATCATTTCAAGGTTTTCATAATCATTTTCACCAAGTGTTCCCTTCTAAAGTGATCAATTTTTAGTTTTAGCACTAGCCACTAGTATTGACTGTATCACTATTAAGGGGGTGCTAATCAAGTATAAGTACCCAATGCTAGTTCTATGATCTTGGTGGTATCCATCCTATTTTCCACTAATCACAATTCATTAACTAAGTAAGAAACTTTAGTAAAATGGAAAGTAAAGCTTGCATATAAAACTGGGATTGGTATAATCAAAATTGCACAACCAAGCATGCATGGTGCATCTTGCATAGGCTATCTAGCATAGTGGGCTTGTATGGATAGCTAGCATAGTTTAGCTTGCCTTGAGCAGCGCAGTTGTTGAAGTTCTCTTCCTCTTCTTCGAAGTATTCCTCCTTGTCGTATCCTGGGTCGGTACTAGCGTCTATAAATACATTCAATATACACAATCACCAAACAATACTTAACTACTTCTATTTAGCACACATGGCTCACACTAGATGATCTAGCATCATCTCTATCATCACATGAAATATTTACACTTTCTTATTTTTCTTATTTTGGAATAGTAATTTCTACTCATTGAAAACACTTAAGATTTAATATCCTCTAATTGAAATATGGGATCATGTTGACACATGTCATCACCACATATTTTAATACTTGGGAAAGTGTGTTAAAGTGGTGGCCATATATTACAAGATTTAATATTACTATTTAATAATATTAAAGTGGCTAGAAAAGCCTATATAGCATCCTTTTAATACTAGTCCATGTAAAACCAAATCTTTTTACATATTCATGTAGAGCATGGAAAATGTGATTTTTGAGAGTTGGAATCAACTCAAAAGCATTCATGGTTGATTTTATAGAAATGTTTGAAGTGGTAAAAGTCTATGTCTTGTTATTTTTAGTATAGGTGATCTATAATTTCAAATGGTTTGAATCCAACGGGAGTGATTATATATTTTTAATACCTTTCTAACAAAATTGAAATCATGCATTTTGGTTCAGTACATCTCTTTGAATTGAATTTTGAATTTACTGGCAGAATAGGGTTTTAAACTAAATAGACATATTCTATTTGAATTTCTAGGCTCTGCGTAGGAAAAGAAATGGGCCGACTCAACTGCACAGCGCGCGCAGCGGGTTACTGACAGGTTGGTCCTACGCGTCAGTGGCTCTATCTAACTGAAACGGTATCAGCAAATCTCAGCGCTACGATTAGAACAAGATCTATGGCTGAGGTTCATCGTCTACGTCGTGGTGCTCCGGTGAGATTCTAAACCTAGCGGCACGGTGGGGGTCGCTGGGGGCTTACCAGGGGTCCAGCTAGGTCCGGTGATGGGGGTGAACGGGCTGATCGACAATGGCGAGGTGATTGGCAGTCGCGGCGGCTCCTGGGGTGGCTCCAATCGACGGCTCCCTTTCTTCACTGCAGCGGCTTGCTCCGGTCAAATTCTGGCGGGATGGTGCTTGCCTTGCTCCGGGAAGAGGTCTCGGGTGTTTTTGAGAGAGAGGGGAGTGAGATGGTGTGCCGTTTGAGGTCTGGGTGGCTCCTATTTATACACCGGCGTTGGAGGAAGGGCAGCATGGTCGGGCTCATCGGCGACGCTGCTACAGGTCACAATAGGCATGGCGGATGGCATGGGTCGACGCGATGGACTGCGGCGATTGTCACGTGCGTAGTGGCACGACAAGGGACGGTCTCAGTCGGTCGGGCAACGTCGGCGCTCTGTTCGGGTACGACGGTGTTCGTCATCGAGTACGGTGGTCACGCGGCGCGCAACGACGAATGATCATGTATGGGAGGTGGCTGGTGACGCGGCGGATGCGGGTACGAGCGGAGAGAGCGAGGCAGCTTCGGCGCTCCGTCGTGCTCTCGGCATGGCAGAGACTTAAATGGGCGCGATTGTTCTAGCTTCTCCACTTCTCGCTGTTGGTCAAGGGGTGGATAGAAAGGGGCGGTGAGGTCACGACTACTCGCTAGATATCATGGGAGAGGGCAGTGTGGCGTGTGGCGTCTTGTCCATGGTCAACCGGCATGACATGCTCGGTACGGTGGCACTGGTCACTGTGGCGAGTGGTGTTGCTCCATTGCACGGCCAAGTACTAGGAGTGATCGTGGGCTGGCTATGGAGTCGAATTGGGTACAAAGGTGATCAATTGATTGATCAAAACAGTAGATAGTTGTTGAATTTGTACTCTATCTGCTAAGTGTTTGACTAAATGGCCGCATGAGTTTAATATTTGAATTATTCAATGATTTTTGGTGGGTGAGCTGGTCACATACTTGGTAGTCTTTGGTTGCTAGGAATTGTCAAGAGGTGGTCTGAGTGGTTTTTGAAAAATGATGATCTATGTACCTACACTTGATTAAATTTTGAATTTCCTCTCAAATAGATTTAAAAATAGTTTTTGTAAGTTTGTAGAGTTTCCTTGGGTTCATTTTTACCTGGTCTAGCAAGGGGTGAAAAGAATTAGAATTATTTCTATTGGAAATCTTTTACTAGTGATGGCCAAAGTAGACTAGTGGTTAACTTTGGCCAAAGTGACCATATGATCATATGCTTCACAATTGGTCTTCTTTTTATTTGATTTTGCTTGGAAAAGATCTAGAGGATGTGGTAATCATCTTTAAACTAATCCTTATCATTTATAGCAATCAAACATGGAAAATGCAATCATTCATGTTTTAATGGAAGTCACTCATGCATTCCTATAGAGTTTAATCATAAAAGTTTCTGTTAATCCTAAACTTTGGTGATTAGAACTTGATAATCTTGTTAGTATTTTTGAGGTGTTACACCGGACCTCCTCATCGACGCCGAATCTCCCCGCCACCAGACCTCCTCCCCGTCGTTTGACCTCCTTCCTGATTTGGTATTCGGAATTACAATTTCGCTGATGATGTGGTACTGTTGTAATGTTGTACAATTTCTTGATGTGCTGCTGCTCGAAAATCTGAGCTTACTTGCTGCTATGTGTTGCTCTTTCTAAAATTTTGGACAAAGCTATATGTGATTTATGATATTTTATAGTAACGTATGTGATTTATACACTTAAATGGTAAAATATACGTGTTATCTAAATTACGGGGGTATTCTAGACAATTCCTTAGCACACAGCTAGACAGCCAGCCAAGTTGACAAATAGTGGAACTCAGAAAAGCAGCTTCCCCTGCATAGCAGCTTTCTCTGCACAGCAGCACAGCCAGCCACAGCCGGCCAGCCACAGCCTAAACAAACATGCCCTAAGAATTCTTCAACACTATTGTATATAACAAACTTGGTAGTAAGAAAACACTTTCTGAAAAGCCAAGTTAGTTCATATATACTCTATGTGTAAAATTTCATGTGCACGTTTGTATGTTGTGATATATTATACTCCCTCTGTCCCAAAATGTAAGGCGCCTAAGCTTTACCAAAAGTCAACATCTTCTAAGTTTGACCAAGTTTATACAAAAAAATATGAGTATCTATAATATCAAATGGATATTTTGAGAAACTATACTTTCTGGTGAATCTATTGATATTGATTTAGTATCTTGAATGTTTATATTTTTATATATAAATTTGGTCAAACTTAAAATATCTTGACTTTAGACTAAAGCTTAGGCGCCTTACATTTTGGAACGGAGAGAGTACTAACTCTAAATGTATGGTACAGATGGGGAAATCAATGTGAAAATATATCGCTTTCCATACATGGTAACTAAATAAATCAATCATAATCTGAGAAGTATTTTTGATTGAAACATATGGTTTCTTCAGAACTACAAGTTAGTATTGTACTTCTTATAAACTGAGAAAGTGTTGGACTAATGCTGTATTTGCAGGAGGTGATGAAATCCTTAATTCGGTGATAAAACATTCATCAATGCCACTCTCATCCATCGATAAAGTTGGTGTCATTGCTTTTGTCAGAGAAAACTATACTCATATCAGCCCAATTGTCGTCCATACATCGACGGAGAAAAACATTGGGCGTAAAACACTTGTAAGTGGTAACAAAAATAAATTTAGTTTTACCTCACATATTTTTTCTATATGCGACACTAGCTAACATAATGTTCATTACATTGCAGAAGTTAACAGTGGTTTTATGAGACAATGTGACCTCCCCTTGTCAGCAAAAGTTTGGTTGCACGGCGGTGTGATATGCTTGTGTTCTCCAATTGGTCTCATGATAAAGAAGGCGGATTAATCATGGAGAAGACCACCTGACATGATTTTGTTTACGACAGGGGTTACAAAGTCGATGAGGTAGTCATGTTCTGCATCACAAAGTCTGAGCAAAAAAGTAGCTTCAATATGTGCTTCTCAAGAGTTTGACATTCAACTTGCTTCCTTATATGTAAAGAGCAAGATATATGAAGAATTCAGTCCTAGTTAGCTACTTTGTCCTTTATTTTGTTACTGCACTAATATAACTACAAGCACTAGAAAATCTACTTAATTAAGTTTTCTTTAGTTCAATTATGTGTTATTTGTAATGCGTTTCAATAGTAATTTGATGAAATGAAGCATATGTGCAAAAGCCACCCGGAGTCTCTGAGTTTTATACCGGAGGCGCCGGGCACGAAAACGTAAACCCTGACCAGACCGAGAAATTCGGACGCTCCGGTCTAGCGGAGATGGCTTATATTTCTAACCGTTTCCTAATACCTGGAGTAGGTTCATATAGGCGATCGTCTTCCAGGCCGCCGACGGTTCATTATTTAAACCGTCTACGTAAATCATATTAACAAAGATGGCCCTTTATATGAACCATTTGTTGTATACTATCGGAGACGGTTCGACGAACCGCTTCAGAAGGCGATTTATCAACAACTGTCTCCGAGAGTAGGAAGCCAAAATCGTCGCCCTCCCATGGTGGAAAACCATCGCTGGAAGTTGATTCTATTGTAGTGAACATTACTCAATATTAACACAAAAATCCATAGATTTCACTCCAAATGCAAGATCTAGGGTTTTAACATTTTTGCCGAAATACCACCAAATTACACAGATCTATTTGGACCAAATCAAGGGAAGCGAGAGAGAATACCTCTTGAGACAAGGGGAGTCGAAATCTATGAAGAAATGCAACCAATTTGGAAGGATTGGAGGAGAGCAAGAGTTGGGGTTGAAACAGAGAGAGAGGGACCAGGGTCGAACAGGTATGAGTGGAGGGCTGGGAGGTGGGCGCGCGACGGTTTTCTTAGTTAAGGGGCATGGCGCCCCCGCCCAAAGCGCCGTGGTCATTGGCATGGCACCCTGACAAAAAGCTCCAAACTGTTGAAATAAATTGCCTAGCCCTTTCCATCAGTTCGGACTATTGGTTGTGTTGGCTGGTGCATGCAATTCAATATGGTATTAGAGCAGGAGGTCCTAGGATCAAATTCTGGCCAATGCAAAAATAAAACAAAATATTACGGCTCCCAAACATACATCACAATAGGCCAAAGGGCGAAAGATGTAGGGTGAGTGTTGAAATAAATTACCTAGCCCTTTTCATAAGTTCGGACTATTGGTTTCGTTAGCTATTGCATGCAATTTAATACAAACATAAAAGGGCCTACGACCGTTGTTGACCGCCACAACGTACGAGACCATGCCGTTTTTTACCGGAGCACCGTAGGTAGCATGACGTTTTTCACGGGGACGTCATGCTACTAATCATAGAGCTTTTCTATAGAGCGCCATGTGAATAGATTAGACAGTGAAATCTTCTTATAAGCAGGTTATTTTGTGGTGTTTAGGTTAATTATATGATTTTTGTCTTGGTTGAAAGAGGTAAAAAAACAATGTTTGAGAGGATATAATTGGAGTAAAATCCACCGATACTACTTGAACTTGGCGCCTATTTTCAATACGATCATCGACCTTACGAATACGCGATTTACGGTCATTATACACGACAACCGTCTCATTATGGTCACTGGCCCTCTGTACAACGGTGTATTCACCGACGTGACACTGCGTGGACCCGTTTGTTAGTCTCGTAAACACTCAATAGAGATTATTTTTTAATAACAAAAATCTAAGGGCCAAACTGAGAAAATGTCAAGGCCAAACCGACCCTAGGGTCCCACCTGGCAGCCCCTTGTCATCCCAGTCCACCCCATCCCCTACCTCCCGCCTGATGCCCTGGTGAAATCGACAAAGCGACGACGCGACACTGGAGTCTGGATGAGGCTGGGGAGTGGGGCCGACGACGGGGCTCCCTGGATGGTGACGCTGGAGTGCCGGAGAAAGCAATGAAGGGGCGGGGATTCGGGTCGGAGGCGGCTGGGAGGTGGATCCTGGGTGGCGGCGTTCACTCCGGCGGCAGACTAGAGGTAGCGCGGTGGTCAAAGCAGTGAAGAGGTAGTAGGGATTCAGGCGAAGGCGGCTGTGGGGTGGATCCCGGGCGGCATCGGCGTTCACGCCGGTGGCAGACCGGAGGTAGTGTGGTGGCCCATGAGGGCAAAGGAAGGTCGTTGGGGAGGTGGTAGTTCGCGGTGGTTGGGGGATTCCGGGGCCGGCGGCGCCAATCCAGGTCGGCGGCGGCCGGAGCCATGCCAGCGACGAGAGGCCTGGCCTGCGACAGGATCCGGGGAGACGTTCAGTCGTGGGTTCGTGGCATATGGGGGGAGAGAGGAGGAAGGTGGTATCTGACACTGGCAGGTGGTTCCTACCCGCCATTCTGACCAGTAGACCTTGCCTGTTAGTCTCTAGGCTATGAATAGGAAAGCAATATTTAGGGAGGGCTTTTTTGCAAAAGAAAACACAACTTAGACCGGTCAACGCTCAGCCACGTCAGCGAATACGCTGCTGTACAGAGGGCCAGTGACCTTAATAAGACGGTCGCCGTATATAATGACCGTAAATCGTATATTCTTAAGGTTGATGACCGTATTAAAAATACGCCAAGTTTAGGTACTATCGATGGATTTTCCTCATATAATTGGGTATGGAGTACAGCTTTTCTCCTGACACAGCAACAGCCGGCACCCCGAGTTGTAGACTACTCTGGCGGCCTGGCCCAAAACCAATCATCTTCTATCCTAAAATCCCACGGCCACCGGATAACATAGCCACCGCCCCTCTGCCTGTTCCTCACTCGAAGCACCGAGCAGAGGCAGAAGAGAATGGCGTCCTTGGTCCAGCACGTCGCGGGGCTCGCGTGCCCGCCACTCTCCGGCGCGTCGCGCCGTCCAGGGGCGCCGGTGCGGCCGTCCGCGCTGGTCTGTGGGACGTACGTGCTGAGCAAGGATGAGAAGGAGCGGGAGCGGATGCGCACGCTGTTCGACGAAGCCTCCGAGCGCTGCCGCACCGCGCCTATGGAGGGCATCACCTTCTCCCCTGAGGACCTCGAATCTGCCGTTGAGACCACCGACATCGACACTGACATCGGCTCGCTCGTAATCCCCCTGTCTCTTTTATTTTGCTCGCTCGTTTGATGTTTGAACAGATAGCAATGTGTACTAGTCAATTGGATATCCGTAGTGAGTGGATTGCGAGAGTAGGCCAATGAGCACATTTTTTCTTATAGCTGGTTTTAGATCGTTCAGAAGTTTATGTGGTACAGAAAATGTGTCATATTCCTTACTGCTAGTGGCTTTACGAAGTTCCATTTTGCATTACTTATTGCCGTGTTATATTTCTAGTGTTTCCTGTCACCTAGGGTAAAAATAGGATGTTCAAATCTCTTCTGGAGTAGGTTGGGTGTATTAGTTTCCCATTTCTGATATGTTCTTAATGGCCAGTTGTATTATGTAACCTAGGAACAACAGTGTCATTATTGTTTGTTCATTGGTTTCTGAAGAGAAGTACTAATGTTAGGCTCTTACGTCAAATGGAAATATAGTACAACATCCTGATTATTTTTTTTGGAAAAGGGGGAGTACCCCGGGCTCTGCATCGGTTGATGCACACAACCTTTTATTAAAAGTCTTATCATTCAGAACCTTGGAGTAACTTTAAAAATATCCGATTATGTTCTAAACTCAACAATATTTCCAGTTACTGATAAATTGCTGCGTAGTATTGAACAATGTAGACCCAACTATTAATTAAACTATAACATTTACCGTCAACGAATCAGCTTTGCCTATATTGTTTGTGACAGACGCAAATGGACAAGCAAAATAAAGTTTTGTTAGTGCTGGATTTGCGTCTCCCCATTTATTTTACTGGTCCAATTCTCCTTTTACCATATTTTACTCTGTATGTTGTTTTTGTAACATGCCACTTCTTTTTGGCTATGCTATAAGAACTCTTAATTAGCTTGAGAAATTTTGCATTTCACTGTTCTTATCTAAAGAGTGATTACATGCTTCTGATGACTACAGATTAAAGGAACTGTTTTCATGACCACTTCAAATGGTGCATTTATTGACATCCAATCAAAGGCTACTGCTTTCTTGCCTATAGATGAGGCATGCCTTCTCGATATTGACCATATAGAGGAGGCAGGCATCCGTCCGGGTTTAGTGGAACAGTTCATGATAATCGATGAGAACCCCAATGATGAAACTTTGATTCTGAGCTTACAATCCATTCAGCAAGACCTTGCCTGGGAAAGGTGCAGGCAGCTTCAGGCAGAAGATGTTGTTATCACGGGCAAAGTGAGTGAAATACTTGCAGAAAAATCTATTTCCATGCTATTACCATTGTGTGCTAGTCCTTGAATAACTTTACGGTCGAAATTCCAAACTAAATATTTTTCAGCATTCATCCTCTTTCCCTTGTCTGTATTGGTCAAATCAGACTTGCCCTTTTGAATGTCTGCCTGGCAACAGCAGCAATTCTTCTTTAGAAAATGTGTATCAGTTCAGTGCCTATTTATAGTGCAAATTCATTTTGAGTATAACCTCAGTCAATAATACCTATATTCGGGTAGTTAACTTGTTATTACTTGTGATCGCTTACTTATAAATCAATTAGATAAACTGCAGATCCCATAATAATAATCTGACAGTTCATGTGTTTATTGAATTGTTACATTTAGCTAGTTTGCTGATGTGTGACAGCTAATTGACTCTTAAACTTTTGAGCAGCTTTGCTGACAAAATGGCAATGGTTAGCTTTTCTCAACAGCTTTCCTGATTTCTCTTATTGTTGTTTCTGCAAATCCCGTTATCCTGATTCTGCCCACTTGTCTTTATGTTGTTACTTTGTATGTACATCTGATGTCGCCTGAGATACTGTGGCACTGTTTAAAGTTTTCTTGGGCAAATTTTTGCAGTGCTGGTTTAGTTTTGGCAGCTTTATTTGTCTGTTCAGTTTGCGATGTTGTCCTGCAGGTGATTGGTGGCAATAAAGGAGGTGTGGTGGCTCTCGTAGAGGGCCTTAAGGCATTTGTTCCATTTTCACAAGTGTCATCGGTTGGTTTGCTATCCTACTAGAAATCTTTGTTGCATCCTATGGTTTTGTTGCATGGCATGGGCTGTCTTTCACCTATTCAATCCTAATATACTATGGTTGAGTTTTCAATTGTTCCACCTTAGACAAGTTGTTACCTATTTCACGAATGCTTGACTTTGATCATTTGATCAGAAAACAACTGCTGAAGAGCTGCTTGACAAAGAACTGCCTCTGAAGTTTGTGGAGGTCGACGAGGAACAAGGCAGACTTGTCCTCAGTAATCGCAAGGCAATGGCAGACAGCCAAGCCCAGCTTGGTATTGGTTCAGTTGTCTTGGGAACTGTTGAGAGCCTAAAACCTTATGGTGCCTTTATCGATATTGGTGGAATCAATGGACTTTTGCATGTCAGCCAGATTAGTCATGACCGTGTTGCAGATATCTCGACAGTTCTGCAACCAGGAGATACCCTGAAGGTATTACCATCTTGTGACTTGCAAATTGTGTCATACTTGTTGTTTCTAGAGCTAAGGCTTGGGGACTTTCTGTGTTATTAGGTTATGATACTAAGCCATGACCGTGAAAGGGGCCGGGTTAGCCTTTCTACAAAGAAGCTTGAGCCAACACCTGGTGACATGATTCGTAACCCCAAGCTTGTTTTTGAGAAGGTAAGTAACAGAGGCATTATGTGTCCATCTGAATATGTTGTAACAAACAGACTGACATGGTGGTTTATCTCGCCGAATTTAGGCCGATGAGATGGCACAGATATTCAGGCAGAGAATAGCTCAAGCGGAGGCAATGGCTCGCGCCGACATGTTAAGATTCCAGCCAGAGGTACTGCTATAATCTTTTTTGTGAAGACTGCACTCTGACGAAATGCAGTCTATTTAGTTTCACTCTGCAGACACTAGAGTAACATACCACTTGATTAATTTTGCTGTCTCCGACGAAATGCAGTCTATGTAATTTCAGTTTGCAGACACTAGAGTAACAACTTGATTAATTTTGCCGTCTCCGGCGAAATGCAGTCTATGTGATTTCAGTTTGCAGACACTAGAGTAACATACCAGTTGATTAATTTCGCTGTCTTCATTTGTTGCCTCTTCACAGAGTGGATTGTCTCTCAGTTCCGAGGGCATCTTAGGTCCGTTGTCATCAGACGCACCACAGGACGAAGGAGAGTCAGCGGACGAATAGATTCAGTAGCAAGAGTTCAGCTATTTCCTGAGATGCTTGGTAGTTCATCTTTTCATTTTTTGTTTTGTTTGTGAATGCATATGATGAAGACAATATCATATATTCAGATAATTTTCCATCGGCAACCTGTATCATTGTGTATGAAATGTAAGGTGCTGAAAAAGGGCTGAAAAGAAATGGAGGTTACGTCCCTTTTGTAAAGCTGTCCAATTGAAAGGGTGTGCGGGTACAGTCAGTCACCCTAGGCCCAAGTGCACATTGGCCACAACCCCATTAGCACATTGTCTTCCTGCACATGTGTTCCATAAAAGAACGTTGCTGCTTCACCAAATGAGTCCCGGAAAGAGAGCAGGGCGAGAGATCGAGAACCCTATCACTTTTGTAACTTCGGAGGTTGACAAATGGCAGCGGATAAACCTGTTTTGATGGAGAAAGTTGTGCCCGGAGCCACAGGAACAAGTATTGAAATGCTTCTCAAAAACCGTTTGCTTTGCTTGTGTGTTCCCCTTGCCCCTTTTGTTCAAACATGTCAAGCTGCCAAACCTCACATGTTCCACCGATAGCGCCCTCCACTATTTTTTACATGCAAAACTTCACATGGTCTCGATTTCTTCTCCCTACAGCTAGCCTGCCTGAGAGACGGTGCCGTCAACTCTGCCCAGTAGTTTTCTTCAGGACGCCTTCACATTCTCTATGCTGTCAGGTTCGATTTAACCAGCAGAATCACGCTCGATCGAACGCGCGTACCGAAGAACCACCTAATTAAGCATCTTCATGATGACCTGAGTATGGAGTTAAGCCACCAAACTAATGTAGGATACCAGTTAGCTTCCCATGAGTGTTAGTCCCTTTCTTTGCGTGTGCATGCGTCTTTCCGAAACCCGTTTACACACTGCAAATTATAAACCCAGTTTCAATCAGTAGGATCAATTATAAGTGCTTTTCCCCCAGCATGCATGGTATCGTCAGGTGGACCAACTGTTCATGCACATTGGCCGATTGCACGCCGCCGGTGCGTCGTCGATCGGGTCTCCGCCGTTAGTGGGGTTTGGAATTTTCATAAGGAGATAAAGCTTTCGCGTGCAACTTGCATACCGTGCAGGTGCAGGTGCAGCGAGCGCGGGAGAGACGAAGTTGACGACGACGCGGAAAGCAACGGGCGCAGGGGCTCGATCTGCCTCTGCGTCGATCAGTCGCAGTGGAGTTGTAAGGTGAGCTATGCGCATCAATTAGCTGTTACAAATAATGGGCTAAATCTTTGGCCCACTTAAGACTTCAGATTTCCATCAATCTCAAAACTCATATGTGTGGAGGCTTATACATGTGGACAGATCACATATGACTGCAGGAGTAGTGGGAGATAAGTTTAGTCCCATATGAAATTATGAAAAGTTGGAAAAGACTTGGTAAGTGAGTGAGAAGAAAAGTGATACACGCGCGCTCCTCCCCCGAGCTTATTTATGTTGCTCAATAAAGTTAGTCGGTTCGGGTCACTCCCGAATTATGGGCTATCTGTAGCAGATCCGAACATGCGCCAACATGGATTCGGCCCACGTTGTACCCATTAGGGTTTTTCCCGAGCTGCTCCACATTGTACCGGTTAGGGTTTTTCCTGAGTTTCTCTACAGAAAGTTCGAAGGGTTTCCGCCGCACACACATCAAAGCACCATCAGGGTTTGCCACCTCTCTGCTTGCGCCGCCACCGTAGTCTACTCCATCCTGAGCGATGGCGTGCACCGGCGAACGGGAGAGCAGGTATTCGGAACAACTCGCCTTTGGGATCATCTATGGGAGAGGGCGAATATGATTTTTGGGAAGCGCTCTGTGCGACTACTCACGATCTACATCACGGCTCGTCTACCCAAGGCGGTTGCGGGCAGGCTTTGCTTTCACCGTCGACTATCTACTGCAACCATGGCTGCTTCACCTGCAACCGATCAGTACGCACACCGTGATCCCATATGTTGTTATACTATGTATGCTATTGCGGATGCTCTGCTACTGTTATGTTGATTCAATACATCTAGTGTGTTAGAGTTTAACGTGATCATATCTACTGTAGCCATGCTTTATATTCTGAAATTAAACATGAAAATATTGTCTAATTACCCAACATCAACTTAAAAACCCACTTGCATGTCCTCCGTGGCTTCGTCAGGGATCACTGGCTGACTAATGGTTGTAGCACATTTGGTGTTTGACTGATCACATTGATGCTTGTGTGATAGTTAGGACTTGAGAGGAATGGAGAGCACATTGACCTGGAGATGGCTGATCAACCAAAGAGAATTAGGTATCATGGCACGATAACATGACACATGGACCATCGGTGAGATCGCCATGGACAGGCATATATGCATATAAGTCGATCACCGAACGATCGAGAAATATGCAGTACAGTCTAAGCAAGGAACCAATCACACCCACACACACACACACTGGCCGAGTTCTTCTTTGCTTGACGATGTTTCCTCCTACATTTCAGCATGCATGCTCAAATAGTAGTAGATTAATGCATGTGGCGAAGTTCAAAAAGGGGGACGCGGGAGTCAGTCTAGCTGCCGAATTCTGCAGCCGAAACAGGCGAACCCGGACAAGTCTGCGCTAAGACAAGAAGTCCTGGATCGAGCGCTGGGAGAGAAATTCTTTTTGGTTCCTTGCAGTCACCTTTTGAACTCGAATGTCAAACGACACAAGCACTGATGGATCGATCGATCGATCGGGCGCAGCAGCGCAAGTGCCGACCGATCCGTCACCGTCGACGGCTTTCTGCCCCCACTAGCCGATACAGATCGGTACGCAGCTAGGTAGACATACACGTACACGCGCTGCCACATTTTTCGATCCAGTTGAACACCACGATCGCGGCCGCCCCTTTATGCGCCGGTCAATTCCCAGCCGTATTAATCTTACCGCCGGCCGTATCATTGCTGGTGGCACACGGGCCACGCAAATGCATGTACATTGCGTACAGGTAGATACATCATATACTCCCTCTGTCCTAAAAAAAGATGTCACAAATTTGTCTAAATTCAGATGTATTTATACACTAAATTATGTCTAGATACAACCGGATTTTGACAAATCTATTTCATCTTTTTTTTTAGGACGGAGGGAATATATAGATAAATGGACAGAGACGTGTAGATAGATATAGCGGCGATGGAGCTAACTATCTTGGTGATCACGACGACGTACGTACGTACTCGATCGAGAGCAACTACACATGGACCGCCGCCACATAGCATTAGCGGCAAGCAATTTTGCAGTGATCTGATTCGCGCCACTCGCGCGCGCCTCTTTTGCTCGTAGTTGACCTTGACGAGAGCGAGTGGCACCGCAACACGTCGCGCGCGCGATTGATATCGTACGTACACCGTTGGTGCGGCATACGGGACGAGACGTCGCGGGACACAGTACACGGCCTAGATAGGCCGAGGGCTAGTCTACTGCAGAGGTACGCGCGCGGTGAGTGCACGCACGTCGCTCGTCCAAGTTGCAGCCGCGCGCTATGGGCTAGTGCTCGCACGAACGTGGTATGCGCTAGTGCACGGCGCACGAGAGTGACACGCGATCCAGTGTTCGCCCAGGCAGAACACGGCTGCGCGTTCGTGCATGCACACCTCGTTGCCATTACGCTGCGTCCAATTTAAACGGCTTAGGGCATGAGCAGTGGTTCAGACGGCTGCCGTCTGTAACATTTATCTATGTCAGCTATAGACTCCAATCTAGACACTTTATACAACAAGGCTATCTTTTCACGTGTCCGTACAAGATAAAAGGCCGACGATAGGCAACGGGTTTTACGGCAACAGTCCGTCGATATATTTACAGACAGACTCGACCGTTTTCCCTTTTCTCTCTCCAACACGTCATTTAGGTTCCTACGATGGACCGACTTACAGACGGCTGATTGGACCCTATTGTACATGCTCTTATAGCCATAGTAGCAGACAACCAGCCAGCCAGGGCAGTACTACTAAGTACTAGCTTGTTTTTTCTTTCTGAACGTGGAAGATAGAGCTAGCTTGTTGAACACTACTTGTTCTTGTGATAGCAACATAGGAAGTGGTGCAGCGTGCAGGCAGGAAGATATGGGTAAGCGGAAAGCGTGCGTGCGGAATGCGTGATGCGTACGTGCACTGGCGCGCAGCCGGCGGGGGGCATGGCACAAGCTAAGGCCAAACGGTCACGCCTTTCTTGTAGGCAGCGAGCTAGAGGCACAGGCAAAGCAACGACAGACAGCGGCAAGCAGCCAGACAGAGCAAGGGAACCAAACCCAGGGCTCGATGCGCTAGCTTCCAAGCCAGGGCTCCCTGTGGTGGCTGTCCAGGCGTGCGTGCGTGCATGCAGCTTCCGGTGCAGTGCCAATGTGCCCTAGTGGCTAGTGCAATGTATAATTTGATCTTTCTCCATCCCATACTTTCCTCCGATGCTGCTGCTGCTTATTCCTATCCATTAGTATTGGTTCACCCATCGATCGGTCACTGCCGAGCTTTTGAGTAGGTAGAATCCATAGATAGGTCCCCCGTTTAATCTGCTTGGATTGCATTTGCTGCCGGTGGTGATGGATCCCTGTGTCACGAGTGACGGCAACCCAGCAGTGTATCGCGCGCGGATAAGCTGCCTGGCTGAAGCGATCGACGTACTAGTATTCGTTAGTGTTCAGTTGCCAGTATTTCTACTGTTCAGCTCGGGAGATATTTTTACATACATGCTGCGGGAGAGCCGATAAAGAGGGCGTATCTGATCATGTAGGAACTGTTACTGAAGTGAAGTGAGAAATATCTAGACAATTAGTGATCATAACTGTTTGTAGTAATACACATAAATACTATCCAACACTACTAGCTAGGTAGCTCAGTGCTAGTGCCTAGTGCTCGCGATTATTGGAATGGTCAGTATGCATCTGCGCATCGTCCATGCAGATTAGTACTACTATATAGACAGTTCAAGATCACAGGGCACCACTAGCGCTATTGTATTCCTCCTGATAATTTAAATAACTGCTGATATTGCCCACGAGCGATTGTTAATCACCGGTCAGTTCTTGTGGCTTCTTCAATGCACTGTTAAGTTTGACCACGATGATCGATGCTGGTTAATTAACAAAGTTTCGACAGACGCCGTGCTCCATTTTTCTAGCCTCGGCAATAAGCAGAAACATTCTAGAACTTCCACCTTCTTCTCTCTGTACTTTAGAAGCACGGACATCAGAGGCATGTACTATTATGCAGTAAGCATGAGTCAAACTGATGTATCAACTCAATAATTTGTTCTCCAGGTCAGCTGGTTCTAGTGGTGCCTTCTGCGTATATTCAACATTTGACCCTCCTAGTACAAATATTCATCGTCCAATTGATCTTGTTTATGTCACAAGTTGAAAATAGCGTGCCCTCAGGAGGCTATACTGTTCAACGTACTGTTCGTGTCTTCTATGCAGTGGGAGCGAGGGTTCAACACACTGTTGTGTCTTGTCTGTAATGGTAGTGAGACAAGGCGAAAATGCTCCCATAAAACTAAGAATCTAGCTATATATTCTGGAAAATGTGCTTTCTGTCCCATTCCATGCTACTAGGCGGCACTTGGCTCTACTACTTAACTAGGGACGTCTTGAATTTTCATTCTTCAGATGATAGGACCTTTATTTTCAAGACTTTGTAATAATCAATTTTGTGGGTGGTGCGTATTTTTGGTGCAATGACCGGGAGAGTAATTGCTGTTAGAGTATATTTGTATATTGTAGTTTTCCCATATGTTAGGGGGCTTCCTGTATATTTGCACCTATACATGTACTATATATTCTGGCATTTGGCCCTCTGGTAATACCAGATCTATTACCCTAACATGGTATCAGAGCCGTAAGCCTTTTGTTTTCTCTCGCCGCCGCCGCCGCCGCCCGCCCCGGCACCTCGCCGCCGCGCCCGGCCGCCGCCGCCGCTGTCCTGCCGCCGCCGGCCGCCGACGCCTCCCGCCGCCGCCGCCCGCCCCGGCACCTCGCCGCCGCGCCCGGCCGCCGCCGCCGCTGTCCTGCCGCCGCCGGCCGCCTCCGCCGCCGACACCTCCCGCCGCCGCCGCCGCCCGCCTCGGCACCTCACCGCCGCGTCCGGCCGCCGCCGCCGCCATCACGCCGTCGCCGGCCACCTCCGCCGCCGCCGCCTCCTCTCCCTCGCCCCGTCGCCGCCGGCCGCCCCCGCCGTCGACCCGGCCGCCGCCCGTTGCCGGCCGTCGCCGCCGTTGTTGTAGCCTCCTCTCCCTCGCCCGCTGCCGGCCGCCGCCGCCGCTGCCGACCCACCCCGGCCGCCGCCGCCCAGTGTTCTGATCCGGTTCTAGTTCGGATCTAGTTCAAAAAATAAGGAGCTATGTCTTCCTCGTCGGGCTATGTTGCGATTCCTCGCTGCCCGGTGCTTTTTGATGGCGCGAATTATCCTGATTTCGCTGCCTTCATGCGCGTCCATATGCACGGACTTCGTCTTTGGGGTGTGCTTTCTGGTGAGGTCTCCTGTCCACCGCGCCCCGTTCTGCCTCCGGCGCCTATTGCACCACCACCCGTTGCCCTTGACCCCGATGCTACTCAGGCGGTCAAGGATGCAACCCAGAGTGCTGATGATTCTGCTCGGGCTGATTATGAGCGCCAGGTTCAGGAGCATTCTACTGCTACTGCGACCTACCGACTGGATCTGGCTGACTACACTCAATGGATAGATGAGGATGCTCGTGCTGCTGCTGTTCTCACTTCCAGTGTTCTGCCTCAGTATGCTGCTGAGTTCATGGGTCTTCCCACTGCTGCTGCTCAGTGGGCTTTTCTTCGTCAGCGCTATCAGCCGTCTGGAGATGCTCTTTATCTGTCTGTGGTTCGTCAGGAGCATGATCTTAAGAAGGGTGATTCCACTATTGATGAGTTCTATACTCAGAGTGCTGCTATTTGGCGTCAGCTTGACTCTCTTCGTACAACTGTGTGTAACACCTGTCCCTGCTATCTGATTGTGCGCGCGGATCTGGAGTTTCAGCGCGTCTTTGAGTTCTTGTCGCGGCTCCGCAAGGAGTTTGAGCCGCGTCGTGCCCAGCTGCTTGCCCGTGGTCGTGTTCCGCTCTCTGAGGTACTGGCTGAGCTTCGTGTTGAGGAGACTCGTCTTTGTGGTGCTGGTCTTCTTGAGGTTCCATCTGTTCTTGCTGCTCGTGGTCTCCCCATGCCGCCGGCTTCGTCGCGGTCTCTAGCACCGCCGCTACTCTCTGCTCCGCCGGCCCAGGGTCAGAGTCAGCCTCAGCACCCCTGTGGTTCTCGTCCTTCCTGCGCCCACTGTGGCAAGCTTGGCCACGATATCTCTGGCTGCTGGACGAGGGATCCCCGCTTACGTCAGCAGTACCTTGCTCGTCGGCAGGCTGGCTCTTCAGGATCTTCTGCCGTTGCTTCTGGACCTCCTGTTGGTGCACTGTCTGATCAGGATATTATCTGTGGTCTTCGTAGTCCGCTCGCTACTACAGGCTCTTCCTCGTCGGGTACTGCTGGTTATGTGCCTACCTCTTCTGGCACCGCGCGGCCATCACCTTCTACACAGCCAGGTATGTCATCCCCGTGGTATCTGGATTCTAGAGCTTCTTTTCATATGACTTTTGTGTCTTCTATTATTTCTGCTCTTCACTCTCTTATTTCTCCTGTTCGTGTTATCACGGCTGATGGTACCTCTCTTCTTGTTTCCAGTCGAGGCACCCTCTCTACTTCCTCTTTCTATGTTCCTGATGTTTCTCATGTTCCCAGTCTTAAGATGAACCTTTTCTCTGCTAGTCAGCTTACTGATTCTGGTTGTGTCATTCTTGATGCTGATTCTTGTGCTATTCAGGATCTTCGTACACAGGCTCTGGTTGGAGCTGGCCCTCGCAGTCTTGAGTCTCCGGGGCTAAGGGAGTTAGACTGGCTTCGCGTTCCTTCTGCTGACACTTCCTCTGTCAGTTCTCCTGCGGTTGCTGCTTCTGTCACCGGCTCGTTTCAGCAGTGGCATCATCGGCTGGGTCATCTTTGTGGCTCCCGTTTATCGTCATTAGTTTGTCGTGGTCTTATGGGGTCTGTCTTAGGAGATGTGTCTTTACATTCGTGTCAGTGTTGTAGGTTAGGCAAACAGATTCAGCTTCCCTATCCTACTAGTGTGTCTGTATCTCAGCGACCTTTTGACTTAGTTCACTCTGATGTTTGGGGTCCAGCTCCCTTTGCTTCAAAAGGGGGCCATCGATACTATATTTTGTTCATTGATGATTTTTTACGGTACACCTGATTGTTTTTTATGCGCTCTCGCAATGAGGTGCTTGCTATTTATCAGCGATTTGTGGCCATGGTTCGTACTCAGTATTCCACTCCTATTCGTGTGTTTCATGCTGATTCTGTAGGAGAGCATATCTCCTACCACCTGCGTGGCATTCTTGCTGAGCAGGGCACCCTTGCTCAGTTCTCGTGTCCCGGCGCCCATGCTCAAAATGGTGTCGCCGAGCGTAAGCATCGTCATATTCTTGAGACTACCCGTGCTATGATGATTGCTTCCTCTCTTCCGCCGCATTTCTGGGCTGAGGCTATCGCTATGTCGACTTACCTCATTAACATCCAGCCTTCTGCTGCTCTTCAGGGTGGCATTCCTCTCGAGCGTCTCTCTGGTACCTGTCCAGACTACTCGACTCTTCGTTTATTTGGTTGCGTTTGCTATGTCCTTCTCCCTCCTCGCGAACGCACCAAACTGACCGCTCAGTCTGTTGAGTGTGTCTTTCTTGGCTACAGTGATGAGCATAAGGGCTATCGCTGTTGGGACCCCGTTGGTTGTCGGATGCGCATCTCTCGTGATGTCACGTTCGATGAGACGCGTCCTTTCTATCTTCGCCCCACCTCTGGTACTTACCCAACGGATGATCTCTTTTTTTTTTCCTGATACACCTTCCGCTGACCCTTCTCCTCCATCTCCCCCTTCTGATGCGCCTCCTTTGGTTTCGGTGCCATCCTCTCCTCCGTCTAGTTCCCCTAGTTCTCCCTGTTCTTCGGCTTCGGACCCTTCCTCCGCTGTTCCTTCTTCCTCCTCTTCGGATGAGTCATCTTCCGCGGATGAGCTTCCTTCTTCACGGCCTGTTCGTCAGCGTCGTGCTCCAGACTGTTACTCTCCTAGTCAGTATGGTCTCTCTATCGTCTCCGAGCCAACTTCCTATCGGGATGCCGCGTGTCATCCTGAATGGGAGCTTGCCATGGCTGAGGAGATCGCTGCGCTTGAGCGCACTGGCACCTGGGATCTTGTTTCTCCCCCTTCTGGTGTTCGTCCTATCACGTGTAAGTGGGTCTATAAAATTAAGACCCGCTCTGATGGATCTCTTGAGCGCTATAAAGCGCGTCTTGTGGCTCGTGGTTTTCAGCAGGAACACAACCATGATTATGATGAAACTTTTGCCCCTGTGGCCCATATGACCACTGTGCGTACTCTTCTTGCTGTTGCTTCTGTTCGACGCTGGTCTGTGTTCTAGCTTGATGTTCAGAATGCTTTTCTTAATGGCGAGTTGAGTGAGGAGGTTTATATGCAGCCTCCTCCTGGGTATTCTGTTCCAGATGAGATGGTTTGTCATCTTCGACGTTCTCTTTATGGCCTGAAACTGGCCCCTCGTGCCTGGTTTGAGCGCTGTGTCTCTGTGGTGACTGCTGCTGGTTTCTCTCCTAGTTCTCATGATCCAGCGCTTTTTTTTCACACTTCTCCTCGTGGACGCACTCTTCTCCTTCTCTATGTTGATATATGATCATTACCGGTGATGATCCTGAGTATATTTCCTTTGTCAAGGCTCGTCTCCGTGATCAGTTTCTTATGACTGATCTTGGTCCTCTTGGCTACTTTCTTGGGATTGAGGTTTCCTCCACTTCTGATGGCTTTTCTATCTCTCAGGAAAAGTATATTCAGGATCTTCTTGCTCGGGCTGCTCTTGCGGATGAGCGCACCATTGAGACTCCTATGGAGCTTAATGTTAAGCTTCGTCCTACTGATGGTGATCCTCTTCCCGATCCCACTCGTTATCGCTATCTTGTTGGGAGTCTTGTTTATCTTGATGTCACTCGTCCTGATATCTCTTATCCTGTTCATATTCTGAGCCAGTTTGTCTCAGCTCCTACCACTGTTCACTACAGTCATCTCCTCCGTGTCCTTCGTTATCTTCGTGGCATGATTACTTGTCGCCTTTTCTTGCCTCGTTCTAGCTCTCTCCAGCTCCAGTGCTACTCGGATGCTACGTGGGCGAATGATCGTATGGATCATCGTTCACTTTCTGCTTACTGTGTGTTTCTTGGTGGTTCGCTTGTTGCTTGGAAGACGAAGAAACGGGTAGCGGTTTCCCGTTCGAGTGTTAAGGCTGAGCTGCGGGCTATGGCTTCGGTGACCGCTGAGGTGACCTGGTTACGGTGGTTGCTTGCAGATTTTGGGGTCTCTGTTACGACACCGACTCCACTTTTGTCAGACAGTACAGGTGTTATCAGTATTGCACGTGTCCGGTCAAGCATGAGCTGACCAAGCATAGTGGTGTTGATGCTTTTTATACACGTGCTCAGGTGCAGGATCAGGTTGTTGTGCTCCATTATGTGCCTTTAGACTTGTAGTTGGCAGATTTCTTTACAAAGGCACAAACCCGCGCACAGCATGATTTCTTACTCTCCAAACTCAGTGTTGTGGATCCACCATGAGTTTGAGAGGGGGGGTGTTAGAGTATATTTGTGTATTTTAGTTTCTCCATATGTTAGGGGCTTTCTGTATATTTGCACCTATATATGTACTATATATTCTGGCCTTTGGCCCTTTGGTAATACAGGCATCTATTACCCTAACTGGAGTGACATGTGTGCAAAATCATCACCACAGCAAGCGTAGTGCTTATGATTGGAGGGCAAAATATATATGTCTAGTCTTGAAAGTTATATTGAGTTCACAAAGATATATTTTTTCCATTTTGTGAAGTCAAATAGAACTCTCGTGAATTTTTTATTTTTTGCAAGAAAAATGGACTAGTTGAACCAGCTAACAAAATAGGGATAGATAGAGATGAAAGTAATTAGGTATGTCCTAAAACCTAGGTTCAAGAATACTCACATATCGATCATTAGATTCTTGTTTATACTTCCATATAGTTCATTTAAAAAAAAATGCAATTCTTCTCAGATTATCGCACTAGCTATGCAAAGTACGGTTTGTATCTATCCGTTAGGCCACATGCGCAACGTTCAAATCAAACATGTGAAATGTGGTTTTTAATATAGGACGGTTTTATTAAACTGAAAACTTTGCATCCCGGTCGATAACAAACATAGAGAGTTCAACATGACCTCTACATATCCAGCATACACAATACATGCGAACTAGATTCTTTTTTGGAACAAATACACACTAGATAAGATGTGAGTTTCTGCTGGCTAGATGCTTTAGGCATGAGCCGGCATGTTCAAACTGATTCTAGTTGTTTCTTGTGCGTTGCTTCTAGAAGCCCATTGCATGCATGCTCATGCCTCAGTATTCTAGTCACATTGGGTTGACACGAACACTCCTAGAAAATAGAAATCGGCTCATATATATATAAAGAAGCAGTATACATCATGATCAAGCTAGCGAACTAAAGTGTCGTTTTATTTGTACTAGCATCGATGATGCATCTGGCAGGTCCCTAACTCCAGACCCAACAAGTCAACACATGGCCATGTAGTACCAAATACCACAATGTGCTAACTTGATCAGTCCCACACATGCTGATGCAGCCCTAAACCCTTTGTCTATCCGTTGATTATTTTTTGACCCTGGCGCGCGCGCGCACTTGGATAACCGTTTTCCTTTGACCAGAGGTCCCTCGGAGTGTTGAGAAAATTCTGACGCTACGTCTTCGACCGGGGTCGGGTCCAAGGCCTGGGCCCCGCGCCCCACATTCCAAAATGCTGTGTCAGGTCGGTACGTGCCAATGAGCTAGCGTGGATATTATTAAAGGGAGTGCCTAGATCTCAGGCGTCCGAGAACTTCTTAGGTCTAAGTCGCTGATGTCATTCTAATATTTGTGCTAATTCTCAGTTACAACCTAGTTGTAACTCATAAGATTTATACTAATTCTCAGTTGCAACTAGGTTGCAACTCATTAAATTCTCAGTTACATCCTAGTTGCAACTCATGAGTAACTTTCACTTTGCACGAATCACGAGGTAAATCGAACGGTGAAAGAGGCGACTGAGACCTAATAAGTTCTCAGGCGCCTGAGAACTAGCAAAACCGATTATTAAACTAGGGTTAAGCTAGTTGTGTATGACTCCACGCACACAGTCGAAGGGTTGTCTCGAAAAAACGAAGAAGTGAAATTTGTTAGTTCTTTTGTTTTCCTAGGTGCTAGATCTAGCGAGTTGTAGACTAACTCTCTAATGAACACTCAACATCGGTTTAGGTGTTTTACCATCGGTCTTCGTTGCCGAGGATGAAGTCGACATGGGGTCGACGGAGTGGTGGCGGCGGCGAGGTGGCACTTCCCGCCGCTACAGCGCTAGCCCGATCGGAGGCTCTAGGATTTAGGGTGTTCGGTGGGGTGAGTGGGCACGACGAACCTTGGCGTTCGTGCCCCCGGCCCCCACCTCTTTTATGTGCGCTGCGCGACGGGGGCCTACTAACGACGGTAACGTTGGGCGTCCACGATTAGGGCGCGAGACCGAGTCGGACGTCCGTTGGGACGACCATGGAGATCAAACTAACATTCTCCCCCTTGATCTCATCTTCCATTCAACTTATACTTTTGTACCCATTTCATCACAGATCAGCATACAGAGCATGTCTCATCATAATGGTTAGTTACGCACCATAGATTCAACAGCCACTATACACCTCTCTATTTTGAAATAGACTCTTGTTCTTAGGCCCTTAATATCCAGGTATCATAGGCTTTCCCTTAAACCCATGCCGGCTAAGTGTTCTCTGAACACACTGGGTGGTAAGTCTTTTGTGAGCGGATCCGCGAGCATTTCTTTTGTACTTATATGCTCCAAACTTATGGTATGATCCTGGATTCTTTCTTTCACAACATAAAACTTAATGTTAATGTGTTTGGCAGCAACACTTGACTTATTGTTGTGAGCATAGAATACTGCTGGTTCATTGTCGCAGTACATTCTGAGTGGTCTTTGAATGCTGTCCACCACTCTTAACCCGGGTACAAACTTCTTTAACCAGTTTGCCTGCCCCGTGGCCTCGTAACATGCTACATACTCAGCTACCATCGTGGACGATGCCGTGATGGTTTGCTTGGAGCTTTTCCACGATATAGCTCCACCTGCGAGAGTAAATATGTATCCTGACGTGGATTTTCTTTCATCTATATCTCCCGCATAGTCTGCATCTGAATACCCTTCTATCTCAAGGGAATCAGATCTTCTATATGTTAACATGAGGCCTTTTGTGCCTTTTGCATAACGCAAAGCCTTCTTTACCATATTCCAATGTTCTATTCCTGGATTACTTTGAAATCTGCCAAGTACCCCGGTAACAAAAGCTAAGTCAGGGCGTGTACATACTTGAGCATACATCAAGCTTCCGATAGCAGAAGCATATGGAACCGCTTTTATTTGATCGATGTCATATTGGTTCCTGGGACATTGAAAATTTCCAAACTATCACCCTTGACTATAGGAGCAGGCGTAGGATTACTCGCATGCATACTATAGTTCTTCGGGATCTTCTCTAAGTATGCCTTCTGCGATAGCCCTAAGACCCCTTTTTCTCTATCTCGGAGAATCTTAATTCCTAGAACGAATGAAGCTTCACCGAGATCTTTCATATCAAAGTTCGAGGACAAGAAATTCTTTGTTTCCAATAGTAGGCTAACATCACTACTTGCAAGTAGAATGTCATCCACATACAGGATAAGGAAAATGAATTTCCTATTCTGAAACTTTGCATATACGCAATTGTCCTCTTCATTCTCATCGAAACCAAACTTTCTTATTGGTTCATGGAACTTTAAGTACCATTGCCTAGAGGCCTGTTTTAATCCATAAATGGATTTTGTCAGGGGGATGATCCCCAGGTACACCAACTGAATAAGAAACAAGACAGTCGGATCGCGTCCGGCTGACCAGATGCAGCCGGACAGGGCAAGACAGGCCGGCCATCCCCCGGTAGCCGGATCAGCAAGAGGCAGCCGGATACGGCGACGTAGCCGGACTCAATCAATGGGATAGGGCGACGTGTGTATCAGTGCACGGTACGCCCTGTACGGCTACAAGACCGGCAACTACTCGGCCATACCGAAGACTTTGCGTGGGTGACGCGGGAACATTGGCTGGTGCTGACGACAGGCTCGCACGGCGTCCACTGTGCCTACGACAGCCATACTGCTCGTACTCCGACAGGACAAGCCATACGGGACACTACAGATGACTAGCCGGCTGGGACCCGCCTATGGGGCCTGCCAGTCGGACTAGCCAGTGAGACCTTTGCCTCTCTGCCTATATAAGGAGAGGCAAGGCCTCAGTAGAAAGGGTTGGTCTTATAGCATTTAAGGCAGTAGCTAGCGTATACAGCTCGAGGAGCACTTGTAGTTCTGGTACTCCACATAGTCATATCCGGTAGGAGTAGGGGCTTTACCTCACCACGAGGGCCCCGAACCTGGGTACTTCTTGCGTCCCGCTACGCTCGCTTGTATCCAATCCCGCCTGCGGACGTCGTCGATAGCTTCCCTGCTAGTCCCCACACCTCTATCTAACCTCCTCAGGTACTGCCGTTCCCAATACAATGACAGATTTCTTCAGACGACATCCCATACGTTCTTTTCTTTCCACAACAAAACCCTTGGGTTGTGCCATGTAAACCTTTTCTTCTAGGTCTCCATTTAGGAAAGCCGTCTTTACATCCATCTGATGCAATTCTAAATCATAGTGTGCCACTAAAGCCATTACGATTCTAAAAGAATCCTTACTTGAGACTGGAGAAAATGTCTCATTGTAATCTATTTCCTCTCTTTGGGTGAAGCCTTTAGCAACAAGTCGTGCTTTATATCTTTCAATATTCCCTCTAGAGTCACATTTTGTTTTGTAGACCCATTTACAGCCTACTGTTTTGGCTCCTTTAGGAATTTCTTCTAAATCCCAGACTTTGTTACTACTCATGGATCTCATTTCATCCTCCATGGCTTCAAGCCACTTCGATGAGTGAGCACCTTTGATGGCTTCTTCAAATGTGGTGGGATCACCCTCCATCTGAACTTCTTCACTAACATAGACTTCAAAATCGTTGGGAATAGCTGGCTTTCTAGTTCTTTGAGACCTTCTAAGTGTCTCGCCTTCTGGCACATTCTCTGTATGGGGCTGTTGCAGCTCTCCCTCTTGTGTGACAACGGGGTCTTCATTTTCATTCATTGTTGCCACAGGAGAACTAACAACATGTGTCACATCGACATTTTTCTGTGTCGGTGCAGCAGCAGGTATCGAGAAAAACGGTTCCTGAATTATCGGAGTGGGTGCATGCACCCGCTTCTCCTTAAGGTTGATTTCTCGCGATACCGTGCTCCCCCTGATCATCTGATCCTCCAGAAACACAGCGTGTCTCGTTTCCACAAACTTAGTAAATCTGTCTAGACAATAGAAACGATAACCTTTTGACTTGTCTGGATAGCCAATGAAATGGCAACTTACTGTTTTAGGATCTAACTTCCCAAGGTTTGGGTTGAAGAGCTTAGCCTCAGCTGGACAGCCCTACACTCGCAAATAATTGAGTGAAGGTTCGCGACTAGTCCATAACTCATATGGTGTTTTAGACACCGACTTAATAGGAACTCGATTAAGTATGTGAATGGCGGTTTTTAACGCCTCCATCCACAAGACAACCGGTAAGGTGGAGTAACTTAACATGCTTCTTACCATATCCATCGAGGTACGGTTACGTCTTTCAACTACTCCATTCTGCTGAGGCTCGCCCGGCATTGAATACTGGGCTACTATACCATGTTCATGTAGAAACCTTGCAAAGGGTCCAGGAACCTGGCCATATGGGGTGTGCCGACCGTAGTATTCGCCTCCATGATCGGACCTTACTACTTTAATTATTAAGCTATGCTGATTTTCAACTTCAGCCTTAAATATCTTAAATTTATCCAATGCTTCAGAACGCTCTCTAATTGGATAAATATAACCATAACGCGAATAATCATCCGTGAATGTTATGAAAGAATCATATCCATCCACATATGTCACAGGGAACGAACCACATATATCCGTATGAATTATTCCTAAGACTCATGTGCTTCATTTGGCGCCCTTTTTAATGTTCTTTACGAACTTTCCTTTAATGCAATCGATGCATTGCTCTAAATTTGAAAATTCTAAAGGCGGTAGAATTGATTCTTTTACTAAGCGTTCTATTCTCCCCCTCGAAATATGGCCTAAACGACAATGCCATAATTTCGAAGAGACATCATCAATTCTTTTTTCTTTTATTCTTTCCATTCAGGGATGAGGAGGCATTCTCATTCTCAGCGCTTAATGCATACACATTCTCACAAAGTGATAACAAATAAATCTTGTCTTGTCTGAAGGCAAGACCAACAATCTCATTATTATGCTTGATTTTACATTGTCCATCACCAAAATGGCAAGCAAAACCATCATCATCTAAGCGCGATACACTTATTAAGTTTCGATGCAAAGAGGGTACATAAAGTACATCTACTAGTAAAAGTACAAAGCCATTTGATAATTCTAATGGGAGATCTCCAATAGCTTCGACTTCAGCTTGGACGCCATTTGCCACCTTAATTCTTCTTTCTCCTCTTTGCAGGGTCCTTCTCATACGGAATCCCTATAATGAATTTGCAACGTGGACAGTTGCACCCGAGTCAATCCACCAAGTAGATTTTGCATAACTTAAAAATAGTGATTCATCAACAAAAGTAATTAAATCCTCACCTTTCTTGCACAGATGCTTTAGGAAGCTCACATAGTCACTCATGTAGTGGCCCTTCTCCTTGCACCACCTGCATGTGTCCTTGTCCACCTCCTGCTGTCGGTGATCATCATCCTTTCCATGAGGCTTAGAAGGAGGGGGAGGCCCCTGAGGTTTCCCTTGTGGCCTCCCTTGTGTCCTGGAACCCTGAAAGTTCCTCTTCTTGGTTGGGCTCAGGTAGTTCATAGAATCACCAAATTGCCCCTTGAGCCTCTCTTCTTCTTGTACGCACATGGCCATCATCTTCTCAATGCCCCACTTTTCTGGCTGTGCGTTGTAGTTCACAGCAAAAGTCTCAGATTGGTTTGGTAGTGAGGCAAAGATCAGGTGAATGATGAACTCGACTAGGAGCTCCATGCCCATGTGCTTCAGCTTGGAAGACATGTTGCTCATTCGCAATATGTGGTCCCTTACTCCACCACCAGTATACCTTGTAGTAACAAGTTTCTTAATGAGAGAGCTCGCATAGGCCTTTGAAGACCTAGTAAACTGACTCTCTACCTTCTTCAGGTACTTTGTGGCAGTGCTACATTCTAGGATTGCTCCCCTTATTGCTTCCATAATGGAGCTCTTAATGACCATCAAGCACTTTCTGTTGGACGAGTCCCACTTTGCACGATCAAGGTCGCACTTCATTCTTATTGGTCCATGGTCATGGACCCTTTTGTTGAAGTCATCTTCACTTTCTTTTTCGCCCCTCACGGGGTCCTCAGGTTCTTTGGGACAGGTCTCAATCAGTGCCAAGTTGAGGTCAAGCAAAGCAAGCCCTATCTCAACCTTCTCTCGCCATGAGCCGTAGTTCCCTCCATTGAGGGGCTCAATAGCCGAGATGAAACTCATAGGATTACCTGAAAACACAATATCACCAAAATGAGTTATTCAATGTTGGTCAAATTAAAACATGAAACTTCTCAATATTAATTCTACATCACCGTTGGGCAGAAATAGAACTAATAGTGATAAAACTTACTATGCATAGTGAAAATCTTACTAACAACGTTGGTCATCAAATAAAATCCTCACTTTATTGCAATTAAGCAAATACATTTAACAATTTTTGCAGCGGAAAAATATGAATAAAATTCATCAACTTTCTAATTTACAGAAACTTTTAGCGTTACTTTATTGTTTTTCTACACAAAATTTCGTTGGACAATTTTGCTATAGAAAAAAAACTGCGCAAAAGACATTAAAAACAGACAAATAAAATGCCCCAAAAGTTTTTGTAAATAAAAAACTGGGCGCTAGGCGGTAGATAAAGGCCCACCGCCCGCTGTTCAGCGCTTAACGCCCTCTGCCCAGCCCGAGAAGCGGCCCGTGGCCTGGCGGCGGCCCACTCTGGGGCGCTCCCCCGTGCCCGGCTGGATCACCGCCGTCCATCCAGATCGGACGACCGGGCGTCGTTTTCGGCCGTATAAAAACAGCCGCCCGACCGACCTAAACCTTAACCCTCACTCCACTTCCTCCCCGCGTCTGTCTTCTCTGGCCCGCTGCGGCGGCGCAGTGCCCCGCGCGTGGCGAGGTGGAGAGGCGGCCGCGCCGCCCGGCGATTTGCCGGCGACAAGCCCCTCCCCCTCTGACGCGGGCTCCCGCCTCCCCATCTCCCTCTTTCTGTCCAGCTCGCCCAGCTCCACCAGTCGAGGTGAGCGCCGAGAGGAGCAGCAGTTGGCGGCGCCCCCTTGGCCTCCATTGCCGGTGCGTGCATCCACCTGAGGGTGGGTGCACCGCCGTCAAGCGGATCCGGCGGTGGCGCCCTTTGCCGGCGCACGGTGGCGGCCGGTGAGGCCTCTTTTTTTTTCTTTTCTTTTCTCGGATTTGGGGAAGGGGATGATAAAACGGGATTTCTCTGTGGGATTTGGCTCTTGTTCTTCCCTTTCCCCTTTTCTTTTGGTTCTTCCCGAATGGATTCGGTTGTTCTTTGGGGTTAGGGGATGTGGGCTAGGGTTTGGGTTCTTCTTCCCGATGCCTCAGCTTGCCGATGCGCATCGGGATCGCGAGGAACGGCGCGGCCTTGCGACGGCGCTTTGTGTAAACCCTAGCCCCTTTCTTTTCTTTTCGATTTCTTGCGCTACCTCAACTAGATCAACAACTCTAGGTGGCTCTGATACCATTGTTAGTTCTTTTGTTTTCCTAGGTGCTAGATCTAGCGAGTTATAGACTAACTCTCTAATGAACACAGCTTCTTAGAAGAAAAATAGAGAGAGAGAGGGGTTGGTTTAGGTGTCTTACCATCGGTCTTTTTTGCCGAGGATGAAGTCGACATGGGGTCGACGGAGTGGTGGCGGCGGCGAGGTGGCACTTCCCGCCGCTACAGCGCTAGCCCGGTCGGAGGCTAAAGGATTTAGGGTGTTCGGTGGGGTGAGTGGGCACGACGAACCTTGGCGTTCGTGCCCCCGGCCCCCACCTCTTTTATGTGCGCTGCGCGACGAGGGCCCACCAACGACGGTAACGTTGGGCGCCCCCAATTAGGACGCGAGACCGAGTCGACGACCGTGGAGATCAAACTAACAAAATTAAAGCAGTTCGAGTCAAAGACGCTAGTAGACCGAATTAGTGAGCAATTAGCAGACCAGACCACGCTGCATTACGCGCATAATCAGTGGAGCAGCCATGCATCGCACACGTACATTTGCACTGCACCTCAAAGCTAGACCCGAAGTTAATGTTTACCTCTTCGAGCCTGGTCAGAGCTCAATTAAGTCTAGTGTCTGAATGTTTAACGTTGCTTCAAAGGATAAAAATGGAGCCGTAGGTTTCTGACTTTCCGCCAAAAATGGAACGAAAATAGAAATAAAAAAATTCAAAACGAAAACAAAACAACTTTTTTGGCGAAAACGGAACAACGTTTTCCAGCGGAACATACATGGAAACGAAATTTTCTTTTCCGCCTAATATAAATTTTTCCCCTTTTAGGGTGATGTGCATAGCCAAATCCAATGGACCAATTAAATGACCTTGTCAAGCCAAACTTCCAAAGCCGCTTATCCTAAAACCAGCAACCACGCAATTCCTTCGTGCACTCATGGAGGCTTCTGTGATTTGACCTTTGCCTTATTCCCTTGTAAATCGAGTACCGTGCTAGAATTAGGAAGCAATTTACTTAGTTTGCTTGGACGCTTGAGATTTTTTATATATGATTTAATATTAGAGAGAATTTCTATTTGGCACTGGCTGAAATTTGGCTTCCTTTTTAGGCCCAGTGAACTTTTTTCCCTTCTTGACACTAAATTTTCAGTTTGTTCCTTATTTGGCCCTACCGTTAATTCCGTTAGCCTCTCCCGTTAAAATTTTGTTCTGTGGACTAGTATACCCTTGATCGATGGACATGGAATTGGAAAGAAAAAAGAACCCAATCCACCTGTCCCGACTCACCCGTCCCCGTCCCCTGGCTCTGTACCGCCCAGGAGCCGCCCTCGACCCGTGCCCTCCACCTCTCTGGATCCTGATTCGGTGGCGCTGGCAGCTAACCCTAGCGGTGGGAGCGACGGCGGCGGCAGCAGCGGAGGCGGCGAAGGCTGGGGCATGGCTATGGGAGCAAAGGGCAGATGCGCGGGGCTGTGCAGGTCGGCCTGCACACGGCGTTGGAGGGAGCAGGTGCGGCGGAGCAAGAAGGTGCGGCGGAGGAGCACCCATCAGAGACCTCAGCGGGCAGGCGAGGCTGCGACTTTGGGCACTGATTCGGGGTTCGGCGGCCCAGATTGGTTGCCGCCGATTCCTAGATCATGTGGTATAGTAGTATCCCAAAATACATAGAGGTTATGATTGAGGATGAAGATATTCGGCACCATGACCCTGACCCTGACACTATAGCTCAGAAGAAATACGTGTATGTGTACACGAGTTCTTTTTGCCCAGAATCAAGATCAGACGGCGGTGAAGAGTCGCTTCCTTTAAGCAGTCGCAGGACATGAACCGAGCACCACCGTTTCAGTTCGTATTTCACGCGCATTTTGGTCGCATAGTGCACCGGGGATAAAAGCGTCATCATAGGCACCTAGTTAAGACCGTTGGTGTTGAAATTGCACTAGAGGGTCAAATAAGGAATCAAGTGAAGATTAGCTATCAAAAAGGGACAGGAAATTTGTCGAGGGCAAAAAAAAGAAGCCAAATTTTAACTAGGATCAGATAAGGAATTCTCTCTTAATATTACTCTTGGTTCCGGGTAACATCTGCACCACTCTGCGACCGCATCATATTAGATCTGTATATGTTTTCAATAATATCTGCTTTCTTTTTCTATGGTTTCGGTATCCATTTTTACTTTAGCAAAAAAATATAAAAATAAATGTGACACCACCCAGTTCCGTCCGTTCCCTTTTTTTATCATCCCTAGTTGCTTCATGTGCCAAACACAAGTTCTTTGTAAGAGCACCTCCACTAGCATTCCCAAAAGGCCATTCCTACGGTGTTTTTTCATCCAGATTTACACAAAGCGGCCCAGTAGCGTTTCCAGAAGGCGTTTCCAGACCGATCCCGGGGTACTGGGAATGCCGGATAAAACGATTCGCCAATCCTCGCGCCCCATGTGTCCCCTCTCTCCCTATCTCTCTCTACTCCTCGCGCCGCCTCCCTATAGCAAGCGCGCCTCCATCCCTTGCGCCACCCTCCCTCTGCCTCTGCAGCAAGCGTGCCCTGCTCCCTATCCGCACCGCTCGCCAAGCTCCGAGCACCGCCGGCCTTGCCCCCTAGCAATGGCGCCGTCCCAGAGCTCTGCCCCAGCCTCCCTGGCCACCTGCGACCTCGCCCCAAGTGCGCCCATCGCCAATCGAGCTCCGTGCCGCCAAGCTCTGAGCGTCGCCGGCCTTGCCCCCTAGGCATGGCGCCGCCCCGGAGCTCTGCCCCAGCCTCCCTGGCCACCCGCGACCTCGCCCCGAGTGCGCCCGCCGCCAATCGAGCTCTACGCTGCCCCAATCGAGCTCCCGCGGTCGTCTGCTCCTGCGCATGTCTTGCTCGGCCATCTGCTCGGCCTCGTCATCGTCGAGGCGAGCCGCGAAGCTGGGAACACGACTGGGAAAGTTCCATTCCTATTGAAAAAAATTGTCCTAGGAATGCCTCAATCGAGTGGAGATGCTCTCGTTCCGTTGGGCCCACTTGCTGTTGACAACTCCCACTGGCGGCTGGGGCCCACCTGTCACCCCCACTCGTCCGAAGGATACTTGACTTGTTCAACAAAGGAGCGTTCACACGGGAGGATAGCCGCCGGCCGCTGCCTCCTCCGGCGAGCCAAGCGCGCGCGGGCGCGGGCGCGTGATCGTCGTTGTCCGTCTGGCGCACGCGCGCGCACCATGAGAATAGTGCGGTTCTAGAACTCGCATAGACCCGGTCGGCGCGCGCGAGCTTAATTTGATGCTTAATCACTCGGTGCATAACTAAGCCAGGAGGAGGGACCAGATGTCCATTAATCCACAGCAGCAGATTAACAACGTACCGAGGAGCAGATTAACTACTGCCATCGTGGTTCTGCGCGCATGGCGTGGCAGCCATTAACCTAGTAGCTATCACAGGTAGCATCTACGAGTATTTAAATTGTAAAAGAGGAGCTAAGAGATGAGGTGCTCATGATAGGGAATCGAGTAGGTTGGTAAAAAAAATTACAACTTGATATCCACTGCATCATTGGTAGGAAAAGGATGGTAAATATCGTTGGTTACTTTCATGCATGAACTAACGGCCGTAACTGTCAGCTATGCAGGCTAAGAGATGGATCTCTAATCATTTTAATTCACAAGGTTAGGGGAAACCCATACTTGCCCTATAGCATAATAAGAAATTGATTGTGCATTATTTGCTGGCTGGTCCTGCTGTAATGATGTAAATCGCGGTGCATGCATCCAAATTTCTCTCACTAACTTGCACCTAATTTGCGTGAGCAGAAATAACTGACGTATATGTTTGCTCGATTGTGCATGTATTCTCCTTGATAATGTAAACTAATTTTTTGGCGAAAGAAAAACAGAGCAAATTAACTGAATTGTGCACCAAAGATTGTTTGAAATAGAAGACCCTTCGTAACTTTTTGTCAGTATGTTAGTATAGCCACTCTTCTGATTTGAGTATTCTATTGTGCAGACTTGTCATCACTTCTATATATACAAATTCTCACGTACATATCAATCGCTGTTCGTGCAATATTGTACTAATATACGATCAGGAATCTCAGGATGGACCCTCCTATTTTTCTTTGTATTTTCCGCCTTTTTATTTTTTAGCAATGGAACCTTCCCTCCTTGGCACAAAAATATAACCGACTTGGGCTTCTTTAATCATGCTTGCAGGATAAGAACTATCCAGTACTTTCCAAGTTTGTCCCAGTTAGCACCTTTTCATACAAATTTTGTGTAGAAAAACCATTCTCACTAGTGTGCTGGCTATGCGAAGTCTTTTGTACCTACACACATACAATACAGCTTTCTTTTCCAAGTTAATGTTGGCAATATAAGATTATGCGGAATTTCCAATCATTGTGACAACTTTAGTCGTTTAATGATGCAACAAGAGTCACTGCGCGGATCAGATGCTTCACCCAGCAATATTACTATATCTACCCAACCGAACCACATGTTGTGGAAACTTTACTAGTTTATCAACGATTAGTCGCCATGGGTAGCCCGTAGTTTCCTATGCTTGCTTTCTCATTGGAACCAAACCAACAGTGCGTAGGATTGGTGCTGAAAAGGAGGAACAAACAAGTACCCCCCAAATGTGCAACGTTAGCTGTGATTGATACTAAAAGTTATCTTGATGCATGGCGCAACTAAGTAGGCAACAAATTAAAGTCATGCACCACGTTCTTATTCTTCACTTTTGGTAATTCTCCTAGCTCGCAAGATTCTGACACATTGCATTCATAACAAAAGTTCTATAAAAGTAGTACTAGTTGTTTATATAGATATGCTCAAGCAGTGCACAGAACAAAGCTCAAGTTCAGTTTGGACATCACAAAAGCACAAGTATAAAGTTTGGAATATATTCTGTGGCTTTGGAATGCAACTTCTAGATTTTCCCTGCTTGCCGCGTCCTACGCGGCTGGATAGTTTTACTACATTAATAGAATGCTAGAATCAATGAGCAAGCAAACAAAAATTTATAATTAAAAAAATGCAAAATGGGAAGGGCACAAGCACCTTTGTTGGTGTTCAAGTACTACATCGGTAGGGAAAAAAATGAAGGGAATAGCTACCCTAGATGATGCTTATGTGTGACCTTTTATCAAGAAACTTGTTGCTAAGCATATCAAACAAATGGTGCCTGCTTTAAGGGACATATGCTTGAGCCTGTCCTTAACCCCGGCCGGCCGGGGATGTTCCTTTCATCTAGATTTCTTTTTGTTGTCTAATCATCTTATTCAGGGACTAAAACTACGACACCTACCTATATAGCTATATATGTAGTGCCGTGGTTCAAATTCTATCACATTTTGGACCACCTAACCATGATCTCAACTCGATATATTAAGATTTGTTACATATCCCAAAATTATCGCGCATACATAGCTACAATTGCTTCACTCAAAAATCATACACATGGGTACATAACTATAGATACGACCAGCTAGCTAACATATTATATCATGCCCCAAGTCAATTGTCCTCAGCCGCCTCCAGGCTTGGAACACGTAAACTGCTCGGCCAAAACTACCTGAAACAGGCTATTATACTGATAGCTTTTGAGTGAAGCCTACAAATACTGATCCACACCAAGTGCTTCCATGATCGAACATTAACACGCTTATGCCTTCGCTTTTCCACTCACTCGCTAATATTACGTGTCTCCCACTAAGCCATTAGCCATTACTCCAGAGCACCAAATAATATACTATAACAGAGAGTTGCAGCTCGGCAATAAACCATGCAGCAGCTAGCCATCCTTATTTTACTGGTCGCCGACGCGATCGTGTCTGATCTATACGCGGCCACGATGATTAGTTTTTCAGCGTGCCTGTGCTTTTCGGAGGTAGTACTACATCTATAGCTAAGTGGATTCTGAAACGTGCATTACGAGTGATGTGCATGAGAAGATCGATACGATAGACCCTGCTTAATTAGGTTTAGCAGTGGTAGCACCGTATCAGTACTATTCTATAGCCATTGTCCCTCCTTGGCCCCGCTATGCTGTGCAAAAGACAGACCAAACATGGGGACGCTCCTTGGTTTAAGACAACAAATCTGGATTGAACTCGTGGTACATTCTCTCTGTGTAGCTCCCTGAAGTTGTGAACATTGTGGCTAACTAATCTGACCAGGACATGCTTTTAACTAGATATATACTAGTAGGCTGTATTTTAGTTTGGCAAGTACAGCTAGAGTACATGAACAACGTACATGGTGGAATCCGAGTGTGTATCAGGATTCAGGAGTCGTATTCTTACGTGTGCTTTTGGTTTTCGTGGTTGTGTACCCGCTTGCTCTGTTTCGGATGTATAGCAGAAACTTTCTGTAAACGCTTCTAATCAAACAGCGGTTTCGTATAACATGGGAAAGAAAACAACTGGACTGAATTGCCACTTCCTCCTCCGACGTAGTGCTCCGCCAATGATCACAGGTACCGGAAAAGATGCACTCGGCGCCGAAAAGTGCAACCAAGTTTGATGAGGATCATACACAATTTCGGCGTCGAACGCTACACTGACCGTATAACTGACTGCTTCTCCGTTGCGCGACCATGTCTATGTGCGGCGGGGGCAAATTTTCCTCTCGTCCAGTTGTTCCCGTGAGTTCCCCATGAAGTATATCTAGTGCGTGCAGGTAGTTAGTACTCCATCCGTTTAGAAATATAAGACATTTTAGAGCATTTCTAACCGAACTCCTATCCGCGGCCGGAGGAGCAAATTTACTCCTCTATCGGCCATAACCGGCTCTAACCGAAGCCGCAAATTTGGTTAGAGGAGTATATTTAGAAATGTGACTCCTAAAATCCCCCCGTTCCTCTCATATTTGCTCGGGCGCGCACGCGACTCCTAAACTTTTTCCTCTCTCACCTCGCCGCGACCCTTCTGCACAAAATCGCCGCCGGCGCCAGGATTCTCCCCTGCCCCGGCCGGAATGTTACCGGAACTTGGTTCCGCAGCCCCGCCAGAGTTTCCTGCTGCCGCCGGAATCGAACCCCGCGATCCCTCCGATGCCGCAGAAGCGGTTAGTGACCAACAGCGTGGCGCGGCCGACAGTAGCGGCCGCAAAGACCACCTCCAAGGCAAAGACGATGGCGAGGAAGGTGGGCCGGCCGGCCGCCCCTTGCGCCGGTGCTGAGCGGACCGCGGGCATGGAAGCCGACGGAGGCCATGCTAGCCCATTCGCAGACGGCAGAGGAAAAGAAGATGAGAAATGCCGCTGCTGCATCTACACCCAAGCCGACGACCACGGCGATGAAGGGCAAGCCTAAGGGGACCTCAGGGGCCACACCGTCGTCCTCCTCGACGGCCACCGTCGCACCTCTAGATGGCGCCCACGAGGTGTCGTCGAAATGCCCGAGCCGACTCCGAGTGCCACTGAGGTGTTCGTCGCCGAGTTCATGTCCCAACTCGATCATTCTCACCACCAAGGCCTCGATGACCTAAAATTCAGCGGGACGAAGAGGTGGTGGACGACAAAGAGGAGGCCGAAGAGGCCGATGGTGACTACTTGGCCGGGCAAGGGGAGGGCACCGAGGATGCCAAAGAATAGGCCACCAAGGTGGAGGCGCTGACCAAGGGCAAGAACAAGGAGAAGTCCATGGGTAAGAGGTCCACTAACTATAGCGGGGAATGAGATGTGGCATTGCGCCATGCTTGGATGAATGTGTTGCTTGATGCATCGGTTGGCGCCGATCAATCGAAGGAGAGGTTTTGGGGAAGAATTGAGGATTACTACCACAAGGTGGTCACCATGCCATCATACAGAACCCAAGGCTCACTTGGTCATTGGTGGGGCACAATAATTGAGTGTTGCAACCGATGGGCCAGGGTCGTTGACTATATGACCAATGCACCACCGAGTAGGGTGCCAATCACCAAGTGGGGTCCTTTCCAAAAAGATGTGTACAAGCACCACAATAAGAGAGGGGACAACAAGCCTTTGCTTTGCACCATTGCTACAAGAAGATCCAAGGCAATGAGAAGTGGATTCATAGAAACTATGAGACCACACCAAAGAGGGCTAGGCTTATCCAAAAGGAGGAGGCCGATGATGAACAGGAAGACCTCAACAAGAGGCTAGAGGGTGTCAAGGTAGCAAAAGAGAAGAATACGAGGGGAGGCATTAGCGCCTCAAAGGAAGGGTTCAATGCCATCATTGAGACAAAGAAAGCATTGGCGGCCGAACACAAAGATGACAAGGAGGCTAGGTGGAAGGAGCTCAAAGTATTGGAGGAGGAGAAGTGGCGGTCCAAGTTGGCGGTGGAGGAGCGGAGGATTACACTTGAAGAAGAAAGGATGACGAAGGAGAAGAAGATATAAGAGGAATGACTAGCACTTGAGAGGGAGAAGTTGGCCAAGGAGAGGGAGGATGCCGACCACAACATCGTGTTCATGAACCCAAACACATTGGGTGACAAGGCTAGGTCATATTGGGATATTGCTCGTGTGAGGCTCTTGGCTCGAGAGAGTGGTGGTGGTGGTGGTCATGGTGGCCGAGGTGGTCTTTGAGATGGCCGAGATGGTGGAAGAGGTGACCGAACTTTTGGATCTAACTTGATTGATTTTATGTATTTTTGATAATATGTATGCATGTCTGTATTATGGATATTTGGATTATGGTATGGAGATTTGAAAATGATGATGAATTTTTTTAGTCCTCTATGTTTTTGGGGATTGAATCCAGCGGCTGAAGTTCAGAGGAGAAAAGATATAGGAATCTAGTTTAGGGATCGTTTTTATCCTCTAAGTTATTGGGGTTGGGTTAGATATGCTCTTAGCTTTGTAAAATGAGTGTATCTAGATAACTTTTTTGTATAGATTCAGAGTGAACCTGGCGTGGGGTCACCACACGTCAATGCCCATATTTTATGGACTTGGGTTTGACGAAGAGGGGAATGCTGGAGAACTCGATCGGCTAACAGGCAAGCAATGTGGGTACACGATGTTTACCCAGGTTCAGGCCCCAGAGGAAACACCCTACTCCTGCTTCTCTGCTCTTGGATTGATGAAGAATGGCGGGTTACAACATTGCTTTGATGGGGATGATGCGCAGATGCAATATCGCTGGTGTTTGTCCTAGGGTTTCGGTCGGTACTCCTCGCGATTCCCTCCTAGCCTTTATATGAGGAGGCCGGGTCTCAGGATACCACCAAGTCGTTTATAATTTAGGGTTTCATTTAAACTTTCTATCTACTTTTTGCCGCATCCTCCAAGGATTCGAATCCTTTATGGGCCTGAGCCATCCGAGCCTTCACGTGCTTCAATACCGGACACAACCTTTCTTGTTGAACCTATGCTGGACTGGACCGGGTAGGCCAATCTAAGGCACCCGTAGGGCATACCCATGTTAGTAGCCCCCGAGTGTCCATTCGAATCGTAGATTCAAATGGAGACTATGAAGCCATCGATTTCCTAAAGTGAGTGCTCTTCATTCGAAAGTCCTTTCGGGTCACATTGTTGAGGTCATAGGGATTGCTTATGCATGTGTCTAGCTCCTCCGAAGGATCAGCACCAGTTAATTTCTGTTGGGAAAAGATTACATCGTCTACTCAAACTCGAGTCCACGGACTCGAATTCAGAAATTTCCAGTGTAATTCGACTCATGCCACAGAGGCCTTACTGAGTGCAATTCCAGTGACAATGATTATGTACCCAACACGTCCGTCGGGATTTTCATCATACCTATGGGTATGGTATTCATCTGGTAGAACGCAGTGGATGCGGGTGCCAGGCCAACATATGATGTCTAGAGGTCTTATCTTTACATTGCAGATGTAGCATCCGAACTTTTGCCACCATGGAGGTGATTCGGGTGGCCCACGAGGCGTCATCTCTGAGCCTGATGTTATAGTTAGGCAGAGTCGCCGTAGCTTTCAATTGTAGATGTGTTGAACCCACGCCGCGAACGCAGTCAATGCAGAGGGTTTGGGTGATTAGATTTCCTCATGTTCCCTTGTTTCCATAAGGTGCGCAACCAACGCTCTCTATGGGAGTAGCCCCAAGTGTTTATTCGAGTCGTAGACTCGGACAAGGACTTTTTAATCACATAGCCATGCATATGCAATCAACTGCCGTATTTTGTAGAATGTGCGGCTAGTACTCCCTATGGGAGTAGCCCCCGAGTCCGCAATCAACCCCTTGACTCAATTGAAGAGTCGAAGTGCGATATTTATGAGACTGTTCACTAGACTCGGAAGTACATCGGGTGCGCGTCCAGTGCTCCTATTAGGAGTAGTCCCCGAGTTCACAGTCAAATTGTTGATTCGAAGGAGGAGTCAAAGTGTGATATGTATGAGACTATACACTGGACCTAGAAGTACATCGGGTGCGCAACCAACGCTCCTGCTAGGAGTACCCCTGAGTGTTTGGTCGAGTCACAGACTCGAACAAAAACTGAGTATGTACCATCAGCTGAAGAAAGAGCAGTTGGAATTTATTCTTTGGCAAAGATGACGTCATTAATGATGAACATGTGAGCTCAGTCGTCAGTGTAAATAGTGTGATGGGACCTATCATGGTGTGTCCCAAAGGCTGACTAGGACTTGACCAGTCTTCGCTTAAATTGGGGTATTTAACCACGTCTCCTAGATTTCTGCGCAGAGTAGGGATCGTGCGCCAGCAGTCCATTTTTCCTGTCGCCACGCATTCACGCTAATGCTTGCCACGCGTCAGAGGGTGAAATTCGAGCCGCAAGATTGTATCTCCTCTCTGCTTAAGTAGCATTTTGCGCCATTATTTTATTATTTTGCATCATATTCCTCCTTGTGTCGCTGCCTTCGCCTCTCTGCCCCACACCATTGATCTTGGCCCAGTTCCCTCTGCTGAATGTACTCAGTTCATTTCCAAGTTCGTTCTTACGATCTCACTATAGGAGAAGGATGGGGAAAAGTAAGAAGGTCATTGGTACTGGATCGAGTGTCACCGCGGCCCCCAAGAAGAAGGGTGCCAAAACTCGCATCACCAATGGCTCATGGCGGTGCTCCGTGCTGAGGGCTTGCAAAATGCGGCCTCTTTGCCAAGCCGGCCTTATCCAGGCAAATGAGGCGAATTGCAAGATTCTGGGACTAGAGGTAATCCCCGATCCTCCCATCGGATTCCGGGTGATGTTCCTTGCTTTACTTTTCCGTGGGCTTTCTCTTCCTCTCCACGATTTCGTTCATGGCTTTCTTTTTTCTATGGGATTCAGCTTCATCAGCTGAATCCCAACTCAATTCTCCACATACCCTGCTTCATTACCCTGTGTGAGTGTTGGCTTGGCATCGAGCCACACTTTGGTCTTTCAAAAATCTTTTTAGTTTGAAGAGACAGTCAGGTTCGAAGTCTGTAGTGTATGACATTGGTGGGTGTGGTATATCTATTAGCACCAATGTTAAGTACTTTAGATGCAACTTTGTCGATTCTACCCAAGGATGGAGGGATAAATGGTTCTACATTCGAGATCAGAAAGTAGGAGAGCAGAAATTCAGCATAGATTCGTTTAATTCGAGTGCAGAGACAAAGATGAAACGATCCTGGAAGAACACAGTCATGCCAGGTGAAGCAGATGAAGTGTAGAGCCCAGCAGGTGCAAGATCTTCATCTTATCTATGGAAAGGAGGTCTCTGGTGTAGAGCCCATTCTAACCTTCCTACAACATCGTGTGCAGCTGCTAGAGGTCAGAGGATATCAAATGTTCCTATGGTCTGGCCAGCCAGATCCAATACGTGTTTCTTATAAAGACTTGTCATCCATGGAGCTTGAAAAAAGGATTAGGTTATTGACCAAACTCATTGCAGATGAGCCTCTCCCCGCAGAATCGACGACTAAGCCATTCTGTGCCACCAATCCTATGCCAGTGATAATGTTCTATCGTATATTTCCACGCCCTTAGGATAATTTTAATAGAGACCTGATGGTGTTATCGCCTTTTTCGCAGGACTGGAAAGTTGAAGGTTCGATGCCTCCCTAACCTAAGAGCATGCTCCCTACTGAAGCCAGAGAGCTGGATGAGTTGGACTCGACTATCCTCGCTATGGAGTCACAGGGAGCCCCCGAGTCCGGCAAGGACGGGGCTTGCAAGAGACAACATAGTGAAGATTCGGATGCCTCCACACCGAAGACGCTGAAGGATCATGCTCCAGGAGCAGGTGCTCTTGATCCATTTCCTGTAGTGCCCTCCGTACCATGCCCCCCAAACCTCGCTCGAAGAAACAGAAGCGGGAGGAGTTTTTCGACCTTGACAAATTTGATGGGTGAGCCTCTTCAATCTTGTAGTTTTTGGAATATATTGCTCGTTGCTTTTCTTAGATACATGCTCTTTGTATTATTGAAGTGACACAGGGTCATCATCGACCGAAAGTGTAAATGACATAGAGGATGAGGGAGCCGTGGACTCGAAGGTCAAGGGAATGGAGACGACTACGCTCTCCCCGAAGATGGTGGCCACCTCCAGCGATAGCTCCTCGAGCTCCTCCAAGTTGGAGCGGCGCATGTTCTTGCTCAGATGACTAGACCAGAACCTTTAGAGTCTTCGAGTGATTATGTAAGTGTGTTTTGTTCATTCGAGGGAACCCTTGTGTCCCTTTCTTGGTCTGATCTGAAGTGTTACTCTAGCCCTTCCCGCGGGACATGGTACACCTAGGTCAGTGATGGCCTGCAAGTGCATAGGTTCATCAAAGAATGTTTTTGGGGAAGTATTAATTCCAATTTTTATATCGAACCCAACAAGGAGCCTAGGAAGTGTTTTTATGCAGTGTTTCTGTCGCACCCAAGGTGTCACAAGTCTTGAGTGAATTGACTGCAAAAGTTAACGGTGGAAGTGGTGAGTAAAAGATAGAGGAAACTTTCTTAGGAAATAAGTAAATTGCATAAACGTAAAGATGCGAAAGGTGTTTGAATGTCCTGCAGATGAGATGTTAGGCACAGAGAGAAACAATTCATGGTGATAGTGAAAGTGCCAAGTGGAATAAGTGGAATAAGTGATAGTGATATTCCTTATTTATACGTGAGTAGGCAAGCAACCCATATACCGACTAGGAGTCCTCATGGCCAATTCTTCCCAGTCCCAGTAATCCATCTGCATGTTACCACGGCCATGGTCGGTGCATTAATTAAGGTCTTGCGACCAGATCAAGGCTTTAATGTTGATGGTTCCTTGTTGTCCTCGAGTAGTACTAGCTCTTCATTGATATCGGTTGTGTCACTCGGGAGTCGCCGAATTACTAGCATAAAAGTTCATACTATGAGATCTTTGGATCATGTTACCTGGCCCCTTAAATTAGATAATAAGCATTAGGCAAACATAGATAATCATTCTCACTATTTAAATAAAACACTACAACGATCACAAATGGATGGATTTAAAGGAGGCACATCACATATCACCAATTCCCTATATCTCCCACGTCTATGGGGATTTACTCAGACATGATAGGAAGACACATCGAAGGCACAATTGTATTGCAAGTAAAAATCATCTCAAAGTTATTGTAGCAAACCATAATAGCGATTAAAGATCAAATCAAATACAAACCGAAGGTAGATCAAAGTATCAGACCCTAATCTGACAAGTGCCAATCTCTCTCTCTCTCTAAGTAATGGTGGGAATAATGGTGGAGTGTGTGGTTTAGAGGTTGGAGATCATCGAGGAATGAGGCAAAGTTCTTCCCCTCTTCCAGATCTGATCGTCTCCTCCAGATGGCTTGCAACGGCTATATCTTCTGTTCTGTGGTTCTTCCCGTCTCTCCCTCTTCACGAAAGTTGCTTGTATTGATATAAGGAAGGCATCGGCATGTAGTACATGCGGGTGGTATGGGCCCGCCCCAACCGTACCAGTGGCTGTTATGCATTCAGGACACCTCCAATGAAAGTGGCTCCAATTGGGGATTGACTTCTTTTTGTGCATTTAGCCCATAAATGCTATTATATTTCCTATAAATGTTCATTACCTAAAAACTATCACAAGAAACCAAAGATTCGCTAATTGCGATGTTAACATTAGTAGAAAAGGGTTATCTTGGGTGGAATCTGGCAATAAACAAAAGGAAAAACAATAGTTAAAAGTGATGAAATTTTGAGCTATCAACATCCCCAAGCTTAGCGGTTACTCGCCCTCGAGTGACAAATCTATAATGAGTAATAGCAAAGAATTGAATCAAGATGAAAACTTATAAGTTCGAGGTTGTATCATATTCCATCGTCTCAAATCCTACAACCTTGAACACGAGCATAATATATCTAAACCGTTGCACTTAAGCTTGGTTCCTAAACGCAAGTAACTCGCTAGCTAATAGTTCTTATAATTCAAATGAGATTGTTAAAAAGTTGGCAAGGCTTTGCAAATCAATTTCTTTCAGCGCCTCTCTTATTATGAGAGTGAAAATGTTTTTAAGCGAGGTCGCTTGAGTCAAAATTAAGGGTGCACATGTGGATGTCAAAAGAAGGATAAACTTAGAGCCTTTTCATTAATACCCCACTTCGATAATCGCGGCTATCAAATACCTCTTCTTTTCCTTGCCTATCAAGAACTCTAATTGTACATTTTAGGTGGTGAGGTGATGCCAACGATCAAAAGTATCGACAGTTTTTCAGCTCATATTTTGATGATAATTTTTTCTTTTCTTCTCAAGGATCAATGAATTTCTTTTGTAAACACCTACACAACCTTTTGAGAATACCAATAGTTTTACCCATATAGCGACACATATGCCACTCATGCCATCAACTCATAGCTGAAATCCGGGGTTATACCATAGATCATTCAGAAGCTAGCAGAGTTGTTGGCATCCCAAAGGTGTGTATTTGCAACAAGGTACTTTATTGCTTTTTCTCTCTTTCCTCGCTTTTTTACAACAGGTCAATACGAGTTTTGGCATTTCCCTCTCCCACTATAAAAAGTTCATTCTATCAAGGAATTCTTTTTCAGAAGGTATCATCAAGTCAACGATCAACATGTGGGGTTGAGCACTACTAATATTAAGCCCTTAAGACAAAAACATGGCACTGAAGTTGTTGATAGCCACTTTATCTTGTTCTTAAAAATTTGGAATTGAATCCAAAGAGTAATTTTTTAAACTGATATTAATTGTCGAAAGTGTTAACCAAAGAGGTGACAAAAACCTTTGATCTCAAGTCCTAAAAGATAACGAATTAAGCGTGGAGTCGAACTCAAGTGCAATCGAACGGACATAAAATGTCCATGAATAAGCTTATAGTAAGAAGGAAAATAGGAATATGGTACCTCCTCTTGCTTGTTCGTCTTCTACTTGAACCAAATCTTTGCGTTCGTCTCCATAGCTCGATCACTAGAAGTGAGCAACCCGCAGAAAGAATCAATAAGAGCCAAGAGAAATTTCACAAATAAAACTAGAACCTATTCTAATATTTTTGGGTTTTTATTTTATCAAATGCAAAACCGAAAGTAAACATGCATTGAAACAAAAACAAATAAAAAGAAGAAAGAAAAATATGAATGCAAAAAGGTGGGAGGAGTTTAACTACCCCAAGCTTAGGCTTTTTGCCTAACTAGAATCAGTCGTCGCTACCGTCAGGTGGCGGCTGCTGATATGGGATGTTCGGGTAGCGATTCAGAAAGTCGGTCATGAAAGATGTGAAATCCCGAGTGAGGTTGACTATGTTGGCATTCACATCATACTACATGTTTTCTATGTTATCAATGTGATGCACCACCTGGTCAAAATCACTCCTCATGACATAGTTGAATCCCTGTTGTGGTGGAGGCATACCTTGTTGTTGGTGTTGGTGGAAAGGCTATTGTTGATGGTGTTGTTGACCGTAGTCCTCCCATCCTGCACCATGCCAATCTTTTTCTCCTTGATCTTGCTGATGTTGGCCAGCTGTTGTGTTTTCCTAGTTGGGGTGGCCACCTTGCGGCGCAGTCCTTCCTGAGAGGATCAATGCCTGCTGGAACTCCTCCTCAGTGAGGACCCAACTCTGTTTACCTGGCAAACCAAAAGCTTGGGCAAAAGGAAGCAAGATTTGGTGGAGATCACTATTAGGTTCAAAATAAAACTAGTAAGCACGGAGGGCATGCTCGGGTCTATAGACCCCCATGAACTTGGTGCTAGCCATATGAACGTCATCCAGGGCCTTACTACCAGCCACAACTCTCTCTTGCGGTAGGAAAAATTCGTTTGCATAGGCGATCTGTGTGATCAACCCACCACAACAAATGTCCCCCGCGGAAGCTGACCTTTGGCTGCGAAAGTGCTGGATGAGCAAATCACCCAAGATTACCTTGCGTACCATCTCTGGATGCATGGCCATATGAATCACAATCATTTTGGGGCCTGCCATCCCCCCGACATCACCCTTTCCAAAAAGAGAATTAACAAGGAAGGTATGAAAGTAACAGATAGTAGGATTCCGGATTGTGGCGCTCTTTCTGCGCAAGTAATCATTGTTTCTGTGGACAGAAATTTGTCCCCAAGATTGCATTGCCTCTATGTGCACATTGTCATTAATATCGATTTCTCCCTCGTGCGAGAATCCGAAACTATCACACAATTCATAGAAAGTCAGGTTGTAGAGTTGCCCATTGAGCACAAAACTTACAGTGCAATTACGCTCCTAGGCCTCGAGATCATCGTGGAATGATGAAAGGAACTCTTACGTGGCAAGATTGTAGGTGTAGACGGAGAGGTAGGAGAAGTCGACCATGCCAGCTTGCACAGTCATCTTCTCGAAGTCCTCCAAGAGACCCTGGTGGGAGAGGAACTCACAGTCTACCACTTGGTAGGCAAAACCTTGCGGTTGCTCACCCTCTCATAGTCTCGGCTCATGGCAGCCCTTAAGTTGTCCACCTCCGAGCACCTCTTCTTAAAACCCGGTGGCTTGGCAGACCCCGAGGCTCCCGCCGTACCCGAGCCCTTGCCCGAGCGCAAAAATCCTTCCAATGTTCTGCATTGTGCTATGAAATTTTTGAAGAAAAATATAGGCATCAAGTTTCTATGATATGAACAAACGATTACAGGTAGAAGTTATAAATCCTAACATGAGAAATCAACAATAATCTCAAAATATGATGAACTCATCTAAATAGCCAATGTGATGAATTCAGCCATAGATTAAAAAAAATAGAGTATGGATCAGATGAGAAACTTACCGATGTAAAGATTCCCCAACTCAAAAACATGAAATCAATGAATAATCAAAGGTTCTAGGAGGCTAGGGTTTGAGGTGGAGAGAGAAAGAACAAAGAAGAAATAGGAAGAAGAAGATGGAGGCTGGCTAGGAGCCAGCCGCCGTCGGCCTTTACCTAGCGACGCACTCGGTACGGGCGGGCAGTATGGCACAGCCCGCCCGTACCGGTGATCGTCACCGTTGGATCAACATTAGGGTTCGAGATCAAACCTGGTCGACCTGGTACGGGCGTACCCCGGCAGTACCGTTGGTCGTTATCCATATGGGGACCTTGGTCGGTTTCGCCGTAGTTCGGTACGGGGGCGGGGTACGGGCGTACCCCGGCCGTACCGTTGGTCGTCACCGGCACTGTTCCGCCTACTGGTTTCATCGAGACTCGATACGAGCGTGCGGTATGAGCATACCACAGCCGTACCGCTGCTCGTTATCTGTACTGAACCCTTTTCTTTTCTTCATTTTTCCTTTGCTTCTCAACTTCGCTAAGTTAAATCCTCTGAATGAACTCAAAACTCAAAACAAATTTATTATATCATACAAATAATAAAGTAGTAATCATAAATAAAATTTAAAATTAATTTATCAAAAATGTATTAACTCCCATTGTGTATTTTATTCTAGAGTTTTTACTAATCAAACTCCATATCATTGGCGTCTAGCTTCTCTTTTTCTTTAGTTCTCGCCACTTGATCATGCTTAGGTGGCGGAACATATTTCCCATTGTGTTCCTGTTTCTTAGGAAAATATCAAACAATCTGATCATCATAAATGTTGAAGACAATCTTACCAGTAGAGCAATCTACATTAGCCCAAGTGGTGCTAAGAAAGGGTCTTCCAAGGATGATAGACAGTTTGTCATCCTCAGGAACATGAAGAATAATAAAATCAGTGGGTATAACATGTTGATCTATTCTAAGTAAAACATCTTCGATCATCCCCACAGGTTGTTTATTTGTCTTATCCACCATTTATAAGGTTATTGAAGTACAAGAACATTATCCAAGATTCAATTTCTTAAATAAGGAATAAGGCATAACACTAACTCCTGCTCTTAAGTCACAAAGAGCATTGAATATATTAGTTTTCCCTATTGCACACGAGATGGTTGGTATCCCTGGGTCCCCAAGCTTAGCAGGCAGCTTATCACCAAAGCTTTTCATTACTACTACGGTCTTAGTTACCTTCTTTTTTATATTAAAGATGTCTCGCATAAACTTTTTATAAGTAGGAACTTGAATAGCATCAGTTAAAGGAAGTTATAAACGCACACTTCCTAGGGCCTCAGCAAAAGAGTCATAAATAGCTTTATCTGGTTCGTATTCAACTCGGTTGGGATAAGGAATTTTCTTTTTAGTAGGTATTACCTTATATTTTACCTTTGTCATCGATTCAGCATTCTTTTTATTTTTCCTTGCAGCTGTTTTTTGCTTATCGGCGTGTTCTTCACGCGGGACGATATCTTGCTCTTCTTGTTCCTTTCTGAGATCGGCTTATTCCCTTGAATCTATTGTCTCAATGTCTAAATCATATGGTTTATGTTTGTCCTCTGCTTCCTCTTCTTCTCTAGTTTTGGAAGCTTCATTCTCCCTTTTCTGGGCTTCATAATCAATGTCATCCTAGGGATCGACTAAATCCTCCTCTTCTTGACTCATCTCCCGAGTCTCTCTTGCTTTTCGAGCTTTCTCTTCTTGATACCAAGGTGGTCCTTGTGGTTCTTGAGTTTCTGTACCAAGACTAGTAACAATGTTAGTAGAAACAGTATTGAAATTTCCTTTGTTCAAAATCAAAGTTTGGGTTTCATTTATTTGCTCACACTGAGTTTTAACCATACTTAGATATCTATTTAAATGTTTTGTGGCTTGACCCAAGTCATCAAAGACTTCTGTTAGGTCTCTTATATTCTTTTCTTCTGTCATAAGACGTTGATAGTTTTTCTCACGGAATTGATTCTTTTGATATTTAAACTTATGCATTACAAGATTTATATCATCTTTTATTACATAAGTTTGAAGAATGTCAACTTTATTCTCTTTCACAAGCTCCAAGGCTATACCTTTTTCTTCCATAGACTTTTTGACTTCGAATATAAGATCTGGTGGTACGTGAATCATACCTTTTCGTGGTTCAGTATCCTCAATTGGATTGTATTGTTCATCATTAAAGGATCTTACCTCGAAAAGCTTTACACATTTCGGCAGTGTCATGTTGCATATGGCTCCTCATGCAGATAGATCAATCATCTATTTTTGTCTCGTCATTAAGCCCATTATAAAAATATTGAATAGCTAAGTTCTCGTGAAAACTGTGACTTGGGACTTTCATAATCATTGCATAAAATCTTTTCCATGCTTGATAAAAGGTTTCTCCAATTATATGAAGAAAGTTTGTTATACTTCTTTTGATCTGCATGATTTTAGTAAATGAACAATATTTATGCATGAATTCTCGGATGCAATCTTCCTAGATTTTTATAGTGTGATTGGGTAATGATTGTAAGCAAGCGAAAGCATTATCTTTCAAATACCAGTGAAAGAGTTTAAAAAGTACAAACTCTATTGGTAAACTTGCTGGTTTAAGAATAGTGCAAAGGTCATAGACCCTCGTCAAGTGGTCACTAGGGTCTTCGTCTTCTTTTCTTGCGAAAGCAATTTCTTTCATCATATATATTAGCTCAGGATATATTTCAAATTCTTGGCCTTCAAGTTCAGGACAAAGAATAGGCATTTTCCTCAAGTGCCTAGATGGATTCCCATATTCTCCCAATGGTAGCTCAAGTTCAGCTCCTCGGGTGATGGTCAAATCTGCCATTAGTGGAATCAAGCTGTTCACGTCTGCAGTACGCAAATTAGTAAATATTTCAATAAATTCTAGTCGTCTCTCGATCGGAACACGATCAATATATGCAGGTAAATAAGTTTTTCTTGATCGAGTGGTACATCTATCTTTAACGGAGATCATGACTGGTGTCAACAATTGTTGTTGTCAAGAAACAACACATAGCTCTTAGCTCCCCGGCAACGACGCTAGAAAATATCTTGATGGCCTGCAAGTGCACAGGTTCATCAGAGAATGTTTTCGCGGAAGTATTAATTCTAGTTTTTATATCGATCCCAACAAGGAGCCTAGGAAGTGTTTTTATGTGGTGTTTCTATCGCACCCAAGGTGTCACAAGTCTTGAGTGAATTGACTGCAAAAGTTAACGGTGCAAGTGGTGAGTAAAAGATAGAGGAAACTTGCTTAGGAAATAAGTAAATTGCATAAAAGTAAAGATACGAATGGTGTTTGAATGTTCTGAAGATGAGATGTTAGGCACGGAGAGAAACTGTTCATGGTGATAATGAAAGTGCCAAGTGGAATAAGTGATAGTGATATTCCTTATTTATACGTGAGTAGGCAAGCAACCCATATACCGACTAGGAGTCCTCATGGCCAATTCTTCCTAGTCCTAGTAATCCATCTGCATGTTACCACGACCATGGTCAGTGCATTAATTAAGGTCTTGCGACCAGATCAAGGCTTTAATGTTGATGGTTCCTTGTTGTCCTCGAGTAGTACTAGCTCTTCATTGATATCGGTTGTGTCACTCGGGTGTTGCCGAATTACTAGCATACACGTTCATACCTATGAGATATTTGGATCATGTTACCTGGGCCCTTAAATTAGATAAGAAGCATTAGGCAAACATACATAATCATTCTCACTATTTAAATAAAACACTACAATGATCACAAATGGATGGATTTAAAGGAGGCACAACACATCTCACCAATTCCCTATATCTCCCACGCGTATGGGGATTTACTCAGACATGAGAGGAAGATAAATTGAAGGCATAATTGTATTCCAAGTAAAAATCATCTCAAAGTTATTGTAGCAAACCATAATAGCGATTAAAGATCAAATCAAATACAAACCGAAGGTAGATCAAAGTATAAGACCCTAATCTGACAAGTCCCAATCTCTCTCTCTCTAAGTAATGGTGGGAATAATGGTGGAGTGTGTGGTTTAGAGGTTGGAGATCATCGAGGAATGAGGCAAAGTTCTTCCCCTCTTCCAGATCTGATCGTCTCCTCCAGATGGCTTGCAACGGCTATATGTTATGTTCTGTAGTTCTTCCAGTCTCTCCCTCTTCACGAAAGTTGCTTGTATTGATATAAGGAAGGCATCGGCATGTAGTACATGCGGGTGGTATGGGCCCGCCCCAACCGTACCAGTGGCTATTATGCATTCAGGACACCTCCAATGAAAGTGGCTCCAATTGGGGATTGACTTCTTTTCATGCATTTAGCCCATAAATGCTATTAGATTTCCAATAAATGTTCATTACCTGAAAACTATCACAAGAAACCAAAGTTTTGCTAATTGCGATGTTAACATTAGTAGAAAAGGGTTATCTTGGGTGAAATCCGGCAATAAACAAAAGGAAAAACAATAGTTAAAAGTGATGAAATTTGGAGCTATCAGTCAGCATTACGTGCGGCTAGATGTTGACTTTCGACAACTCCAGGGTAAAAATTCTTGCCCATTTGCATGATTGATCCTAATATACGAGCAACTTCTGGCTGCATTTTCTTGTGTGCCAGAGGAGAATAATCAAACTCTTCGTTGGATGGAGTGTCTCGAAAAGAAGCTCAGCACAACGGATACCAAGAGGAAGGATGTGGTCGAGGCCCACGACCATTTCAAGTTGGAGCCGAAACAGCACGAGGATACCCTGGTGGCGGCCACTGCGGAGCGAGAGAAGGGTTAGTTGACCAGCATATGGAAGTTGCCCAAGCCTTGTATGGTAAGTTGGTCATGTTAGTTGGATTTCCTTCTTATCTTCCTTCGACTCCCTTCTTCTGATTTGTGTTTGTTGTTGTTTGTAGATGCGACTGGTCTTGAATTTAACCGTCAAGTGCTGAAAAACAACAACCCCTTGGTAGGTGTCGTTGCAATAGTCGAAGATCGAAGAACTTCTGCCAAGGAAGTGCTTCTCAAGGCCAAGGATGTGCTTAGTCATTTCCGTTAGGAGATGTGATGTCTACGCACTTCTATTCTTGTAGACAGTTGTTGGGCCTCCAAGTGCAGAGGTTTGTAGAACATTAGCAAGTTTTCCTTAAGTGGATTACCCAAGGTTTATCGAACTCAGGGAGGAAGTGGTCAAAGGTATCCCTCTCAAGCAACCCTACAATCAAGATACAAGAAGTCTCTTGTGTCCCCAACACAACCAATACACTTGTCAGGTGTATAGGTGCACTAGTTCGGCATAGAGATAGTAAAATACAAGTGGTATAGATATAAGACTACGGTGCCAGAAAATACCTTGATGGCGTGGAAGAGACTAAAGGCAAACTGAAATAAAGATGGCAGCAAGCAAACATGTAACAGATCTAATTGCAAATGGTGTTTCAGTGCTTAGAAACAAGGCCTAGGGATCATACTTTCACTAGTGAACACTCTCATATAAATATCATCTCTTTATGATACTACTCTGAACTACACTCTGGTTGGACACTCTAATCCATGGTAGGGTTATAACATCACTCCTCAAAGTTTGCTTTTCTCATCTAGATAACCCCACAATGTCACCTTGAGTACTACATGGTTCCAACAAACACCACAATTTCATAGAGACTTCCAACTCCAAATATAACTCATAACAAGTATTTGTAATCTCTAGCCTAAGTGCCACCATGGTGTGCATGCTGTCACTTTCGTACACATGGGGAGAGCAGAGATCTATTAAAGCACTTGAGTAACAAGGTATATCTACTTGATTACAAAGCTCATGATCACAATATGATCATGCATAGAGAGAGATGAACATGTAGATACCGGTAGAACCCTTAGCCTCGAGGAAGAACTACTCCCTCATCATCATGCAAATCAGCAACGGCGATGGAGATGGTGGTGGAGATCGATGGAGATGGCTCCGGGGGCACTTCCCTGTCCCGGCAGGGTGCCGGAACAGAGACTTTGTGTCCCTCGAATTTTCCATTCGGTGGCGGCGGTGTTGCGGAACTTTTTGTGGCTGGAGGCTTGACTATTTAGGGTTTTTGCATCGGGAGGCTTCTTATAGGCGAAGAGGCGAGATCGATGGCCGGCGAATTGTGGCATCTTGTTAATAGGTTAGTTCCAGAAAAGGCATAAAAGTATCTCCAAATGTAGACAAAACATAAGAAAGTAGATACTAAACAAGCATGGAATATCAAAAATTATAGATACGTTTGCAACGTATCGACATCCCCAACTTCACTCTTGCTCGTCCTCAAGTAGGTAAGTGATAAAAAGAAAAGAATAATTTTTGAGGTGACATGCACCATCACAATCAAGATTAAACCATTTGCAAGCATTGAAAGCTGGGATCATAGTGTTTTAACATAGCATGAAATATAAAGTTCTAACAATAAGACATAACAACTATGATGTAACATGAAAAGGCACAAATAAAATATTCATGAATAACAATGCATTGAAAGACGTTTGTTTGTTTCACATAAAGAAAACATAGCATAGTGGCATTCAGCTTGTACCTCATAGAGTAGCAAATCATAATTGCATAGGACACCTTCAAAATTCATAATGGTGACTAGATTCAAATAGTTTAAGACAAGCAATATCAAAGTTATGCATCAATCAACGAGTCTTGGGACAATGCACATTAAACTAAGAATGGCCACTATGCTCTCTCAATAGGTGCATAAAGATAGAATATAGAGACTCAACATAAAAGTAAAAGAAAGGCCTTCATAGAAGGAAGCAGGGATTCAAGTCTCATAAAGAGCTTCCAAAAATTATGGTACTTCTTAGCTTTCAGCTCTCATTGCCCCTATCATAAGCATCTTGAAGTGATTAAGGTTAAAGTGATCAAACTATGGAGTATATGCTTGACAAAGTATAAGTTGGAAATCTCATGTCCCTTGAATACGAGGGCCGCTCCTCATGCTACTCAAGTTTAGTCACCGGTAAGTTCTTGTCATCGTAAGTACATGTGTATCATAGAGAACCGCCAGTGGGGTACCCCTTGCCCAATGATATGGAAGAATCCCCATATCAAAATGACAAGGAAAGCACACAACGAGCATCTCTACAATCTTCTTATTACCATGGGAAAATGGTGCTTTTTTCTCTCTTTCCTCTTTTCTCATATCTTTTTTTTTGTCTTTTTCTCAATCTTTTTTTATAAGAAGAATGCTTCATAGACATCTCATTATGGTTACACTGCAGGTTTCCACCATTACAACATGGATTAGACCGGCGACCCAGGCGTTTCTCTAACACACATACATAACACCATGGACTTACAAGCTCCCCTTTCATTGCACACCGACGACATCCATAGACAAAAGAGCATGGTATCAACTAGGTACAAAGTACAAGTGCAATGTTGAAAGCATTCCCCATGACAGCATGGTTCTGCTAATCCCCAACATATAAGTGCAAGCATATACAACATAGATGACACAATGGTTCAAGTTTATTAAGGGCAAGAAAAGTAAAGCGTGCCATCAAGTTCGTGAGAGCTTTAATCACTAATTTTCACATAACAAGTTTAATTCGGAAGGTAGATAAAAAGATGAATATACTTGGAATAGCAAATTCTAATGGGTAGGTATGGTGGACTCTTTGGAATAACTTGGTTTTATTCGGAGTTGGATGCATGAGTGGAACTCATACTTGGTACATGTGGAGGCTAGCAAAAGACTGGGAGCGACCAACTAAGAGAGCAATAATGGCCATAATCATGCAAAGCAACAAAACATTATTAATTAAAGCATAAAGTGATATTACAAGTCGAAAACTAAAGGATCATAAAGGCTATGGTGACTTGGGATAGTCATAACATGGTGTGAGCATGCGCCAAGTCAACCCAAATAAATCATCAAAGGAGAATACCACAATACTATGCTTTAATATGCTAAAACAACGTATGATTCTTGCAAGGCACATTAAGCAATCTCAATTGTTTATAACATGTCATTCTACAGCAAAAATCACTAGGAATAAAGCCAAAACAATATCAATCATAACATGACAAAGCATAGGCCACAGTCAAAAACAAGCTCCCTTTTACCACTTAAGCATGAACTTTTCCTACTCTTTCCAATCCAAACCAACTTATTTGAAAACTAATGAATGAATGAGGGGGTCCAATCAATTTATTCAAGCAAACTAAGTACACCAAGCAAACGAAAACCAAAAACAAAAATGAAAACGAAGACGCTCCAAGAACAACACAAATGTGCATGAAACAATAAAAATGAAGTGTTTGGAAGAAACCTGAGATTTTTATTGATGAAGAGCTTTGACGCTTGTACTTCTTGGATATTTCTTGGGGTGACACGCGTGGCATCCCCAAGCTTGAGATTTAGTCCATTTTTCATCTCATTACATCATTCCTTCCATACACCTGAAATTTTCCTTCATACAAAACTTCACACAATCTTTATTAGCAACATTAGTGCACTCAAGATAATAAGTCTTTTGGTTCAGTTTCAACACCAATAAAACTTCCATTAAAACATAAGCTACTGTAGTACTTCCCTCAAAAAGCTCAATTCTCCAAAAGAACTAAAAAGGAATCAACAAGAAGCAAATGCAAATAATGGCAGAAATCTGTCAAACCAGACCAACAGGTAATTGTAATTTTTTTAGAACACCTTCTGTTGCTCAAATCGAAAAGTGTTGAACTAACGAAAGTTAGATAACAACCTGGGGCAGAAGCACAAAAATTCATGTCTCAAACCGACGTACAGAGATTTTACACGAATGTTTACGGTGAAGAACAAAAATCTGTTTCGGGACAGCAACTTTCCCAAGCATTACTTCTCACTCATTAGAGGTTACTCTTGGCTCAAAAAGCAAATAAAAAGGATAAGGAGAGGTTATTACAGAAGTAATAACTTCCAATACTCATCTAAAACTTTTGGCTTATCTCCCAATAAGTACTTTTCTTTAACGCCTTTAAGTTAGGCATAATAGTCTGAGAAGATGCTCACATAGGAAATATGAATTGAAGTAAAATAGACCATCAAGAAGCAAATTCAAAACACATTTAAGTCTAACCCACTTCCTATGCATAGGAATCTTGTAAAGAAACAAGTCATGAAAGCACAAAGCAACAAGCATAGGAAAGCAAAACAAGTGCAACTTGAAAAATTTCAACATAAAGAGGGGAAACTTAATATTGTTGAGGTACATAAAACCATGTTTTCCTCTCTCATAATAAATTTCAATAGCATCATGAACAAAATTAACAATATAACAATCACATGAAATATTCTTATCATGAGCCACATGCATAAAAGAATTAATACTCCCCACATAAACATAGTCATTCTTATTAATTGTAGTGGGAGCAAATTCAACAAAATAGCTATCATTATTATTCTCATCACCATAATCATCAAATATAGGAGGCATATTGTAATGATAATTAATTTTCTCCTCAATAGTAGGTGGACTAAAAATATCATATTCATAATTGTAATCATCATATATTGGAGGCATAGTATCATCATAAGCAATAGAATAATCATCTTCCAAAGTGTGTTCATTTGTAAACATATCATCATTGGAAGGATCATGGATAGCACTAATAGTACAATAATTATTAATATCATCATTTTCAGAATTGGTACCAAAGAGATTTTCAATATCAAAAGTAGTGTGCTTTTCCCAATCATGATCACTATTATAGGTAACAGGCATAGGAACATCATCGAGTTCGGACTCATCAAAAACTATAATAGGAGCAACGTGCTTAGGGGAAAATACCGTTTCCTCTCTCCTTTTACTCCTCCTTTTCTTCTTCTCTTTAGCAGGGAGAGGCTTGAAAGGAAGCTTCTCCGTATACCCTAGTTTATTGTTAGAGACAATAGAAGAAACTTTGGAGGATTCCTTCTTTTCATTAATAAGATCAAAACACATATTAGTCCTGTCATATTTTGGTAAAATCTCATCTTCTATAATATTTTGTATGTAAGTATTTGTGTGACAATTATCAACACAATAAAGATGACAACCATGCATGATGCTATTCATATCAAAAGCACTCATATCTACCAAAGAAGTTTTTCTTGATAATTTTTCACACCCCAAAAATAATGTAAGTTCATCATGCTGATTAGGAGTGATCATGTCATCACAATATAAACTTGCAGTACTCATTGGATTAGAAGGGATATTATTATGGCCTAAGCATTGAAAATTGAAATGACCCACTTCAAAGCAAAGTTCACAAATAAAAGGATAGAGGGCACAATTTTTTTTACCAAGATCATTTAGAGCCCTATACCACATTCTAGTTTTTTCATTCCTGTGGGTGATACAATATTCTTCTTCAATTTGATGCTTCTCACAAGGTCTATGTATTCCACAAAAATTAACATGCTTATAAAGAATATTACTTTCAGAGGTTTGAGCATGTTTATTGCTATCATTAATAACAATTTCATTTTTGATGCAAGTGTATTTAAAAGGCTCATGATACATGTCCCATTTTTATTTAGGAGCATTAATATGAGAAGCAAAGGCTCTAAAACAATCAACAAGAATTTGAGGATCAAGACCATATTTAGCACTAAGCTCTTGAAAATCAGCAATTTCAGCAAAAGACTTAATGCAATCATACTCATAGTTTATACCTGGTTCTTTACCTTTGTTGTTATCCCAATCTTCGGTATTACTTTGAATTGTTTCAAGAAGATTGATAACCCACAAGTATAGGGGTGTATCGCAGTATTTTTGATAAGTAAGAGTGTCGAACCCAACGACGAGCAGAAGGTGCTGGCTAGTGGTATTGATCAGGAATTCTCTGCAAATACTTAGCAAACGGATTTTTAGATTATTTCGATAAAGCAAGTAAACAAAGTACGAGTAAATAAAAGACAGTAGGAATAAATGCAGCAAGTGGCCCAATCCTTTATGCAGCAAAGGACAAGCCGGTTGTATTTCTATAGATGACCAAACGTTCTCGAGGACACATGGGAAGACTGTCAAGTGCTTTCGCTTCATATAGTCGATTAATCTTCTCTAGCTTGCTAAGTGTTGTGTGGGTGAACCTGTCCTAATGTACCGTCCCATCCAAGACTTAATACATACTTGTGATTAAACCCCCTTGCAAACATCCGTAAGTACAAGAAAGTAATTAAGGTAGAAACCTAACCACAACTTTAAACTCTAAGACCCTTACGTCCCTTGTGCAATGGTTTCCTAACGGGGGTTCAAGTTTCTGTCACTCCGGCAACCCCTACGATTAGTAGCCAAATACACAATGCATTCCCCTAGGCCCATATAGGTGAAGTGTCATGTAGTCGACGTTCACATGACACCACTAGAAGAAGTACACCACAACTTAAATAACAATCTATTGAATCTTTCTCAACGCAACTCCACTACTAACAACAAGACTTCTCCCATGTCCTCAAGAACAAAACGAACTACTCACAAGACATCATATGGATCATGATCAGAGATGGAATAATGATGTATAACAATCTGAACATAAATAATAATTCAATGGTTCACTCAATAGCATCAACTACAAAGAGTAATCAACACTGGGAAAGTTTCCCCTATGAACTATAGCAAGATTCAACGCAATTGTTACAGCAATATGGAGATGGTGATGAGGGTGCTGATGGTGATGATGGTGGTGATGATGATGGTGATGATCCCGATGAAGTCTAGCTTGATGGTGGTGTTGATGGCGACGATCTCCCCTCTCCGGGAAGGAATTCCCCCGGCAGAAATCTGTCTGCCAGAGAGATCTTTCTCTCTCGGTGTTTTCCGCCCCACAGAGGCAGCGGAATCTTTCTGTGGACGCTCCTCGAGTCTTAGGGTTTCGGGATGAAGATATACGCCAAAGGGGAGAGGCTGGAGTGGGCCAGGGTGGCCACACCAGTCCTTGGCGTGGCCTAGGCCTGCCCGCGCCATGGGGTGGTGTGGGCCCCCTGTGGCCCACCTCCACTCCATCTTCTGGCATCTTGAGTCTTCTGGAAAAATAGAATTTTCCGTATATTTTCCTAGATTTTCTGATCTTCGCGAATTTTGCCTCCAAACATCACCTTTTCCATCAGAATCCTGACTGCAGCGGTCCATGCTCCAAAAGTCATCAACCATGCAAAAACAGATGAAATAACATAAGTATCACCTCTCAATACGAAATATATCAATGAATAATAGTGAATTAAGACATAAAATAGTGATGCAAAATGGACGTATCAACTCCCCCAAGCTTAGACTTTGCTTGTCCCCAAGCGAAACTGAGCTCAATAAACATGACCTCAAGTTTATGGAGTGAAGAGTCGATAAAAGAATACAGACAAGAAGCATCACATTCATCAAATACATAGATCATAATAGAAGACAACTCACTATTATACAACTCAACTTGCAATGAGTAAAGGAAACACAATAAAGATACATAAAGTGAATCATAATTGGTAATGGCAAACTTAGCTCTTGGTCGAAGAATAGTTGATAATTTGCTGGAGTTCACAAATAGCTGGTTTTTCAACGAAAGCTTTCAAAGTACTAAACATCAAGATAAGAGCAATGTGCAAAACAAGGAACATAAGAAACATGAATGCATAAACCATCGTATGAATGAATGAAACACATCAACTCAAAATACTGGCCGAGATAGAAGGGAATAGGTTTACTAACTCAACTACAAAGTAAAAGAAAGGGCCCTTCAAAGAGGGAAGCAGGGATTACAAGTCGCATAAAGAGCTCCCAAAAATTATGATGCTTACTAGCTTTCATCTCTCATTGCCCCTATCATAGGCATCTTTAGGTGATTAAGGTTAAAGTGACACAACTAAGAGGATATGCTTGACAAGTTATAAGTTGAAATCTCAAGCCCCTTACTTATGAGTACCGATCCTCATGCTACTCAACTTCAGTCACGAGCAAGCTCTTGTCATTGTAAATACATGCATATCATTGAGAATCGCGAACGGGGTACCCCTTGCACATGACACAGGAGCTATCCCATAATAAAAATGACAAGGCAAGCAGACAGTGAGCATCTCAGCGATCTTTTTATTTGCTATTTGCATAGGTTTTTATTGAGGATGCTTCATAGAATGCTCACTATAGTTATGCTGCAAGTTTCCACCATGATTAGGCGTGGCTTAGGCTAGCGGCCCAGGCGTTTCTCTAACACACATATAAACTCCATGATCTTACAAGTTCCACTTTTATTTCACACCGCCGGGATCCATAAGCAAAAGAACATGATATCAACTAGGCACAAAGTACCAAATGAAGTGTTGAAAGCGGTCCCCATGATACATGCTTCGGCTAACTTCAACTCATAAAGCTCAAGCATATAAGCAACAAAGAAGGACCCAATGGTTCAAGTTTATTAAATGCAAGAAAGTAAAGTGTGCCATCAAGTTCATGAGAGATTTAATCACTAAATTTAACATAACAAGTTTAATTTGGGAGGTAGATAAAACAAGAATTTACTTGGAATAGCAATAATGCTACTAGGTAGGTATGATGTACACAGATGGCAAAGGTTTTGGTTTAAAGGAGGCGGATGCACGAGAAGAATTTCCTCTCAGTACAGGTTTTTGGCTAGCAAGGCTGGGTAGAAAGTATAAGAGTTGAAGGAAACAAGCAAACATACAAATGGTATAGACAAACATGCAATCTTCCTTGGAAGCACAAAAGATCTTAACTAGAGAAAACTAGACTTATGAGAAAATCAAGAAAGAAAGATGATGAAATTATTTTCCTCTAGAGTACTTCTATCTTTTTATTTTCAACTCTCAAAAAGGGTGTTGCTACTGACCAAGCCAGGTTTGCCAAAACCAACTGAATTAACTCAATGATCCCAAAGTGCTACCAATACTAACAACAAGATCAATCATATAACCACGAATTGAAAACTATCATAAGCTATGCAAAAGAGTGAATGATAGAACTTCTCATTAGTACTCCATAATGGAAACTCACACCAAGGGATACAAATCTAACGAGAGAGGGGACACTACCACAATGCAAACCATACTACAAAATAACTCCTCTATTCATGATATGACTCTACTAACAAGGTAAAAAGATAGAAGATAGTGATATGATACCACGGCACTCCCCAAGCTTGGAACAAACCAAGGGGATGCCAAACTTGATGACGAATTACTCCTTCGGTGGTGGTGGTATCCTCTTGATGAGCTCCTTGATCAGTTTCCCAAGGTCCTCAATCTCGAAGGTGAGAGTGCGAATCCATTCCGAGTTATGCTCAATACGGCCCAAAATCATCTCAGTTTGTGGATCCCAGCTCTTGTGATTCTTCTTCCATTCTTCCCACTTGGAGTCTTCTTTTCCTGCATGGTTATGAGCAAAGGTATGGAAGGTACTCTTAGTGTTCGGAGAAGGTGTCCTTGTTGCCAAACAGTGACGAGGAGCTTTCCCCCCAGTCTGCATCCGTGCAGTCCTTCTGATCCTGGCAGGGTTCGCCACCACTCCAATGCTTGCAATGGTAGTGCCGGTGTGTTTTGCCTCCTCTTCACTTTCACTCTTGATCTCTTTCTCCTTCCCGGTGTCTTGGAGGTCTTCCTCCATAGGTTCCTTCCTTTTATCCTTGGCGGACACCATTGTGCTTCTAAACCTTCAAAGAGTATGTCCTGGCAGAAACAAATCGGAACAAAAACACGACGAAAACACAATATACGAACCTCGGGGGATCCGGGGGGTTATATATTACGAAGTTTCACTTCAAAAGGAAGGTACTAGGAGAAAACAGGTCGGAGACGGAGTCCTGGGCGGCCTCACCATCTGGTGGCGCGGCCAGGGGTGGGCCCACGCCATGGGGTGGTGTGGGCCACCCTGGCTCCGGTTCCATCCCTTTTTCGCTTCATAGCTTTGCTTATTGACTAAAAACTGCAAAAATATAGTTGGATTGTATTTTCGCGGAACTTTTCTTACCAGAACTGTTACCTAGTTGGAAACGGACTCTGCAGGTCTCTGAATTTGGTATTGAGTGGATCCTTCTGGAGTCATCACTTGAATATCATCGATATCTTCATCTTCATATACTTATTACTCGAGTCATAAAACCTTTCTCTTCCTTGTTACACCATTATCTCCACTTCCTAGAAATTTCTTTCACACAAAACTTCACACAGTTCTTATTAGCAACATTAGTATAAGTGAAGTGATAAACCTTCTGAGTCCAACTTCGACTGAAAACCATCAAAACAAAGTTACTGTAGCAACTCCTTTTGAAAACCCAAAAAGAATTCAAAAAGGAAATCGAATAAAGAAGCAAATGCAAGATTGGCAAAATCTGTCAAAACAGACCAGCAGGTAAAGATCAATTTTTTCTAATATCTTCTGTTGCTCAAATCAAAAAGTACAAAACTAACGAAAGTTAAATAACAACCTGGGACAGAAGCACAAACAATTACAGCTCAATCCGATATACAGAGATCTCTCACGAATTTTTACGGTGAAGCATAAAAATCTGTTTCGGGACAACAACTTCCCCAAATATTACTTCTCTCTCATTAGAGGTTGATCTTGACACAAAACCAAACAAAACGGATAAGGAGCGGTTATTACCGAAGTAATAACTTCCAAGACTCAAAGAAACAAAAATAAACTGAAATCAAAAACAGATTGGGTTGTCTCACATAAAGCTCTTTCTTTATAGCCATTAAGATGGGCATGATAATTTTGAAGAAGCTCTCATAAGGATATGATTTGAAGTGAAAGAGAGCATTAAGAAGCAAAAACACATGCACATTTAAGTCTAACCCACTTCCTATGCAAGGGAATTTTGTAAACAAACAAGTTATTGGAACCAAAGGCAACTTGCATAAGAAGGCAAAAGAAGTGCAACATAAAAACTTTCAACATAAAACGAGGAAACTTGATATTATTGAGATGCACAAGAACACTTTTCCCTCTCTCATAATAGCTTTCAGTATCATGCATAAACTTAAAAATATATCTATCACAAGGACTATCATAGCAATGATCACTTATTCTAACAGAAAACACAGGAATACTAGCTCTCATAACACTACTATGCGAAACAATATTAGAGGTATCCTTACAAAGGATAGTGTGTCCCTCTTTTTCATATTTAGCAACAGAGTCTTTCACATTTGCTACAATAGGTTCATCAATCATTTGTTTATCAGGTTCAACAGCCCTACTCATACTTTCATTAACCATACTAGCTATCATAGAATGCTCCTTTACCTTAACTGGGAAAGGCATTTTCTCAATATAACGTTTAGGTAAAACATGACTAGCAGTATAAACTTCAGTATTTCTTGTAGGAACACTCTTAGCAATATCTTTATAAGGTTCATGATACTTATTCCACTTCTTTTTAGGCACTTCAATATAAGAAGAAAAAGCCTTAAAATAAGAAGCAATAGCTTGAGAGTCTAGACCATAAGCAATTTTAATATTTTGAAAGTCATCAGTTCCCATAAAAGATTCAATGCATTCATAATCATATTTTATACTTGACTTTCTACCTTTGTCGTTCTCCCAAGCTTCAACATTGTCTTGAATACGGTCCAGAAGGTCCCATTTAACTTCTTCTTCCATGCGAGTGAATGATCCAGGACAAGAAGCATCCAATAAATCCTTGTCATGTAGAGGGAGCCTTGCATAAAAGTTATTGATAATAATATTGTTGGGGAGCTCATGAATGGGACATTTGAGCATTAGTAACTTCAATAACCCCCAAGCTTGAGAAGTACTCTCTCCATCAAGAGGCCAAAAGTTGTATATTTGATTCCGACCTTTATGAATTTCACTAGGAGGATAAAACTTTGAATAAAAGAGAGGCACTATTTCCTCCCATTCCAGAGGTTGACCATTCTTAGCAGCTTATACCATTCCTCAGCTCTTCCTTTCAGTGATAATGAGAATAACTTCTTATTAACTTGATATGTAGTAATACCTGCACACTTGAACAACCCGCATAATTCGTGTATAAAGAGTAAATCATCACCTGGATGGATAGTTCCATCCCCAACATAGTAGTTATCCATAACACGATCAGTAATGCTTGTAGGTATTTTCAAAACATCTTTCTCAGCAGGTGGTGGCTTATCTACTACCTTAGCAGTGGTAGTAGCATTACCAAATAATAAACTCAGCGAATTATCCATAACGAAAATAAAGCAACTAGCAGAAGTAAACAATACTCAAAGTAGAAGTTTCCTTTACCAGTTCCACTCTCCAATAGCGCTTCACTCCCCGACAACGGCGCCAGAAAATAGTCTTGATGACCCACAAGTATAGGGGGTGTATTGCAGTATTTTTGATAAGTAAGAGTGTCGAACTCAACGAGGAGAAGAAGGTGCTAGCTAGTGGTATGGATCAGGAATTCTCTACAAATACTTAGCAAACGGATTTTTAGGGGTTTTCGATAAAGCAAGTAAACAAAGTACGAGTAAATAAAAGACAGTAGGAATAAATGCAGCAAGTGGCCCAATCCTTTATGGAGCAAAGGACAAGCCGGTTGTATTTCTATAGATGACCAAACGTTCTCGAGGACACATGGGAAGACTGTCAAGTGCTTTCGCTTCATATAGTCGATTAATCTTCTCTAGCTTGCTAAGTGTTGTGTGGGTGAACCTATGCTAATGTACCGTCCCATCCAAGACTTAACACATACTTGTGATTAAACCCCCTTGCAAACATCCGTAAGTACAAGAAAGTAATTAAGGTAGAAACCTAACCACGGCTTTAAACTCTAAGACCCTTAAGTCCCTTGTGCAATGGTTTCCTAACGGGGGTTCAGGTTTCTGTCACTCCGGCAACCCCTACGGTTAGTATCCAAATACACAATGCATTCCCCTAGGCCCATATAGGTGAAGTGTCATGTAGTTGACGTTCACATGACACCACTAGAAGAAGTACACCACAACTTAAATAACAATCTATTGAATCTTTCTCAACGCAACTCCACTACTAACAACAAGACTTCTCCCATGTCCTCAAGAACAAAACGAACTACTCACAAGACATCATATGGATCATGATCAGAGATGGAATAATGATGTATAACAATCTGAACATAAATAATAATTCAATGGTTCACTCAATAGCATCAACTACAAAGAGTAATCAACACCGGGAAAGTTTCCCCTATGAACTATAGCAAGATTCAACACAATTGTTACAGCAATATGGAGATGGTGATGAGGGTGCTGATGGTGATGATGGTGGTGGTGATGATGATGATCCCGATGAAGTCCAGCTTGATGGTTGTGTTGATGGCGATGATCTCCCCTCTTCGGGAAGGAATTCCCCCGGCAGAAATTTGTCTGCCGGAGAGATCTTTCTCTCTCGGTGTTTTCCGCCCCGCAGAGGCGGCGGAATCTTTCTGTGGTTGCTCCTCGAGTCTTAGGGTTTCGGGAGGAAGATATACGCCAGAGGGGAGAGACTGGAGTGGGCCAGGGTGGCCACACCCTCCCTGGCGCTGCCTAGGCCTGCCCGTGCCATGGGGTGGTGTGGCCCCCCTGTGGCCCACCTCCACTCCATCTTCTGGCATCTTGAGTCTTCTGGAAAAATAGAATTTTCCGTATATTTTCCTAGATTTTCTGATCTTCGCGAATTTTGGCTCCAAACAGCACCTTTTCCATCAGAATCCTGACCGCAGTGGTCCATGCTCCAAAAGTCATCAACCATGCAAAAACACATGAAATAACATAAGTATCACCTCTCAATACGAAATATATCAATGAATAATAGTGAATTAAGACATAGAATAGTGATGCAAAATGGACGTATCAAAGATACCACTCGGGCAGAAATGCAAAAGTTATGGCAAAAGTTATCTTTCCAACAAAATTGGTTTCATCTCGTTTGGAGTTCCGATGCAAAAGTTATGGCATTTCTGGTTCTGAAGTTTCTCTGACCGGAAGTACCGGCCAGACGCCAGAAGTACCACTCGGGCAGAAATGCCGCCGGTAGTACCGGTGTTAATACCAGCCCAACTTCCGGTGAACCCATTTTTGGTTTAGTATGCTCTCTGCCTGGTCTGCACTATTTGACGGAACTTGTCCACCCACCGGTACTACCGGCCGTGCGCGATTCTGTGGGGAACGGGCAGATCGGGGAGCCCTTTAAAAGGAGCTCCCCTTTCCCCTTCGGCCCTAACTTGCTTTTCTTGGTTCTTGCTCTCTCTCTCTCTCTCTCCTCCAATGTTGACCTTGAAGAGCTTGCCCTCTCCCCTTCTCCCTCCTATGATTCTTGCATCTTCTTGAGGGATTTGGGAGAGGAGATCTAGATCTACAAGCCCCACCAAGCAAAATCCCTTCTTTGTGAAGGAATCCTTGGGATCTAGATCTTGGAGAGTTTTGTGTTCTCCTCTTGTGTTCTTCCTCCCTTATTCCCCCAATAGCTTTTGTAGCTTTGGTGGTATTTGAGAGAGAAGGACTTGCCTCTTGCATTTGGTGCATAGGTTTGAGTTCTCCTCGGAGATTCGGTGAGTTCAATCCCTTGGGATTGTTTCTCTTGGGTTCTTGGAACCCTAGACAGTTGTGTGGTTGGATTGTTGACCTTTTGTGGTTTTGTAGCGTTTTGTGGCCTTGTTTCCTTTTGTGGCTTTATAGCCTTTGTGGCATTGTTCTTGGGGCTCCAATTGAGTTGTGGAGGTTCCCCAAGCTTGTTGGCCTTTTGTGGCATTGTGGAGCCTTTGTGGCGTTTCTTGGGAGCCCTCCAATTGAGTTGTGGAGATTGCCCCAAGCCTTGTATGGGTTCGGTGACCGCCCTCAAGTGTCCCATAGTGGAACGTGAGTAGGCCTTTGTGGCGAGCTCACGGGAGAATAGGGTGAGCCTTTTGTGGCGTCGGTGAGTTGCGTGGCTTCGCATCCTTGGTGAGGCCTTGTGTGGCGTTGGGTGAGCATCGAGCCACCACACCTCGAGGTGAGCCATTTGTGGCGTTCGAAATCACTGCGCCCCCGCACCTCTCCAAAGGAGACATAGCTTCTTTGGAAGTGAACTTCGGGAAACAAATCATGGTCTCCGCGTCCATCGGTTATCTCTCAACCGAGCCCTTTACCTATGCAATTTACGTTGTGATAGCCTTCGTGCTTGAAGTACTATATCTTGCTATCTCCTTGTTGCTTGTCTTTCTTAGCATAGGTTGTTGGTGCACTTAGTGAAACTAGTGATATAGGTTTTAGCTTGATAAATTAAACGTTAAGTTTTATTCCGCATTTATTTGAGCCTAGACCGTAATAATTTTAAAACGCCTATTCACCCCCATCTAGGCGACGTCCATTTCCCTTTCAGTAGGGCTATAACAACACTCCTCAAAGTTCGCTTTTCCCATCTAGATAACCCCACACTGTCACCTTGAGTACTAGATGGTTCCAAAAACACTACAATTTCATAGAGACATCCAACTCCAAATATAACTCATAACAAGTATTTGTAATCTCTAGCCTAAGTGCCACCATGGTGTGCACGCTGTCACTTTCACACACATGGGGAGAGCAGAGATCTATTAAAGCACTTGAGTAGCAAGGTAGATCTACTTGATTACAAAGCTCATGATCACAATATGATCATGCATAGAGAGAGATGAACACATAGCTACGGGTAGAACCCTTAGCCTCGAGGAAGAACTACCCCCTCATCATCATGGGAATCAGCAACGGCGATGGAGATGGTGGTGGAGATCGATGGAGATGGCTCCGGGGGCATTTCCCCATCTCGGCAGGGTGCCGAAACAAAGACTTTCTGTCCCCCGAATCTCCCATTCGGTGGCGGCGGCGCTGCGGAACTTTTCGTGGCTGGAGGCTTGACTATTTACGGTTTTTGTATCGGGAGGCTTCTTATAGGCGAAGAGGAGAGGTTGGTGCCGGCCAGGGGGCCCACACCACCTGGTGGCACGGCTAGGGGGGCCCGTGCCACCCTATGGTGTGGTCAGCCCCTGGCCCCTCTCCATCTCATGTTTTGGCTCCATGTTCCCCTCGGTGAAATATTGACTTTGGCTTTTGTCCCATCCAATTCCGAGAATATTCATTTTATGACTTTCTGGAACCAAAAACAGCAGAAAACAGGTAACTGGCACTATGGCATCTTGTTAATAGGTTAGTTCCATAAAAGGCATAAAAGTATCTCCAAATGTAGACAAAACATAAGAAAGTAGATACTAAACAAGCATGAACATAAAAAATTATAGATATGTTTGCAACGTATCAAGATGTTTCTGAAAGCCAAGGCCATTGAGGATGTCGGCGGTGTTGTAGAGGCCTTGGCGGAGGGTGTGCCTGCAGAGTACAATCAGACGCAGAAGGCGGCAGGTGCCTCCCTCGGACTGGCGATGGTATAGGCTTGCAGTGCTGGGCTGCCCCTTAGCAAGATCACCTCCAATATGCCGGTAATAGCAGATGGTCAAGGGGTATCCTTTCCTCCTATTGCCAAGCTCTATAAGAAGTATGGTCCCCGGCTCATCGAGATGCTTGCGCAGTACTCTATGGAGCAGAAATGGTTGGCCACGGCAAAAGCCACGGAATCGGAGGCTGCTGGGAACTCCACGAAGCCGTTAGATGCTTCTGCGTAGACTATGCCGCACCGTTTCCTCTCCTGTTGTTGTGTAGCTATGTTAGAACTTTGTAATTTCTTCGACTAAACCGTAAGTTGGAGTAATCAGAACTTGTGACAGTCCTTTTACCGAGGCTTTATATATATTGGTCCATTTGCCTATGTCTTTGCCTGAGCTTTTTACTTGCTGCTTTACGATGAAAAGAGTCCTCATCCTTCAAATATTTTCTTGAGTAGGGTTCCCCGAGTGGCACGCTAGTCGCACCACCTTCCTCTCCTTCTGCAGTTCCTCCCTAGACAAGGGTGGACAAACTGTCGCAACTTCCTGTGCTTCACGACCGTGTGAAGGATATGGAGAAGAATGTTGTCATTATGCAAGGGCATTCCCATGTGTGGAAATCAAAGGCAGACAAAGAACTCAAACATGAAGTATCTCCTTGGTGAGGTAGCCCAAATCAGCGAGCAGCTATAGTGTAAGTGTCCTTGGCTATTTTGTCCTTTTGGCATGTTGCTTTTTGTTTGCAGTGTGAATATCATTGCTTTGTTTGGTGTAATTATCAATCTCCTTCCGCATGAAGAGAAAGAGTGTGTCAGTATCCAACTGAATTGCCTTACTTAGGCAAAACTAGAGGCTGGCAGGTTCTTACGGACCGATCAGGCTCAAGCGACCATGCTGGCGACGCTGCAATATTGCGTTGCATAGGTGCTGCACTACTTGAAGAAGGCATAATCCTCCTTTAAGCATATTTCAAGGCGATGTTTCCACTGTACGAAGATCCTTCGATCATGTTGGCATTGCTGCAAAAGTTTCACGACGTAGGTGTTGTACGCAAATGCGTGCACCTGCAAATTGTGGCGGGCGCAAAGGCTGCTTTAGCTTTTGCGCATATGTAGTGTCCAGATGTTGACCTAGAGGTCATCACTGAAGGGCTGCTGACACCTCCAGATGGTATGGTGTGGAATATGTGGCCGCACTACCAGGCAGTTACCCAACCCGCAGAGGATATTATTCGGTTGTTCGACGATTGCACCAATGTCTTACTTTAGTGGCAACAGTGAAGTTTATCCTACGCAAGTAATGTACATAATGTAAACTTTTAAGTAATTTGAGAGGGTTTTATGGCCCTATATATTTTATTGTGTGTTTGTGTGTGTTGATGCGAGTACGTTAGGTCCATGCCTTTTCGTTAGCCTGACGCCGACAAGTCTCAGTACCTTGCCAGCCTGTCAGTTGCGTAACAACTGGGTTGGAGTTTGCAAGGATTCAATTGTGCTTTGTGGTCAGCTACTAGGGCATAAGCAATGTTTTATTGATTCGACAGAATAAGCTAGGAGACATATTGATACGTTGCAAACGTATCTATAATTTTTGATGTTCCATGCTTGTTTTATATCTACTTTCTTATGTTTTGTCCACACTTTGGAGTACTTTTACACATTTTCTGGAACTAACCTATTAACAAGATGCCACAGTGCCAGTTGCCTATTTTCTTCTGTTTTTGGTTCCAGAAAATCCAGAAAATGAATATTCTCAGAATTGGACCGGACAAAAGCCAAAGTCGATATTTCACCAGAATACTCACGGAGCCAGAAGACGAGACAGAGAGGGGCCAGGGGCTAGCCACACCATGTGGTGGCGCGGGTCCCCCTAGCCGCGCCACCAGGTGGTGTGGGCCCCTGGTCCACCCTCTGACATCGCCCTTTCGCCTATAAGAAGCCTCCGATGCAGAAACCCTAAAGAATCAAGCCTCCAGCCACAAAAAGTTCCGCAACACTGCCGCCATCGAAGGGGAGATTCGGGGGACAAAAAGTCTCTGTTCCGGCACCCTGCCGGGACGGGGAATTGCCCCGGAGCCATCTCCATCAATCTCCACCAGCATCTCCATCGCCGTTGCTGATTCCCATGATAATGAGGGAGTAGTTCTTCCTCGAGGCTCAGGGTTCTACCGGTAGCTATGTGTTCATCTCTCTCTATGCATGATCATATTGTGATCATGAGCTTTGTAATCAAGTATATCTACCTTGCTACTCAAGTGTTTTAATAGATCTCTTGCTCTCCCCACGTGTGTGAAAGTGATAGCGTGCACACCATGGTGGCACTTAGGCTAGAGATTACAAATACTTGTTATGAGTTGTATTTGGAGTTGGATGTCTCTATGAAATTGTGGTGTTTGTTGGAACCATCTAGTGCTCAAGGTGACAGTGTGGGGTTATCTAGATGGGGAAAGCAAACTTTGAGGAGTGCTGCTATAGCCCTACCATGGATTATAGTTATCCAACCGGAGAGTAGTTCAGAGTAGTATCATGAAGAGAAGATATTTATATGAGATTATTCACTAGCGAAAGTATGATCCCTAGGCCTTGTTTCTAAGCATTGAAATATCGCTTGCAACTAGACCTGTTACATGATTGCTTGCTTCCATCTTTATTTCAGATTTCCTTTAGTCTCTTCCTACCCTTCAAGCTCTTTTCTGGCACCATTACCACTTATAATTATCCATACCACTTGTATTTCACTATCTCTTCGCCGAACTAGTGCACCTATATACCTGACAAGTGTATTGGGTGTGTTGGGGACACAAGAGACTTCTTGTATCTTGATTGCAGGTTTGCTTGAGAGGGATACCTTTGACCACTTCCTCCCTGAGTTTGATAAACCTTGGGTAATCCACTTAAGGGAAACTTGCTGCTGTTCTACAAACCTCTACACTTGGAGGCCCAACAAATGTCTACAAGAATAGAAGTGCGTAGACATCAAGCTATTTTCTGGCACCGTTGCCGGGGAAGTAAGGTAAAAGGTACTCACATCCTCTGGCTACTAAACTATCTTCTAGTGCGGTTGCTGGTGTGTGAGTGCTCGAAGTTATTTCCTTTAGATTCTGCAATCATATCTTTTTGTTTCTTGTTTTTATTTTCACTAGTTAGGCATAATGGAAAACTACAAAAAAATTAGAGCTTTATAGTATTTATCTTGAGTTAGGACATGAAGTGTTTGAAGAGAAAATTAAAAAACTTATGGAACTTTATTTGCATGCTAATAGAAATGTTATTAGTATGAATTCTTTGAACACCATTATTGCTAATGCTATGGAAAAGTCTAAGCTTGGTGATGACCCACAAGTATAGGGGGTGTATCGCAGTATTTTCGATAAGTAAGAGTGTCGAACCCAACGAGGAGCAAAAGGTGCTGGCTAGTGGTATGGATCAGGAATTCTCTGCAAATACTTAGCAAACGGATTTTTAGGGGTTTTTGATATAGCAAGTAAACAAAGTACGAGTAAATGAAAGACAGTAAGAATGAATGCAGCAAGTGGCCCAATCCTTTATGCAGCAAAGGACAAGCCGGTTGTATTACTTAAGATGACCAAACGTTCTCGAGGACACATGGGAAGACTGTCAAGTGCTTTTGCTTCATATAGTTGATTAATCTTCTTTAGCTTGCTAAGTGTTGTGTGGGTGAACCTGTGCTAATGTACCGCCCCATCCAAGACTAATACATACTTTTGATTATACCACTTGCAAACATCTGTAAGTACAAGAAAGTAATTAAGGTGGAAACCTAACCACAGCTTTAAACTCTAAGACCCTTACGTCCTTTGTGCAATGGTTTCCTAATGGGGGTTCACGTTTCTATCACTCCGGCAACCCCTATGATTAGTAGCCAAATACACAATGCATTCCCCTAGGCCCATATAGGTGAAGTGTCATGTAGTCGACGTTCACATGACACCACTAGAAGAAGTACACCACAACTTAAATAACAATCTATTGAATCTTTCTCAACACAACTCCACTACTAACAAGAAGACTTCTCCCATGTCCTCAAGAACAAAATGAACTACTCACAAGACATCATATGGATCATGATCAGAGATGAAGTAATGATGTATAACAATCTGAACATAAACAATAATTCAATGGTTCACTCAATAGCATCAACTACGAAGAGTAATCAACACCGGGAAAGTTTCCCCTATGAACTATGCAAGATTCGACGCAATTGTTACAGTAATATGGAGATGGTGATGAGGGTGCTGATGGTGATGATGGTGGTGGTGATGATGATGATGGATCCCGATGAATTCCAGCTTGATGGTGGTTATGATGGCAACAATCTCCCCTCTCTGGGAAGGAATTCCCCCGGCAGAAATCTGTCTGCCGGAGAGATCTTTCTCTCTCAGTGTTTTCCACCCCGCAGAGGCGGCGGAATCTTTCTGTGGTCGCTCCCCGAGTCTTAGGGTTCCGGGAGGATGATATACGCCAGAGGGGAGAGGCTGGAGTGGGCTAGGGTAGCCACACCACCTCCAGGCGCGGCCTAGGGCTGCCCGCGCCATGGGGTGGTGTGGGCCCCCTGTGGCCCATCTCCACTCCATCTTCTGGCATCCTTAGTCTTCTGGAAAAATAGGATTTTCCGTATATTTTCTCGGATTTTCTGATCTTCGTGAATTTTGCCTCCAAACAACACCTTTTCCATCAGAATCCTGACTGCAGCGGTCCATGCTCCAAAAGTCATCAACCATGCAAAAATAGATGAAATAACATAAGTATCACCTCTCAATGCGAAATATATCAATGAATAATAGTGAATTAAGACATAGAATAGTGATGCAAAATGGACGTATCAACTCCCCCCAAGCTTAGGCTTCGCTTGTCCCCAAGCGAAACTGAGCTCAATAAACATGGCCTCAGGTTTATGGAGTGAAGAGTCGATAAAAGAATACGGACAAGAAGCATCACATTCATCAAATACATAGATCATAATAGAAGACAACTCACTATTATATAACTCAACTTGCAATAAGTAAAGGAAACACAATAAAGATACATAAAGTGAATCATAATTGGTAATGGCAAACTTAGCTCTTGGTCGAAGAATAGTTGATAATTTGCTAGAGTTCACAAATAACTGGTTTCAATGATAGCTTTCAAAGTAGTAAACATCAAGATAAGAGCAATGTGCAAAACAAGGAACATAAGACACATGATTGAATAAATCATCATATGAATGAATGAAACACATCAACTCAAACTACTTGTTGAGATAGAAGGGAACTACAAAGTAAAAGAAAGGCCCTTCACAGAGGGAAGCAGGGATTGCAAGTCTCATAAAGAGCTCCCAAAAATTATGATACTTACTAGCTTTCAGCTCTCATTGCCCCTATCATAGGCATATTTAGGTGATTAAGGTTAAAGTGATCAAAAATGAGGATATGCATTGACAAGTTGTAAGTTGAGAATCTCATGTCCCTTGAATACGAGGGCCGCTTCTCATGCTACTCAAGTTTAGTCACCGGTAAGTTCTTGTCATCGTAAGCATATGTGTATCATAGAGAACCGCCAACGGGGTACCCCTTGCCCGATGATACAGAAGAATCCCCAAATCAAAATGACAAGGCAAGCAGACAACAAGTATCTCAGCAATCTTCTTATTTACCATGGGAATATGGTGCTTTTTTTCTCTCTTTCCTCTTTTCATAATATCTCTTTTTTTATTTTCTCTTTTTTTTCTCAATATCAGACTCTTTTTTTATAAGAAGAATGCTTCATAGATACTCGTTATGGTTACGCTGCAGGTTTCCACCATGTCAGCATGGATTAGACCAGCGGCCCGGGAGTTTCTCTAACACATATGCATAACTCCATGGACTTACAAGCTCCCCTTTCATTTCACACCGACGACATCCACAGACAAAAGAACATGATATCAACTAGGTACAAAGTACCAGTGCAATGTTGAAAGCGTTCCCCATGACAACATGGTTCTGCTAATTCTCAACTCACAAAGTGCAAGCATACACGCAACATAGGTGAGCACAATGGTTCAAGTTTATTAAATGCAAGAAAGTAAAGTGTGCCATCAAGTTCGTGAGAGCTTTAATCACTAATTTTCACATAACAAGTTTAATTTGGGAGGTAGATAAAACAAGAATTTACTTGGAATAGCAATAATGCTACTAGGTAGGTATTGTGGACACAAATGGCGTGGGTTTTGGTTTAAAGGAGGTGGATGCACGAGAAGAATTCCCTCTTAGTATAGGTTTTTGGCTAGCAAGGCTGGGTAGAAAGTACAAGAGTTGAAGGAAACAAACAAACATACAAGTGGTGAAGACAAACATGCAATCTTCCTTGGAAACACAAAAGATCTTAACTAGAGAATACTAGACTTATGAGAAAATCAAGAAAGAAAGATGATGAAATTATTTTTCTTTAGAGTACTTCTATCTTTTTCTTTTCAACTCTCAAAAGGTGTTGCTACTAACCGAGCCAGGTTTTCCAAAACCAACTAAATTAACTCGATCCCAGAGTGATACCAATACTAACAACAAGATCAATCATATAACCACGAATTGAAAACTAATATAAGCTATGAAAAAGAGTGAATGATAGAACTTCTCATTAATATTCCATAACGTTAACTCACACCAAGGGATACATATCTAACGAGAGAGGGGACACTTCCATAATGAAAACCATCCTACATAATAACTCCTCTATTCATGATATGACTCTACTAAAAAGGTAAAAAGATAGCAGATAGTGATGTGATACCGCGGAACTCCCCAAGCTTGGAACAAACCAAGGGGATGCCAAACCTGATGATAAATTACTCCTTCGGTGGTGGTGGTATCCTCTCAATGAGCTTCTTGACCAATTTCCCCAAGTCCTCAATCTCAACGGTGATTGTACGAATCAACTCCGAGTTGTGCTCGATGTGGTGCATGATCATGTCGGATTTTGGATCCCAGCTCTTGTGATTCTTTTTCCGCTCTTCCCTCTTGGAGTCTTTTTTTCCTGCATGGTTATGGATAAAGGTATGGAAGGGACTCTTGGTGCTTGGAGAAGGTGACCAGGGATCTGAACGGTGATGAGGAGGCTTCCCTCTAATGGCTGGATTTGCCACCACTCCAATGCTTACAATGGTAGTGCAGGTATGCAGTTGTTGGCCTTGCTCCTCTTCACCTTCACTCTTGATCTCCTTCTCCTTCCCGGGGTCTTGGAGGTCTTCCTCCATAGGCTCCTTCCCTTTATCCTTGGCGGACACCATTGTGCTTCTAAGCTTTCAAAGAGTATGTCCTGATAGAAATAGATCGAAACAAAAACATGACGAAAACACGATATACGGACCTCGGGGGATCCGGGGGGTTATATATTATGAAATTTCATATCAAAAGGAAGGTACTGGGAGAAAACGAGTCGGAGGCGGAGTCCGGGGTGGACTCACCACCTGGTGGCGCGACCAGGGGTAGGCCCGCGCCACAGGGTGGTGTGAGCCATCCTGGCTCCGTTTCTGTCCCTTTTTCGCTTAGTAGCTTTCCTTTCCGAGTGAAAACTGCAAAAATATAGTTGGATTGTATTTTCGCGGAACTTTTCTTACCAGAACTGTTACCTATTTGAAAACAGACTCTGCAGGTCTCTGAATTTGGTATCTAGTAGATTCTTCCGGAGTCATCTCTTAAATATCATCGATATCTTCATTTTCATACACTTATTACTTGAGTCATAAAACCCTTCTCTTCCTTATTACACCATTATCTCCACTTCCTGGAAATTTCTTTCACACAAAACTTCACACAGTTCTCATTAGCAACATTAGTATAAGTGAAGTGATAAAACCTTCTGAGTCTAACTTCAACTGAAAAACCATCAAAGCAAAAGCTATTGTAGCAACTCCTTCCGAAAACCCAAAAAGAATTCAAAAAGGAAATCGAATAAAGAAGCAAATGCAAGATTGACAAAATCTGTCAAAACATACCAGCAGGTAAAGATCAATTTTTTCGAAAATCTTCTGTTGCTCAACTCAAAAAGTTCAAAACTAACGAAAGTTAAATAACAACCTGGCGTAGAAGCACAAATAAATACAGCTCAATCCGACATACATAGATCTCTCACGAATTTTTACGGTGAAGCACAAAAATCTATTTCGGGACAGCAACTTCCCCAAATATTACTTCTCTGTCATTAGAGGTTGATCTTGACACAAAAACACATGCACATTTAAGTCTAACCCACTTCCTATGCAAGCGAATTTTGTAAACAAACAAGTTATTGGAACCAAAGGCAACTTGCATAAGAAGGCAAAAGAAGTGCAACATAAAAACTTTCAACATAAAACGAGGAAACTTGATATTATTGAGATGCACAAGAACACTTTTCCCTCTCTCATAATAGCTTTCAGTATCATGCATAAACTTAAAAATATAGCTATCACAAGGACTATCATAGCAATGATCACTTATTCTAACAGAAAACACAGGAATACTAGCTCTCATAACACTACTATGCGAAACAATATTAGAGGTATCCTTACAAAGGATAGTGTGTCCCTCTTTTTCATATTTAGCAACAAAGTCTTTCACATTTGCTACAATAGGTTCATCAATCATTTGTTTATCAGGTTCAGCAGCCCTACTCATACTTTCATTAACCATACTAGCTATCATAGAATGCTCCTTTACCTTAACTGGGAAATGCATTTTCTCAATATAAGGTTTAGGTAAAACATGACTAGCAGTATAAACTTCAGTATTTCTTGCAGGAACACTCTTAGCAATATCTTTATAAGGTTCATGATACTTATTCCACTTCTTTTTAGGCACTTCAATATAAGAAGAAAAAGCCTTAAAATAAGAAGCAATAGCTTGAGAGTCTAGACCATAAGCAATTTTAATATTTTGAAAGTCATCAGTTCCCATAAAAGATTCAATGCATTCATAATCATACTTTATACCTGACTTTCTACCTTTGTCATTCTCCCAAGCTTCAACATTGTCTTGAATACGGTCCAGAAGGTCCCATTTAACTTCTTCTTCCATGCGAGTGAATGATCCAGCACAAGAAGCATCCAATAAATCCTTGTCATGTAGAGGGAGCCTTGCATAAAAGTTATTGATAATAATATTGTTGGGGAGCTCATGAATGGGACATTTGAGCATTAGTAACTTCAATAACCCCCAAGCTTGAGAAGTACTCTCTCCATCAAGAGGCCAAAAGTTGTATATTTGATTCCGACCTTTATGAATTTCACTAGGAGGATAAAACTTTGAATAAAAGAGAGGCACTATTTCCTCCCATTCCAGAGGTTGACCATTCTTAGCAGCTTATACCATTCCTCAGCTCTTCCTTTCAGTGATAATGAGAATAACTTCTTATTAACTTGATATGTAGTAATACCTGCACACTTGAACAACCCGCATAATTCGTGTATAAAGAGTAAATCATCACCTGGATGGATAGTTCCATCCTCAACATAGTAGTTATCCATAACACGATCAGTAATGCTTGTAGGTATTTTCAAAACATCTTTCTCAGCAGGTGGTGGCTTATCTACTACCTTAGCAGTGGTAGTAGCATTACCAAATAAGAAACTCAGCGAATTATCCATAACGAAAATAAAGCAACTAGCAGAAGTAAACAATACTCACAGTAGAAGTTTCCTTTACCAGTTCCACTCTCCAATAGCGCTTCACTCCCCGGTAACGGCGCCAGAAAATAGTCTTGATGACCCACAAGTATAGGGGGTTTATCGCAGTATTTTCGATAAGTAAGAGTGTTGAACCCAACGAGGAGAAGAAGGTGCTAGCTAGTGGTATTGTAACACCCTCGAATCAGCCCTATGGAAGTTTTAGCCCTTTCCGCCAAACCCGCATAGAAACGATTCAAGGACGCCCACCAGGCACTTTCGTGCGGGTGGAAAACGAAGTAATACCATTACAGAACAGTCCTCGATGGGACCCACATAACAGATATATATATATATATTCAACAGCGACTCAACGAGTCAAGAATACAGATATACAATGCAAGATCCAAATCACCTTGAAATCGATACAACGTCCGAGTACGGACAAGAAGCAAATTGGCTAAGAGCCCTGAAGAATAACTAATGGCGTCCATAACCCTACCCAGGCCAAGCCGGAAGGTTAACCCTGCTAACGAAGTCGATCTCAAACCTGCTAAGACAAAATGGGGTGCCGACAAAGGGCAAAGAAAAAAAGAGGAGCGTCAGTACTGAGGCCAGTACATGGCGAGGCTAGAATTCGGCGGCTCTCGCCTACATAGGTATGGTGGACTGAAGCGGCAGCACAACGACACTAAACAACCTATAGAGACTCAATACAACTGTCGGCTATTAGAGAGAGATAAGAAAGACCTATTCAGAACCACCTGATACTAACACCAAACATACCCATCCTGGTATTCCCCCTCGAGACCAAACGAGGAAGTCAAACCGAGGAACTCACACAGTTGGCAGTTTTATTCATTCCATTATAGTTGAAGCTCTTACTAGTCAGATACAGATAGTATGAGTCATCCTGATAGCATAAGTAGTGGGCAGTTTTAGTGAACCATTCAGTTATAGTTGGAACATTTACTAGTCAGATATAATTGTCCCGAGGAATCCCAAAACCCAGCAGTGGTTGGCACTTTTATCACATTCCATTGGAGTTGCAATACTTACTAGGCAGATATAACAAGACACAAGGAACCCCAGCTCTACCAGTTGTTGGCATTTCTAATATCCCTTCGGTTGTATTTGAATCTGATTACTAGTCACATATTAAGTCAAATTTATAGCACTACTTTAGTTATGCTTGTCTATGATCGAGATACTGTGCTCCAACTCGTCCATAACCGCGGACACGGCTTTCAGAAAGTTTTACCCTACAGGGGTGCACAAATAGCAACACACACACGATCAACCTCGGAAAAACCAAATCAAAACCCAACGAGGCTTTCACGACAAAGCAATCACATGATTCATAAAATATTTCAGGGGCCACCGCACTAAGCTACCCGCAATGAAGTTGGCCGGCTCCGGAAAGGACCCAGGGTTTGTGACAATGGTTGTAAATGACCGAGAACCCGAAGTGTGACTGGGATTGTCGATACCGTGAAAACATTCCATCTTCCAAAAAAGTACAGGTGCTCCACGCACAATCTTAAATAAAGCAGTAAAGCATGGCATAAGTACAGGATAGTAATTAAGCCCCAAACTACTTGTGGCCCCAAGAAATAAGAAATGAATCAAGCTCTGGCTAAGGGGGATTCATAGACTCTCCCGTATGTGGATAGTGCGAATAGTCAAGGAACAGGTATCAAGTACTCGGGGTCCTACGGGACACAAGTGAGCGTGGAAGAACCAAATATCATTTATTGCCCACCGATGCCTCTGCATTAGTTATATCTAGCAATTTAATAGTTGTATTTAAAGTCATGATCATCTCCACCATTAAGCATCTCCACCGTTTATCATGTGCCAACTTGCCGTCAACGGTGGAACGACAACGACGCGAAGCAACATAGAAGCAAGCAACTACGACTCGCAGGGCCGACTATCTATCAAACAATAGGCAATAGGATGTGTCCAAGGCAATATATCGGCTGCACGGAATATAACTGGTGTATGGAAACTAAAGCACCGCGACACGGATAGCAATAGATCAACAGGAGGAAATAAAGACTATAAATGCAAAATAGGTAGAAGGGGAAGAGATGCTCGCCTTGGAAAACACTGCCGAAGAGACATTATCCGAAAAACTTGTCGATACTCGCATCAACTCACTAGCCTAATCCGCGAAGAAGCAAACACTAGAAGAAATACCGGATGCAATATTTAATACTACGGCAAAAGATCCGGTATGATTATGATATGATGCAGATGCGGTGCAATTAGGCAGTATTAAACGGAACCGGGGTCCCGACATTTAATTAGACGGTTCAAGTTATTTAAAACCCCGCCATTTAAATGTTGTATTAACAGGGCGAAACATGGCATTAGTTCGCTACACAAATTTAAATGGAGCTCGGAATAAGACAAAGGTATCCCGCATAAACACTCCATATTTAATTATGCGGTGAATCGGCATAATGCCCCCAAACCACAGACAGGTATGCATGCATGAACAATTTAATATGCGACAATTTTATATATAGCATTTATAAAATAGGGGCTCGGGAAAAGGTTCACACATCTGGGTTCGGAAGATCTTGGGTTCCGGGGGTCCGGGGTTGGGTCTCAGGGGAATGTTCTCGGACAACAGGGTAGATCTTGTTGCATCCGTGGTCTTCGGTTTCGTGTAGACGGTCATGGCATCCAAGGTGGAGAACTCGGCGTTCCGGGAAGAAGGACTTGGTTTGGCGTCGGGGGGTGCATCGGATTCGCCCTGGTCGGTGTCGATCTTGTCATCGCGAAGATCTTGTCGGGTCCGCGTATCGGGTCGGTCTTGGCGTTCGAGATGAAGAACTTGGTGGTCTTCGGATCCAGGAAGGAGTACTTGGCGCGCCGGGGTTCGGTCTTCAGGGTCCGGCCATCTTATCCACGTTGGAGATCTTGAGGTTTCGGCTCGATTGATGGTGTCGTACTCTAGTTTTGATGCAGGTGATCTTCAGATGGTACTCCGGTGGCCTTCCGGGTGACAGATCGAGGAGCCTCCTAGTCACACAGGTTTTTGTACCACCACGATGCGTACCAACACACTACACTTCGCCCATGAGTCCTCGAGTTGCAAGATGAGCCTTGGCCATTGGGTAGCAGCAGCGGCAACATTGACCCAGTGGCCAGTACACGGACGTCCACGACAAACCTGCAGGAGGCCACGCCGAGAGGGGCCCGCGGCCAACTTGAAGCACCGACCGAACATGGTGGCAGCAGGCGACGGGCATGGGGAGCGCTGTGGCTGCACGCATCTGTCAGAGAACACGTGGGGAGGCGATGCGCTGGACACGCAGGGTGCGGCGGATGAGGGAGGCGGATAGCTACTGAGAGGAGGCAGAGGTCCAGGGCCCGCGGGCGAGCTCGGTGACGGATAGCCGGGCGAGGAAGAGTGGCCGAGGCAGCAGACAGAGGCGGCAGGGAGACCGTCGGGTCGAGGCGACCGCGGCGCTCGGTCAACAGGAGGTGGCGAGGTCGCCTGCAGCGCAGCCACGCGCGGGAGGAGGACGAGAGGAGGACCGACGGCTGGTTGAGGGCCGAGGGGCGGGAAGGCGACGAGGAGGCGCGGGGATGGCATCTTGCCGGCGCAGGGCCGTGGCAGAGAGCTGCGTCGTGGCGGTGTTGGCGAGCTCGGGCGGGCCGACGTCGCGGTGCAGACGGAGGTCGTCCGCGACGGTGATGGCTGGGCTCGAGGCCACGACGCCATGCAAGGAGGCGCGGAAGAGGAGGGGCCTGCTGGCGGTGGCGGTCACGGGCGCGGGATGAGGCGGTCGCACGTGGAGAGGGCGGCGAGGGGGCTGGGAATGGTGGCCAGAGGCGGGCTCGCCAGCGGCGGCGTGCCGGGGTTCTGCGGGAGGAGAGGGTGGCGTTGGTTGGTTGGATCTGGGGAGGAGTGGGGGTTGCGGCTCGTGGTGGGACCGGGCAGAATTCCCGAGGGAGGCAGGTGGCGTGCTTGGCGTACGGGGCCTGGTGATTGACGCGGGGTGGGGCTTGGGCGAGCGGGAAAGGAGGTGGGGGAGCGGGGGAGTGCGTGTCCAGGTGGGGCTGTCGGTGGTGGGTGGGGCGCGTGGGGGAGTGCGTGTGGTGTGGGTGTGTGTGTGTGTCCACAGGTGAGGTGGCGGGTGTGAGGGGAGTTGGGGATAGGTGGCGCACAGGGGATGGATGGAGTGAGGCAGGTGGGACGAGGTGGCGGCCTAGGATAGGCCGGAGTGAGGTGGACAGGCGGGAGAGAGAGAGAGAGAGAGAGAGAGAGAGAGAGAGAGAGAGAGAGAGAGAGAGAGAGAGAGAGAGATAGAGAGTGGCGGCGGCGGGGTGGGGAGATTTGTTTGGGGTTAGGGTTTGGTTAGGATTAGACTAGGTTTTGGTTAGTTTGGAACGGGTAGTAGGCTGCTGCCTTGCTGGGCTTTTGGCCTGGCAGGCTGGCGGCCTCCTCGGTAAAACATTTTTATTTAAATTTTATTTTTAAACTACTTTTGCAAATAATTTTTAGGCGAATAAAAGACCCGGGCGCGAGACAGGGTTTTGATTTGAATAAAGACGAGGGATATTTTAGAAAGCGAAACTAGGCTTTTAGAAAATAGTTTTAGACAAAACATATGCATGATTACATGACGATGCTCAAATGCAATGTGGCATGATGACATGAGCATGCGGTCATGATGATGCACAACACAAAAACACCGCGATTTTCTAGTAGTGATTTTAGCGGGGTGCTACAATTCAACACCACTAACAATGGATCTCACCCTCGAGATCCGCCTCATGGTACCGGGAAGAAGGTCGGCGATCTGAATCTTCTCGCTTCGTGTAGATGCTCGCGACACCACTAACAAGAGGTCGTTGTCCGTGATCGTCGAGAGAACACTCCGGGAACAAAGGACGAAGGTAGAGGTATCAACAAATAAAACCACCTCTAGCTTCGATAGAAAGAGAGAAACGATGCATTCTCATCCACTTCAATGTACACGAGCAGATAGAGAGAGTAGTCGTCATGGGGACCAATCCATCACGCACCCAAACTATTACTCCGCACAATCAGTAGAAAAGCGTGTAACCATTCTCGGAATCAGACTGAAGATCTCGACAAACGAGGTCCAGAATAAAGGAGTGATGCAGGGTCTTCATCAGATCTAGCGTAGATGATGTCGTCGCGTCGGAAAACACCGGAAGGCACAACAAGGAACACAGAGAAGTCCAACAGAGGAAGGATTCCTCAGACAGCACGAAGACCGGATGTAGAAACACCGTTACCAAAGAAGGAAGCGAAACCCTGAAGTTACGACGGAAACCCAACCACGAGAAATCCTGGACTCGAAGAAAAGATAAGAGAGTAGAATAAAAACACGCGGAGGTAAGAGGAGAACAACAGAGGGGTAAGGAGTAAAAGCAGATCTAATCAGATCTATCCAACCGATTTTTTTGCAAAATAGTTTTGACACTCTACTTCGGCTGTTAGCTAGGTTATCCTACAGGCTGGACTTGTGGGGTATCGTAACTGCTGAGCTCTGATACCACTCCGTAACACCCTCAAATCGGCCCTATGCAAGTTTTAGCCCTTTCCGCCAAACCCCCATAGAAACGATTCAAGGATGCCCACTAGGCACTTTCGTGCGGGTGGAAAACGAAGTAATACCATTACACAACAGTCCTCGATGGGAGCCATAGAACAGATATATATACAACAACGACTCAACGAGTCAAGAATATAGATATACAATACAAAGATCCAAATCACCTTGAAAATGATATAGCGTCCGAGTACGGACAAGATGCAAATGGGGCTAAGAGCCCTGAAGAATAAACAATGGCGTCCATAACCCTGCCCAGGCCAAGCCAGAAGGGTAACCCTGCTAACGACGTCGATCTCAAACCTGCTAAGACAAAAGGGGGTGCCGACAAAGGGCAAAGGAAAAAAGAGGAGCGTCAGTACTGAGGCCAGTACATGGCGAGGCTAGAATTCGGCGGCTCTCGCCTACATAGGTATGGTGGACTGAAGCGGTAGCGCAGCGGCACTAAACAACCTATAGAGACTCAATACAACTGTCGGCTATTAGAGAGAGATAAGAAAGACCTATTCGGAACCACCTGATACTAACACCAAACATACCCATCCTGGTATTCCCCCTCGAGACCAAACGAGGAAGTCAAACCGAGGAACTCACACAGTTGGCAGTTTTATTCATTCCATTATAGTTGAAGCTCTTACTAGTCAGATACAGATAGTATGAGTCATCCTGATAGCATAAGTAGTGGGCAGTTTTAGTGAACCATTCAGTTATAGTTGGAACATTTACTAGTCAGATAAAATTGTCCTGAGGAATCCCAAAACCCAGCAGTGGTTGGCACTTTTATCACATTCCATTGGAGTTGCAATGCTTACTAGGCAGATATAACAAGACACAAGGAACCCCAGCTCCACCAGTTGTTGGCATTTTTAATATCCCTTCCGTTGTATTTGAATCTGATTACTAGTCACATATTAAGTCAAATTTATAGCACTACTTTAGTTATGCTTGTCTATGATCGAGATACTGTGCTCCAAGTCGTCCATAACCGCGGACACGGCTTTCAGAAAGTTTTACCCTGCAGGGGTGCAGAAATAGCAACACACACACGATCAACCTTAGAAAAACCAAATCAAAACCCAACGAGGCTTTCACGACAAAGCAATCAAAGGATTCATAAAATATTTCAGGGGGCCACCCCACTAAGCTACCCGCAACGAAGTTGGCCGGCTCCAGAATGGACCCAGAGTTTGTGACAATGGCTATAAACGAATGAGAACCTGACGTGTGACTGGGCTTGTCGATACCGCAAAAACATTCCATGTTCCAAAACAGTACAGGTGCTCCACGCACAATCTTAAATAAAGCAGTAAAGCATGACATAAGTACATGATAGTAATAAAGCCCCAAACTACTTGTGGCCCCAAGAAATAAGAAATGAATCAAGCTCTGGCTAAGGGGGATTCATAGACTCTCCCGTATGTGGATAGTGCAAATAGTCAAGGAACAGGTATCAAGTACTCGGGGTCCTATGGGACACAAGTGAGTGTGGAAGAACCAAATAACATCTATTGCCCACTGATGCCTCTGCATTAGTTATATCTAGCAATTTAATAGTTGTATTTAAAGTCATGATCATCTCCACCATTAAGCATCTCCACCGTTTATCATGTGCCAACTTGCCGTCAACGGTGGAACGACAACGACGTGAAGCAACACAGAAGCAAGCAACTACGACTCGCAGGGCCGACTTTCTATCAAACAACAGGCAATAAAATGTGTCCAAGGCAATATATCGGCTGCACGGAATATAACTGGTGTACGGAAACTAAAGCACCGCGACACGGATAGCAATAGATCAATAGGAGGAAATAAAGATTATAAATGCAAAATAGGTAGAAGGGGAAGAGATGCTCGGCTGGGAAAACACTGCTGAAGAGACATTATCCGAAGAACTTGTTGATACTCACATCAACTCATCGGCCTAATCCGCGAAGAAGCAAACACTAGAAGAAATACCGGATGCAATATTTAATACTACGGCAAAAGATCCGGCATGATTATGATATGATGCAGATGCCGTGCAATTAGGCAGTATTAAAACGAAACCGGGGTCCCGACATTTAATTAGACGGTTCAAGTTATTTAAAACCCCGCCATTTAAATGTTGTATTAACAGGGCGAAACATGGCATTAGTTCGCTACACAAATTTAAATGGAGCCCGGAATAAGACAAAGGTATCCCGCATAAACACTCCATATTTAATTATGCGGTGAATCGGCATAATGCCCCCAAACCACAAACAGGTATGCATGCATGAACAATTTAATATGCGATAGTTTTATATATAGCATTTATAAAATAGGGCCTCGAGAAAAGGTTCACACATCTGGGTTCGGAAGATCTTGGGTTCCGGGGGTCCGGGGTTGGGTCTCAGGGGAACGTTCTCGGACAACGGGGGTAGATCTTGTCGCATCCGTGGTCTTCGGTTTCGTGTAGACGGTCATGGCGTCCAAGGTGGAGAACTCGGTGTTCCGGAATGAAGGACTTGGTTTGGCGTCGGGGGCGCATCGGATTCGCCCTGGTCGGCGTCGAACTTGTCGTCGCGAAGATCTTGTCGGGTCCGCTTATCGGGTCGGTCTTGGCGTTCGGGATGAAGAACTTGGCGGTCTTCGGATCCAGGAAGGAGTACTTGGCGCGCCGGGGTTCGGCCTTCGGGGTCCGGCCATCTTATCCACGTTGGAGATCTTGAGGTTTCGGCTCGATTGATGGTGTCGTACTCTAGTTTCGACGCAGGTGTTCTTCAGATGGTACTCCGGTGGCCTTCCGGGTGACAGATCGAGGAGCCTCCCGGTCACACAGGTTTTTGTACCACCACGATGCGTACCAACACACTACACTTCGCCCAGGAGTCCTCGAGTTGCAAGATGAGCCTTGGCCATTGGGTAGCAGCAGCGGCAACATTGACCCAGTGGCCAGTACACGGACGTCCACGACGAACCTGCAGGAGGCCACGCCGAGAGGGGCCCGCGGCCAACTTGAAGCACCGACCGAACACGGTGGCAGCAGTCGACGGGCATGGGGAGCGCCGTGGCTGCACGAATCTGTCAGAGAACACGCGGGGAGGCGATGCGCTGGACACGCAGGGTGCAGCGGATGAGGGAGGCAAACAACTACTGAGAGGAGGCAGAGGTCCAGGGCCCATGGGCGAGCTCGGTGACGGATAGCCGGGCGAGGAAGAGCGGCCGAGGCAATAGACAGAGGCGGCAGGGAGACCGTCGGGTCGAGGCGACCGCGGCGCTCGGTCAACGGGAGGTGGCGAGGTCGCCTGCGGCGCAGGCACGCGTGGGAGGAGGACGAGACGAGGACCGGCGGCTGGTTGAGGGCCGAGGGGCGGGAAGGCGACGAGGAGGCGCGGGGATGGCGTCTTGCCGGCGCAGGGCCGTGGCAGAGAGCTGCGTCGTGGCGGTGTTGGCGAGCTCGGGCGGGCCGACGTCGTGGTGCAGACGGAGGTCGTCCGCGATGGTGATGGCTGGGCTCGAGGCCACGACGCCATGCAAGGAGGCGCGGAAGAGGAGGGGCCTGCTGGCGGCGGCGGTCACGGGCGCGGGATGAGGCGGTCGCACGTGGAGAGGGCGGCGAGGGGGCTGGGAATGCTGGCCGGAGGCGGGCTCGCCGGCGGCGGCGTGCTGGGGCTCTGCGGGAGGAGAGGGCGGTGTCGGTTGGGGGGATATGGGGAGGAGTGGGGGGCGTGGCTCGTGGTAGGACCGGGCGGAATTCCCGAGGGAGGCAGGTGGCGTGGTTGGCGTACAGGGCCTGGGGATCGACGCGGGGTGGGGCTGGGGCGAGCGGGAAAGGAGGTGGGGGAGCGGGGGAGTGCGTGTCCAGGTGGGGTTGTCGGTGGTGGGTGGGGCGCATGGGGGATTGCGTGTGGTGTGGGTGTGTGTGTGTCCACATGTGAGGTGGCGGGTGTGAGGGGAGTTGGGGATAGGTGGCGCACAGGGAGTGGATGGAGTGAGGCAGGTGGGACGAGGTGGCGGCCTGGGATAGGCCAGAGTGAGGTGGACAGGCGGGAGAGAGAGAGAGAGTGGCGGGGGCGGGGTGGGGAGATGGTTTGGGGTTAGGGTTTGGTTAGGATTAGACTAGGTTTTGGTTAGTTTGGAACGGGTAGTAGGCTGCTGGCTTGCTGGGCTTTTGGCCTGGCAGGCTGGCGGCCTCCCTGGTAAAACATTTTTATTTAACTTTTATTTTTAAACTACTTTTGCAAATAATGTTTAGGCAAATAAAAGACCCGGGCGCGAGACAGGGTTTTGATTTGAATAAAGACGGGGGATATTTTAGAAAACGAAACTAGGCTTTTAGAAAATAGTTTTAGACAATACATATGCATGATGACATGACGATGCTCAAATGCAATGTGGCATGATGACATGAGCATGCGGTCATGATGATGCGCAACACAAAAACACCGTGATTTTCTAGTAGTGATTTTAGCGGGGTGCTACAGGTATGGATCAGGAATTCTCTGCAAATACTTAGCAAACGGATTTTTAGGGGTTTTCGATATAGCAAGTAAACAAAGTATGAGTAAATGAAAGACAGTAAGAATGAATGCAACAAGTGGCCCAATCCTTTATGCAGCAAAGGACAATCCGGTTGTATTACTTAAGATGACCAAATGTTCTCGAGGACACATGGGAAGACTGTCAAGTGCTTTCGCTTCATATAGTTGATTAATCTTCTTTAGCTTGCTAAGTGTTGTGTGGGTGAACCTGTGCTAATGTACCTTCCCATCCAAGGCTAATACATACTTGTGATTATACCCCTTGCAAACATCCGTAAGTACAAGAAAGTAATTAAGGTAGAAACCTAACCATAGCTTTAAACTCTAAGACCCTTACGTCCCTTGTGCAATGGTTTCCTAACGGGGGTTCAGGTTTCTGTCACTCCGACAACCCCTACGACTAGTAGCCAAATACACAATGCATTCCCCTAGGCCCATATAGGTGAAGTGTCATGTAGTCGACGTTCACATGACACCACTAGAAGAAGTACACCACAACTTAAATAACAATCTATTGAATCTTTCTCAACACAATTCCACTACTAACAACAAGACTTCTCCCATGTCCTCAAGAACAAAATGAACTACTCACAAGACATCACATGGATCATGATCAGAGATGAAGTAATGATGTATAACAATCTGAACATAAACAATAATTTAATGGTTCACTCAATAGCATCAACTACGAAGAGTAATCAACACCGGGAAAGTTTCCCCTATGAACTATGCAAGATTCAACACAATTGTTACAGCAATATGGAGATGGTGATGAGGGTGCGGATGGTGGTGATGATGATTATGATCCCGATGAAGTCCAGCTTGACGGTGGTGTTGATGGCGACGATCTCCCCTCTCCGGGAAGGAATTCCCCCGGCAGAAATCTGTCTGCCGGAGAGATCTTTCTCTCTCGGTGTTTCCCGCCCCGCAGAGGCGGCGGAATCTTTCTGTGGTCGCTCCCCGAGTCTTAGGGTTTCGGGAGGATGATATACGCCAGAGGGGAGAGGCTGGAGTGGGCTAGGGTGGCCACACCACCTCCAGGTGCGGCCTAGGGCTGCCCGCGCCATGGGGTGGTGTGGGCCCCCTATGGCCCATCTCCACTCCATCTTCTGGCATCCTTAGTCTTCTGGAAAAATAGAATTTTCCGTATATTTTCCCAGATTTTCTGATCTTCGCGAATTTTGCCTCCAAACAGCACCTTTTCCATCAGAATCCTGACTGCAGCGGTCCATGCTCCAAAAGTCATCAACCATGCAAAAATAGATGAAATAACATAAGTATCACCTCTCAATACGAAATATATCAATGAATAATAGTGAATTAAGACATACAATAGTGATGCAAAATGGACGTATCACTTGGGGAAGCTGGTTTTGATGAGTATGATAATTTTAGTCCCCCAAGCACGGAGGAGAAAATTTACTTTGATGATACTATGCCTCTGATATATGATGATTACAATGATGAATATGTTATTTTCAGTCCACCTACTATTGAGGAGAAAATTTATGACTAAAGTATGCCTCATATATTTGATGATTATGGTGATGAGAATAATAATGATAGCTATTTTGTTGAATTTGCTCTCACTACAATTAGTAAGAATACTATGCTTATGTAGAGAGTAATAATGATTATATGTATGTGGCTCATGATAAGAATGTTTTATGTGATAGTTATATTGTTAATTTTATTCATGATGCTATTGAAAGTTATTATGATAGAGGGAAACATGGTTTTATGTATCTCAAGAATATTAAGTTTCCCCTCTTTATGTTGAAAATTTTGAAGTTCCACTTGTTTTGCATTCCTATGCTTGTTGCTTTGTGCTTTCATGATTTACAAGATTCTTATGCATAGGAAATGGGTTAAACTTAAATGTGTTTTGAATTTGCTTCTTGATGCTCTCTTTTAGTTTAATTCATATTTCTTATGTGAGCATCATCGAAATTATCATGCCTAACTTAAATGCGTTAAAGAAAAGTACTTATTGGGAGATAACTCAAAAGTTTTAGTTGAGTCTTGAAAGTTATTGCTTCAGTAATAACCTCTCCTTATCATTTTTTTGGGGTTTTTGTGCCAAGAGTAACCTCTAATGAGAGAGAAGTAATGCTTGGAAAAGTTGCTGTCCCGAAACAGATTTTTGTGCTTTGCTGTAAAAATTCGTGTAAAATATCTGTACGTCAGTTTGAACTGTGATTTTTTTTACTTCTGACCTAGGTTTTTATCTAACTTTAGTTAGTTCAACACTTTTCGATTTGAGCAACATAAGGTCTTCAAAAAAATCGGTTTTTACCTGCTGGTCTGTTTTGACAGATTTCTGCCATTATTTGCATTTGCCTCTTAATCTCTTTTTCTTTGAGTTCTCTTCGATCATTTGAACTTTTTAAAGGAATTTCTAGATTATCTTGTCTTTTAATGGAAGTTTAATTTGTGTTGAAACTGAACAAAAAGACTTATTATCTTGAGTACACTAATGTTGCTAATGAAGATTGTGTGAAGTTTTGTATGAAGGAAAATTTTAAGTGTAGGGAAGAGTAATGTGATGAGATGAAGTATGGACAAAATCTCAATCTTGCGGATGCCACCCATGTCACCCCAAGAAATATTCAAGAAGTAAAAGCGTCAAAGCTTGGGGATGCCCAAGGCATCCCCTTCTTCATCAATAAAAATCTCAGGTTTCTTCCAAACACTTCATTTTTATTGTTTCATGCACAGTTGTGTTGTTCTTGGAGCGTCTTTGTTTTCGTTCTTAGTTTTCATTTTCTTAGTTTGCTTGGTTTGCTGCAATAAGTTGGTTCGATCCCAACACTTCTTTTGGAGAGACACACTCTTCTTTCATTGTTTAGAACACTCTAGTTTTGATTCTTATTGTTTTGTGAGTGTTCTCTTTTGCTAGCACTGGGTTTAGCCTTAGTTTTCTTGTGCTTTCAGCTTAGAACTTTTTAGTTCTTCCTTTTGGATTTGTGAGACAAGCTCACTGATCTTTATTTATTATTATCTTTGTGAGTTCTTTCAAATAAGTTGGTTTGGATTGGAAAAGAGTAGGAAAAGTTCATGCTTAAGTGGTATAAAAGGAGCTTGTTTTTGACTGTGGCTTATGCTTTGTCATGTCATACTTGATATTGTTTTGGCTTTATGCTTAGTGATTTTTTCTGTAGCATGACATGTTATAAACAATTGAGATTGCTTAATGTGCCTTGAAAGAATCATGCGTTGTTTTAGCATATTAAAGCATAGTATTGTGGTATTCTCCTTTGATGCTTTATTTGGGTTGACTTGGCGCATGCTCACACCATGTTATGACTATCCCAAGTCACCGTAGCCTCGATGATCCTTTAGTTTTCGACTTGTAATATCACTTTATGCTTTAATTAATAATGTTTTGTCGCTTTGCATGATTATGGCCATTATTCCTCGCTTAGTTGGTCGCTCCCAGTCTTTTGCTAGCCTCCATAACCAAGTATGAGTTCCATTCATGCATCCAACTCCAAATAAAACCAAGTTATTCCAAAGAGTCCACCATACCTACCTATTAGCATTTGCTATTCCAAGTATATTCATGTTTTTATCTACCTTCCGAATTAAACTTGTTATGTGAAAATTAGTGATTAAAGCTCTCACGAACTTGATGGCACACTTTACTTTTCTTGCCCCTAATAAACTTGAACCATTGTGTCATCTATGTTGTATATGTTTGCACTTATACATTGGGAATTAGCAGAACCATGGTGTCATGGGGAACGCTTTCAACATTGCATTTGTACATTGTACCCAGTTGATATCATGCTCTTTTCTTTATGGATGTCGTCGGTGTGAAATGAAAGGGGAGCTTGTAAGTCCATGGAGTTATGTATGTGTGTTAGAGAAACGCCTAGGCAGCTGGTCTAATCCATGCCTAATCATGGTGGAAACCTACAGCTTAACCATAATGAGCAATCTATGAAGCATTCTTCTTATAAAAAAAGAGATAGAGATTGAGAACAAGAGAAAAAAAAGAGATGAGAAAAGAGGAAAGAGAGAAAAACACCATTTCCCATGGTAAATAACAAGATTGCTGAGATGCTTATTGTCTGATTGCCTTGTCATTTTGATATGGGGATTCTTCCGTATCATCGGGCAAGGGGTACCCCGTTGGCGATTCTCTATGATACACATGTACTTACTATGACAAGAACTTACCAGTAACTAAACTTGAGTAGCATGAGGAATGACCCTCGTATTCAAGGGACATGAGATTCCCAACTTATACTTTGTCAAGCATATACTCCATAGTTTGTTCACTTTAACCTTAATCACTTCAAGATGCTTATGATAGGGGCAATGAGAGCTGAAAGCTAATAAGTACCATAATTTTTGGAAGCTCTTTATGAAACTTGAATCCCTGCTTCCTTCTATGAAGGCCTTTCTTTTACTTTCATGTTGAGTCTCCATCTTCTATATTTATGCACCTATTGAGAGAGCATAGTGGCCATTCTTAGTTTAATGTGCATTGTCCCAAGACTTGTTGATTGATTCATAACTTTGATATTGTTTGTTCTTGAACTATTTGTATCTAGTCACCCTTATGAACTTTGAAGGTATCCTATGCATTTATGTTTTGCTACTCCATGAGGGACAAGCTGAAATGCCACTATGCTATGTTTTCTATATGTGAAACAAACAAACGTCTTTCAATGCATTGTTATTCATGAATCTTTTGTTTGTACCTCTTCATGTTATAACATAGTTGCTATGTCTTATTGTTAGAACTATATCTTTCATGCTATGTTAGAGTACTATGATCCCAGCTATTAATGTTTTATAAATGCCTTGATCAAGATTATGATGGTGCATGTCACCTCAAAAATTATTCTTTCTTTTTATCACTTACCTACTCGAGGACGAGCATGAGTTAAGCTTGGGGATGTTGATACGTTGCAAACTTTTCTATAATTTTTGATGTTCCATGCTTGTTTTATATCTACTTTCTTATGTTTTGTCCACACTTTGGAGTACTTTTACACATTTTCTAGAACTAACCTATTAACAAGATGCCACAGTGCCAGTTGCATGTTTTCTTCTGTTTTTGGTTCCAGAAAAGCCAGAAAATGAATATTCTCGGAATTAGACCGGACAAAAGCCAAAGTTGATATTTCACCGGAAGACTCATGGAGCCAGAAGACGAGACGGAGAGGGGCCAGGGGCTAGCCACACCATGTGGTGGCGCGGACCCACGCCACCAGGTGGTGTGGGCCCCTGGTCCACCCTGTGACATCACCATTTCTCCTATAAGAAGCCTCCGATGTAGAAACCCTAAATAATCCAGCCTCCAGCCACGAAAAGTTCCACAGCGCCGCCGCCACCGAAGGGGAGATTCGGGGGACAGAAAGTCTCTGTTCCAGCACCCTGCCGGGATAGGGAATTGCCCCCGGAGCCATCTCCATCGATCTCCACCACCATCTCCATCGCCGTTGTTCATTCCCATGATGATGAGGGAGTAGTTCTTCCTCGAGGCTAAGGGTTCTACCAATAGCTATGTGTTTATCTCTCTCTCTATGCATGATCATATTGTGATCGTGAGCTTTGTAATCAAGTAGATCTACCTTGGTACTCAAGTGCTTTTATAGATCTCTGGCTCTCCCAACGTGTGTGAAAGTGATAGCGTGCACACCATGGTGGCACTTAGGCTAGAGCTAACAAATACTTGTTATCAGTTATATTTGGAGTTGGATGTCTCTATGAAATTGTGGTATTTGTTGGAACCATCTAGTGCTCAAGGTGACAGTGTGGGGTTATCTAGATGGGAAAGCGAACTTTGAGGAGTGTTGTTATAGCCCTACCGTGGATTAGAGTTATCCAACCGGAGAGTAGTTCAGAGTAGTATCATGAAGAGAAGATATTTATATGAGAGTGTTCACTAGCGAAAGTATGATCCCTAGGGCTTGTTTCTAAGCATTGAAACACCGTTTGCAACTAGATCTATTACATGTTTGTTTGCTTCCATCTTTATTTCAGATTGCCTTTAGTCTCTTCCTACCTGTCAAGCTCTTTTCTGGCACCGTTACCTCTTATAATTATCCATACCACTTGTATTTCACTATCTCTTCGCCGAACTAGTGCACATATACACCTGACAAGTGTATTGGGTGTGTTGGGGACACAAGAGACTTCTTGTATCTTGACTACAGGGTTGCTTGAGAGGGATACCTTTGACCACTTCCTCCCTGAGTTCGATAAACCTTGGGTAATCCACTTAAGGGAAACTTGCTACGGTTCTACAAACCTCTGCACTTGGAGGCCCAACAACTGTCTACAAGAATAGAAGTGCATAGACATCACGTATCCCCCGAGTGTGTTATACAAAAGAAATAGTAGGAAAAATGAACTCATGGTTGAGGAACTTAACAACTTTTCGGCTAAGTAGCCTCGCTGAGTAGCCTTATGAAAAGGTAAAAACATCGAAGTTTAGAAACGTCACAGTTGCAAGACGTTCCAATGATTGGAGTATTCGACTCCACTTTCTACTTCCTTGAGGCGATAGGCGCCACCTAGATCACCTCGAGGATAATGTAAGGTCCCTCCCAAGGGGACTCTAGTTTCAGGTGACCTTTCTGCTTGAGTCGTAGAACAAGGTCACCTTCGACAAAGGATCTTGGACACAACCGTCAGTTGTGGTAGTTGCAGTGACTTTGCTAGTACACAATTGATCATGTGGTAGCGATGTCACGTGCCTTGTCGAGCAAGTTGACGCTCTCTTCGAGTGTGTCCTTTTGATTTGGCTTCTCTGTAAGAGACGAGCCATGGGGCCTTGTATCATACTTTGGAAGGTAGAACCGCTTCTGCGCCGTGCACCATGAAGAATGGTGTGTAGCCGGTGTTGTTGTTTGGAGTTGTGCGCAGGCTCCATAGCACCGATGGACTCAAAGATTTTGATGGTGGTGGTGCCGGTTTGGTTGGTGACGGGCGTGGTCTCGATCTACTTGGTGAATTTTTTGATGACAGCGAGGAGGAAGACGTATCCTCCGGGTGATGACTTCTGCAGCTTGCTGACCGGGTCAACTCCCCACTGCGCAAAGGACCAGGCCAGCGGTATTGGCTGTATCTCGAATCCGGGCACGTGTGGCTTGTCCGTGAATCTCTGTAAAGCATTGAACTTGGTGATGATATCCTTGGAATCACGCATCGCTGTTGGCCAGTAGAAGCCATCTCACAGAGCTTTGGCAACGAGGGTGCGACTGCCAGCGTGGTGCCCGCAGGTGCCTTCATGGATGTCAATGAGGATGCTTCTGCCATCACAGTTGGTGACGCATTGTTGGATAACCCTAGTGATGTTGCGCTTGTAAATCTCACCATTTATGATGGTGAAGGCCTTTGAGCGATGGGTGATGTGTCGTGCGTCTGTCGGGTTGTCCGACAGTATCTAGCTCAGCTGGTATGTGATGTATGGCTGAGTCCAGGAGGGATCGATGAGCATGACCTCCATGGGTGATTGTTCCGCATATGTTGGTGACGCTATCTTGGCGGGTGGTGTAGCGCCCGAGTCTGTCGTAGGTTCTGGCAGCCCTGTAGGTAGCTTGGTTTAGATAGCGCACTCACATATTTGCTCCAGGAATATGCTAGGTGGTACTGGGGCACGGGTGGAGCCGATGTTGGCCAATTGGCCGGCCTCCTCATTGCTTTCACGACCAACGTGCCAGAGCTCGTATCCGTTGAAGTCGCCCTCGAGTGAGTTGTAGAGGTCGCGGTAGGCAGTCATGTTATCGCTGATGGCGTCGCACTCGTTCATGGTTTGTTGCACAACAAGGTAGGAGTTTCCATATATCTTCAGTTGTGTGGCGCCTCAGGCTTTTGCCATACGCATCCCATGGATGAGGGTCTCGTAGTCCACTTCATTGTTTGATGCCCGGAATTCCATCCTCAGAACGTACCGCATCTTGTCGCCTTGCGGGGATGTTAGAATGACACAAGCGCCCGCTCCTTCTCTGTGCTTCGATCCATCAAAGTGCATCATCTAGGCACTCGACATGTCCGGGGTGTGAGGCAGTTGTAGCTCCATCCAGTGGACCAAGAAGTCTGGGAGCACCTACACTTTGTTGATGTGCAACACTCGTAGGTGATGTCTCGTGGGGACAGCTCTATGTCCCAGAGGGTGAATCGCCCCGTCGCTTCAGGGTTGTTGAGGACATGAGATAGCGGGGCTTTGTTGAAGGCCACTATCAGGTGCTCTATGAAGTAGTGGCGTAGTCGAGAAGGTATCATTAACACGCCATATTCTAGCTTCTGGTAGTGCGGGTACCGTTGTTTGGTGGGTGTGAGCACCTCGCTGAGGTAGTACATGGGCCGCCGTGTTGGGTCCGCAGCATAGAAAACAAAAAATTTCCTACGATGAGAATAACACGCCAAGATCTATCTACTAGGTACAGAGCAACGGGTGGAAACACATCCATCGAGAACTTACCCTCGAAGACAACGAGTTTTGTTAACGAGTAGGAACTCATGGTTGATGTAGTCGTACACTTGCCGATCTCAAGATCGTGTGGAAGTCCGAGCGCCGCAACTCAGCAGCGCATCCGTACTCGCACATATGTTCAAGCCACCAGACAACCTCCACCTCCTCGCTCCAGCGATCCAGCGGAAGCAGCAACTCCTTCTAGACGAAATGCCACCGAGAACATGTATCTCGCTAATCCGAGACCATGGGGGAATAATTCTAGAGGGGGAGAGAGATCCTTCACGAGGAGGTGTGAGGAAGAAGGAGGAAGAGGGGGGCCTTTTATAGTAGGAGGGGTGCCCCTCCCCATGGCCAGCGCATGGGGGGTGACCCCTCACCTCCCTCATTCATGTGGTGGTAACCCCTCCACATTAAAATGCCTCTTCACATTCCCTTTTAAAGTCCCCACTTTAAATGCATTAAAATTCTCTAAGTTTAATGCTCTCTCATTTAATAAAACTCTTCTATTAAATTTATTCAGAATTTTGTTAATTACTTTAATTAACAAACATTCACATATAACCCCTTGCTATATTTCAATATCACATGCAGAACCACTTTCTGCAATTTCACCCGAAACAATTTCCGGTTCTATCGAAACAATTCCTGCGCTTTGCAATTCTTTCGTCTGAAACATATGTGCTCCAAAATGGTGTCCGTCAACTCTTAAGTGTGTCACCCTAAGGTTCGCAAATAATGCAGACATGATTGAGACCCTTCTCAGATCAATAATCAGAAGTGGGACGTGGAGATCCATACTGACTCCTGCATCTTCAACGATGACTTCTGTGATCGTGAGAACCTTTAATGCTTGTTTAATCCCTTTGTCTCATGATATAATACATGTCCGATATTCGATCATCGCTATCCAAATACCTAGTTTGATCTCGTTACCGACATGCACTCTTTTCTCGTTCCCGTGATATAACATTCTAGTGATCACATCACTTGCTTGCAAGCTATCTTAATGTGATATCACCGAGAGGGCCCAGAGTATATCTATCCGTCATCGGGATAGACAAATTCCACTCTTGATCCATGAGCCTCAACATAACACCTTCGTAGCACTGAACCCATCTTTATAGTCACCCTTTTACGGTGTGACGTTTGATGTTATCAAGATACTCTTTAGGTGTTAGCAATTAACATGATCTCATGGTATAAGGATAAAGATTACTTCGTATGATGTTACAACAATATAAACATAATGACTTGATCGTAATGCTATACTTCGGATGCATGTTCATCACATCATTTCACAAATGCTGTGACCTTGTTATTAACAACATCCAATGTCCATGATCAGGAAACCTTGATCATCTTGTTAATCAACAAGCTAATCTATAAGAGAGGCATAACTAGGAACCCTTTTTGTTTATTAAACACACATTTATTGACGTTTCCGATCAATACAATTATAGCATGCAAAATAAACATCTATCATATATAAGGAATACATAATAACAACTTTATTATTGCCTCTCAGGGCATATTTTCTTCAGTCTCCCACTTGCACTAGAGACAATAATCTAGTTCACATAGTGATAAATCTAACACCCATGGAGTTCTGGTGTTGATCATGTTTTTCCCTAGGGAGAGCTTTAGTCAACGGATCTGCTACATTTAGGTCCGTGTGTACTTTAAAAATCTTTATATCTCCATCCTTGACATGTTTGCGGATGGAGTGAAACCGGCGCTTAATATGCTTGGAATTCTTGTGAGACCTCGGTTCCTTGGCGTTGGCTATGGCTCCATTGTTGTCACAATAGATCACCATCGGGTCCAATGCACTAGGAACCACACCTAGTTCCGTAATGAACTCTTTCATCCAAACCGCTTCCTGTGCCGTTTGTGAAGAGCAACATATTCCGCCTCCATCGTTGATCCAACCACCACAGGTTGTTTGGAACTCCTCCAACTAACTGTTGCTCCGTTCAAGAGAAATACGTATCCGGATTGAGACTTAGAGTCATCCGGATCGGCGTCAAAGCTAGCATCGACATAACACTTAGCGACTAGCTCTTCTTCACCTCCGTATATAAAGAAACATATCCCTAGTTCTTCTCAAGTACTTGAGGATGTTCTTTACCGCTATCCAGTGTTCCGAACCTGGATCAGATTGGTACCTACTAGTCAAACTAATAGCTTGTGCCACATCCGGTCTTGTACATAGCAGGGCATACATTATAGAGCCTATGGCCGAGGCATAGGGGATCTTATCCATTATCTCTCTTTTTTCCGCCGTAGCCGGACTTTGAGTCTTACTCAATGTCTTGCCTTGCAACATAGGTAAGAACCCCTTCTTACTTCCGTCCATATTAAACTTCTTTAATAACTTATCAAGGTATGTACTCTGCAATAGCCCAATTAGGCGCCTTGATCTATCGCTATAGATTTTAATGCCTAATATATATGACGCTTCACCAAGGTCTTTCATCGAAAATTTGCTATTTAGATAACTTTTAACACTGTTTAAAAGATCTATATCATTTCCAATCAATAATATGTCATCCACATATAATATCAGAAATGCCACATTGCTCCCACTCACTTTCTTGTAAATACAAGCTTCTCCATAAGTTTGGACAAATCTAAACTCTTTGATCACCTCATCAAAGCGGAGATTCCAACTCTGGGATGCTTGCTTCAGTCCATAGATGGATCACTAAAGTTTGCATACCTTATTAGCATCCTTAGGATTGACAAAAACCTTAGGTTGTATCATATACAACTCTTCTTCAATATTACCATTGAGGAACGTAGTTTTGACATCCATCTACCATATTTCATAATCGAAATATGCATCAATTGCTAACATAATCCTAACCGACTTAAGCATCGCTACGGGAGAGAATGTCTCATCGTAGTCAACTCCTTGAATTTATTGAAACCCCTTTGCGACAAGTCGAGCCTTATAGATGGTCACATTACCATCAGCATCAATTTTTCTTTTGAAAATCCATTTATTCTCAACGGCCTTTCGATCGTGAGGTAAGTCCACCAAGGTCCAAACCTGGTTCTCGTACATGGATTCCATCTCAGATTTCATGGCTTCTAGAATTTGTTGGAATCCGGGCTCATCATCGCTTCTTCATGCGTCACAGGGTCATCCATTTGATCAACCATGAAATTCATAACAGGATTGCCGTACAGTTCAGGAGCTACACATGTCCTGCTTGACCTGCGAGGTTTGGTAGTGTCCTCTTTCGGAGTTTCATGATCAATATCATTAGCACTCTCTTCATTAGGTGAAGTCAACTCCGAAACAATTTCCAGTGCTGCGCTACTCGCCATTTCATGAACAGAAGATTCAATAACCTCATCGAGTTCTACCTTCCGACTACTCACACCTTTCGTGAGAAATTCCTTCTCAAGAAAGGATCCATTCTTGGCAACAAAAACCTTGCCCTCGGATCTGTGATAGAAGGTATACCCAATCGTTTCCTTACGGTATCCTATGAAGATGCATTTTTCCGCTTTGGGTTCGAATTTATCTGGTTGAAGTTTCTTCACATAAACATCGCATCCCCAAACTTTAAGAAATGACAACTTAGGTTTGTTTCCAAACCATAATTCATACGGTGTCGTTTCAACGGATTTAGATGGTGCCCGATTTAAAGTGAATGCAGCTGTTTCCAGTGCATAACCCTAAAATGACAGTGGCAAGTCAGTCAGAGACATCACAGATCGAACCATATCCAATAAAGTACGATTACGACATTCCAACACACCATTACGTTGTGGTGTTCCAGCAGGCGTGAGTTGTGAAACTATTCCACACTCTTTCATACGTGTGCTAAACTCGTAACTTAGATACTCACCTCCATGGTCAGACCGAAGAAATTTGATCTTTCTATTACGATGATTTTACACTTCATTCTGAAATTCCTTGAACTTTTCAAAGGTTTCAGACTTCTGTTTCATCAAATAGATATACCCGTATCTACTCAAATCATCCGTGAAAGTAACAAAATAACGATATCCACCTCGCGCCGACACACTCATTGGTCTACACACATCAGTATGTATGATTTCCAATAAATCTGTCGCCCGTTCCATTGAACCGGAAAACGACGTTCTAGTCATCTTGCCCCTAAGGCATGGCTCACATGTATCAAATGATTCAAAATCAAGAGATTCCAAAAGTCCATCAGAATGGAGTTTCTTCATGCGTTTGATGCCAATATGACCTAGACGGCAGTGCCACATATATGCAGATATATCATTATTAAGTTTAATCCTTTTAGCATCAACATTATGAATATGCGTAATACTACTATTGAGATCCAACAGAAATAAACCATTCAACACAGGTGCATGACCATAAAAGATATCATTCTTATAAATCGAACAACCATTGTTTTCAGATTTAAAGGAATAACCACTTTGCATCAAACACGATCCAGATACAATGTTCATGCTCAATGCAGGCACCAAATAACAATTATTCATGTTTATAACTAATCCCGATGGCATATGGAGAGGTAGCGTCCCGACAGCGATCACATCAACTCTTGATCCATTGCCGACCCGCATCCTGACCTCATCCCTTGCTAGTTGTCGCTTGTTCCACAGCCCCTGAACCGAGTTACATATATTAGCAACCGATCCCGTATCAAATACCCAGGTGCTACTGTGAGTACTAGTCAAGTACACATCAATAACATGTATATCACATATACCTTTGTTTTCCTTGCCGGACTTCTTGTCGACCAAATACTTGGGGCAACTGCGCCTCCAATGGCCAGTCCCCTTGCAATAGTAACACTCGGTGTCAGACTTAGGGCTAGCTCGGGGTTTCTTTTTAGGTGTGGCAACAGATTTGCCACCCTTCTTTCCCTTGTGCTTGCATTTCTTGTCCTTCTTGAAACCGGTGGTCTTATTGATCATCAACACTTGATGTTCTTTCCTAATCTCCACTTCTGCAGTCTTAAGCATTGACAGAAGCTCGAGAAGAGACTTCTTCATGCCCTGCATATTATAGTTCATCATGAAGCTCTTGTAGCTAGGTGGCAGAGATTGGAGAACACGATGTATGCCTAAGTCAATGGGAATCGTTATTCCCAAGGACACAAGCTTATCGGCGTACCCAGACATTTTGAGTACGTGCTCACTAACGGAGATGTTCTCCTCCATCATGCAGCTAAAGAACTTTTCTGAAGCATTATAACTCTCTACGGCAGCATGGGTATTGAAAATCATTTTGAATTATCCCATGGTATCAAAGGCATTGCCATTTTCGAAACGCTTTCGAAGTTCTGGCTCTAGCCCATACAATATGCCACAATGAACTAAGTTGTGGTCCTCCTGACGAGTCATATAGACATTCTTTTCCTCATCAGGGGCATCAGGAGCTGGTGGGGGGCCTAGCGGCGCCTCTAGAACATATTGCTTTTGTGCAGCATTGAGGAGAATCCTCAAATTCATAGCCCAGTTGGTGAAGTTGCTACCATTCGCAGCAAGTTTCTCTTTCTCCATGAACACATTGAAATTAAAAGTAGGTGGTGCCATCTACAACAGAATTTGTAAAGTTTATTTAGACTAAGTTTATGATAGAGTGAGTTTAACTAATCCAAATTACTAATGAACTCCCACTCAAAAACGACATCCCTCGTGTCCTTTTGGTGATTACATGAACCAAATCCACTACACCAAGTTCGATCATCACGTGAGTTGATGTAGCTTCAAAGGCGAGCATCTATATGGGCATCATATTAACTATATGACTCATGCTTAACCTTTCAGTCTGTGTTCCAAGGCCATGTCTGTACATGCTAGGCTCGCCAAGTAAGAACCTTAGTATTCACGTGTGTAAAACTGTCTTACACCCGTTCCTATGAAAGCGTGGTTCAAGTACACCCGATCATCACGTGATGCCTCGAAACACGATCCACAGAACGGTGCATAATTAAGGAAGAACACATTTTTATCTTGATATCTAAATGAGGGATCATCTTACAATGCTACAGAAAGCGCCAAACTAGCAGTATAAGATGCTAACATCTAATGTGTAAAGTGAGATGATATGGTCCATGCATTTGATCTCTATCATTTGCATCATGGTATGATCTCTATCATTCCTTTGTGTGTAAGGCCAAGGTCTATGGAACTTACACGTTGAATGTGTTGTAAGAGTATCTATCATACATCTACTTACAACAATACCATATCAATACACTAGCCCAGCAACGATCTAAACTAGACGCCTCTAATTTATCAATTACAAGTTTTACGTGGCTTAGGGCTTTTGGAGATAGAACCGTTCTTACCTACGAACATGAACCACAACAAGGATAACCAAGTTATTAGCAACTCATTGTAAATCAGATATTGACTATAGTAGGAGAGACAAACACCCACCAGCCACTTATGCAAAACTAGTTGCATGTCAGTCATAGAACCGGTCTCATGTACGATGACATGTAAGGTTGGTCCGGGCCGCTTCATCCCACTATGCCACCAATATACAAAATACATAGAAGATGCGATAACATGATCATCATCGCCCACATATAAACATATGTGTACTACCCGTGCAAAGCACCTACGCATAGATCAGGCTCTGATACCACTGTTGGGTCCGCAGCATAGAAAACAAAAAATTTCCTACGATGAGAACTACACGCCAAGATCTATCTACTAGGTACATAGCAACGGGTGGACATACATCCATCAAGAACTTACCCTCGAAAACAACGAGTTTTGTTAACGAGTAGGAACTCGTGGTTGATGTAGTTGTACACTTGCCGATCTCAAGATTGTGTGGAAGTCCGAGCGCCACAACTCAGCAGTGCATCCGTACTCGCACACACGCTCAAGCCACCGGACAACCTTCACCTCCTCGCTCCAGCGATCCAGCAGAAGCAGCAACTCCTTCTAGATGAAATGCCACCGGGAACATGTATCTCGCTAATCCGAGACCATGGGGGAATAATTCTAGAGGGGAGAGAGATCCTTCACGAGGAGGTGTGAGGAAGAAGGAGGAAGAGGGGGCCCTTTTATAGGAGGAAGGGGTGACCCTCCCCATGGCCGGCGCGTGGGGGGTGACCCCTCACCTCCCTCATTCATGTGGTGGTAACCCCTCCACATTAAAATGCCTCTTCACATTCCCTTTTAAAGTCCCCACTTTAAATGCATTAAAATTCTCTAAGTTTAATGCTCTCTCATTTAATAAAACTCTTTTATTAAATTTATTCAGAATTTTGTTAATTACTTTAATTAACAAACATTCACATATAACCCCTTGCAATATTTCAATATCACATGCAGAACCACTTTCTACAATTTCACCCGAAACAATTTCCGGTTTCTATCGAAACAATTCTTGCACTTTGCAATTCTTTCGTCTGAAACATATGTGCTCCAAAATGGTGTCCGGCAACTCTTAAGTGTGTCACCCTACGGTTCGCGAATAATGCAGACATGATTGAGACTCTTCTTAGATCAATAATCAGAAGCAGGACCTGGAGATCCATACTGACTCCTGCATATTCAACGATGACTTCTATGATCGTGAGAACCTTTAATGCTTGTAATTTAATCCCTTTGTCTCATGATATAATACATGTCCGAGATTCGATCATTAGTATCCAAATACCTAGTTTGATCTCGTTACCGACATGCACTCTTTTCTCGTTCCCCTGATATAACATTCTAGTGATCACATCACTTGCTTGCAAGCTATCTTAATACGATATCACCGAGAGGGCCCAGAGTATATCTATATGCCATCGGGATCGACAAATTCCACTCTTGATCCATGAGCCTCAACATAACAACTTCGTAGCACTGAACCCATCTTTATAGTCACCCTGTTATGGTGTGACATTTGATGTTATCAAGATACTTTTCAGGTGTTAGCAATTGACATGATCTCATGGTCTAAGGATAAAGATTACTTCGTATGATGTTATAGCAATATAAACATAATGACTTGATCGTAATGCTATACTTTAGATGAATGTTCATCACATGATTTCACAAACGCTATGACCTTGTTGTTAACAACATCCAATGTCCATGATCAGGAAACCTTGATCATCTTGTTAATCAACAAGCTAGTCTATAAGAGAGGCATAACTGGGAACCCTTTTTGTTTATTAAACACACATGTATTGACGTTTCCGATCAATACAATTATAGCATGCAAAATAAACATCTATCATATATAAGGAATACATAATAACAACTTTATTATTGCCTCTCAGGGCATATTTCCTTCACGCCGCACCCCATGTATCTTGCCTTCCTCTGCCCTTTCGATGACAAGCATCATGCTGACTACCTGGTGTGTGGCAGATATGTAGAGCAGCATGGGTTCCTTCTCCTGCAGAGTGACCAGGACTAGCAAAGTTGATAGCAAGCGCTTGAGGTCTTCGAATGCCTCTTGTGATTCATCGATCCGCTCGAATTTCTCCATCTTGTGGAGGAGCTGGTAAAAGGGGAGGGCTTTTTCCCCCATCTGGCTGATGAATTTGCTGAGCGATTCGCCCATCCAGCTGTTGGACGCCTTTGACATCCTTTGGCTTATCCATGGATAGTATAGCCTTGATTTTCTTCGGGTTTGCCTCGATTCCTCTAGCAGAGATGAGGTACCTAGTAGTTGCTCGGATGGGACGCCGAAGGCGCACTTCTCCGGGTTCAGCTTGATACTTTAGCGGTCAAGGTTGTCGAAGGTCTCACGGAGATCATCGATGAGTGTTGCATTTTATTTTTTCTTGACCACTATGTCTTCGATGTAGACTTGGACGTTGCGGCGATTTGGTTCTCTAGGTAGCCATGCACGCACCTTTGATAGGTGGCTCATGCGTTCTTCAGCCTGAAGGGCATCGTGTTGTAGGAGTAGACGTTGAATGTTGTGATGAAGGCCGTTTTTTCATGGTCCTCCACCTTCATCCGGATCTTATTGTAGCCTGAGTAGGCATTGAGGATGGAGAGACACTCGCACTCCGTAGTTGAGTCGATAATTTGATCGATCCGTTGGTAGGGGTAAGTGGTCCTTCAGGCAGTGCTTGTTGAGGGACATGAAGTCTACACACATCCGCAATATATCTGTGTCCTTCTTTGGCACCATCACGAGGTTAGCTACTCAGGTGCTTTCCTTGATCTCACGGATGAAATCAGTGTCAAGGAGTCTGTTGATCTCCATGGCTCTAGCTTCGTCCTTCTCTTATAATAGTCGCCATAACGATTGCTTGATTGGTCGTGCATCAGGGTACACATTAAGTGCGAGCTTGGAAAATTCCCTAGGAACTCCTGGCATGTCCGCATGACACTAGGCGAAGATTTCCCAACGCTCACGGAGGAATTCGACGAGTGCGAGTTCCTATGTGGAACTCAGGTTGTTAGCGATGAGGGCCGTCTTGGTCGGGTCCATTGGGTGGACCTAGACCGCCTTGGTCTTGATCGTCGAGTTGAATGACTGGTCAGGTGCGTTCTGCCTGCTTAAAGGAGGAAGACTGTTGTCCGTCGACTCCTTGAGCCTTGCCAGTTCTTCTTCCATACTAAATGATTGGGGGTTTCGGTTGAACTCCCGATCGCAGTTGTTGGATCTAGTGAAGCTTCCTTGGACGATGATGACAACGTTCGGGCCCGGCATCTTCATCATGAGGTACCCGTAGTGCGGTATGACCAGGAATTGCGCGAATGCCACGTGACCAAGTATGGCGTGATACTGGGAGGGCCAGTCGAGCACCTCGAACTCGATGTTCTCACGCCTGAAGTTCTCGGGTGTGCCAAATATGACGTCGAGGTGAATTCTTCCTAGGGGTAGATCCCTTACCTGGGACGATACCGTGGAAGGTGGTGTCTGATGCTTCTAGGTTGGACAATGGGATTCGCATGGCACGCAAGGTGCTGGAAAATATGAGGTTGATGTCGCTGCCTCCATCCATGAAGACTCTGCTCATCTCATATCCGCCGATCTGGGCTTCATGGACCAGGGCTTAGTGGCTTGGTCGTGGTACTAGGCGCGGGTGGTTACATCTGTCGAAGGTGATGCATGATTCGGATCCGCTAAGGTACTTACGGATCGCAGGTGGCGATGACACTGCCATGTTGATTTGTCGGGTTCTTGTCGTCTGGACCCTATTGGAAGGGCGCCCCTTCTGGATCATCATTCTCCCACATGGTGGTGGATACAGCTCGCCTCCATTGTTGTGCGCCACTGGCACTGGTGGTGGTGGTGGTGATGTGTTGGCCGAAAGGGGTGGTGGTGGTGCTCCATATGCTATGGGCCCCGAGGCCGCTCCGTACCCTTGGCTTGTCGATTCACGCCAAACTTGCGTGTAAGATTCTTGAAGCTTATGAAACTCGCGGAAGTCCTTGAGGAGATGACTTGAATTCCTCTTGTCGTCCCGCTTGTCGATGTAGTAGTGGACATTGCAGGGGGTTGATAATCAGGCCATCGTGATTGACGCACCGTCATCGGTGTAGTGTTTCCACACATGGGTTGTTTTTTCCGTTGTCGTGGGAGTTGCTATCGTGATAGCTGCTATTGCGGTTGCCGTCGTCGTGTTTGTCAGCAAAGCCGGCTGCAACCATGTCAACTTCATCGCGGTCTTCATAACCACGGTGCCGGCGGGTTCCCCGGTGATCACTCCTGCAGCCCAGATCATCCTTGTCATTTGAGTGTGCTCGGCTATTGTGGACGGCGTCCTCGCCATCCACCCAACAATTAGCGATGTCCATCAGATGGTCGATGGTATCTTGTTTGGTGCGGCCGAGCTCCTCTTTGAGTTCTCGACATGGTACGCCGACCTTGAACGCATCAATTGCTCGCTCCTCGGAGATGTCCTCTGCGGAGTTCTTTATGATGAACCATCACTTGATGTATGCGCGAAGGGATTCAATAGACATTTGGGAGCATGCTCGAAGTTCTTTGATTGAGGCCAGCCGCTTGTGTGCCTTTAAAGTTTCGGATGAAACTACACACAAACTCCTCCTAGATGTGGATCGATCCAGAGGGGAGGCTGTTTAGCCAAGTCCTCGCGGCGCCCTGTAGTTGCAACTGCATGCATTGCATGGATTTTCTTTGGATCCGCCTTGACCCTTCATAGACTGCTTGTGGTCGTCGAGCCATATCTTCGGCTCCTGGATGCCGTCGAATTTTGGATTGTCCGAGGGAAGTTTGAAGCCCTTGGGCATCACCGTTTGCCGTATTGCGTGGCTGAAGCATATGGTGCCGTAGAGCTCCAGGTCTTCATCCTCGGACTCGGAAGAGTAGGCGCACTTGGTTTGTGATTTATCGATTTTTCATTGCGTGATCTCATCACAGGCATTGTAGCCGTGATCCTTCCGTCGCTGGCTGCGGCGCCGCTATGGCTGGTAGTCCTCATCGTACGACAGGGATCGTCTCCTCACGAGTTTTGTGGGTGTCTTCTTTGGCTCCGAGGCTAGTTCTCCCATGAGTGGAGCTTCAACAATTCCTAGTCCGGCGAGGGTAGACTGATGGATGGTAGTGCGCGGACTCCCGCCTATGGGGGGTTGAATAGCAAGTAGATGGTGGCCGCCATGACGGTGGCTTGCAGGGTCTTAGGCGTCATATGGTCGTGCACATCTATGGACATGACCGAGAAGTCCATTTGCCTAGTGGCCTCACGCATGGCTGGCTTGTCCATTGAGCCCGACATTGTGATTCTCCTTTGAGGAGGACCCACCAATCGAGGAGAGCTTCACCCATCGGGCACTCGACTCATCGGCGAGTCGTCATCGTTCTTCGAGCTGGACCGCTATTGCCCACTAGCGACAGAACTCCTTGTCCAGGTAAAAATGGTAGGCCATCAACATTTCTTATGACTAGCCAGGGGCAGGGGCGCGCCACCCGTCAAGGCCTGTTGGACCCTTTCCCACTCTGCATTAGTGAGGCGGATCTGCGGCATGTCGTTGCCATTGTTGTTGTTATCGCAGGTGGCCCTATTGCCGGCTTAAGGATTAGCGTCAGTGTCGGCTCCGTTGCTAGTGGTGGCGCTGGTTTGGTGTTCATGATAGTGCAGTAGTAGCGGTTGGCGCATGCGTTGCTTTCAGAGCTTTCCGTGTCAAATCCCACGTTGTGGTCACCTTCGAGCGGATCGCTCAGATCGGACTCGCAGCTGTTGCTGCTATCTGGGCCGTAGGCCGAAGAGATGGCATTTAACTCACTAAGGGTCCCAATCGGTGGTAGGACCCATGAGGTCGGTGCAATCGACGGTATGTTCGACTGCTCCGGGATTCACAAGGTGTAGGTTCGGGCGACTTGGCAGCTGAAGCCGCCGATCGTTATGTATACCTCGGTGTCGAGGGAGTTGAAGGCCAGGCATTTAGTCGGCGAGTGGATGGTGAAGTCGAAGGAGCCGATGATGAGGCATCCCTCCGACGCGGATGAGTCGAAGACGGCCGGTGATGGAGCCGTCGAGATCACAACATCAGCACGCGGGGTCCCCATGGTCCGTGCCAATTGACGTGGGGTCACCATGTCAATGCCGATAGTTTATGGACTTGGGTTTGAGGAAGGGAGGAACGCTGGAGAACTCAATCGGCTAATAGGCAAGTAATGCAGGGACATGATGTTTACCCAGGTTCAGTCCCTAGAGGGAAAACCCTACTCCTTCTTGTCTGCTCTTGGATTGATGAAGAATGGCGGGTTACAAAGTTGCTTTGATGGCGATGATGCGCATATGCAATATGGCAGGTGTTTTTTTATAGGGTTTCGGTCGGTCCTGCTCGCGGTTCCCTCCCAGCCTTTATATGAGGAGGCCTTGTCTCAGGGTACCACCGAGCCTGTTATAGTTTAGGGTTTCATTTAAACTTTCTATCTACTTTTTGTCGTATCCTCCAAGGAGTTGAATCCTTTATGGGCCTGGGCCATCCGAGCCTTCACGGGCTTCAATACCGGACACGACCTTTCTTGTTGAGCCTCTGCTGGACTAGACTGGGTAGGCCAATCTTAGGCCCCCATAGGGCATACCTATGTCAGAACCTATACACTAAAATATATCTAGATACATTCGTTTCACAAAGCTAAAATGTCTTATATTTTTGAATGGAGGGAGTAATCAGTAGTATAGCTCGTGGTCAAGATGTGTGGGCCTCCTGTCGTGCCAACCTGATACTGGCCTCTTGCCCTCATCGAGCCACTAGAGTTGTCGTCTTACTCTCTTCTTTGAGATAAGAGGTTTTTCTCTACATCTAACTACACCATGTATCGTCAAAGACATGCCACGTGATGGTAACAGATAGCCGAGCTTCGCAATGCTCCCTCCGAAACCAAAAGGTCAACAAAAACATGGGTGCGCACGGCCGAATTCCCTCCTATCCAGCAATCTTCAGGCATGATGCCCCCATGAGAGTTCGCCGACGAAGTTTTCCGGAACACACCCCTCTAAGCCAGACCAACGAGGACAAGCAGCCACAAGATCGTCATCTTGATGCGGGAGGAACCCTAGGACCACCTCTATTATTCACAAGACTCGCAGGCCCCCACGCTGCAAGTCAATATCTAGCACGAAGGCAACAACAAAGAAAGCATCAGGAAGGCACGGTTGCAGGAGCAAGATACCCCGCTATAGTAACCCAACATGGGCTCCTCCAGTCCAGATCGTGGTCCATGAGGTCCAGATTGTGGCCAACGGATGCCTAGATCGCACACCGTGTGACCGTCGGCCACACCGGCAGCGCGCCGCCGCCTCTTCGTCACCGCCCCGCTAGAGGGCTTAGGCACCAGCTGCTCAAGCCGCGTCGCCATGTGCCCTCCATCGACGCCGCACCGCCTCCCGTGTGACGTAGCCGAGCACACCTCCTCTGCCCACTGTATTCGACGGGGTGGGCGCTGTCGACGGCAGCGGCGTCCAGGAGAGACGAGATCCGATGGAGTTTTTAGGGTTGGAGGGGGCGCCTCCGAAATCGCTCGGGAGGGGAGCAACCCGGGAAAGGAGTTCGACCAGGATGGGCTAGCTCAAGTGTCCTTTCATAATCTTGTGTGGTCTTCTATTTTCAACACACAAACATTACATACGTTTTTCATTGGGTAAGGGATTTCTCTGAACATAATTAACTAGGTCTACAAGAATAAGAGTCACACGAATAATGTAGTGTAACGATCGGTGGTCACGAGTTCTTGGATACATATGCACTAGGGGTCACGTAAAGATGATGATGGATGTATATATATCGACCTCTGGCACAAAAAATATGAAACTACAAGTGGTTGCCTAATCCCTTGGCCGCAGTTTGGAGTCAACAAGCACGCTGCTCCAACTCAGCAAACACTTTGACCTTCGTTAGCGAGCAACTAGCAAACAATCACAGCGTTGCAATATACAAAACCAGGCCAAGCTGGACACGAATCCTACCATACGATATTACCATGGCTGGCATCCGATTGGATCGGGTTTGCTTAAACCTAATCGAGACCAACAATAGTGGAGTATACTCCTCCCCTAGTACTACCGTAGCCTGTCATCCCAGCTAACACAAACCGGATTCCCTAGAAATATATATACAATTCTGACCAGTAAAAATAGACCTAGGGATGTATATTAGAAATGTGTATATCTACAATATAAAACGGAAAAAACACAGCACCTCCATGTGTTGAAACAGGGCACAGATAAATACAACCGAAGTTGCCAAAGTTTTCAACTCAGAGTGTGGAGTCTGACCACACATCCCCCTCTGTCTCCCAAAACCATATTTTTTCATGCTTAGGCTGGTCATAGTAGGAGTATCATATAACTAGTATCATGCATATGATACTAGTGTATGATATTAGCTCTCTATTGGTTATATCATCTAGTAGTATCATAGTATCATTGTATTTAATTTTTTCTACAATTTCAATGTAATTGTGTGTATGAGATGTATTGGTCATTAAATTACCTAGTTTTATGTGCTATGATACGGTATCATATTATGATACTACTAACACCTCTCTCTTTATTAATTGTGGTGCCACATCAGATTTTTACTAAGCTTGCGTGCATGATACTCCTTATGATACTCCCACTAGGACTAGCCTACAAGCGCCAAGTTGGGGTTTTAAATCATTTCACACAGCCCAGCAGATGACTCGCATTTCAACTGATGCCATGGAGTTGACTTGAAAATCCAATAATTTTTAGGGCGCCGACCCCGTCCAATTAATAGCACTTCAGGGTAGTACAGTCGGAGCATTTGGCTGTGTGTGTTGGTTTGGAAACAAGCGTGCAGTGTGTTTGGCTTCCATATATCTTGACAAAATTGGTGGTTGCATCTTTCAATTCTGCGGTGCCGCGCTCGTCTGTCGCAGCTCCTATCACAGGCTGATGGTCAAATTTTGCTCTTCTCGTCGTGCGATCGGAGATATACGCACGGTTTGGGCGGCTGTACGTATTGCAGTTTGTAGACTATGCCAGCTGTACACTAGAAATACTACACTGCGGAAGTATACATCAGTACATAGCTGCATGTGTAAGTTCACACTGCGGAGCGCTGTTGGATTTATGTGCCGGCGAACGTGAAGATTGGACTGCACGTACGCTCAGGGATTACAACTCGCTGTCCCAAGAAAGAAAGAGGTAGCCCTATATCCACGTGTTTATTGAGCGTTTTGTGCGGATCTTTCTCGACCGACCGACTGGAAATTTGGGATCTTTTCTGGGGCGTTGGTTTCGCGCAGTGGACTTCGGTACCCAAATCGAAAAAACTCAACAAAGAGGCGGTGATTCTGACATGTACGTGTGCCAAATGGTTCGCTTAGGATGACCGAAAAGATCCCAACAATGAGCTCCTGAACGGGACTTGCTCAGATATACCGCTAGTCATATTTTGGTTAACTTGATCAATGTAATACAGGAAAACCCACCGACACCAGTAATCTTGTTATGATTTTCCTATGTTAATTTTCCTCCTCACAACAACTATAAGATGAATATGGTTAGAGCATGTATAAATAGGGGTGAAAACTGGTAGTGGATAATCTAAACTATCCGTTCGTATTCGGGAAATTGACATTGGTAATGTTAATATCCGAATCTAGACGAACGTAAATATGGATATGGTAAATATCCGGATTTGTTTTGTAAAAACAAATATGACTATGTTGATGAATTTTGAAGCAAATTTGGGTATGAAAATGGATATATCCCTATCCGAATAAAATTAGGCTAGCCTATTTCACTAATTGTAGTCTGATATGACAATTATCCGACCTAAAAAGCTAACAAAATATTTGTATATGACTGTTCTTGAAACTATTGTGTACTATATCAATATATTTATCTCAATGTCATTATACAGTTGGCTGACTATAAGACATAGGTCTATTATTTTATTATTCATATCCTTTTCGAATTGAGAAAACATCCAATCCGCATTTCGTAACATCCGCTCCGCATTCATATCCGATAACGTATGTATTTGCACCAGTATTCGTTTGAAAATATGAAAGGGCACTATCGGATCCCCATCCAGATCCGTTCCCATCCCTAGCAACAAAGTCTAAGAAGATACTTTTTGTAACAAAAATACTCGTCTGATTTTAGGGACGGCTGGTCTCAAGATCTGGACCACCGGCCCAATGCCCTTGACGTTCCGTGCCAGAAAAATAAAAATAAATGATAGTTCAGCGTCCACACACTTTCTAGATTTTGATATAAACACATTTGTAAGTTTTGTAAAATCTTAAAGGATCACGCACATATATATTGAGTTAGAGCTTATCCTTTGCAAATTTTCTTCAAAAAATACAATCATTCACTGTATTATTCAAGAAATGAGAAAGTAAGTTTTTAGGAAAGTTTTGGAAACGTTGTGCCGGTGGGACATGAGTTTAGACGCAAGACTATTGTGTGTTGCGTGACTACTCCGTGAATAGCAAAATGTTCTACAGCCAAGATTTTGGGAACATCCGCCAATGAGTTCCGAAAATTTGTTCGATCATATGAATATCTTTTTTCATGTCTATAAGATTGTAACAAACGATAATATACATAACAATACAATAATCTATAACAAAGCAATCTATTTAACCATCAGTTTGTAAGAACGAATTGTATATAACATATGTACAACAGCAAAACATCGTCTATAAGCTATCTGCAAAAATTCTATTGATTATCTATAATATTATAGACTAGCTCATCATTTTCTCGTATATATCTTCAGTTTAATCAATACATATATTTTTAAGTAAGAGTTCATTTTGTTTTGTCTTATTTTTTTAAAGATAGGTTACGGTGATCCATCATACCACTGCATAATGTAATACACTATAATCGTTGATATAACACCAATAAAACACTGTTCCACTAGTATTATATCCCTCAGAGTGGTACACCAGAAATATACAGGTCGAAGATATGACTATAGGTTACAACTCGACTCTTTACAAAAGATCCATAAAACACTCTAGGTTATAAAGAAATAAAGAAACTTCTTACAAAGAAGAATCAGAAATAACAACTCATAACTATCTTGCTAAAAAGACTAGTATCTAAACTATCTGCCTTGCAAATGCCGCTACTATATTACTCTACATAAGTAGGTTCTATGGCTAGGCATTATACTCCTATCTAATCAGTAACTTCGTCTTTACTTCAGTTGATGCATAGGTTAACTCCATTGGCTTTATTGAAGAACTTGAACTTGAACTTGAGTCTTTACTGGCTTCAGAATCTAGAAAGGGTTAATAAGATACGGTTGAGTGTGAGCGTACTCAGAAAGTTCACTAAAAATGAGTGTTTGATGCACTAACTACAGCCACAGACCATAGGTCATAGACTATGTAGGTTTTCGTAAACATTTTTTCAAAGGTTGCTTTTATTCTGAAAAAACTATGTTCGTCAGTGTTCGCAGTTTCACCAGAACTTCGTGGAGTTCCTTTCCTACTGCGTTCATAGTTCCTTCCCAGAATAAGGAGTAACATGTCACAATTTTATACACTCTATAGAGGTGTGTCACTTTTCCATAAGAGACCTTAAGTTTTTTGCAAAGGCGGGAGTATGTCCTTGTTCGAACTTCCATGGTTTCAGACCCAACCTAAGTTCCAAGCCGTTTGATGTCCTTCTTCACGACCCCGCATGCCCAACGGATTGTATGTCAGGCCTAGGATAAAACTTGTTTCCAATGGCAGCCTAAGGCGTACAACCCTTGTAGATACCAGAAACCGTGGGACGTTCAGGGATCCCACCCATGTGCTGCCAACCCTCTACCAGAGGAGTTACAACCACGACCTAGTCATCCGTTGACATACGAAAGGAAGAAGATCCAGATGACTTCTCTGTCTCATTCCAAATCTCATGGTTAACGCGTATTATACGATGCAAGAATCACTAGCGACATTGGTTGTTAAGTCCAAGATGATATATTCATGTGCAATGGTATTCCAATTGTTAGACTTAATAGATTAGCTGATCATCCTGGATCAGTAATCCATAGTTTACATTATTACCAAAAATAGTATTTTTTAACTTTTTTGAAATGCAGATGATGACACCATTTGATTTACAAATACTTGATAGAAAATAATCAAAGGACATAAGCAAGTGTGCATTTGCCTTTGTGATCACAAGATTATGCAATCACGGTCTTCAAGACGATATAAGATATAATATCTAAAAACAACATCATTGATACGGTAAGGACTAATGTTTAAAGAAGCAATATGCTATGACGCATAAGTAATGTAATGCATTTTGTAAAATCCCGAGATAATTCCCCAATAACGTGGAATGGATAAACTTAGGTGATTTCTTTAATATTTAGTTTATCTTCAAGTTTACTTCACAAGCAAATAAATCTATAAAGAACTTAAGTCTTAACTCACAAGCTATGAAAGTAGAGTATAATAACAATCTAAGATTGAGGTGAATTGCTATTTGGTAATTATGATGTAAGTTAATGTGTTAGGTTGTTAAGAATTGAAGGACTTATTATAGGGTTGTTGTTTGAAGTGGCAAAATGAATAACTTTTTAAGAAATTGTTTCTTTGATAAGGTTTATACAATCTTTATAGTTAATAGAATGTGATCAATGTTGTTTGTGTTTGCTCGAATAGTTTGGTCTTGAGATCCCTGATGTCTTAACTGAAATAGACCAAAGTCAACTATAAAGATATAAATAGTCTTTAAACATGATGTTTAGAAGCTTTGAGATTAAAGTTAACTTTTCAAACATAAGTAAACTTAAGGTGTAATATGTTTTAATTATTACCAAGTTTTAGGGTTATGATAGGTATGATTAAGGGTGTGAGATCATTCACTTTATATTTAAATGAATGATTAGTTTAAATTGCTTTTGCTATTATGTAAATAATATTTAACTTATTAATAGGAGCATAATTAAATGATCTTATTAATTTGTTAGGGTTTGAAGTCATGTTAAGTATGATTAAGACATAAAGATCATTCACACACAATATATGTGAATTATGCACAATGTTAGCTTAAGGGTTGTTGGTTTCAATTTGAATTTAAGGTTCTAAAGGAGTATTATGAAGTTAATCGTTTATACTTAAATTTTATTATGAACCATAATTATGGTTTTGGAATTATTACTTAGAATTAAAGATTATTATTTTTAGAATTGTAATATTTTATATATGATTATTGCTTATTAGGAAATAATTTTGAAGAATTAACAAAACAGGTATTTTTATTTAATAAAATAGATAAAGATTTATTACTTTAAAATCTTAAAAGCTTTTGGAATAATATACATAGTATTTTTGTAGTAAAATATACTTATTATGATCTTAAAATGTTATTTATTTATTTTTTAAGTATTATCTTTATTCTTATAAAATTCCTAAAAAAATTAAATGTCCATAAATATTTTCTTCAAGTTTTATTGGTAAAAAATAAGTTAGTATTTTTATAAAATATTAGAAAATTTTTGATGTAAAAATGATTTTTATTCATTTTTAGGACTTTTACTTATTTTATTAAATTTGACTCAAACAAGTGAATTTATATTTTTATTTGGCAGAGATTATTTTTGTGATCATTTTGATATGCTATGTGTATTTTTAGGATTTTATATAAATATTTTTTTCTAGTCTAGAATTATTTTTATAGGGTTTATTAAATAGAGAATAGATTCTGTGGTGGCAATAGTTGGGCTACAGCCCACTTGGTTAAAACTGGACCTGGTCCAACCGGATCAAGTCGGTTTGGCCCATTAGACCGACCTAGATTGATTTGGGTCCAACCACCCCCGATCCCCACTCATCTCTTCAACGTATACGCACGCACTACATGGCCTTGCATCCCTCACACGTGACTTCACCACCGCCAGCACCGCTGCCTACCCTCCTGGCCACCACTAGCGGAGACTGCCGCCATTTGTTGTCGCCGCCTTGCCAGATTTTTCTCCGTCTGTACCCGCCGCCTTAACATCGTTCTACTCTGCACGAGCCCCTTCCCATGGCTAACCCTAGCCGTGTGGGTCAAGTGCGCCGGCGCAGTAGCGCCCTCGCACCCTGGATGCTTCTTTCCGGATCCTACATCTCCTTTACTACTGAGGAATGACCATAGGATCCTCCCCGGTCTCCTTGACCTCTGGTGCTCCTGTTTGGCCTCTTCATCTTGTCTACTACAGCCTTGGTTCTAGAAGGATGGCAGGGGTGCCTGCAACCCCGGTAGCCATGATTTGCTGCCACATGATTTGGCTGAGGGAATTGTGGATAGTGGTGATGGTACTGGGATAATTTCTTTCTCCAACTCCGGTGGGATGGTATTCTTTGCAACCCCCGTGTTGGCTTCCTAGTCTATTTCGGTTACTATGTTCCCTCGTCATCTTCTTATACTCTGCTCCAGGTAACTATTATGGGACCGGCCTTCAAGCCGATGAACTATTCTAGTATTCTTTTTAGGTTTAGAATTTCTGTAATTCTAGAGTTGGCTATTGTGAGGATTGGTTATTGGCTCTGGATATGGCCTGAGCATTGGTGGCTTGATCTAGTTGGCCTACAGGTTTTGCTAATGTAAGTAGATATTTTTCTTACAACAATTAACTGCATCTGTCTTGAATGAAATATACACACACTATTCTTGCGAGTTGGATGCATAGGTGATGTGCTCAAATGTGTACAAAGAAAACAACCGTGGAATCATTATTTGCAGAGTTAGATTTCATCTACTTATACTTATTCTTGTACTATGTAAGTAATTTAGTTTGGTAGGTTTATACTTGATTATCAGTGTATATGTCAGGTGTAAGAGTGACCATAGACAACGGCAATATGAGTACTAATAATTTGTTTGTTGTGTTATTGTTGGTTACACTTAGGGTTGCTTATATCCAGCTTCAGGATGACCTCATTATCATTCTAGTATTCTAGAGAATGTAGTTGGTTTATATATGTATGGTTTTGATGTGACAACCATACTTGGTTTATAGTTTAGTGATACAAGTGCAAGTGTGTGACTAGTATTCTTGTGTTGATAGTTACCTCTTACTATCTATCTACATGACATTGAAAATTTCCATACATACTTCTTTATTGTTTTAATTTCTATATATTTTTGCTCTCCCTTCATCTAGTTAGGGTTTTTGTACAATTTTTTTCTTAGTCATAAGCTTTTTGATATGTTCCATTAGTTGTTGGAAGGTAAATACCACTATAGGATATTGTTATATTGAGCTTAACTTAAGTAGCCATGTACTTGAACTTAGCTCAAGCTCATTTAGATCAAATATATATTGCATGGTACCACTTGTATCCTCATATGTCTAACTGAACCTTATGGTTCCAAAAATTTGCATAAATAACATCTCTCTATATATTGGTATGGTAGATATCCATGATTTGATGATCTCTAGCTAGCTTAGCTAGAGAAATAATTTGGTACATTGTTGTTGCTTGCCAATAAATTAGTGTATCCTATGTGTGCTTCCTTGCTAGCTTTCTTTCTAGCTGAGAGATGATAAGAACATACCCCGGCTTGCTCAAATTCTACTAGTGATGCAAAGTCTTTGCTGGATAAATTATCAATTTGACTTATGTAGTCTACTGGTTTCTACTATTTGGGATATGCTACTGTTGTGCCTCACTAGAGTGGGCACGGTAGGCATCCCATGATGGTATGATATGCTGCTGGATTAGCTAGCTATGGATTATGATTTGACTACCAATGATGCACAATATGAGGTCTTTTGATTTATTTAATGATAAGAACTTCTACTATTCTTGATTTCTTAGCTTGGCTATGATGCGAAAACTGAGGCTTACTTTGGATAAGGATAGATATTTATGTTGGTTCTAAACCTCTATGATGAACCTTGCATGGCACTTCCATGCAAGTCTGAGAGAATCTCTCCATCCAATCCTCCTAGATAAAAATCTAGTTGAAGGGTAGATGAAACTAGTTGATGTGTATTATTTTCCTTGTATTCCCAGATCCATATGTAAGATATAAGAACATATGTTGCATGATCTAGTGGGTATTTCTGATGATTTTTACCTGTTGTAGTTGAGTGGATTATGGCCTGTTGTAGATCTTGATCCATCATCCTTGCCCTTGATCTACCTGAGTTTATACCCTTTCTCTTCTACTAATAACATTCTCCTCCTTAAGCTGCTGCAGATCTTCTTCTTGCGCTTCTTGTTGGCTCCACTAAGCAACTATGGTGGTTGTAATCTATGAATATTAAGTGATGATTGCAAATCAAGTATTGCCATGGTTGGTGTCCTTGTTGGTTTATGCGAAAGTGAAATACTAGCAATCCTTCTATGGTTGTGCTCTCTTCATATCTGATGCTCTATTGTGGTTTTGTGCTTGTGGTGAAAGAATGAGCAGAGAGAGGTGGTGCTACGGTTCCCTCCTCTTATGCATGCATTCCCTAGATGCTTCATGTGTTGAAAGCTCATGCCATGCAGTTAGGTGTGTGTGCTTCTTGTGAGTGGGACTGATGCAGTGCAAGTTTCAACCCCTGAAACTTGTGCATGTGGATCACTTCGGCTGATTCACATATTTTATTATTTTGGCTAACCCCTTTTCTAAAAATGGTGAAATTTGCCCCAGCCAATGATGCATGAGACCGAGGCAGCATTATTGATGCGAATAGGTACTACAATGGCCCCTTTGTAGTTACTCTATTATGATTGTGGCAGTAGCATCTCTCTGCCTAACTTGAGAGTAATACTAATCCAATCTAACCTTTTTACTATTCTCTTTTCTTTGTTTCTTTTGTGTTGTTTTGCAGGGATGAAGAATAAGAAGAATGGAAGAATAGAACATAAAAGATAGGGAAAATAGATTTAGGTCTTCTTTTCTTATTGTTGAATTTCTTTTATTTGGATAATTTTAAAGAGAATGTAATGTTATATTTCTTATTTAATAAATATTAATTTTCTCTCCTTTTGGAATTTCAAACTTGTACACTATTACACTACTATTTATGTAACAAAGAATACAATTTGTATTTATTATTACTTTTCATTTATGGAATTACTTTATTTATTTTAATTGCAATTTCCAATTTCATTTCTTGGCATTACTTTATTCTTTAAGTATTCTTCACTTAATATTGGAATATTCTAAATTCCAAGGTATTCTAATTTGTAATTCAATCTCAATTCAAATATGAATTGAATTATTTCCCTAAACCTCCAAATTACAGTAGAGGCCATGTTGAAATCCATAGCACTTGCAATGACATTTCCACCAGAACAAGAGAGATCTCAATCCCTCTACAACTCTTTTAGTTTTGCGCGAAAATTCCCCGGATTTACTTATGCATGAATACAATGCACACACCTATGTCCTCTCTATTTCTATGTGCTAATCCTGGGATGTTACATAGGTCCGGCCTCCATGATTTGTGGAAGGTGGCTCTCAAGATATTGCATTATTTAGAAAAGCGCAAGAGTGGAGAAATTTGGTCATGTGTATCTTCAATACCTTGAGTGACAATTGATATTGTGTTGTTGTATAGACACAAACTATTTTGTATCGGCTGATTAATATATCTCCTTGTGTCGGTTATATGACCCAAGGTACCCTAGAGTAGGTCATTTAGTTGATCGATCGAAGAGAAAAGACATTTGATATGAGTAGAGATGGAAGAAATAAAGAAAAGGAGGAGATAAGCTAACCTAGGCTGACATATGGATAAGTCGGCCCAGTTGAGTCCCTCCAATGCCGAGTAACATCCCTCCTAGGCCGAGCTAACCGATTTGGGATAACCTTACTCAAATCCGGCTGAGTTGCACTCCCTTCTCTTGGGTGGGCTAGCTTTGGTTAACCTGGCCCACCATGGGCCAACCTCCCTAGTGCCACTTCATCCGGCTGGCCTTACCGTCGCCTCCCCCTGGGTGGGCCGGCATCAGCGTAATCCGGCCCATCGCGGGACAACGTCACTACCTCGCTGATCTTTCCCTAGCTCCCAGGCACGCCACCTCGCACCGCTTACTCGGGTGGGCCGTCATCAGGGTATCCTGACCCAACCCCGGGACAACTACTCCACCCAGTCTCCCTTCCTAGGTCGGGATTGGGGTGACCCGGCTGGGCCTGCACCATATCTCAACAACCCCGCCTAGGCTGCTATCGAGTTAATCCGCCTAGGCCGCCCTGCCGGCTCTACTTGGGCCGGGATAGAGAGGCTCCGGATGGGCCATTTCCATCATGTCGCCCCAAGCACACTCGCAGCCCAAGATCACCATGTTACTATCTACAGCTGCTTAGATGACTACCTTGAGAAACGCTACCTCGACCTCCTACACTACAACCACTACGAAGCCAACCTCTACTTAGACATACCACAAGCCCTTCCCTCATATGCCAGTCTTGGGACGCCCCTGGCTTAGACTGGCACATGTTGCATCATCACCTACAAGATGCTCCCAGGTTCTCAGGAGAGGATATGACCAGTGACTAGGACATGCCAAGGACAAGCGCTAGACGACAAGGCAGAGGACAAACAAGACCTGACAAGGCTCATGCCTTGTCAGTTGACAAGACCCCAGTAGTCGCATCATGAGCAGTTGATGAGACCCCATTAGTGAACTCAGGAATAGTGCCTATGGGGCATACCTTGTCCCCTAGGCTCCCCTTTATAAGGAGCACCAGGGGGATCGATCTAGGAGAGGCCCCTGGGGGCTCTTTTCTCCTCTTCTCATGTACGAGCACACTCCTTACTTTAGCTCTCTCACATATAGAGGAGACCTCTATGAGGCAAGATATAGCTCAAGGAGCCATTTTAAGCTATAGTAATTAGAAGAGATATGAGAGCTATCATGCAGGAGTAGGGGTTTTATCTCACTAGGAGAGCCCTGAAGCTAGGTATATCGTGTGTTCATCCATATGCGGTTCTCACTGCATCATCCCTCCCCAGATCCTCTAGTGTCCATTGGCCCCAACATAAGCCTACCCCAGGTGACATGGGTATACCCTACAGGTACTCGAGCTTGAGCTTGGTATATATGGTCCAAATATGTACATGCCCACGGTGTCGCCAAGGCCCAGATGAAAGGACTCGAGTAACCTGCGGACTCTCGATTGCTTGAAGGACAAGAAGAAGCTAAAGATAGAAAGTTTGAAGGGGAAAACCCTAACTTGTAATCGACTCGACCTGCTACCCGAGACCTAGGCTATCTATATAAAGGCTAGGAGGGGCGGCGAAGAGGACACACGCAACCCTAGTTTCCACAACCCTCGCTAGATTGCATCTGCGCACCATTGTAACTTTCGACTCCTTCGATAATTTCACGAGCAGACAAGCAGGGGTAGGGACCTCTATGAGGCCTGAACCTGGGTAAATCCTTTGTCTCCTGTGTGCTTGTTTGCTAGCCGATAGATGTCTCCAGCGCTCCCTCCTTCTCCAAAACCCAAGTCCATAACAATGGGCATTGATGAGTTAAACCCTCGTCAATTGGCGCCGTCTGTGGGAATTGGGAGTGCTGATGTTGCGGCTTCTTCGGCCCCATCAACTGCGATCTACAACTCCGCAACAGCGGAGATTCACCAGCTCTTCGGCGCCTTCGACTTCACCGTCCACACGCCGGCCACCCGCCCGGCCTTCGAGTCCGTGGGCGACGGAATCAGCCTGGCGATTGGGAGCTTCCGCTTCCAAGTTGGCTAGATGGGCACGCTTCGCATGCCTGATCAACCGACAACACCGGCGATTGCCCCGGCATCATGGTTCCCTCCATCGATCGGCACCCTCAACGAGCTCAGTGCTCGGGTGGCAGTTAGGAACACGATCAGCGACAGTAGTCGCGACTCCGATCTGATCGATCTGGCCATAGAAGATGGAACCTACGGTTCCGAATCTAAAAGTTGTGGAAGCAACAGCTTCCCCAATCACTTCATGTGCGCCGTCATTAATGCAGGCGACACCTCCGCCAATCGCGGCAATGGCGGTAACACCGGCAATGGCACCGATCCACCCAACGGTGGCAATGGTCGCAACGGTGGTAACGGCGCCAACAGGGGAGCAGTCGAACCTCCCAGCATAATCAATGAGCAAACCGGCGAACACGTCGTAATCATGCTCAACGAGCAAGAGTGGGAACCCTGCCGCGAAGCCCTACGAGGTGCACCTCCACCCCTTGGGTCCCTACAGGAACTGCTGATGGGCTACCACTGGCTCCTAAAAGAAGAATTCAAGTGCCAAAAACAAGTAATCGCTCAACTTGAGGCGCGTAAAAAGGCAGCGGACGAGTCAAGCCTTCGTCGTGCTGGGCTCTCATCCTACGGAGGATCCTCCTCAAGAGGCAACGAGTACCTCGCCAAGAAGAGGCAGTCGCGGATGGCTCACCTCACCAAGCAAGAGCGCATAGAGGTCACGAAAGTTCTTGACTTCGGCTCTATGACAGTCGACACGAGAGGCAACGTGGTTCCCAGGATGCCGCAGGCTACCGTGACAGCAGCCACCATGTACCTCCTCAATAACCAGCCGCCAGCTGGAGATCCCCGAACTGCCATGCACCGATCTACGATTGCAGGTTTGGAGCTAATCGAGGCCTCCCTCGATAAGGAGCCGGTACAAGACCCAAAAAAGGGCAAAGCGCTACTCCTCGCCCTCATCTAGCGATGACAGTCACGACCTGTCTCGACGCCGTCGCTCACGGTGACACGATCGCGACTACGATGCGTGCAACGACCACACGCAGCGCAAGATCGACAAGTCAAGGGCACGACGTGCTCGGTCGACTGACTCGGAAGAGGAAGATGGGGAGCTCTGTGGCGCCAAATGCTTCAGCAGATCCATTAGGCAGAAGCGAATGCCTAAAGGGTTTAAACTCCCGTCGGAGAATCCGAAATTCGACGGTCTACAGGACCCTAAAATCTGGCTGGAGGATCACATCTCCTCCGCCAGGCTCCACGGAGGCAGTCGAAGTACTGCCATGCAATGTTTGCAGCTACAGCTGTAGGGCGCCGCCCGAGCATGGCTCAATAACCTCCCACGCGGATCCATTCGCAGTTGGGATGAGCTGGTTTACAGCTTCGTGCGCAACTTTAAGGGCACGTACAAACGACCCGCATCAATCGAAGAACTGAGAGGCAGCCAGCAAAGATCTGGCGAATCGATGCGCTCATACATCCAAAGGTGGTCCATCATCAAGAACTCCGTGGAAAACATCTCGGAAGACCGCGCGATTGATGCATTGAACGGTGGCGTCCGCCGCCTAGAGCTCAGGGAGGAGTTGGGCCACTCGAAGCCCCAGACCATCGACCACCTGATGGAAATCGCGAGTCGGTGGGCCGATGGAGAAGATTCGGTGAAGAATCGCGCTCACTCCGACGAGGAGGCGGAACTCGAACGCAGACGCGACCGCCGGGGCAAGCATTGCATGCGCATCTACGACGATCGCGACGACGTCAACATGGTCGCAGCCGGCTATGCCGATAGACGCGACGACAACCGCAACAGCGGATACCGCAGCGGCGGATACCGCGACTCCGGGAAAACCACGCAAGTGTGGCAACGCCGCGCTCGCGATGAGGCACCCGCGACCTCCATCGAGGACAAATTATCCGGGCCACGCACGGTACATTTCTACATCGACAAGCATGATGGCAAGAGAAAGTCCAACCACCTCCTCAAGGACTGCCGTGAGTTCCTCAAACTACACGAGGGATTAGTTCGGATGAACCGCAATGCAGTCGAAAGAGGCTACGGAGCCGCTCCAGGCGCCGTGGCACATGGCGCGCCACCACCACCACCTAGGCTACCCCCGAACGGAGCCGCACCGGACCAGCACAACAGGGGCGAACCTTACCCACGAGCCATGGGTACCATGATGATACAAAAGGGGCGCCCCTCCAACAGGGTGCAGAAGGCCATCACTCGCCAAGTCAACCTGGCCATGCACTCGCCACCATCCACCACTAAGTACCTCAGTGGCAGTGAGTCATGCATCACCTTCGACAAACGCGACAACCCACCTCAGGTACCTCGCCCAGGTCATTGCCCTCTCGTACTTGAGGCGCAAATTGGAGGCTTCGACATGAGTCGCGTCTTCATGGATGGCGGAAGAGGCATCAACCTCATATTCGTGAGTACCTTGCGAGCAATGAGGATCCCTCTAACCTGCTTGGAGGCATCGGACACAACGTTCCACGGTATCGTCCCAGGGAAAGGCGTATACCCCTGGGCAAAATCAACCTCGACCTCATCTTTGGCACGCCAAAGAACTTCCGGTGCGAGCGCATCGACTTCGAAGTCGTCGACTGGCCCTCACAATACCATTGCATCCTCGGGCTCGTCGCGTTCGCTAGGTTCATGGCGGTGCCCCACTACACCTACCTGCAGATGAAAATGCCAGGACCCAACGGCGTCATAACGATCAACGGGAACTTTGAGCGATCTGACGCTTGCGATAGGGAATTCAACAGAATCTCCCAGTCCTTCGGCATGCAGGAGGAACTCGCAAGACTGAAAGAGAGGACAGACAACAGTCTGCCTCCCTCGAGTAGGCCAAGCTCACCTGATCTCTCCTTTGACTCATCCGTGCATATAAAGAAGGTACAGGTCCATCCATCGGATCCCACCAAGACGGCCCTCATCGCCAACAACTTGAGTCCCGCATAGGAACTCGCGCTCGTCGAATTCCTCCGTGAGCACTGGGAAATTTTTGCCTGGTGTCCTGCGGACATGCCAGGAGTTCCCAGGGAATTCGCCGAGCACGCACTCAGCGTCAACCCCGACGCAAGGCCAGTCAAGCAAACAATCAGGAGACTGTCTGAGCCACGAGCGCAAGCAGTCGGAATGGAGATCAACAGACTCCTCGAGGCCAAGTTCATACGCGAGATCAAGGAAAGCACTTGGCTCACCAATACGGTGCTGGTACCAAAAAAGGACACGGATATCCTACGGATGTGCGTGGACTTCACTTCTTTAAACAAGCACTGCCCAAAGGATCACTTCCCGCTGCCACGGATCGACCAGATCATCGACTCCACCGCGGGATGCAAGCGTCTCTGCTTCCTCGACGCCTACTCAGGCTATAATCAAATTCGAATGAAGGAGGAAGATCAAGAGAAAACAGCGTTTACAACGCTCTTTGGTGTGTTCTGCTACAACACAATGCCCTTCGGGCTAAAAAACGCGGGAGCCACCTACCAACGGTGCATGCAGGCTTGCCTCAAGGAGAAACTGGGTCGCAACATCCAAGTCTATGTCGACGACATAGTAATCAAGACCAAGGAGGAAGCCTCTCTAATCGACGATTTGCGCGAAACCTTCACCAACCTCGATCGCTACCGGATTAAGCTAAATCCGGACAAATGTGCCTTCGGCGTACCATCTGGGCAGCTACTCGGGTATCTCATCTCCGCAAGAGGGATCGAGGCAAACCCGAAAAAGATAAAAGCCATACTGGCCATGGAAAAGCCAAAGAACATAAGAGGCGTCCAACAACTAGCCAGACGAATCGTGGCACTCAGTCGATTCATTAGTCGGATGGGTGAAAAGGCGCTGCCCTTCTACCAACTCCTCCGCAAAGCTGAAAAATTCGAGTGGACCAATGAAGCACAAGAGGCATTCGAAGATCTCAAGCGCCTGCTATCCACTTCACCAGTGCTGGTGACTCCACGAGAAAGAGAACCACTATTGTTGTACATCTCCGCCACCAACCAGGTGGTCAGCACAGTGCTCGTCGTCGAGCGGGCTGAGGAAAACAAGGTCCATGGCGTACAACGCCCGGTATACTACCTCAGTGAGGTCCTCACGCCAACAAAACAGCGGTACCCGCACTACCAGAAGCTGGCATACGACGTCTTCATGACCGCCCGGCGACTGCGCCACTACTTCCAGGAACACCCAATCGTGGTAGTCAGCGACGCCCCGTTGGGACATATTCTCAATAACCTCGATGCCACGGGGCGAGTCGCGCTTTGGGGAATAGAACTGTCTCCACGAGACATCACATATGAAAAGCGCGACGCAATCAAGTCGCAAGTTCTCCCTAACTTCCTCGTGCACTGGATGGAAACCAACTCCCAGATAAGCCAGATATGTCCTACCTCTGGACAATGCACTTCGATGGGTCCAAGCGGAAAGACGGAGCAGGCGCAGGTGTCATACTCACATCACCTCAAGGGTACAAGCTGAAATATATCCTGCGAATGCAGTTCACAGCCTCAAACAACGAGGCTGAATACGAGGCCCTGTTACACGAGATGAGGATGGCAAAAGCTTGCGGCGCCAAGAGGCTCATCATATATGGCGACTCCAAGCTGGTCGTCAACCAAACAATGCACGAGTGCGACACACTGAACGACAACATGATCGTGTACCGTGACCTCTATGATACACTCGAGGGAGACTTCGATGGTTGCGAGTTGCGACACATAGGTAGCGAAAGCAACGAGGAGCCAGACGCACTCGCCAACATAGGCTCTACCTGCGCCCCCATACCACCTGGGGTATTTCTCGAGCGCATCTGCGAACGCTCCGTCAAGCCAAAGGCCGCAGAGAAGAAAACAAGCGCAGCAACGGACTCGAGGGCTATGCCAACCAATGAGCCCATGGCACTCGATGACTTGGAGCTGGACACCGGACTCGAAGGACCAATGAGCGTCATGTTGATTGAGCAATCATGGACGCAGCCGTACATCACATACCTCCTCAGCAAGAGGCTACCGGACGATCCGACAGATGCACGGCACATCGCGCGGTGCTTCAAGGCATTCGCCGTCATCAACGGCGAACTGTACAAACGCAGCATCACAGGAGTGCTACAACGATGCATCTCCATGGCCGATGGAAGAGCAGTTCTCCTCGACATCCATGAGGGGACCTGCGGGCACCACGCTGGCAGTCGCGCCCTCGTTGCCAAAGCTCTACGAGCTGGATTCTACTGGCCTACGGCCATGCGCGACGCCAAGGACATCGTCCAAAAATGCAACGCTTGCCAACGATTCGCGGACAAGCCGCACGCACCGGGCGCAGAGCTACGACCAATCCCATTGGCCTGGCCCTTCGCGCAATGGGGGCTCGACATGGTCGACAAGCTTCCAAGGTCCTCACGAGGAGGTTACGTCTACCTCTTGGTCGAAGTCGACAAATTCACCAAGTGGATTGAGGCCATGCCAGTAACCAACCAATCCGCGCACAGCGCAGTCAAATTCTTTGAGTCCATCGTCTACGCTTCGAGGTGCCACATAGCATCATTACTGACAACGGGACGAACTTCACATCCAAGGAGTTCCAAGAATTCTGCGAGAACCTAGGGACCAACATCAGCTACGCCTCAGTAGCGCATCCACAGACCAACGGTCAGGTGGAAAAGGCAAACGGCCTCGTCTGCAGCGGAATCAAGAAGCGACTCCTCCGACCACTCGAACAAGCCGCGGGCTGCTGGCCGGATGAACTGCAATCCGTACTCTGGAGCCTTCGTATAACTCTAAACAGCGCCACGGGCTACACACCGTTCTTTATGGTGCACGGAGCAGAGGCAGTGCTACCCGCCGAAGTACGGTACAAAGCGCCACGCGTGGTCGCCTACAGCGAACATGAATCATCCCTCGCACTCGAAGACTCCGTCGACCTCCTTCACGAAGCAAGAGAAATCGCCGCAGAAAGATTCACGATCTACCAGCAGAACCTGCACAACTACCACAGTAGGAGGCTTCGCCCCAGATCCTTCGTCGAAGGTGACCTGGTCTTGCGACTAAAGCAGCAGGGGCATCTCAAGCTCGAGTCCCCCTGGGAAGGACTTTACGTGATTACAGAAGTAATCCCAGGTGGCGTCGATCGCCTTAAAGATTTAGAGACAGGAGTCGCATACTCCAACCCCTGGAATATCGCACAGCTGCGACGCTTCTACCCTTAGTCGTTTTACTTTTTACATCACAAATAAGGCTACTCAGCCAAGGCTACTTAGCCACACATTGTACCTCGCTCTATTCTTCGAATAAATAAAAGCTAAGTGCCCCAAAACTCTGTGTTCTCCTTTACTTTTTCAATTTATATACTCGGGGGCTGCGCCACCCTTTACACATCTGTTCTTCGAACCAAAACGCAATATTCTGAGTAGCTAGCACATCAATCGAAACCCTTAAAACACGACCTCAACTCAGCTGCAACGCACCTGACAGGTTGACAAGGGACCGAGATAAAAGATGGCCAGGCTAACGAAAAGGACTCGCATAGTGCAACGCACCTCATGTTCACTGAGCTCTTTATACACATTCGACAATTAATTATCTACAACATCTATACGAACTTTACAACACAAGTACACTTATGTGCAGGATACAAATTTGGCTACTCTTGCAACAGATGAACATTGGTTTGTTCCTTAAAGAAGTCGACGATCTCCTCCACTGGACGGTCCACTGCCTGATAGTGCGGTACCATATTCCAGGCAGATCCTGCTGGTGGCGCTGGCGGCCCAAAGGCAATGGCGGCAATATCCACGTCAGGCCTATGCAATCGCAGCATCGAGAGGGCAGCCTTGGCACCAGCCACCAACTGTTGCCTCACGCATTCGCAAACCGCGGACAGATCTTGAAATTTGGCAAGAAGGGCCAACAGGCTTGATGGAGTATCATCCAGCGGGAACATCGCCCGACAAATGTTCCTCAAGCATGACTGCGATTTCTTCAGGAAGAGCAGCACTCGCGACGCGCGATCCTGCAGGGTCGCCAACGCAGTCGCACGATCATGATCTACCCAGAAGTATCCACTCTCTTGAAGTTGCTCCTGGGTGAGATCATGAAGGCGAATGGAAATCCTATCCTTCTCCTCCTGCGGATGGCGTGCGCTAACAACTACGCGAAGCAGCATCAACAGCATGAGTACAACATACCGTTGCGACTAACTACAAAGGAAAAGATGAGAATGAGCAAACTAACACTTAAACTGGTCGCCTAGCTGCGTCACCTCGCCAAGCAGATATCGCTCGCGGGCGACGGCCTTTTCCGCCTTCGACTTCCACACGTCTGCGTTACCGCGGATTAGGGGCAACTCACGCTCCAGCTGCTTCACGCGGTCACGAAGTCGCGAAAGCAGGGATAGCTCCTCTACCCTAGAGCGCGGTGGTTCCACTGTATCACCAAGAGATGGCGAGTCCTGGGTTCCCCCCACAGGATCACTTGGCGTACCCTACCACAAGTCAATACAGAGGCAAATAAGGCGACCAAATTAACACAAAGGCAAGGGGAACAGATGCATTCAAGATAAGCATAAGTGTTCACAAACATACTCGCCAGCAGGCATGTTCTTAGACCAAAAGGGCAACTCATCAACTATTACAACAAGCTAACTACGGAGCAGCTGGCTTCTTCGACTTCGACGGCTTCAGGGGCTTCATCAAATCCGTGGCAGTATCAGATGCCACTGACTTTCCGCTGGCCCCTGAGGCAGAGGCTTTCGCCGCCTTCTTCGCTCGTTGGAGCTCCTCCGAATACTTGGCAACGGTATTTATCAAGGAATGGCCATATTTGGCACAGGCAGTCACGAAAGGAGCGAAGACTACCTGCTGACCGTCTGCGCCAACAGGCATCGCCTTCGACACCGCAGAGGGATCTACCTCGACTCCGTGGGCTTGCACCATGGCGAGTGACATGGTCGCGCCAGCCGCGCGGAGGGAGTTCTTGTAGGTGGTAGGCACACCCTCGGCGAGTGACTCCGCCAGCTCGTCCATATTATCGACCAGCTCTGCCTTCGGCATCAACTCCTTCCGGAGGCTACTAAGGGCGACCTTGGCCTTAGACAATGTATCTTGGATGGCGGTGCTTCGGTCCTCGACTGCAGATACCGCGCCTGCCAGAGCGTCATCGCGATGAAGGGCCTGCGGGTCAAAGCTCAAGTCGCCAGCATCTAACAGAAAACACACACACGGATCAAACCTCGAGCGCCACCAGCAAAACTCTAGATACAGAAAAGGACGACAACAAAATATCTACCAGCAAAGGTACCTGAGAGGGCCTTGGTGACTGAGAATAGTTGCTCCTCGAACAACTTTTTCCTGGCCGCAAAGGAGGCATGTAGATCTTCTTCGCTCTTCTGTGCATCATCACGAGCCACGATTGCCTCGTCGCGCCCCTTCACAGCTTCAGCTAATGTCTTTTCCAAGGTGGCGACGTTGCACAACAATGCATTATGCTCGGCTACATGGCAATCAAAGGTTGACTATCAGTCGACCGTACCAAAAAAGGAGAAGACGAAAAAGAATAAGTGTAGAACACTCACTTTCGACAACGCGGTGACGCGTCTCTAGCATTGCATGCTGGCGACCCATCGCCATCACCTGCTTCGCTACTTGCACGGCTTCCTTTACAAGGAACTGTCGCACAAAACAAGGAATCAGAGAGGGCAACATAAGTTGTCGACTACCACACTAAAAAAAGGAAAGATATACTTACATGATCCTCTAGCGACTCCGAAGAAGTTTGCTGAACCGTCATCCGAGCAACCATTCGATGCTCCCCTACGTGAGGGGAGATCGAAGAATTGTGCCTGGAGTAGGCCGTCGCCGCAGGAGAAGGAGCGCGCTCAACCTCCACGTTGGCCCTTGAGGTCGCGACTCCTGATTCTTACAAAAACTCGATGCCGCCAGAAGATGAGGACGCCTCTTGACTACAAGATCAAATCCACATTGAGAAAGGGCAAACTCCAGAGCAAAGCCAACAAGAAGACAACAGAAAAGAATGAATGAACTAGAAAATTTACCAGTCAAACTTGTCAAGATCAAACGTGGCCTCCGCCGACTCCGACGAAGACTCCTTGGGCAATCGCATCTTCTTGCGAGAAGATGGTGCCACAGCCCTCACAGGAACGGTTGGAATTGGCGACTCCGCCCCAACAGCCGTGTCTTCTAGAGTCGAAGGAGTCGACGCGTCTGAATCCTCGCTGCACGAACGCTTGTGAGTATCCGAACTCTCGGACTCGGGGGCTTCCTCTTCTACGTGAGAAGGGATAGTCGATTCAGACTCGTCCTCTTCCAAAGCTTTGCCAGGAATAATCCCCTCGGGAAGAGGAGGCATACAGGGCAACACCGCCCAATCCTGCATACAAACAGCAAAGATCAGCAAAAGGCATAAGTAAGCAACAAAAAAGCAATCGCGCAAATAAGCTACTGCGTAGCACAACTGTACCTCAGGAGGGGGATTCGAAGCATCAAAAGGAGGAACGACTGGTTCACTCGGAAGCACATCCTTGATAGTGTACTTTGTGACCAATCGAACCCTCTTATCCACCTCACTCGCGGACAAGCCATCGGCAGACACGCGAGTGGTATCATCAGCGCCACCCCATTGAAACATGAGATGGACTCTGGCTTGGAGAGGCTGGATGCGACGACGCAGCCAAGTTCTGATAAGGGCGTAGCCTCCCTCTTCTGCGCCTATGCGACTCTCGAGGTCGCAGACGCGCTGATATAGCACGCCTATACCACAAGTTCGCCAGGCATAAGTACATTCTTCCAAGAACACATCTTTTTGCAGGGAGTCGCGGGATCGAAGGGCGTGAGTCCAAAGTGCTCATCTTCGACCTTCTGATCACGGACATAGAACCATTTGTCCCTCCATCCCTGGACGGACTTGGTGAGCTTGATATCAAAGTAGGTGGTGGATGGGTCGATGTGGATTCCGCAACCACCTACGTCATAAACTAAAGAGCCAGATGAGGACTGACGCTTCAATTTAAACAAGCGCTTGAAAAGACCAAAGTGTGGCTCGACTCCGAGCCAGCACTCGCAAAGGGTGATGAAGCAGGTGATGTGGAGAATCGAATTCGGGGACAGCTGATGGAGCTGGAGCCCATAGAAACAAATAAGACCCCTAAGAAAGGGGTGGAGAGGCAAGGAGAGACCGCGAATGACGAATGCGAGAAACATCACTCGAAAACCAGCGGGAGGAACATGAATGGTCTCACCACCGGGGACGCGCGCATCGGCGACTGCTGCAGGAATAGCTCCGTCTTGGCGAAGAAGACGGAGATCCGACGCCTTGATGATGGAGGGGCGCCATGCACCATTGGTCACGCGGGTACCCGCGACCTTCTTCTTCCCGCCGGCGGCGGCGCTCGGGCCCGCAGCAGCGGAGCCACCCTTCTCCTTCCCCGCGGCGATGGTGGCCGCGGAATCAGCGGCAGCACCTCCTTTATTTTTCCCCATTGCGCGGCGGCGATGAGAGCGCAGAAAGTAGCTTGGAAACGAGCGGAGGTGGTCCAGCGCTGTGGAGAAGACGAGCGCAGGAAAAAGCAGAAGAACAGCAGCAATGGCGATGGCAGTGAGGAAGAAAGAGCGCATATGGAAAATTACCGCCGTCACGCCGCTACTTAACCCCTAGGAGATGCAATCCAACGGCTCACAAAAACCCTATTGGACGCATGGCATGCATCGCGTTGGACACGTGGAGAAGAGGAAGCGCGAACCGTCCCCCCACTTCTCCCATTACGCGCGGAAATCGAGGAGGCGCAGTTAAAAATAAGATTACGCCCAGTCAAATCAAAGTCAGGAGGTGGGACCCACCGCTCGTCACGTCCCGTCAAACTCGCTCACACGGGCAACTGAGGTCATACAAGCGTCAGCACTGACGTCATCAAAGCTACACAGCGGAAAACTTCGACTACTTTAGTCCTTGCTGGAGTCTTCGACTCCACCAAGCACTCGGGGGCTACTCCCATAGGGAGCGCTGGTCGCGCACCCTACGATTTTCTCTTTTCTTATTGCAGGAACATGGGCAATCACAATCAAACCCAACCACTCGAAACACGGTTCAATTACGGACATGGGTTACTCCCATAGGGAGCGCCGGAAACAATTTCGACTGAAACAATCAAGCAAAAGACGACAGCAGTCGCAAAAGTTCTTTAGTCCCTGCCTGAGTCTTCGACTCAACTAGGCACTCGGGGGCTACTCCCATAGGGAGCGCTGGTCGCGCACCCTATGATTATTTGTGTAAAAACTGTGTGTTGATAACATCCGCACTCGCATCTCATGGCGACACCGCCTCATAATTTTCCCTACAAAGAGACTACGTCTCCTGGGTCGCCTGAATCGTCTCCGCGATGATAAAATTCGGATGCCGCGCTTACAGCGTGAAGGTAAGACCTGAATAAGGCCTGGCAATGCATTTAACTGTGTACTACCAGAAATATATCCGTGCCTACAAGCACGATGAACATGCCTTGACGAACGCGTCGAGTGCTCACACCCATATAACTGGAATTCGACTCCTGTAAGACCTCCGCGGCCTGAGTCGAATTACGCCAGCACTTTTCTAGATTCGAGTCCGGGGACTCGAGTTCGAGTAGATTGCGTTGTTTCACCCTAAGGTGGTTAACTGATACCGATACTTCGGTTATATCAGGCACGTATATCAACAATCCCTATGACATAAATAAAAGAAGTCGAAAATGTACTCATTCCGGCACTCGAAGACTTCAAAAAGTCCCCAGTCGAATATGTGATTCCACTAGACACTCGGGGGCTACTGACATGGGTATACCCTACAGGTACTCGAGCTTGGTATATATGGTCCAAATATGTACATGCCCACGGTGTCGCCAAGGCCCAGATGAAAGGACTCGAGTAACCTGTGGACTCTCGATTGCTTGAAGGACAAGAAGAAGCTAAAGATAGAAAGTTTGAAGGGAAAAACCCTAACTTGTAACCGACTCGACCTGCTACCCGAGACCTAGCCTATCTATATAAAGGCTAGGAAGGGGCGGCGAAGAGGACACACACAACCCTAGTTTCCACAACCCTCGCCAGATTGCATCTGCGCACCATTGTAACTTTCGACTCCTTCGATAATTCCACGAGCAGACAAGCAGGAGTAGGGACCTCTACGAGGCCTGAACCTGGGTAAATCCTTTGTCCCCTGTGTGCTTTTGCTAGCCGATAGATGTCTCCAGCGCTCCCTCCTTCTCCAAAACCCAAGTCCATAACAATGGGCATTGATGAGTTAAACCCTCGTCACCAAGCATCTGTCGTGAGACCACCACGACAGTTGGCACCCACCATGGGCCCAGTAGTGGCACTGGCTGGAAGTTCATCCGGACGGGACCATCCTCATCAACCTCTGCCTCACCATCGATGCAACAACTTCATCATCCTCTTCCCTAACGTAGAGGTCCTGCGGGCAAGCATGCAAGCCTTCCCCATCGACAGATCTCAACCTCAACCTCATCACTAAGTATACTGTGACTATCCACTATCTCAACCATCTACACTCACATGAGATAACCCTGAATGTCACTCGAGGGCTATCATCCTCTACCAAATGTTAGGTTGAGTTGTTTGCCCTAGGAAGGAGATATCTCAACCCGGGGGCTAGCCAGCATATCAGGTATAGAACCACCCTTAGGCAAGAAAAGTATCTCGGGGGCTCGGTCATTACTTAACTTGGCATCCACATGCATAGAACTATTGTTTAGAGTAGACATAAGATATGCCATATGTTATGCCTAAAAGTATGTCAACTGCTCTATGCCTTTGGCTATGTCTTCTTTTATGTCAACTGCTAGATTTTGAATGTATGTTTTGAGTATATGTTGACTAATTCTTTCACTTTGAATGTTTATCACCGAGGAACATACCATGGCCTCATCTCATTATATCTCGGATCACTGTTTATATCAGTTTGTCAGGTTATCTCATATTATATCTCGGATCATTGTTATATCAGTTTGTCAGGTTATCTCATTTTATATCTCGGATCATTGTTTATGTCAGTTTGCCAAGTTATCTCATATTATATCTAGGATCATTGTTTATGTCAGTTTGCCAGGTTATCTCATATTATATCTCAGATTGTATCTCGGATTATATCTCAGATCACCGTTTACATTAGTTTGTCAGCATATCATAGATTATTATATTATATCTCGGATCACTGTTTATATCAAGTTAGCCAGCATATATCAGATCATATCTCAAATCACCCCTTATGCCGGTTTGCCGGGATATTGCCGCATCATATCATATCCCAAATCATGGTTAATATCAGTTTACCAATATATCATAGCATCAGACTATATCCCAAATCACCGCCTATGTAGGTTTGCCAACATATCAAAAGATTACCACAAAACTATCTCAATTCATCACTTATCTCGGCCTGACCGAATATCATCGACATCATTATCAGATTTTTTGTATCTCAATCACCAAATATCACGAGATCGACAGAAAAAAAACTGAATTCTTCGTGTTTTACTGAATTGGCCATCTAATAGGATGTTTACAGAGTTCATGAGAGTTCACTCCATTGTTCCACCAATGGGTAGTTTGATAAATTGGCACTTCTGATAGGACTTCACGCCTTCGAGATCATCCAAAAATTCTGGCATCAATGAGACGGTAGTAGTACTTCCCTTCTACACTAGAAGATGAGTTGTCATACTACTGTCTGACAAAAGACGAGCACAGGCTGTCACCGAAAAGCGACGAGAGGAGGTCCACGGCGCGAGCGCGTGGCCATCGTGGCGCGGGTAGGAGTCTCTCCGGACTCCAATCCGTGTACGCGAGCCGATTAGCAGCGTGGCTAATTAGCCCGATGGTAAATATCCCACTACGCCCTAATCCCCCAAAGCACAATATACCCTAAACTTTTGGCTTTGAAAGATATAAAGTGGGGAAGGCTTAAACAAATCTCAGTATTTGCGGCGTGCTCCCCCACATGCTTCTTGCCAAGTCCACCACAGGCAGCCAGCCAGCCTACCTCAGCTCCCGTCGTCGTCTATATAAGCCCGCCCAATCCATCACACGCACCGCACCGCACCGCACCGCACCGCAGATTCTCCTCTCCTCCCCACTGCACACTTCTTCCTTCTCGAACAAACCAACCATAATCTCTCCTGACCAGCTCTCTCTTCTCCGGCCGGCGCGGCCCAGCTATCTGCTCGCTCCATCACGTCTCGAAGTGATCGAGGTTTTGAACTAATGGACATGGCGCACGAGAGGGACTCGAGCAGCAGCGAGGAGGAGGTGATGGCCGGCGACCTGCGACGCGGGCCGTGGACGGTGGAGGAGGACATCCTGCTGGTGAACTACATCGCCGCGCACGGCGAGGGCCGTTGGAACTCGCTCGCCCGTTCAGCAGGTACAGGATAGGGTCATCCATCCAAGTGCTCTCAATTGCATATCTCTAGAATTGCATCCTCTCGTGGTCTCCCCGCGGTACAGTCCATGCATGAATTATTCAAGCACATGCACATCATCAGCATCTACACATCCATGTCTGAAGTAGAGTGGTTGCTTGCATCATTTTAAGAAGTCTGAGATATTCTGGAACCCGAAGCAAGCAACAAACCTGTCGCTTTGCATCAACATGCTAATTTGTGGAAACAGATAGCTACCAGCCTACATGCTTGATTTGCCTAGCAGCCACCCAGCTAGCCAGAAGCTATAGTGAGCGAGGAGAATTTTCAGTGGTTAGCATTATTCCCGGCCATAGGAATATTTATTTACTAGTATCATCTCTTTCCATTACATCACTCGTCTCGTCACATATGTATAGTCGCACATCACATCCACATGTAATTAGCAACTTGGGGAATTTGTTAGTAGCCGGAAAGTGATGTGATGTTCCATTTGGCCATGTGATTAATCATATTGCCTGTGGCCGCAGGTCTGAAGCGCACCGGCAAGAGCTGCCGTCTGAGGTGGCTGAACTACCTCCGCCCCGACCTCCGGCGCGGCAGCATCACGCCGCAGGAGCAGCTGCTCATCCTGGAGCTGCACTCGCGGTGGGGCAACCGCTGGTCCAAGATCGCGCAGCACCTCCCCGGCCGCACGGACAACGAGATCAAGAACTACTGGCGTACGCGCGTGCAGAAGCACGCCAAGCAGCTCAAGTGCGACGTCAACAGCCAGCAGTTCAAGGACGTCATGCGCTACCTCTGGATGCCACGCCTCGTCGAGCGCATCCAGGCAGCCGAGGCGGCGCGGCCCGCGGCGCCCGCCGCCGACACGCCCCTCTCCTGGCAACACGACGCTCTCTACGAGTCACCGAAACTCCCGGTCGATGCTTGCTGGCCAGCGGAGTATGACGTCGCCGCCGACGGGCAGTTGCCCAACACCTCGGTCCCGGAGCAGTCGGGCACCACTACCATGTCTTCCTCGCCGTCTACAGATTCTGGCACCGGCGCCCAGCCCAGCTGGCCTGCCGCGGTCGACGGTGTCGAATGGTTCACCACCGCCTGCGACGCCTCCAGCGCCGCCGCCATGTGCGACACGAACCAGCTGATCAGCAGCAGCAGCAGCAGCAGCAGGCACCGTGCCAGCTCGGGGAAGCGTGGACGTCCGAGCCGCTGCCGGTTCCAGCTGCGTTCCCCGAGCTCGGTGTCACGGACTTCGAAATCGGCAGCTTCGACGTCGACAGCATCTGGAGCATGGACGACTTGTGGTACTAAGCCATGACGGTGAAAGGGGCCGGGCTAGCCTTTCTACAAAGAAGCTTGAGCCAACACCTGGTGACATGATTCGTAACCCCAACTTGTTTTTAAGAAGGTAAGCAACGGAGGCAGTATCTGTTCATCTGAATATATTGATCACAAACAAACTGACATGCTGGTTTATTTCGCCGAATTTAGGCCGATGAGATGACACAAATGAGGCAATGGCCAATGGCTCGCGCGGACGAAATGCTTAAGATTTCAGCCAGAGGTACTGTTATAATATTTTTGTGAAGACTGCACTCCGACGAAATGCAGTCTATGTAATCTCAGTTTGCACGCACTACACATACTATTTGATTAATTTTTCTGTCTCCGACGAAATGCAATAATCCATTAAATTTCAGTTTGCAGACCACTTGACTAATTTTGCGGTCTTCCTGTGCCACCTCTTCACAGAGCGGAATGCCTCTCAGTCTCAGTCCCGAGGGTATCTTAGGGCCGTTGTCATCAAACGCACCACAGGACGAAGGACAATCAGCGGACGAATAGACTCAATAGCAAGAGTTCATCTATTTCCAGAGATGCTTGGTTGTTCATATTTTCATTGATCTGTTTGTGAATGCACGATGAAGATAATATTATCTTCAGAAACTTTCCAAAGCCAACTTGTGAATGCATATGATGAAAACAATATCATATTCAGATAACTTTCCACTGGCAACTTGTATCATTGTGTATGAAATGTTGTTATAAACGCGACAAGTAAATAATGAAGAACAAAAACGAAATGATAGGAGGGAACACAAGATTTAACATGAAAAACCTCTCCACCAAAGAGAAAAAAACGACGGACGCTAGCCAGCAAATCTTCACTATATATGACGTGTTTACACAAGTCTGAGATTTCACAGATGCACCTTATGCCAACCGACGACTTACAAAAGGTATATATAATGGTGGAAACCTAGATTTTCAGCGATCCATACTGCGTGTCGTGGTGGTGGCACGACAGATGCCATGGATAGGCTAAAGATGGGGCCAATGAGTGCTAGGGGAATCCAGGGAGGGAGAACGTGGTGATTTCACGCACATAAGTTATTGTATTTTCTCTATCAATGGTGTTTACAAATGCTCTTGAGGCTCTCTGTAAGAAGGAGACAATGTCTCTTACTCCCTACCAACTAGTCCTAGAGTTCTACCTTAGACAAAGAGAATGATCGATCCCCTTCTATGGAGGCCCCGGTGCTCCTTATATAGGGGAGCCCGGGTTATAATTCTAAGGCACACGTGGCAGCATATTCTACGAATATGCTCCTCGCCTAAAGCAGATGCTTCTTTATTCTTTTTACCGGCTCGTCCGGGATTTGGACGTAATACACATCGTAATCCTTGTCCTTTGGTGTCACCAGACACGGGCTACGTCATCCAGCGTTGCCCGCGTCACCTTGGTCACCCCTGACCCGCTGGTCCTCTTCTTTACTTTACTTCGCTCATGCTACAACTAATAAAGCCATATTTTGACCAGCGGGGGATTCCTTCTCTTTGAAGCTATAAGATAGTCCGGCTAGCGTATAGCTAATCCGGCTTATCAAATTACCTGCAAAACAGATAGACAAACATGGCCGGTATATAATTTATGCCGGCCGGACCATAGTTAAAGAGATGCTCCATGGGCTGGGTCACACCGTGGTTCAGCCTGCCTTGAGGTGACCCGGTCAGCACTTTCTTTGACCGCGTCGTACCCCGGCTAACTCGGCCCTTATACCCCAGCGTTACCCTACCCGGGGGTATCCTCTAACATTAGTCTCCGAAGCTGGTGCGGTCTTAGAACCTTTTAGTTGTTAAGGCCACAACAGGTTCCCATATCCGGATCTTTGCCTCTTCGGCCGAGTTACCTCATAACCCGGAGTTTCTCATCTTGCGATCCCTTGGCTCATTCCGAGTTATTCCTCGTTGGCCAGGTCTCTTGCTTGCTTATCCGGGTTACCTTTCCTTCCCTTGTATGCTTCCCCACATCCTACGTGGAGGGTAATCATCATTTTGCCTCATTTTAAGGGCCACACGCATTTAATGCGCCGGTTACTATCACAACGTCAGGAATAACTGATGTAAATGTCCCTTCACTACAGCGCCTCGTTAACCGTAACATTGCATCACATCATGGGATCGTTTGCTCCTGTGGCCCTTTTTGTGGCCTTGCTCTTATTGGCTGTTTTGGCCGCGTACACGCCCGTTGTGCGCGGCGTGGCCACCGCAAAAGATCCATGACGCACCTGCTGCGTGGTTAAGTAGAGGGCCTAGGGCGTCCTCAGGGGAAGTTCCTCTATTTTCTTCTGCGCCACCCAACCTCTTTCTCTTTTACCGCAACCTTGCTGCCGTCGCCAGTTTCGTGTTGCTCCAGCACCATCGCGACCGTGCTCAGGAAGCATCTCGCGCCAGCGCCGCCGTTCCCACTCAAGATTTCCACCACGGGGCCTTGCGCTTCCCGTTTCCCCTCTTCCGGTTATTTGTACACCGATTTCTCTCTTGAAGATCTAGAATCCACCATGACAGAAGAGGAGGCAGCGGTGGTGGCGCAGCAGGAAGAAGGAGTAGAGGGCCGCGAGCGCGGCTACTGGGATGGCTCCATCGTCCGCGAGGAGGACCTGGAATGGCTCGGTGCCACGCGCCACATCCCAGTCGGTGTCGCCTGCCGCCTCGCCTCCGGTGAAATCTCTCCTTCCCCCAATTCTAGGGAATATATAGTTTTTCTTTCGCATTTCCAGCGTGGCTTCGGCCTTCCCACTTCCGATTTCTTCTTTGATTTCATTTGTACGTACAAGTTGCAACCGCATCACCTCCCCGCAAATGCTATTACTTCTCTGTCCTCCTTTGCCTCTGGCATTGAGGGATACATTGGCCTCTAGCCAACCAAAGAACTATGGATCAAGTTCTTTGGTCTCCGGAGGAACGTGGTTCCGGCTAAGGAGCTTGCCCCGGAGGACAAGCACTTGACCCAGAGCGCGGCTGCCTCCATTTCTCCTCGGAAGACCTCCGCATTCCTCCGGGTCACCGGACTCGAGTCCTGCAAGGGCTAGGCCTGGACTTTTTTCTATGTTCGGAACACCTCCAGCGAGGACTTGATCCGGCTCCTCCCCTTCAAGCTTGGCCCTCCTGATACCTCGCGTTGGGAGAGCATTCCGAAGCGACCCACGGCCCTGGCGAATCAAGTAGAGCGCCGGATCAAGGAGCTGCTCAAGGAGCATCTCCGGGGGAGGACATTATGATTACTTTTCTCCGCAGCCGGGTCTCCCCCCTTCCGAAGCGAGCCCACAAGATCTGCTACTTGAGCGGCCCTCTCGACCCCCACCGGACTTTTTCCATTGAGCTAGATAATTCGGCGGTTTACCGCCAAGTTAAGTCCATATTCAATGTGGAGAAGGAGTTCTCCGAGGATTGGGAGTGGGGACTTGAGCCCTTCACCCGGGACAACCCTCCTCCAAAGGTGAATTTACTTTTTCCTGTTCTCGGAATCTTCTTTGTATGTCGGTTCACTTTTGTAACTTGTCAATTGTTGCCTTGTTCTTAGCGATTCCTGCAGCAGCCATTGGAGGATGGCGAGGTGCTGGCGAGCAAGTGGTTGCCGGACCGCACCGAGGAGGATGAGGAGGAGCCTGATCCGGAGGCCTTCCTGCCTACCCCGGACGTCGTCAAACGCAGTGCTGGTAAGGCTTCTTCTCTAAGGGATTTGCCAGACGACAATGACTCAGACGTTGAGGTCTTGGAGGTATTTGATCTGATTCCCATCTCTTACGCGCATCTGGTTATGTCCGAATGTTTAGCTAACCCGGGCGGTCAGGTCCACGAGGTTCCCCCTCTTGCCACGGATGGTCCGGACCCTACTTCTTCCCAGAAGCGCGTGGCTACCTCGGCCACAACTTCGGAGGTGCCGCCGCCCAAGAAGAGGCAGAAGAAATCCGGGGTGAAAGCCTCGTCTAAGCCGGCTGCCAAGAGCACGGTCCGGAGGGTGCCTAAACCTCGGGCTCCTCAACCGCTGATGAGTAAGTCCTTTTGCATTGATACTTGGGGATTTTTCCTTTGCTTTCCCTCGTTTCTTATTGGTTCTCTCTTTTTGACTTGGTGGTTTTTCTTCTTATCAGAGCTCCTTGGGATATCCCTCAAAGCGGCTTCGGCATAGCTTCCCGACTCCGGAGCAGCCCTTCTCCCCCCCGCAACGACAATTCTCTCCCGCTCAGCCCTATTCCAGAGGGCTCCGCGGTTGCGCCTGACTAGATCCCACCTCGCCAAGAGGAGGGCAATGTCGGCGCAGGGGGTAGTGGGGCGACTGTGGATACGGCGATGCTGGATCTCCCCAGTTTTTCAGCCTTAGCACCAAGTCTTGAGGTGCCAGTTTCATCAGCGCCGCCCCTAACAAGTTCTTTTGTCCCAGTGTTCCCAGCGTCACCAACACCAGCACCAGCACCAGCAGCATCAGCACCAGCAGCAGCAGCAGCCCCAACAGCAATAGCAAAAGCCTCTACTAAGCCTCCCAAGAGGAAAGCCCCATCGGCTCCCTCTGGGTCTACTCCTTCAGTCGCAGATATCTTCCAGACAGCTCCTCAACCTTCATCCGGCAAGATTAAGAAGGTTTCCAGGTCAGCTAAAGGAACTCCATCCGGGTCTACCGCCTCCGGGTCAGAGGGCAGCAAACAACTGGTTCTGCATACCAGCCCCGCTATAGCTCAATCCGCCAGGTGAGAGGCCCACGTGAAGGGCCTTGTGGCGAACTATTCTCCAAGCGGTGAAAGTTACAGTCCACTGCTCCTTGAGTATGTGAAAAACTGGAACAATGCTGAGTTCATCGACCCGCAAGATGATCTATCGGAGAAGTTCGGCCCGGCCGAGTTCAGTTCCCAGATGAACTCCGCTACCAAGGCTATTTCCTTAGCTGGCCGGATGATGGAGGTAACTCTTTTCCTCTGCTGTCGATACTTTGCATACCTGAGCACTTGTAGATATAGCCCCTAGTCCCCGAGCCTCCGAGAGAATAACTTGTTATTCGGTCGGATGCCCCTTGAATCTAGTTTTTGTCCGTAGCAACGTCAAATTTTGACAGTTAGAGCCGGGTTAAGTTCCCTTGGCCCGGATCTTATACACTTCGACTATCCACACACCTAGAGCCGGGTTAAGTTCCACTTGGCCCGGGTCTTGTAGACTTCGAATATCCACACAACTAGAGCCGGGTTAAGTTCCACTTGGCCCGAATCTTGTAGAATTCGAATATCCACACACCTAGAGCCGGGTTAAGTTCCCTTGGCCCAGATCTTGTACACTTCGAATATCCACACAGGTAGAGCTGGGTTAAGTTCCACTTGGCCTGGATCTTGTAGACTTCTATCCACACACCTAGAGCCGGGTTAAGATCCACTTGGCCCGGATCTTGTAGACTTCGAATATCCACCCACCTAGAGCCGGGTTAAGTTGCACTTGGCCCGGATCTTGTAGAATTCGAATATCCACACACCTAGAGCCGGGTTAAGTTCCACTTGGCCCGGATCTTGTAGAATTCGAATATCCACCCACCTAGAGCCGGGTTAAGTTCCAGTTGGCCCAGATCTTATAGAATTCGAATATCCACACACCTAGATCCAGGTTAAGTTCCACTTGGTCCGGATCTTGTAGACTTCGAATTATTTTTACTCTGCCTTTGAACTTTGCCATTGCCTTGCTTATTTCAGATTACCACCAACCGCCGATCCGCTGAGTTCCAGTGCCTGCTGGACTCCTATAAAGACATTCGGGTGCGTTATGGTAAACTCCTAGAGGAGTACCAGAAGAGGGGTAATTTTACCTTCTTCCTCTTTCGTATTTGTTTATTCGAACTTCCTAGGATCCATATTAATTTGTTGTCTGAATCATGCAGCCGAGGTTGAAGCTGAAAATATAATCATGCGGAAAAACCTTGTTGAGATCAAAGGTAAATTTATCCCCTCCACACAATTGTTGTGTTTTCCTTCCTTTATCCGGTGGACACTTATACTTTGGGTCCTCCGGATCATTATGCTGTTGTAGTTGCTCTCGAGGATAGCGTCACTATGCCTAAAATGATGACTCATTTCCTCGAACAAGCAGGGAGGCATGAGGCTGAGCTAAAGAAGAAGGATGAAGAGATAGCTCGGCTCCAGCTCCAGGACTCGGAGATCACTCGGCTGAATGCCGAAATTCAGAGGCTTAAGGGCCTCCATGAGTCTGAGTTGGAGAAGGCCGACCAGGAGTTGGCCGAGGAGAAAGAGCGTTTAACCACTCAAATCTCCAACGATAAGAGCCTACTGGAGGAAGACGACGTCAAGCTTACGTTGGTGACCACCGAATACGAGAAACTCTAGGCCCATAGCGCTGACGTTCATTCTGAGCTTCAGCGACTCCTCTTCGAGATTGCGCGTGAGTTTTCTGCCCTTGCTTGATTTTCTTTCCTCCGGATTTGGTGCTTTTGTTCACTGTTTTTCTTCCATTCTTAGGAAAATTTCCAGAGAGTGACACGCTCGGTGCCGCTGCCGTATGCCAATCCTGTGAACAACATGGTATTCTTGCTGCCCATGGTGCCGAGCCAGTCCTGTATAATACGGAGGATCTACTGGTGGGCCTCACTGTTCGTCTTGAGGTAGTGAAGAACCACGACACGGATATTATCCCAGCGGCAACGCAGATGTTCAGCTCCCTCTGGCCCAGTGAATCCATTCCAAAGAAAGGCTTGGATTTCATAGCCAAATTAATGGAGTGTGATACGCAGCTGCATCTATGGCGCGAATCTTCCACATGGGCTGGGGCCGACATTGCCTTGAAATTTGTTCTTTCATGGTATGAAGGAATTGATCTGGGGTTGCTCACTCGCATGCACGCCAGGTCTAAGTGGTGCGAGGATCCGGAGTGGATCGTGTGCCGCAAAGCCTGTGCCAACAAGCTCATCCAGTACTCCTTCTGCCACGCTTGGAATGAGGGGCTGAGTTATCTCGATGCCGTTGATGAAGAGGTTGTCTCTAAAGACAAAGGGGAAGGGAGTGAAAGTAAGGGCTCCGAACTTGGCGACGAGGCCGAAGACCCGGAGGATGGCGAGGTTAACCCGGAGGACGAAGCCGAGGCTAGTGCCCCTCCCCCACACTCTGAAGTACCTCCTTCATCGACGGATGATTTGTCTGCTGCTTCTTCTCCTTAGAAAACACTGGTCATATTTATCAGATCCCCGAATGCCGGGCGTAGATGTATCTAAATTCTTTAGTTTGGTTGTGCTACAATTTTATGTTCCGAACTAAATTTTATTGCTAGATTATCGTGGGCGAAGTCCCCGATTTTTTGTTTTCTTGTTCCCCCAATTTTTGACTCGGCTCGCGTCTACCTTGATTCGGTTTTTCGACTTACGAGTCCGAGGTTCAAAAAATTGATTTAACAATACTTGAAACTTTGAGATTAGTTCAAAATGATCCGGCGTTTTAGTGATCAAAACAAACTAAGGGTTAGTGAAAAAACCAATGTCGGCCCGCTTACGTTCTTTTCCTTAGTCGTTTTTCATGTGCTTTGCCATTCCAAACTTATTCTCTTGCTTGCCATGAAGCCATTTCTTGTTGGACAACAGCAAATTCAAAGAGTAAGGTTTTTAGTGCTCACACATTACTAATCCAACTAAGATATAAGCGACTTAACCCAGTCGACATAAAAATACAAAAACGAGAAACAAGTATTATAGCAGTCCCCGAGTCTCTGCTCAGGGTGGCAAAGTTTTCATTGATAAGCTCATCACCAACATACATACTGACATATGAGTAGCTCGGATACATTCACCTCTTAGGTGTAGAAAGGACGAAGCAGTGCTACGTTCCACGGTCGTTTGGATTCCTCTCCGGACCTGTCCGCCTTGTTCTTTTCCTGGAGCTGTGCATCAATAAGATAGTAGGAGTCATTGCGCAAGGCTTTGCTTACAATGAAAGGTCATTCCCATGGAGGGGATAACTTATGCATGCCAGAAGTGCGCTGTATTAGCCGGAGTACCAGATCACCTTCCCAGAAGACTCGAGGGTTTACTTTCCGGCTATGATAGCGTCAGAGATTTTGCTGATATATGGTGGATCTGGACAAGGCCAATTCTCTCACTTCTTCCAACAGATCAACATCATTTTGCTGGGCCTCGCGCACTTCAGCTTCTGTGTATTGGGTGACTCTTGGTGAACCATGCTCTATGTCGGCTGGTAATACAGCTTCTGCCCCATATACTAGAAAGAATGGCGTATAGCCTGTTGCTCGAGTCGGAGTTGTTCTTAAGCTGCACAGTACCGCTGGTAGTTCTTCTATCCAGCACCCCACTGATCTTTGCAGCGGCTCTATGAGTCGGGGTTTTATCCCGGACAATACCAGTCCGTTGGATCTTTCCACTTGCCCGTTCGATGCGGGGTGGGAGACTGAGGAGATATCTAACCGGATCTTCTTTTCTCGGCAGAATCTCGCAAATGCTCCTTCAGCAAAATTTGTTCCATTATCAGTTATGATGCTATGGGGATAGCCATATCTTAGGATTATATCTTTGAGGAAGCTTACTACTGTTGCCCCATCACATTTCCGAATTGGTTTCACCTCGATCAATTTGGTGAACTTGTCAACCATGACTAGAATATGGGTCATCCCTCCTTTGGCCAGCTTAAATGGTCCTACCATATCTAGGCACCATACAACAAATGGCTAGGTAATGGGGATAGTTTTCAGCTCCGACATTGGTAGATGAATTTTCGTGGCGTATCTTTGACAGCCATTGCATTTTCTCACCAAGTCCTCTGCTTGCTCCAAAGCACTAGGCCAATAAAATGCATGCCGGAAAGCTTTTGCCACCAATGCCCTTGAGGAGGCATGGTGGCCACATTCCCCTTGGTGAATACCCTGGAGTATGTCAAGTCCTTCCTCTAGATCAATACACCGCTACAGTACTGTTGTCACACTTATTTTGTATAGTTTGGCATTGATAATTGTATAGGCCTTTGCCATTCTATGAATCTGCCTTGAACTTATTTTGTCATCCGGAAAGATTCCCTCTTTCAGGAAATCAAAAATTGGCTTGGCCCAAGTTGGTACAGTTCGTACGGAAAATGGTTCCTCATCAACTTCCATTACATCCACCGACATAACTCCTGCCGGATCAGGCTAATCAGTCCCCGGGTTTGCTGAGGCAGTCCCCGGGTTTGCTGAGGTGCTTCCCCACTCTATCTCCATAGGTGCAGCTCCTGATCCGGAGAGTGCCGGGATATAAATTGAGTCTGATTCGGGTGAGGGCGCGATAGATGGTTTTCTCAGGTGCTCCAAAGCAACATTTGGCGGGATTGGCTGCCGAGACGAGCCTAACTTGGACAGCGTATCCGCCGCCTCATTTCCAATCCGAGGTATGTGATGGAAGTCACACCCCTTGAAAAACCCACTTATCTTTTGAACATGGAACCTGTATAGGTCCATGTTAGCATCCAAGGCATCCAAATTTCCAGACACTTGCTGCACCACCAATTCAGAATCTCCAAAGCATTGTATCCGACGTATCCCTACTTCTTTCGCCACTTTGAGACCATGCACCAATGCTTCGTACTCCGCCACATTGTTCGAGGCACTGAAGTGGATTTGAAGGACATATTTCAGTTGATCCTTCTTGGGCGAGGTAGGCACTACTCCGGCGCCCAACCCATCTTTTAGTTTCGATCCATCGAAGTGCATTTGCCAATAATTGGAGTCCTGTAGGGATGGCTCGTATTGCATTTCAGCCTAGTCTACAAAGAAATCCGCCACAGCTTGTGACTTGATAGCATCCCTTCTGTCAAATTGTGGTGCATAGGGAGCTAACTCGATTGCCCACTTTGCTATCCGGCCACTTGCATCTTTGTTACTCATAATTTCCGAAATGGGTGCCTCACATATCACCTTGATGGGGTGTTCCTCAAAATAATGTTTGAGTTTCTTGGCCGACATATATACGCCGTACGCCATTTTCGGATAGTGAGGGTAGTTCTGTTTCGAGGATGAAAATACTTTGCTCAGATAGTACACCGGCCTTTGCACCGACTTTCCTTCCTGTTCATGCTCCACTATGATTACTGCACTTACGACTCGGTTGGTCGCGGCTACGTACAGCCACATTGGCTCCTTAGGTATTGGTGCGGTAGATAACATCTTTTTCAACTCTCTAATTGCAAGGTCCGCTTGTGGCGTCCATGTGAACTTGTCTGCCTTTTTCATTAATTGGTAGAGGGGCAAGGCCTTCTCTCCCAACCGACACACGAACCGACTTAATGATGCCAGGCAACCAGTGAACTTCTGTACATCATTAAGGCATTTTGGAAGTTCCATTCTTTCTATGGCCCGGATTTTCGTCGGGTTGGCTTCAATGCCACGGCTAGACACAAAAAAACCGAGTAATTTTCCGGCAGGCACGCCAAAGGTGCACTTCTCCAGGTTCAGCTTCATTCGGAACCTTGTCAAGTTCGCGAATGTCTGCCGGATATCATCAAGGAGCATATTGCTTTCCTTGGTTTTTATTACCCCATCATCCACATAAACTTGCACGTTTCGACCTATCTGATCATGTAAGCATTTTTGCATGCATCGTTGGTACATTGCTCCTGCATTACGTAATCCAAACGGCATAGTGCGATAGAAATAAGCCCCATAAGGGGTGATAAACACAGTCTTTATTTGATCATCCGGATTCAGGGGTATCTGGTGAAAACAAGAATACGCATCAATGAATGACAATAGCTCACATCCGGCCGTTGAGACTATGACTTGATCTATCCTAGGGAGAGGAAATGGATCTTTGGGACACGCCTTATTCAGGTTCGTGTAATCGATACACATGTGCCATACCACAGCCACATTCAGATCATCTTTCTTTTTGTCCACAAGCACTAGATTAGAGAGCCAATACGGATAGAGTACTTCCATGATAAATCTGGCCGCTAGGAGCCCAGCTATTTCGTCTCCAATGACTTTCTTTCTGTCTTCGGCGAAACTCCGAAGAGATTGCTTTACCGGCTTAGCTCCGGGTCTTACGTTTAATGAGTGCTCAACCAACTCCCTCGGTACACCTTGCAGATCATGAGTAGACCAAGCAAAGATATCCCGATTCTCATGGAGGAAGTTGATGAGCTCGCTTTCCTATTTGCTGCTTAACCCGGCACCAATGGTCACGGTGTGCTCTAGGAACTGATCATCTATTGGCACTTTCTTTGTGTCCTTAGTTGCTTGGAATGATACGCTCCCATGTGGGTTGGTCAGAGCCGGCATATGTTGTTGCGCAGATTGAGCTAGTGCCGCCACTTCCAGTATCTTCCTTTTTTCTTGAGCTATCACGAGTGACTCGGCTAAGTTAGATCCGGCTGAGGCGCACTTGATTGAACGCCGGAAGTCCCCTGATACAGTTATCACGCCCCTTGGCCCGGGCAACTTCATCTTAAGGTAACTGATGTGGGTGGTTCCCATGAACTTGTTCAACGCTGGCCTGCCGAGTAACGCGTGATAAGCGCTCTCTAGATTCACCACTTCGAATTCCAAGTTTTCAGTACGGCAATTGTCTCTCATGTCGAATAACGCGTCAACCTGGACCTTACCAATTGGCTCACAGGAAATACCCGGTACAATGCCATGAAAGGTGGTCCTCGTTGCTTGCAACATGTTCTCTGTTATTCCCAACTTGTGCATGGTATCCTTGTACATAATGTTGATACTACTGCCATTGTCAATCAGTACCTTGGAAACCTTACATTGAGATTCGGCCCGATGAACGCCGGATCCAGGACCAGAGCATAGGTTCCAGGGCTTGGCATGATCTTCGGGTGATCCTTGATACTCCCTGTAATCTCTTGATCCGCCCAGGGCATATATCTCACTACTGCCGGCATTACCGTGTTCACCTCCATATGCCGGCGCTGCAAGCTTTTCCGGTCATTCTCTTCCATGGTAAACACACAGTAGCTCTGATGATGCTCCCCGTACTTGTTTTGTCCCTCATTCTCGTGGTAACCCTAACCTTGTTGCTGGTTATTGCCTATTTGATGTACCGCATCCCTTCTTTCCGAATTCTCGTACCTCGGTGGAGGTGGTGGCAGCCTCAGTTGCTGTCCGCCCCCCCTGTCAGGCCGTGGTGCTTCATTTCTAGGTGCTTCATTCCGAGGTGCTTGAGCATTCCCCGAACTTCCCTGTTCTAACTTCCTCATCCATTCACATTGTCGGGTTGTATGATTCGCTGGGCTATTCGGGCTTGGCGTATGGAACTTGCAAGGTTGATCCAGCATGGACTCAAACGTATACCTCGGTCTATCCTTTCGCTCTTTCCATTGCTTCTTCTGCTCTGGGGTCCAAGGTTTTTTCCCTTTGTTTTTCTGCTGGCAGTTTTGCCCTCCAGTTTTTTGGCGTTGGCTGGCTCTAGCATTGGATTGATCCCGGTCTACTGCTACTACCTGTTGCGAGTTATACCGGTAATCCGGGCGCTCATCCCTTCTCTTTCCTCGAAAATCATTCCTCCTTGATGATCCGGGGCCATCTCGGCCGTAATATTCCTCGTTTGCCTCGCTTGACATTAGCCGGGGTTACGAATCCGTGGTTCGGATCGTCTTAGCCAAGGTAGTTGGCATGTCTCGCTGTAATATTTGCCACAGCATACTTCCATATCTGCATCCCTGAGCAAACCATGCAATAGCTTCTGATTGAATTACTCCCTCGCACGATTTTTGCACATTGCACCACCGAGTCAGGAAATCTTTGTCTGGCTCATTCGGTCTCTGCCAGCACAACGCAAGGGTCTGTGTCCTGTTGGGTCTCTTGTAAGTCCTTGAGAAGTTGCTAACGAACAACTCCTTGAAATCCAACCAACAGTTGACACTCCCTGGTGGCAAATTGTTCATCCAAACTCGCGCTGGTCCTTCCAACATCTATGGTACATACCTTACTACCCATCTCAAATTTCCTGTTGCAATCTTGACCGCTGTGGCATAGTCAATCAGCCAATCCTCTGGTCTAGTACTTCCATCATAAGTTTGCGTTCCTCTGGCCAGCTGAAAGTTCGGCACTGGTGGCTCTTTCATGATCTGGGGCCCAAAGCATGCTGGACCCGGTGGACCTTGTACCTCAATTAGCTCTGACCTATAAATCCTATCCAATTTTAGCCTAGCATCATCTGGCTGCAAGTTCCTGCTTCCCAGTCTTGACCCAATTATGTGGTGATCTGGTCTGGGGTATCCGTTGTTGACCATGGCCGAATAACCATCATTGTATATTTCCTGATCCGGACGAGCATTTTGTTGTTGTGCTGCTTGTCCTGCACTCCCCTCCTGCTGAGGTGCGCGCTGTTGCTGCGTCCGAGGTCAATTGTGCCCCGTTCCCACGGGATCACGCTATCCGGCATTGCCGTTGGCAGCATTTCTGTGACCGGCATTGCCTTGGTCCCGGTTACCTCGGCCGGCCACACATCGGCTGGTACTGTGCCGATCTTCATCAGCTTGCACTGCTTTGCCTTTTCCAGCCCTTATCGGATCATAAGGAACCATTTGTTTGTCTCTTCTTCTAGAGTTTACTACTTCTTATCTCCTGGGATTGTGACTCGGAGATGACGCGGCTCCTCCGGATCTCGCCGGGTTATTCCTGGCCGAATGTACCACCTGTGAGGCTCCTGGTGGCGCCGGGTTTGCCTTGTTCATTTCTTCATTTTGCTGGCAAGCAACTCTTAGCAGGTGATTCACCCTCTCTTGTTGCCTTTGCCGGGCCTCTCAAGTTAAACCTTCTAACTCGGAAGCAGCCGCGTTTGCTGCCCTGAGGTTCTTTGCCGGAGTGCTATACCGATCAAGCCCTCCTGTTCCTATGGTGGCTCTCTGACCCGGCCTAGGCTCGTATTCCTTGTCAATCTCAGTGATCAGGTTCCTACCTCGGATTTTCACTCCATCTATGCGGTTTACCTTAGCATACTCTCTCAAGGTGATGTTCAAAGACTGATGCAGCTCTGCTACCTTGTTTGCCCCAGCTAACATTTTCCGCCTAGTTTCCTCTAACTCAGCTTGTGCCTGAGCCGGATCTGCCACAGGTGCTATTGGCATTGCTAGGATATCTATTGCTTGCTGGAGCACATTCTCTGGCCTTTCTAGCAGAGGAAACCTAGACCTGGTCTTCTTTGGAGTTACCTCTGGCTCTGGCGCCGGACCCTTGTTCGGTTCCGCGTCAGGCGTGGTCATCATGACATCAACGCTGCTAGTGGGGCGAGTGATACGCACTCCACGAGCTGCGCTGAGAGGTGGCTTGCCTCCCTCGATGATGTGCCGCGGATGAACGCAGGACTCGTCCACGCCGACGTAGATCTTGTGCATGCCAAGCTTGATGAAGACGCCGTTGCATGGAGGAGGGTGCCTGCCGAAGCTTCCTGCATTGTCGCTGACATAGTCCAGTGCTCCGAAGTGCTGAACCAAGCCTTGCTAGCACCGCTAGCCCCACGGTGGGTGCCAACTATCGTGGTGGTGGCATGGCAGATGCTATGGATAGACTAAAGATGGGGCCAATGAGTGCAAGGGGAATCGAGGGAGGGAGAACGTGGTGATTCCACGCACAGAAGTTCTTGTATTTTCTCTATCAATGGTGTTTACAAATGCTCTTGAGGCTCTCTGTAAGAAGGAGACAATGTCTCTTACTCCCTACCAACTAGCCCTAGAGTTCTACCTTAGACAAAGAGAATGATCGATACCCTTCTATGGAGGCCCCGGTGCTCCTTATGTAGGGGAGCCCGGGTTACAATTCTAGGGCACACGTGGCAGCATATTCTACGAACATGCTCCTCGCCAAAAGCAGATGCTTCTTTATTCTCTTTAACGGCTCGTCCGAGCTTTGGACATAATCCACAGCGTAATCATTGTCTTTTGGCATCACTAGACATGGGCTACGTCATCTGGCTTTGCCCGCGTCACCTTGGTCGCCCTTGACCCGCTGGTCCTCTTCTTTACTTTGCTTCGCTCATGCTACAACTAATAAAGCCACCTTTTGACCAGCGGGGGATTCCTTCTCTTGGAAGCTATAAGATAGTCTGGCTAGCGTATAGCTAATCCGGCTTATCAAGTTACATGCAAAACAGATAGATAAACATGGCCGACATATAATTTATGCCGGCCGGACCATAGTTAAAGAGATGCTCCATGGGCCGGGTCACACTGTGGTTCGGCCTGCCTTGAGGTGACCCGGTCAGCACTTGCTTTAACCGCACCATACCCCGGCTAACTCGGCCCTTATACCCCGGCATTACCCTACCCGAGGGTATCCCCCCAACACTGTGACAGGTCTCGCTTCATTTGCCAGAAGTTAGCCTTCTTAATAAATTTGGATTACAATTTCAATAAACTCCACCTTGAGACAAATTTCTTCTTGTAGCATCAACAAGAATCATCCCCTTGGACAACAAATGAAACATTGTTGACGCCAAGAGCCACTTGGGATAATCAGTTAAACCAACCAAGTTTGAGCACATAAGCATGTTTAGTCAACATACCAGCAGGATTATCATGAGTGCTGATCTTGCATACCTTTAGTTTACCTTGAGCAACAATGCCTCGATTAAAATAGTACTTGACATAAATGATCTTAGTTCTCTCATGGAACATCTGATCCGTTATAAGATATATGGCATTTTGACTGTTACGAAATAAAGTAATGCAAGAATCATCTCCCCAAGCTCAGCGAACAAACCTTTCAATCAAACAGGTTCTTTGCAAGATTTAGAAATAGGCATGTATTTGGCTTCATTGGTAGATGATGCATGTAAAATGTGTACATTTGTTGTTTATTCTCGTATATTCCAATATATTTGCATCCTATACAATGTCATATCCATGTTTTACATTAAATTTTGACTATTTACTAATGATCTCCTTTATTTGGTTATAACTCTGTTGGAAAGAAAAAAAATCCTATTTTACGTATTTTTAATTCTCAGGGACCTAAATGGACCTTGATTTTCCGAGGATTATTTTTTCACAAAGACGAATACCTGAAGCACAGGAACCTCACGAGAGGATCTCGGAGGCTCAAAAGAGCCCAGGTAGTGGTCGGGCCCCAATGCTCTTTTTCTCCTTGAGTGTCCTTAGTCATCCGTCTTTGACCCTAACTCCGAGTCTTCACCTAAAAACTCATATAAAAAGGTCTCATGGTGTTTAGCCGACAAGGCAATCTGCTAAGAGAATCCGCTACCACATTGGCTTTGCCGGGGTGATAGTGAATGTCAAGGTCATAATCCTTGATTAACTCTATCCATCTCCTTTGCCTCATATTCAGCTCCTTCTGAGAAAATATATACTTCAAGATCTTGTGATCTGAGTAAATCTCACAGCGATTACCCATCAGATAATGACGCCATGTCTTCAATGCCAAAACTACAACGGCTAATGCAAAATCATGGGTCGGATAGTTCTGCTCGTGCTGCTTTAGTTGTCAAGAAAGATAAGCGATGACTTTTCCTTCTTGCATCAATACACATCCGAGACCAATCTTGGATGCATCACAATATACATCAAACGGCTTCTAGATGTCTGGCATGATCAATACTGGGGCTGATATCAATCTCTTCTTCAATTCTTGGAAACTGGCTTCACATTTGTCAGTCCATTCAAACTTCTTGTCCTTCTTCAACAATTGGGTCATGGGTCGGGCGATGCTCGATAATCCTTTGACGAACTTGCAGTAATATCCCGTTAATCCGAGAAATGCACGGACTTGGGTTTGAGTGGTTAGGGCTTCCCATTCTTCGACATCTTTGATCTTGGCGGGATCAACAGAGACTCCTCCGGCAGACACAATATGTCCTAGGAATCCTACTTCTTTCAGCCAAAACTCACACTTACTAAACTTGGCATATAACCGATGCTCTCTCAGGGTTTCTAAGATGATTCTCAGATGTTGCTCATGCTCTTCTTCTGACTTGGAGTAGATAAGGATATCGTCGATAAACACAACTATAAACTTATCTAGGAAATTCATAAAGATCTTATTCATGAGATTCATGAAATTAGCAGGGGCATTGGTTAATCCAAAAGACATAACCGTATACTCGTATAAACCATAACGAGTAGTAAAGGCGGTCTTCGGAATATCTGTTGCACGAATCTTAAGTTGGTGATAACCAGTCGTAAGATCAATCTTTGAGAATACCTGGGCACCAGTGAACTGATCAAATAGATCCTCTATCTTTGGCAAGGGGTACTTGTTCTTGATGGTGACGTCATTCAGTTTTCTGTAATCTGTGCACAAACGATTGCCTCCATCTTTCTTGTCGACGAATAACACTGGTGATCTCCATGGCGATGCGCTTGGTTGAATCAAGCCTGTTGCTAACATGGCATCCAACTGCTTCTTCAATACCACTAAATCTGAGGGGTTCATGCTATAGGGTCTCTGGGCTATGGGTCTGGTTCCGAGGATTAGTTCGATAATGAACTTAATATCCCTATCCGGGGGCATACCTGGCAATTCATCTAGGAATACATCAGGGTATTCACAGACTACTCTGACTTGGTCTATGGTGGGTAGGGCTAGACTCTTGTTGCACTTGAATTGACGAGGTAAGGTTTCAGATATATGCTCTACTGTGACTCCAGAGCTACTGGTCATAGTGACGGCTTTCTTAGCACAGTCTATCAGTCCTTTATGCCTTGACATCTAGTCCATACCTAGTACTACTTCCAATCCTTTGGTTCCGAGTACAATTAGGTTGGCATAAAAATCTATCCCATGTATTCTGATAGGCACAGCTTTGCAAATTTTTCTAGCTTTTGTAGTTGAACCAGGGATTTGAACTATCATGACATGCTTCAAGTTGGTTGGGTGAATCTTACTAGTGCATGCAAATTCTTTGGTGACAAATGAATGCGATGCTCCAGAATCAAACAATACCCTTGCGAAAACTGAGTTGACAGAAAACATACCCAGCACTACATCTGGCGCTTCTTGGGCTTCCTCGGTGTTCATGTGGAAGAGACGGCCATTGCGGTTGTGAGGGTTCCCTGGGGCAAATCTTCTTCCTGGTTGAACACGACGCTGCTGTTGAGCTGGGGCATTCACATTGGCAGTGTCGGCAGTCTTCTTGGGACACTCATTGGAATAGTGACCCTTCACTCCACACTCGAAACAGGTGATCTGGGACTTGTCTTTTGCTGCGACAGGCCCAACATTGCTGCCAGTTCTAGGTGTAGTGTTGTTGTTGTTGCTCTTGGGAGAGGCACGGTTGAAATTGTTGGTGTTATCGGAGTTGTTGTTGTTTCCTCCGGACTTCAGATTGCCTCCGCTACAGTTGGGGTAGCTTGGGCGAGACATTAGAGGCCGGTTGTTCCTTGGTGCATATCCTGGTGAGGGGTTGAGACGGTACTTCTGGTGACTGCTGGATCCAGATTGCTGCATCATACGACGTTTGTAGTTGTCGTTTGCTTGGTTAATCTTCCCTTCCATCTTAATGGCAGAGTCGACTAACTCTTCGAGATCCTCGAAGCGGATGTTGACGAGGACAGTCTGCATCTCGTTATGCAGTCCGTTTAGGAATATCTCCTTCTTCTTGGCCTCCGTGTTGATCTCATCAGGGGCGTACCTTGCAAGCGACATGAATCTATCACGGTACTCCACCACAGTCATTCTGCCTTGCTTCAAGTCGCGGAACTCATCCCTCATTCTGGTGACTAGACCCTGTGGCACGTGGGTGCGGCTGAACTTGATTTTGAAGGCTTCCCATGTCATCACTTGACCATGGTTCATGTTACGGATACTAGTCCACCAAGCTCTCGCATCTCCTGCCAGATAGTGGGTGGCGAAGAGAACTTTCTCATTGTCATCAACTCCTACTACTTCTAAGTTGTTTTCCATTGTCCATAACCAATCGTCAGCATCTAGTGGGTTTTCAGCTTGGTTAAAGATTGGGGGATTGGTATTCTAAAAGTTTTTGAGTTTGGATCCATGATGATCCTGATTTCCATGCCCTTGGTTGTTTTGGGCCATCTGAGCTATCTGCTGCAGTGTTGCCAAGTTGGCCTGGCGCTCTGCTCTGCTTGCTTCACGGTCTGTAACTAACATCTGCATAATCTACAGCATTGGGTCTTGCGATGAGCTGCTGCCTCCTGGATTTCCACGAGTCATCTGAAGATTGAGGTAGATAAAGGGGTAATAGGGAAAGTTCTAAGGTTCATGGTTTTGGTTTCAAAGCTAAAACTTTGAGTTTGACTCAGGTTTTGCAACTAACTTCCTTTCATTCATTCAAACAAGCACACGATACAAACACACACACACCACAACAAGGAAAACAGATGGTTTGAGGAACCATTTTGCAAGCTACGATACAGTGGGACCGATACATCTCATGCTAGGACAGTGCTCTAGTGCATCTACCCATTGTCGATGAAGTCGGAGTCCTCATCGTCAGTGTAGAAGTCGACAGCATCCTCCTCCAGAAAGTCATCATCATTGCTGAGGTAAGAATCCATGTCTCCTTGAATGTCTTCACCCTCCTCTTCTTCCTCCTTTGCTGCAAGCTGATCTTTTTGCTCCTTGACGGTCTTCTCGAGGTCGGCCACCTTCTTGCGAAGACGGGCGATGGTGCGATCCTTCGCGCTGGAGGCGAAGAGACTGACGGTCCTTGACTAGCAGTGAGAAAGTCTGGGCCTCTAGTTGGCAATGGCATGGTTGTGGTTGGCAAACTCCCTAGCATTGTCCAATTCCTTCTGGCGATCGTACAGCAGGAAGTCGAGGTTCTCCACTTAACGCTTCAGCTCTAGGTGACTTGGCATCTCCATTGGCATTCCCATGAAGTCACGCCTTGCATAGTAAGCAAAACGAGTTCCTTACATTTGGTTGACGCTAAGGGCACATAGACGTGCGAGAGATTCATGCATTGCCCTGGCTAATCAATCTATCCAGTTGTTCTCTCTTACGAAGAACTGGATTCTCCCAGACATTGGTGGTTTGATACTTCCTCGAAGATCAGCGGTGACTAGCCACTTCAAATCTCCTCCTAGGGGTCCTAGAAGTTGAGCTCCAAGAAACTCCGGATGTGGGTGTCCAGTAACTCCGACAGTGAATCTAGGTCCCTCTCAAAGATCAGCTGACCTCCATTTACCAACTGGTAGAACTTGCTGAACTGAGTCTCCATCTACAAGAATTAAGGATGAGGAAGTTACTGAAGTGATCAAGTGTGTCAAATTTTATGTAGTAATGTAAGGATTGGAGGAACATGAATTTTTTTGAGAGAAAGAATTCCCAAGGGTAAGAGAGGAAATAGGTTTCATAAATATTCACTTTGGTTTTGAAACTAAGTTTTTGTTCGGACGTCCATTCTAACTAGGGTCTCCTATGGTCAGGATGGCTCTGATACCAACTTGTCAACACTCGGATTTTTAAACCCAGATGCCTGTTATGTCATTCATCGCAATCCCAGGATTACCATTTCCGCGAGACATAATAGATTGGATATCATAGTACATCATCCATTACAAACCATAAATAAGTTCTTACACAAATAAGGATCTCATGATCCAGTCTTAATACAACAAGTAGTGGAATAAATAATAAGTGTAGCAGTGGGGTCCATCTTCATGGGCACAGGCAATGCTGGCAAAGGCAGATAGTCCTAGTTATCATAGCCATCCTGCTGGCCATCATATTGGTAGTCTCCTTCATAGTCTGGCCATAGGAATAGCTAGGGACAAAAGCCATGAGTACTCTTTAAGTACTCGCAAACTACCACTTAACAAGTAGTAAAATGCTAATTCTAAGTTTAACTATAAAGTTAAGTTTGAAACCTAAGCTGAGTTCCGAAGCAAAGAAAGATAAAATAAAGTTCTAGAATCACTTAATTTGGGAACCTAGTGTCATAATCACAACCCAGTTGTGGTCAAGTCAAGGTTCATCATTTATTTCATAAGTCATTTTGAAAACATCTGACAACGAAACAGTATGGCCACTCCAACTGTCCATAACCGTGGACGCGGCTATTCGAATAGTTTGACACTCTGCAGAGGTGGTACACTTTCACCACAAGATTCGATACATCTGTCAGGGATAACCCTAAATCATCATACTTTATATGCAGATAATCAAACATAACCTTTCCTTTACACACCCTAGTATAAGCACCTCTCCTATGAGCATGGCCTCCCAACCATGACCATCTATCATCTTGGGCACTGCATAGGTGGACAACATTGAGAGGTAGCCTCAGCTCAAACCTCTCCCGCGAGGGAACTAATACTAATGCATATAAACGTCCGGCTAAGCCTTACCCAATTCAGGTATTGTGGTTGTACGGTAAATTTGGAATGGTATCGCATCTGAATCCAACCATCACTTTTGTAAAAAGGGTTAAGGCTCATGCCTCAACATTTTCATCATCATAAACCATTTGTGTTTCTCAACACATGTCAAAACCTCTCAATAGAATGACTCATCATTCCAAGGTTTTCACAATTCATTTTCACCAAGTGTTCCCACCTAAAGTGACTCAAGTTTTTATCTAGCCCTAAGCTACTAAGTTAGGAGTGTTCACTAAGGTGGAAGATAGGATCAATCTCATGCCATAGAATGACATCTAAAGTGATCTATATAGGTCAAGTTTTATACTTTTTATGCTACCTTCAAAACAAGTAAGGGACTTGGTAAAGTAAACAAAGTAAAGCTTGGAAATAAGACTTGGGGTAGGTAATAGTCAAAGTGGTATAACCAAAGCATGCCTAGTGCATCTTGCTCAGATTATCTAGCTTAATCCTAGCTTTCTAAGAATTATACTTGCAAGTGTTAGCTTGCATTGTTAATGATGGCTTGCCTTGTGCAGTGCAGTGGTTGAAGTTTTCTTCCTCCTCTTGATAGCACTCCTCCTCCTCGAAAGCTTGGTCGGTACTATCGTCTATAAATACATACGGAGTACACAATCACCAAACAATGCTTAACTAGTCTACTTAGCACTCTAAGGCATACATTTGGTGATCTATTATCATCACGAGCATCACAAGATTTAATTTACTAGCTTTATCCTTTTTATTTGAGAAAATTAATTTCTACTCATTGAAAAATAACTAAGATTTAATATTCACCACTCAAAATATGGGATCATGTGGACACATGTCATCACCACATATTCTAACATGTGGGAATGTGATTTAAGGGTTGGATCACATTTACTTAAGTTTAAGTTTAGAATTTAATTATTTAAAGTGACTAGAAATGCCTATATAGCATTATTTTGGTACTAGTCCAAAGTCACTTCATGCAAACCTTAATATTATTACACATTTAGATAGGTATGGTTAAATGTGATTTTTGAGTGTTGGAATCAACTCAAAAGCTATTATGGTTGATTTTATAAAAATGTTTGAAGGTGCAAAAGCTTCTGTCTTGTTATTTTTACTAGGAGAGATCTCTCACTCTAAATGAATTAAATCCAACGGTCTTGGATAGAAATTTTCATAAGCTTTCCAACACAATTGGAATCACTCCATTTGGATTTGTAAATCTCTCTGAAATGATTTTCAAACTAGGGGAGAGAACTAAGTTCAAACTTAAATAGAAAAATCTAAGTTTGAATTACTGGGCTAGCACGGGAAAACTAGTGGGCCGGACCAGTGGCGTTCCGCGGCACAGAGAACAGCTAACAGGGGGGGTCCACATGTCATTGGCTCTTTACACACGAAGAGGTACGGGGCGATGTGGGCCGTTAGATTAAAAGGAAGATCTACGGCTGTCGCTTGTCGTCGACGACGGACAGGTCGCCGACGAGGTGGAACCATAGCGGCTCGGTGGGGGTCTGTGGCGGCTTACCGGATCTCCGGCGAGGGTCGGCGAGGCGGGAAAACGAACTGGTCGAGGACGGCGGTTCTCCTTGTACCAACGACGTCCCGAGAGGTGGCCTTGATCAACGGCCCCCTTCTTCTCCCTCCGCGGCAGACTCCGGCGAAATTCCGGTGCTGCGGACGGCGGCTTGCTCCGGTGGGGCTCTGGGAGTGCTGTGAGAGGGAGGGGATAAGAGTGGTGTGAGGAGTTGGTGCTGGGGTGGTCTCCTTTTATAGGCGAAGCGAAGCGGCAGAGGAGTATGGGCGGTGCTCATCGGTGATGACGGCACAACAAGCTAGAGGTGTGGGCGGTGGGCTAGGACGGTGGGCGGTGCCCTGGCGAGTGTCACGGCGGTGCGTGTGCAGTGGTTTGTGGTCGGGGGAGGTAAGTGGCACGGCACACACTAAGTCTTTGCCGACGGTGAGTTTCGTGGCGGCCGGCGACTACGGGGCATTGTCGGGGGAACGGGCATGTCCGTTGGCTTCCTAGGCCAGTGGTGATCGTGTAGGTGGGCGGCTGGAGTGAGGCGGGGTCTGGTCAAGCGGGGACCGTGCGCGCTCTGTGGGGGGCGTCGGCATGGCCGACAGTCTCCGGGCGCGGCGGTTCCTGGCTGTTCCGGTCGCTGTCCTCGGGCTGGGGCTGGTTGCGCGATGGAGGTGGACCACAGGCGACCTCCTGGACATGGTGGGCGACGCTGGCGGCGGCTGTGGTGTGCTGTCGCCGGTGGGGGTGCCCAAATGGTGCTCGGCCTTAATGGCCATGACCATTTGGTCGTGGCACAGTGGGTGGCCGGGCTAGAGAGGGGTAGGGGAGTGCACTGGGTGGGTGTGGTTGCAAAATGGTTGACCAATTTGGTCCAAACACTGCTCCAAATAGTGTTTTTGGTTTTTGTTTGAATTCTGCCCACAAGGTGTTTGTAGAAATGGCCGAAAGAATTCAAGTTTTGAATTTTTGGATGATTTTTGGTGGAGTTGCTAGACACATGCTTAAGCCTCTGTGGTTGCTTGGGATTTGAAAATGGAGCTCATTTGGGTGGTTTTTGAATAAGTGGGATCTTCTCATATGAACTACATTCAATTTTCAAATGCCATTTAAAATTAGTGTTTGAAAGTTTTTGGCAGATCACAAAGTGGGCCATGGTACACTACTACATGTACTAGCAAGGGGTGCAAAGATCCATATTTGTTTCTATTAAGAATTCAGTCCTAGGAATAGCCAAAGTAGGCATGTTGATTAAAATGGCACAAATGACCATTTCTTTCATTAATACATTTTGATTTGTTTTTCTTTGGGATTTGTTTGGGAATGATCTAGATGATGTTTACTTCACCTAAGAATCATTTTACAAGCAATGGATCACTTGATCAAAGCAATTCAAAACAACTCCTATTTAAATGCACACACATATGAATGCTTTATAATTTTAATTGGAAAAGTTTTTGTTAACCCTAATTTTGATGATTTGGATCTTAATAACCTTGGATTGAAGTTTTGGGATGTTACAGGCACTCCTGCCAAGACAGGCTCACTCTTGCCGAAGCAAGCTACAGGCTCCAGATCCGTAGATCTGTTAGCGCCTGCCTAGAATTCAAGGGATTTCTCCCAATAAGCATTGTACAAGCTGCCTTGGCTAAGGAAGACAAACTACGAGCTAAGCCCCAGCACCTGGGGTAATGTGGTTACACTGATAAATTGTTCCGGTAAAGGCGTAGAAGATCCCTTCTCTTTCTCCTGTCCATTTTCCCCTTTCTCATCATCACCACTTCTTTAGTTAAAACATCCGCTTGGAACGATGCCTCTTCCCAAGGGTTTTACAAAGCAGTTTTAAAACATTTGTAGTAGGGTTGAATCCCAAAACAATTTATTCAACAAAAATCCGTGGTTTCTCAACGGGGTAGGATGCTAATCATCATAACCTCGTTCAAAGGGGTAATTGGTGGGTTTACATCAGGGTGGGTGCCACAAGGGACACCAAGTCATAACTTGGAGGAGCCAAGTCATTAGCGCAGTTTTTATAAAACAAGGCATGCAGATAAATAATGCAATTTATAAAGGAGGTACAAAACAGGTAATAAAAAGAGTAGGACAAGTATCGCAATTCGGGAGTGGTGGGTTTCCTGTGATCAGCGATAAGTCCCTGGACTTCCTTAGATAACCAAGAATACCCAACAAATAATAATAAGAAGTCCCTTTCTTCTTGTCGTTAAACAATCACACTATCGCCGTCATCGAGTATACATACAAGCAGACAATACCACAATCAATACAAGGCATACAGGAATCAAACCATACAGCAAACAAACATAAGGAATGCTACTTAACTTAGTAGGTTTTGGAGAAGTTGGGTACTAGTAGTTGTCTAGGCTATTTATCAACGAATTGGGGTGGAGGCTTGAGGTCTGTAGGATACCAATGTGCAACAACGATATCCTCAGACATGCCTTGAAAAAACAAGACCAACACAAGTGGTTTCACTAGATTCTCATTTACCTAGATTTAGTTATGCTTTTTATAGTGGAATAAATTCTAGTTTGAGGAAATAATTCACCAGAATTTATCTGGAGGCCCAGAAATTATTTCCTTGGGTTGTTAGATAGTGTTTGATGACCTGAACCACATAGAAGTGGCATATTGTCGAAAGAATTATCAGAATGCCCTTAATAAATCATCAATGGCAGTTCTATAAGGTTTTTGTCTTTTTCACCAGATTTCTTTTACAGAAGGTCTTAGTGTGATTCCAAATTGACATGGTAGGTATTGGAAGTACCTTTCAGCAGAAATTGGAATTACCCATTTTGGATATCCAGAACTACTGGAGGGATTTAACTAGTGAAAAAGGAGTACACAGAATAGTTTAATTTACTATAATTCAACCAGAGGTCAATAAAATCTAAGTTGCTCGGGTTTGATAGATGATGCTACTAGTATGTACTGGGAGGTGGAATCAGGTCAATACCACATTTGGGTTGAATTAGTGGAAGGGACAGGTCTTAGTAGAATAATTCCCAGAAAATCATGAAAATGATTTTGGGCCTAAGGCTTGTTCTGCATGAGGGGAAAAACATATAAGAATAGGTAGAAATTTAGATATGGGAAAAAATAGGTATTTTCCCTTTTCTTATGCATTTATTTCTGCAAGGTATTTAACAAATCTATTAAACAGGGTTTTAAGAAAAGGAAAAAGGGAAAAAGGGGCAGTGGGCTGGCTCTGCAGGGAGATGGGCCGGGAGGGCGAATTCGGCACATGGCGGGTGACGCTGCGCGCGGGAGCAGGGTTCGAATCACTAGCAAGGGGGCCCGACGACGAGCAGGTCCAGGGGCGGCATGGTCGGGTTCACGTCTCGGAAGGAGCTCATGCGAGGACGAACGAGGGTTACCTCGTCGGGGCTCGATGGCGACGATGGAGGGGACGGTACTGGGCAAGAATAAGACCATGGTTGATAGAGGAGGAGGGGTCACAACAGGGTGACATGCAGAGAGAGGGGAGCGGAAGAGGGGGCACCTAGCTCAATTTCTTGAGGAGTCCGAGAGCTCCTTTATCTCTTTCTCTCGGGCAGAACAGGGTAGGTGAGAGGGAGTGAGGGTTCTGGGAGGTAAGTGGGGGTGGTAGGGAGCAAATGAGAGGCGAGTGAGACGGTGGGGTTGCCTCTGGACTTCTATATGGGAGAGGGCAATGTCCATGGTGAACCATGTTTATGGAGATTAAGAGGGAGAGGTAGAAACCAGGGGGCTCGTTACTGTGGGCGTGGAGAGGTGAGGTGAGTGGTTTTCTGGTCGGGCTAGGGTAGAGAGGGTGAGTGGTAGCAGCTGTGAGTTAATACAAGGCAAGATGTGACATATCCATGTGTTTCTCTCCTCTTCCAAGCACTAATGGACAAGGGGAAGGGGGTGCTATAGTGATCACGACCAAAGGGGAGGGAAGTGTGTTGTGCAAGCTTGGTGGAGCAGATTTGATAAGGTTTGATGGGGTATTGGTGCAAGGTTTTGATCATAATCCAATTTGGGCAAAGTTGATGACTATGAGTAAGTTCTTTGAATTGATCTTTGCAAGATGAGTGAATGGTACTGGTAGATGGTTTAGGTCAGGATACATCTCCAAGATTTATTTGGGAATTAAATGATGAAGTTTGGTCCACTTAAATTCATTTATTCAAAAATTGCAGAAGTGGTTTATAGAAGCTCATTTGATATATTTACAGTGTACAAGGTTGGTTTTTGGTGTGAGAGGGTCCCAAATGTGAATGCACACTTAGGGGAATTTTCCCAAGATTTTTTGGGTCATAAAAGTATTTAAAACAATTATTATTCCATCTCTGCCATTTGGGAAAATAGGCAAAAAGAATTATTGAAACTCTTGAAAAATATTTATTTTTGAGAGGGGATGATAGGCTATGATATGTGGGCCTCAATTGAGCCAAAAGTTGGGGTAGTGTTTTGACAAAAACCAAACTTTCCTTTATGGAAGAAGTTTTGGAAAAAAAATTCTATTAAAGAGATTAATTAGATTTGGAGCCGTAGTAATTATGGATATTATTTAATAAATCTTTATGATATATGATGTAGACAAGGTGTATAAAGCATTTTCAACCTTGGGAAATGGAAATCCAACTTGAATTAGATGGAAAACAAGGAGTTGTGGATCTAGGGTTATGTTATTTTTATACCACCAAAACCTTGTTAGATCTTGGAGCTCAGAGCTCACCTTGATGCAAGGGATAGATGGATAGTTAGCGCAATTTATATATATGATCATGTCATAAGGAGTTTGTATTGGTTACATTTGAGGTGGTCTGGAAGTGATGGCAAACTTTGTTGAAAATAAGGCTGCCATACCAGAAGAGTTATGATGCCTTATAAACCATGTGGGTTTACGTAGCACAAAGATCCACTTGGAAAAAGTGAAGTATATGTTGATAGACCTATATGAGTAGAGCACAACCATGTGAAGAGTTGGTCGATATAAGGTTGGATGATGGTGTGAGCTTCTGTCAAAGTACACATGATGACTAGATTTGCAGGAAAAGTTATTTTCTTGCCTGCAAAACCATCAAGAACAAGTGGGTTGGAGGATGATATAACCAAGGGAAAGAGTGGCCTTGGTACTCCTAATGTTGGTTAACAATATGGTTCAAGTGCATTTCCAAAAATGCACATGGTTTGAGAAAGGGGGGCATTCAAAAAGGTGATGTTGAAACAATTTCCAGACTTAGTCAAATTCGGCAGTTTTGAGGATTTTGACTAGAGTATGAGAGGGGATGTTTTTGAGGGTTTGCAAGGTACCAAAGCATCCTAAAGTGGGTGATGTTGAAGTTTAGAGGGAGTAGAATGGATCCATGCTTGATATTGGTCTTCATTGACTTGGAAGCTTCTAGAATGGATCACTGCAGAATTGATCTGGTTAAGGGTTTTAGATGATCCCCTAGTAACTAGAGATCAGATCCACCTTGTATTCTTGCTTAGGATTTGGGGATTTTAAGGTTTCTTGATCCTAGAGGATGAGCTCCTAGGGTAGCTCATACTTCTTCTGATCAATTAAGTCAGACAGCTGTTCAAGGCAATTCATCAGACAACAAATCAAGGTAACTCATCTTATAAACTAAGCAAATCCACTACTAGGGTTACCATCAAGCCTAGCTTGAGGTAAGGTTGGGGCATTTTGAAGAGGTTGTATTTTGAATAAGATGAGACTCCTTGGTACCTCTACCAAGAGTAGAATTCAGAGCTTAATAAAAGGTTTTGGAGATCCTAGAGGAGGGAGTAGTTGAAGGTTCTATCTTGAAAACATAAGGAGGTTATAGCTCTCCATAGTTTTGTCCATGGAAGCTACTAAACTAGTTTTGGTTACACAAGCATCTTGGCTCAGGTTTTGAAATGCCAGAACATTTGAGAATATGCAAAATGAGCCCAGATAGTTTTGTTAAATAGATTTTGTCAACTGAGGGTGAGGTAAGGAGTATCATATGGTATACACTCACATGCACAAGTACAAACAAACAATAAGCAAACACCGCACCCATGAACAAGAAAAAGTTTTTGTTCCCCCTGATTTTTGCATTCTAGATAACTAATCAAGGTTGCTGGAATTGGGATGTTACAGCTACTCCCTCTTCATCATGGTGATGATGGTGGAGATGTTGGATATGGTGATCACTACAAGAGAACTGGCCCATAGAGGCAATATTTTGACCCCGTCGAGACACTTTTATTGTCTTTATGTACTTGTTGAGGCATTGTACACATTGTCTCAAAAGTGTCGCTGCGGTCAGTGTCTCTTATGTGTTAAGGACACTAGTAATAATTTCTATACATCTTATAAGACATAACAAAGAGGCATTATATTATGTCTCTACATGTAAAAACATGTGAAAAGTTATCCTTGAACTCTTGACCTTAATAATAAAGATATATTCCTCCAACCATCTCAACCTTATACAAGACCTTGTTTATACCTGGAATTAATTTCTTTTGAGTATTGCATAACCTGACTAAAACGTAAAACAAATGTCTCTTAGATGGCAAGCAAAATGCCTTAAATAGTGGAATGTGTCTCAATGATTTCCAACATATAACTTTTTGACACAATTTAGAATGACTCAAAAGTTGCCTCTAGAATGAAAATTACATTCCTTTAGAAAAATGTCTTAACTGGTGTCTCTATATTTGAGACATGCCTGTCAGAGTCTCAAAAATTGTCTATATAGGATCCAAAATGTCTCTATCTGATTTTTAAAGAGGTAAAATAAGAAGCGTCTCAAGGAGAATGTATCTATGGTAGGTTTTTTTGTAATTGATGGAGACGTGCCTCTCCAAGGGGGAGAGGAAGCCATGCGAAGAGAGGAGGTGGCGGCTTCGGCAGGGAGCACCGCCTCTTTCCCCTTCTTCTTCTTCTTCCTTGGAGATGGTGCTGGTGTGGAGGGGCTCCCCCATCCTTATCGGCTTCCTAAAGGAGGAATATTCATGGCCTTTGATGGATGCCTCCAAAAGTAGGGTCCCCCCAATATATAGTGGTGGAGATGAAATCTAGGCCATCATATGATGCCCCTTTGATCCAAGGGTCCTTTGGCACATCTAGAACGTTCCTAGGACTCCTCTATATCCTTTATCAGCCCATAAAGTAGTGGCTTGGCTAAAATCATCAAATATGGAAGGAGTTTGAGTTAATCACGTCACAAACATTTAGAGTCCTGAAACTGCTCCTATACTCCATAGTAAATGGGCTCCAGTTTGGGATTCCTGAGTCTGATTGAGGCGAATTTTATGTCTAGAATGAACAATATTTCCAAAGTATGACAAGCCATAAAATATCCAACACAATCGTAAATGCACAACAAGTATTATCTCATACCACAACATCCACCATAGGACTTACATAGATAGAACTATAGTCATGCAAGACAGATCATATGGACTTCAACAATGATCATACATAGAGATATTAGATTAAGTTACCACCACAAACCCATAGTCTAGTGGGTGGACTATGAAGGAGATATGCCCTAGAGGCCAATAATAAAGATGTTTTATTGACATATATCATTAGTTTGTGATAGTTTTCTATCATGCTATAACTGTATTAAGTGGAAACATTAATACATGTGTGATATATAAACAAACCTGGTCCCTAATATCCTCTAGACTAGTTCGTTGGGCAGCTGATGATCGAGGTTTCCTGATCATGGAGTTTACCACTTCAACTAACAACGAGGTCACTTCATTAGATGAATGAAGTGATAGAAACACACCCAATCCTAGTATTGGAATGTGATTAAGTCATAAAGTTCAACATTGCAATATCTAGCAAAATGTAGTAACTCAGTCCTTCGATCATGAGATCATATTTAATCACTATCTCCTGCGGCAACTTTGATCACAACAACTGTCATGACCATAACTGGGTTACCATAAATGTGTGTATTGGGTATTCCAAAGGAATAGGTTGAGGCGTATGCATCGAGATCAAGATTTTCCCATCCAACACTACTTCATATTTGCCTATTAGTTGCGCACCGTTTTTGCTATCAGTAGCACATGGGCCATGCGCCGCTTTCATCACGCCACTGATATTTTTTATCCATGGCGCATGGTCACATGCGCCACGGATAAGCCCACTTATCAATGGCGCATGTGGGTAAGGTGCATCACGGATAATTTTTTCGAAATTCAAAAACAAAAGGCAGGATACGAAAAGTTATATGTGGCACCTGTTGGTATGGTGTGCCAATGATAATTTTTCAAAATTCAAAAAAATTATCGTCGTCACCTCACTATGGCCAGCACGTACCACCGCATGGAGGTGCGGGAGGCCGTGGCCGTGCTCGGGGCTGAGGACGACGATACGGACAAGATCGAGGACGATGCTAGCGAGTTGGTCGGGAAGAAGCTCGAGGAGGGCACCGTAGGGGGTCAGGTCAGGGATAATCTCTGGGACGACGCAGAGAAGGATAAGTAGAGGTGGCGAAGGAGATGTAGAGGTGAAGGAGAAGTAGAGGAGAAGAAGGAGAAGGAGACAAGAAGGGAAGGAGAAGGAGAAGGAGAAGAAGAGGAGAAGGAGAAGGAGAATAAGAGGAGAAGTAGGAGAGAAGAAGGGGAGGAGAAGTGGAGAAGGGAATGAGAAGGATAAGGAGAAGGAGAGGAGAAGGAGAAGGAGATGGAGAAGGGAAGGAGAGGAAGAGAAGGATAAGGGAAGGAGAGGAGGAGAAGAGGAGAAGGGGGAGGAGAAGTTGAAGGGGAGGGGAGGCTCAGATTTAAAGTCTAGCCATGCTTATTAGCGGCACACCACAATAGGGTGCACCAGAGATAAGTGGGCTGATTTTCTTATTTTGCAGGAAAAAAATCATATTTTTTATTTTGATATTCTAAAAAATCGCTGAGCGACCGTAGGTTATTACGAGCGGATGTAGATTTCTGATCTCATCATTTTGATATATTATAGATTTTTTCTAGCATCGTATGCAAAAGTTATGGACGTTTACCGTGGCATCATCTTCTTTTGCAAAAAAGTCGAAATTCATGTTTATTAATTTTTCTACAAAATAGACCACATTACCTACCTACATGTCAAAAAGGATTTTAAAAATTGAAGTGTTTTTCATTTCCTTATATTATTTTCAAGACTGAAAAGGCGATCCTCAAGGGGGTGAACAGATTTTTTGGATGGATGCCTGACTTATCTGTGGCGCATGTGTCTGCGGTGCGCCATAGATGATCCAACTATCTATGGCGCACAACCTTTAGATGTGACATTGATATGTCAGGGCCATCAATAAGTGGAAAATCTGGATACCTAGACTTATCTACAGTGCACCCAGTGCCCATGCGCCACGACTATTTTGTTTATCTATGGCGCATATTTACCATGTGAGCCAGAGGTCATTTAACTATGGCGCACCACCCTGTCCATGCTCCACTAGATATCAATCCATGGGTAAGAATTTTCCTAGTAGTGCAAGTGATTGATAGATAACCTGGGCCCACTCGGTGAGATTACATCTACATGTTTGCAAACATGTGACTAGGTCATGGGGATGTAATATCACGGGAACATTTAAATATGTTTGTCGGTAACAAGATCAAACTATGTATGGAAATGCCAAAGATCTGGTCTTGGAAAAACTAGGTATCATTGAGCAAAGGGAATGATACTCGATGTTTAATGTTCAAGCGATCAAGTTATTCGTGGAATGCATGTGGGCCATCATGAGTTTCCAAACACCGATGTTGGTCATTGATCCGAGAGGTGTCTTGATCATGTCTACGTATTCCCGAACCGTAGGGTGTCACACTTAAGGGTAAATGACACTTAGGTATTGATTCGAGATCATAGGAGAAAAGACAGAGAACTCTGAAATAGTTTTGGGGTGATACCGAAATGATTTTGGGGATATTTGATGGTGATCAGAGGGGTCCAAAAGGTATTTTTGAATTATAGGTATTAAATAATATGTATTTAATATTAAGTAAATGAATTAATATAAAAAATATTTTTAATTGAATTTATGGGGCAACCCACCTAATGGGCCTCACGGGAGGAGGCCCAAGAGGGGGACGCGCCCTAGGGAAGGACAAAGGGGTCAGTGGCCCTAGTGGGCCTCCCACCATGTGGACCCATGTGGGAAGGCTACCCGGTCGCCTCCTCCAACTCCTCCTCCTTGATTATTCCCACCCCGGGACTTTGACGGAGGTTGTGCCTCCCTTCCACCTATATAAAAAGGGGCACCCCTCTCTTCAAATCAATCCCATAAATTGGCTTTTCCTATTATCTCTCCCTCTCCTTCACATGTGGTTTCCAAGTAGGAACAAGCATACAGGGATAGGAGTTTCTCCACCATACACACAGTGTCGTGCTACTGGAATCTCGGTTCGGATAAATCTTCTTCTGTTGGTTTGCTGGACCAGAGCCTAGGTGTAACATCCCAGCATTAGAGCTTAGAAATAAGTAGAGATGAGATGTGTGCATTGCATTCATGCATAGAAAATCTGGATAATTTCCATGCTTTTAAATAAAACTTGTCAAAGTGATTTAAGCTTCTCTTAACTTGGAGGAACTGAATTAGATCATCAAGTTGATTGCGATAAGTTTCAATATGACCTTTGCTAAAACCTTATCTTTGGGTAATATAATTTGATTTATGGGTAGACCAAGTGTAATAAACCTAACCCACAACACACTACTCAATAAGGAGTACTAGATCGCCTAGAGATCATGACATAGTATTCCATACAACAACTCAAGGATGAATACTTAATACCAAGGTATTATCTACCACAAACCCTGAATACCAAGGTATTATCTACCACAAACCCTGAATACCAAGGTATTATCTACCACAAACCCTGAATACCAAGTGTAGTATATTACTTAAGTAAAGAAACCTCATAACTAAATCTTGATACACTTGCTTGCCATAGTTATTCCTACCATGAGAATCATGGTAGTTCTTAAACATTAACTCCTATCACAAATAGAGTAGAATAAGAAGTCAAGCCAAGACCATCCATCACATATCTTTGTTGTCATATTAATAGATGACATTCCTATTTTAACTAGGTCCTAGTGTCAATTGATCAACAATGTGGAGTGATTAATTCTTGACTTAGCACATATTAGTTTTTAGCCTTGACCTATTATATTGACCTTCCATAGATTTAAGTAAATTAACAAGAAGGAGGAACTAGTTATGGTTGAGTGGGTCCTCATCAATGGAATGAGATCCTTAGTGGTGATTAAACCATTTGATGTGGGAGGGGTTAACTCATTCACGAGTTAACTAGAAGGAGTATTTAAACCTAAGAATTAACCAATACTTGAGAATCTATAAGAAAGCTAGTAGTGTTGGAGTATCAAGTAATAATCTTGTTAAGCTAAGTAGGTATAAACCAAACTAAGTTTACTTAACAAGATAATCCTACAATGAGACTAGTATACGTCTACTACTTAGTTGATAATAAATATTGATCAGACAATAGAAGCCTAAGCTTTGTATGATCAAAGGATGGTGGTCATTATTGTCAAGTCACATGAGAATAGATGACTAGATGGTGAATAAATGTTGTGAGAATATCAAATTAGGGAAAACCTTAGTAAGCTTAATCATATATCTTGATCATGAGAAGTAAAGGTAGAGTATGATGAAGTATATAATATGAGTTGGATGGAGTAGTTGGAGGCATAGTAGTTTAACCAAGCTAATACAAGAGTAATCTTGTATTATGGGGAATAGTACCATACCTCTTCTAGAGGATTGATATCACATTTTCTATAGAGTATATTGTAATCTTGTAAGCCTTGGAAGTTGATGCAAGGTATATATAAAGGAGTTAGTTGGTGGAGTTAGAAGTAACTACACTGATGAATTCATCAAGGGTAGTTAAGATGTGCAAGCTGTGTAGTAAAGGAAGAATGTTACAAGAATGGATTACTGAAGTTAGAATTAACTAGATGAATGACTTCCTCTATTGTTGAAGTGACATGACCATGTCATCATATGATGATGGATATGGTAGTGTCAGGTGACTAGTTCATTTAGGCAGAGGATATCTTAGTGGATAAAATGGGAGATCTATATAGAGTATATTTAGGAAAGGAATTCCTTAACTAAAGATAAGCTTAGTGAAGTATTGAGGATAGGAATTATTGAGAAACCTTTAACCAAGGTCATATCAAGCCATAAACAGAGCCATGTTTAGCTCTTTATTCAAAACCCTAGAATCAAGTTGGCAGTGGAACCATTTCTTGTTTCTAGATACTCATTGAGTAATATCTCTTAGTAAAATGAAGTTTCTAAGAGATAATTAGAATACGAGATGAGTGTTTATTAATGAAAGCCTTGTCCAACTTAATATCTTAAACCGTAATAGAAACCTAGTCTCATAATCCATTGATATCACATTAGGAGGTAATATTAATAGCTCATTCTAAGTGAGAGATTATTCATGGTCACAAGAAATGATGGCAATATGTCTTAGCTCTTAATCTTCACTCATATCCAAAATATAATGTGAGTCTATTAAATATTCTCAAATCTCATGATAACAACTTGTAAGTGAACATCTTCATTGATGATTGTTATTCATGCTTAATGATTTAACCAAGATTGTTCCATCATAATTCTAAATAGTAAACACCAAGTAGATTTGAGCAGAAGAAATCACCAAATTTAGAGAACCATGAAATTTAAATCACCATACTATGAACCACAGGGTTTAAGGAATTATAATGTATATATTAATTTCTCTATGCTCATATGTATGATAAGACCTTATGGTTGTCATTAACCATTTTAAATGTTTACCATGACCATTATCTTGGTGAAAATGAAGATCATTTTATTAATATTTTCTTCAGAAGAAGTAATCCCTAAAACTCTAATTCCTATTAATAATTCTCTAATAAAAACAACCCTTCATATAATTATACATTTTGTAATCACAACCAAAAATGTAGAAAGAATTGACTACAATTAATCTTCATAGTATTCTCCACGTCCTACAAAAATTCTAGATAATTTAAACCTTGACTAAATTCATATTTGAAATGAATTTGTAAAAAAATAGAAAATAGAAAAAGAAAAAGAAAAGGGAAAACAACAGAGTCCAGTGCTGGCCCACGGCCCATCTTCCTTCCTCTCTATCTTCTGTCGCACGTGTCCCCACCATCTTTTCGCTCCCTTTGCTACGGCCCAGCTTCAGCCCAGGCCTAGGTACTGCTTTGTCGTCTTCTACGTCGCATCACAAGCAGCTCCCTGGAGGCTTCGGTGTCGCTCGATGCCGATCAACGTCGACAACAGAAATTCGACCACTGTGATAATCACTGCCACTCCTGACCATGTTGATAAACTCGTGTGCGATCTCCTCTCTATTTACATACCTATCTTATCATCTCTCTCGCCTTTTGTGCAAACCTCTCTCTCTCACCGAAACCCTAGTTCGTTGGAGCTCCAGGGCACCGCGGTTCCTGAGCTCCCCTTGCTCGTCTGAGATCACCACCGTGTTCCTCATGCTCCTCTCGTTCTTTTGCCCCAACAGCGCAAGCCAGCGAGGTCCTAGACATCACAATCGACACCACCGTGTCCACCTTCGGTCGTCGTTGCTGCCATCGATTTCAGCCACGCCTTGCCTCGCCCAAGCTCATCATGCTCCTAGTGAGTTTCGCGTCCGTGTGGTGCTCGCTGATTCGTCGCCTGCTCATCGTAGCCACCTTTCTGTGGGAGTCCTGACCACACCACCGCGGGAGTTCGTCGCCGACGAGGTTCTGGTGACCAAAAATGAGTGTAGCTAGTACCAAAAGGACCCTCGAGTCGTTGTGGTTCCAGTGATACCACTCTCGCCTGCCGGGATGGTCAGGGTCGCCACCGGCGACCATGATCTGGTGGTGGAGGCCATGTTGGCGTCATCATGACGACATGCTGGCGTCACCCTGCCACCTCAGCGTGATTTGACTTAGTCTTCATCACGCGTGGCATGTGTCCCATCGGTCAGTGACCCTGGCTAGGGTTGCGTGCGGTGTGAAAAGAATTAAGAGGATATCTGACATCAGTAGTGACATAATAAACATTTAGGTATTCTATTTTAATTTTTTTAGAAAATGATTAAATCTTATAAATTCAATATCTTTTGTTTTATAATACAGAAAAATATATATTATATATCAAAATATTCAGAAAATAAACTCTATAGTTTAAAATTATTTTCATATTTAATTTTCTAGCTTAAATAAAATAATATTATCAATTAGTAAATAACCTATTAAGGATAAATCTCTTAAAAAGTATATTCCATTATTGAAAATTCACAAAAATAGGTATAATATATCAAAATTCTGAGAAAACAAAATATACATTTATAAACTGGTTTCATTTATTTGTTGTGTCACTTAACTAAATATTACTATTTATTAAGTCTTTATAAAGTAATAAAACTTATAAAAATCAAATCTTATTATTTAAAAATCATAAAAATATATATAGTATACCAAAATGATCACAAAAATAAAATCTATACCTTAAAAATATCACCTTTCATAATTGAAGTAAAATAAAAGGTAAAGGTCTAATAAATCGTATTTAAACCCTTTTCTTTTACTTTAATTCATTAAAAATATATAAATCTTTACTATTGCCTTCACCATTACTTATTTAAAGTCTAAAAGTGTAAAAACAAGTTTAATTGATGTTTATATGAAGTCAAAATTGATCGAACCATTTTATAGTGTAGTTCCTACAACTACCATTCAAAGGAATTAAATTTTGCTTCTTAAAAAGATTTTATCAATTATAAAATCATTAAGAAAGAGTATATTGTTTGTCTAGAGGATTCTCCTCAGTTATAAAATCACCAAGGTAATGTTTATCCAGTTCTTGAACCAATTTGGGAATTCACTAAAAAATCTAAAAAAAGTTTTTAAGTAATTAATGTAATCCTTTGTCCCACGTTTATAAACTATAAGCATTACTTCTAAAATAAGTAAGTGATTCTATTCACTTATAAAATTAAGAAGACACCACTTCTATAAAGGCAATAATACTCTTATTCCATCTTTATGGAACATTAAGAAGTGAACCACATAAAATATGATGCCATATTCAAAACATATAAGTCTCCACTATAGGTGTTGTGATTGTTTAAATGGAGTAATGTTTTCCTCTTTGATAATCATAGTTAATAAGAAACCCTAAAAAGATAAATTCAAGTTGAAATGCTTTTACTTTGAAAAGTAATCTTTTCCTCAATAGTTATTCTATTAAGAAATATTAAATGTAATCCTTAAAACAAATCTGTGAAGACTCTAACGAATTGACAATCCCATTCAAGAAGTTCTTATGTGCCATTCCACACTTGAGTGCTTTAGTGTTGCATGCTACTTGTTGTATTTACATATTGTTTCACACACTCTCACAAGCCTTAAAAAGAAACATAAGTGTCAAGCTGGTATAAAAGTGAAACACTTCTAAAGAAACCATCCCCAGATTTCGAACCCTAGATCAGATACGATTGTTCCGAGGATCCGTGTTTCTCAATATTGCATTACATTACTTATGCATAATTGCATCTTTCTTCTTTAAATATTAGTCCTTACCGGACCAATGATTCTATTTACAGATTTTGGATCTTCTATTGTCTTGAAGACCATGAGTGCATAATCTTGCAATCACAAAAGGTAAGTTCACACTTTCTCATGTCCTTTGGTTATTTTATATCAAGTAATTGTAACTCAAATGGTGTCCTCACCTGGATATCAAAAAGGTCAGAAAATACTATTTTCATAATAATATGATTATGGATTATTTACCAAGTGGTAATAATATACTAATACAGTTCTAGTGGTAAAGGAACATAATATCTAGGACATAACAACCAATGTCGCCAGTGATTCTAGCGCCATATATTACACGTTAACCATGAGATTTAGAATGGGACGGAGAAGTCAGCTGTATCTTCTTCCTTTCGCATGGACGGATGGCCTTATCGTGAGGTTGTAGATTTGTCATGGAGAATCCAGTAAATGAGTGGGACTCCTAGTTCCCCATGATATTGGTGTCTATACTATCCATGAGGGACTGTCGGAGGTATATCTGCCACTACGGTGGGGGTTGCTAGGGACATAATCTTCTCACTAGAGTCTCCATGGGGTTGCCAGGGTTATATCTGCCTATATGGGGGTTAAGAGAGGTATCCCTTCTTGGGGGTCGTGTCTTCATGCGGGGTCACAGAGAAGGGCAGTGATTGGCTTGGATCTTTGCCCGGGCCTCATACCAAAGAAGTGTGAGTGGGAATGCATGCCCGAATGTGCAATAAGGCTTAAGATTTCTCATTGGTAAAGTAACACACATCTATAGAGTGTAAGAACTATGACATGTTACTCCCTGTTTCAGGAAGGAGCTACGAACACGGCGGGAAAGAAACTCCATGACAGTTCCGATAAACCTGTGAAGGCTGGCGGACATAACTTTTCAGAATAAAAGCAACCTTTGAAGAAATGTTTACAAAAACCTGCATTGCCTACGACCTATGGTCTGTGGCTATAGATAGTGCATCAAATACTTCTTTGTTAGTGAACTTGCTGAGTATGCTCATACTCACCCGTACCGTCTTAACCCTTGCTAGATTCTAAACCAATGAAGACGACGTCAACACCCACTTCTGCTCAATAAACCATCATCGACAGCTCAAGTTCTTCAATAAAGTCAACAAAGTCAACATATACATCAACCGAAGTGAACACGAAGTTCCTGAGTAGATAGGAGTAGATTCTCTAGCCATAAAACCTACTTCTATAGAGCATTGCATTAGTAGCAATGGCAAGCCAAATATTTTAGATGCTAGTCTTATTAGCCAGATAGTTCTGAGATGTATTTATGGTTCTTCTTTGTAAGAAGTTTATTTATTCCTCTTTAACCTAGAGTGTTCTCTAGATCTTTTGTAAAGAGTCGATTTGTAGTCTATAGTCATGTCTTGGACCGGCTATGTTTCTGTTGTACCACTTAGAGGGATGTCATACTAGTGAATGGTGTTTCATTGGTGTTATGTCAACGACTATAGTGTACTATATCACATAGTGGTATGCTAGGTCACCGCACTAGGAAACATCGCTACACCAGAAGCGTGTAAAGCTACGAGGCACCGCCATTTGTCGTGTTAGTCGATTGGAGCTTGGATCTTGGACACCGAATCCCTCTCGTTACCTTACATCTACATAGATAGACATTGGCTAGGTGTGTTCTCACCGTAGGAATTTTTTTGTTTTCTGCCACACAACCCCTTCAGTGGTATCAGAGCTGACATATGCGTAGATGTTTGGTACGAGTATAACACAAAGAAATATGTGGGCATTGATTTTCTGGTTGTTACCCTCCCACATGTACTTGTTCATATCGCGACAATGTTTTATGAAGCCGCCCAGACCGACCGTATGCAAAATCTAATGCAAGACTAGTTCAAATCTCAACATATGGCTTGTACCATATAAGTGGCTAGAGGTGTCTATTTCTCTCACATTAGTTTATATGACATTTACAAAGGATGACCCTAAAAGGGTATTTAAAGTGACAACTAGTCTTGTGGTTGGAAGTTTGTAGGTAAAAATGGTTCTCTTGCGAAAGCCCTAACAACCACATAAAACTTGCAAAAGATAAAGTAGAGGTGTCTAACTTTATTTTGCAAGGACGTGTGATATGATATTGTCAACTATTTGTGAAATAAGCCACCAGCATGGATGCACCGTGGACCTGGTGCTATGCTGGGGAGAGCTCGATGGAGATCAAGGCACGACGACCATGCCATGTGACATTACATATGATGTTGAATTCATATGCATCTTATTTTTCTTGTATTAGACTATGACGGTAGCGTTATAAGATGATCCCTCAACATAATTTCAATGTTCGTGTTCTTCCATTAGTGTGCACCACAAAGAAAGTCCATCATTATGAAGTAGTCCATGAGGATCGGGTGCTAGACATATCGATGTTCGCATACATAGGATGCAAGCCATGTATGCACTGCAATACACTTGTGAACACCCGGATTTTTAAGTCCAAATGCCTGTTATGCCGTACATCGCAATCCCAGGAATACCATTTTTGTGAGACATAACAGAATTGATAGCACAGTACCACATCCATTACAAAACATAATAGTCTTACAAATAGTTGATCTCATGATCAAGTCTTAATACACATCAAAACAACGGAAATAAATGTAGTCGAGACTCCATCTTCATTGTCATAGGCAATGCTGACGATGGTAGATGATCCTAGTTATCATAGACATCCTGCTATCCGTCCTCCCGATAGTCCTCTTCATAGTCTAGCCATGGGAATATCCAGGGACACATCCATGAGTACTCTTAAAGTACTCGCAAACTGTCACTAATGTAAGTAAGACAATTCTAGTAGGAATCCTAAGCTCTAGGCTTGTTTGTAGTAAGCTAGTTTTATTTCCGAAGTAGTTAGTAGTAAATACCTATTTTAGTTGTCTAGGTTACTCAAGTGGAAACATAGCTTTAATTTCCACAACCCTATTGTGGTCAAGTCAAAGTCATATTTCAGGTCACAAGTCATTTTGAAAACATCTGACAACGGAATAGTATGGCCATCCAACTGTCCATGACCGTAGACGCGGCTATTCGAATAGTTTGACACTCTGCAGAGGTGGTACACTTTCACCACAAAATTTGATACATCCGTCAGGGATAGCCCTGAATCATCATACTTGGTATGCGGATAATCAATCCTAACCTTTCAATTACCGACCCTAGTATAGGCACCTTCCCTATGAGCTTGGCCTCCCAGCCATGGCCATCCACCATCCCGGGAACTACATAGGTGGTCATTCACAGTCACAAGGTAGCCTCAGCTTATCCTCTTTTCGGCGAGGGAACCTATACTAAGACACTTAAACTTCCAGTTAAGCCCTACCCAAATCGGGTATTGTGGTTGTACGGTAAAGCTGGAATGGTATCGCATCCGAACCGAACCATCAGTTTTTATTCAAACTCAAGGCACATGACTCATTCATCATCCTCTTCAAGTCATTATGTTTCATAACCATATCAAAACATTTCAATAGAATGACTCATCATTCTAAGGTTTTCATAATCATTTGCTCCAAGTGTTCCCATATAAAGTGATCAATATTAGTTTAGCACTAGAAACTATCAATGATGGTTCACTAGTGAAGGGTGCTAATCAAGTATAACTACCTAAGCCTAGGTCTATACTCTCGGGGGCATCTGTCCTATTTTCCACTAATCACCAGTAATTAACTATTTAAGAAACTTTGGTAAAGGGAAGAATAAAGCTTGCAGGTAAAACTTGGGGTTGGTGTAATCAAGGTTGAATCACAATAGCATGCATAGTGTATCTTGCATAGGTTAGCTTGCATATTGGAGCTTGCCTTGGTTGGTACAGTGGTCGAAGTTCTCCTCTTCTTCTTTGTAGAATTCTTCCTCCTCGTAGCCCGGGTTGGTACTAGCGTCTATAAATAAATACGAGGTACACAATCAACAAATAATACTTAGCTACTTCTATTCAGCACAAAAAGGTTCACACTAGATGATCTAGCATCATCTCAATGACCACATGTATTAGTGACATAGTCTTATTTATCTTATTTTAGAAATAGAATTTCTACTCATTGAAAAATACCTAAGATTTCATATTCTCCAATTATAAAATATGGGATCATGTTGACACATGTCATCACCATATATTCCAATACTTGGGAATGTGATTTAAAGTGGATGACATATGTTACAAAGTTTAATTTGCTATTTAATATAATTAAAATGACTAGAAATGACTATATAGTCATTCTTTTAATCTTAGCCCATGATTACTACGTGTAAAACTAAATATTTTTATATATTCAGATAGATCATGGCAAATGTGATTTTTGACAACTGGAATCAACTCAAAAGCATTTATGATTGATTTTAGAAAAAGTTTGAAGTTGGAAAAGTCTCTGTCTTGTTATTTTTACTGTGGGTGATCTATAAATTCAAACTGTTTGAATCCAACAGGAGTGTAATCATGTAATTTGGTTCAGTGAAACTTCTGGAATTCAATTTCAAAGTCACCTACAGAATAGGGTTTTGAAATAAAAGAAAAATCTACATTTGAATTGCTGGGTGTACACGGGAACGATATTGGGCTGACCCAACTACAGGGCGCGCGCGCAATGGGCTGCACTCTGCTGGCCCCACACGTCAGCGACTGTTTAACGTGAAGCAGTATGTGCTAATCCTAGCCGCAGGATTAGAGCACGATCAACGACTCAGCGTCATCGGCTCCCTCACACCGCACACGCTGGATTCAACCCTAGCTCTACGGTGGGGTCGTTAGGGGCTTACCAGGGCTCCAACTAGGTACGTCGGTGCGGCGAACGAACTGGTAGACGATGGTGGTTCGAACGGTGGTCGCGGCAGATCCTGGGGCAGCTCCCAGCCTGGATCCGTTCCTCCACTGCGGTGGCATGCTTCGATGAAATTCTGGTGCTGCACGCTTCGGGTTGCTCCTGGGATTGGTCAGATAGGTTGTTGAGTGAGAGGTGAGTCGAGTGGGTTGCGTTTTGAGGTAAGGGGCAGGGTCTATTTATACCCCAGTGAGGAGAGAATTGGGGCATGGCTCGGGCTTGTCGGCGACATTGTTACAGGGTGCTATGGGCATGGCGGAGAGTGTAGGCCGATGCAGGGCTCCTTGGCAATCTTCATGCGCACAGTGGCACAGCGAGGCGCGGTCTCCATCAGTCGAGGACGTCCATGCCATCCTCGGGTACCGTGGGCGTTCATCACGACATACGGTGGTTACAGGTCACACGAGGTTAAGCGGGCATGTCTGGGAGGTTGCTAGCGTCGCGACGAGTGTATTGATGCAAGGGAGAGCGAGACGTAGCGTGGTCGCGTGGGATTGCTCGGTGCTCTGGCGTGCGCTCGACATGGAAGACAGAGGAAATGGGAGCGGCTATGCTGGGATTTCCATGACCTGGCATTGGTCGAGGCGTACACAGGCAGGTGCGACAAGGTTATGGCTAGCTTCTAGATGTCATGGGCGAGGGCGGTGAGGTGTGTAGCGTCGAGTCTATGTCAGGTTGGCATGGTGAGCTCGGGTACGGGCTGGCACTAGTGCAAAGGGCGAGTGAGAGAGGCTCAGCGCATGGGCTGGTACTGGGGTGAGTGTGGGCGAGTAGTGGAGGCTGAGTGTGGTACAAAGATGATCACAAGATTGCTCCAAACAGTGTGGAGTTGGCAGCTCTGTACTATGCTAGCTAAGTGTTTGATCAAACTGCCACAAGAGAAATACTTTTGAATTTTCAAATTCTTTTTAGTGGGTTGGATGATCATAAGCTTGAGAGTCTCTGGTTGCAAGGATTGGTCAAATGGAGAAAGTTTGGGTGGCTTTGTAAAGTTGCCATCTTGATGCCTATGATAGATTCAATTTTGAAATGTCCTCAAAAAGAATTTGAATTTGTTTCTATAAGTGTTGAAAGCTCACTTGTGTTCATTGTCACTTGGTCTAGCAAGGTAAGAAAAGAAATGGAATTATTTCTGTTTGAAATCATTTAATAGAGATGGTCCAAGTGAGCTAAGTGTTAACATTTGCAAAAATGACCATTAGCTCATATGCTTTATATTTTTATTTTCTTTTGCTTTGATTTGGTTTTGATTTGACCTTGATGATATTGTTTTGATCTTTAAACTAATTCTTATCATCTATAACAAACAAACATGGCATATAATGCATTCATATATCATTAGCAACACACACTTGCATTCATATAGTTTTCAAAATTAAAAGCTTTTGTTAACCCTAATTTTGGTTGATTGAAAATTGATATTCTCCTCTTAATATTTTTTAGATGTTACAACACTAATGGTCAAAGTTGGCAAGCCTAGCATGTACAAACATGTCCTCATAACATAGATGACTGAAAAGTTAAGCATGAGTCACATGGTGATGTGATTGATATGTTGTATCTATCTTGGCAGCTATATCAAAGGTCATGACGACCGGAGATGATATAGTGTAAAGGGATCATGTAATCACTAAACAAACATTGGGGATGTTCATTTCAGTGAGAGTTCTTGTATTGAACTCATATTATGAACTACACAATTTAAGAGAATTTGCATAGTTGTTGTAGGTGGCATCCATTATATACTACCTTGTGCTTAACTATAATTGAGATCATAGAACTATAGAATTCTAGATACGTACTTTACGGACTGGTACCGTACTATTTGAGTGTTAAATTGAAAGATAAAAGTCCTAACACAAACTTCAAGTAAACCTCACCTACTCCATAAGGTTAATAAATGTATTAATCCTAGAGTAACTGATTCTAAAGTTAGTATCTAAAAGATCATGGTTGCCTCCATGATACTTGATATTATAAAGAAGGTTTTTATTATTAAGACTATTTGGGAACTAAAAGATTCATTTCAGAAATCATCTTGTGTAAAAGATATTCTGATATCTGAAACACCATTTGATTGCAATATGATAAAGTATAATTTAGTCAGAAACATATTCTCACATTAGATGAGCATTTGCGAATGATAGTTTGGGAGATAAATTTAAAAGAACATTCATCCTGATGAACTAAAGTAGTTCAATCATGAAAGTTGTCATGATAGGATGAATAAGAGTATAGGTAAAATGTTTAGTATACTAAAAGATCACTAAAAGAAGAATCCGGAAGAATGTGAACCATGTGATGATCGTGATCCACTTCAAAAGTGTAAGTTTCAGAGTCTTAGTGTTTGACTAATACAATTAAACCAAGTACCATATGATTGGTGCCACTATTGAGGTTGATTGATTCTTCTGAAAGAGAGGAAAATGGTGGAAGAGATTGCATAAATGTAATTGGCATAAATTATTGGACTGGAATTGTCCAACTCAGGTATATATAGGATATACATGTTATGAATGTATATTCTTTGCATGTTAAAACCAATGTAATTGTAACACCCCAGTTTTAGAAACCCTAATTAGTGTCTAGAATGCCAAAAAATCAGGGGGAACAAAACCTTTTTCTTATTTAAATGTGTAGTGCTTGCTTATTGTTTGTCTGTGCTTATGCTTCTGATTGTATAGCTTATGATATACTCATTACCTCAACATCAGTTGTCACAAGCTATTTAACAAAACTATCCTGGGTCATTTTACATAAAAAAGAATCGATTTCTATTTCATGAAACCTTTGATTCAAAGAACTGCGCTTAGCCCCCCCGCTCATGAAACGGCTCTGCTGCAATGGATGGCAGAGGGTCCGTAGTACCCGAAGCACTGGAGTGATCCAGTAGCCGGGAAGGGGCCGGAAAATAGGAAGCTGCAATCTGAACCGGCTAACTAGACAAAAGGAGAGAGATTGGCTCAGTTCAGTAGGAGGAATTTCTACCGATTATTGAGTGGTTTGTTTTCTTTCCCCTGAAAGGTCAAATGGTTTATTTGCACCTGTAGTGGGACACCTCTCCCAGCTCCCAGCCAGGGTTCAAGGAGGAAACTATTCTCAAATGTTCTAGCATTTCAAAATATGAACCAAGATGCATTTCCAAACCAAACTATTTTAGTAGATTCTATTGACAAAGTTATGGAGATTTATATGATATAATCTCCTTATGCTTTCAAGACAGAACCTTCAACTAATCTTACCTCTAGGTTTCTCCAAAACCTGCTATAAGCTTTTGAATTCCACTCTTGGTAGAAGTACCAAGGACTCTTATCTAATTCAAAACCCAACCCTTTTCAAAATACCCATCCCTACCTCAAGCTAGGCTTGATGGTAACCGCGGTAGTAGATTTGTTTTGTTTAAAGATAAGTCACCTTGATCTGCTACTTGATTTGTTTTCTTAGGAACTAGAGTGAGCTACCCTAGGAGCTAATCCTCTATATTCCAACAAGTATGAGATTACAAACCCTAAGCAAGCTTCCAAAGTTGTATCTAATCTCTAGCCACTAAGGTGACAATATAAACCCTTAACTAGATCAGTTTCAGAAACTAATTCTTCTAGAAGCTTCTAGTTCAATGAAGACCAGTAACAAGAATGGATCCTTTCTACTCAATATACCCTTCAAAAACATCCACTTTATTATGCTTTGGTACGTTGCATCTAATCAAAAACATCCCCTCTTATATTCTAGTCAAAAACCCTAAATCTACCAAAATATGACTAAGTTTGAAAACTGTTTCAACATCACATATTTGGAACTCCCTCTTTCTCAAACCTTGTGAATTTTGGGAAATTCACTTGAACAATATTGTAAAACATCCTAAGGCTACCAAATCCCACTTTTTCGCTTGACTAGACCATCCTCTAACCCACTTGTTCTTGATGGTTTTGCAGGCAAGAAAATAATAATTCCTGCAAATCCTATCAACTAGCCTACTTTGGAAGAAGCTCACATATCCATACTATCTTATTTTTACCAACTCTTTGCATGGTTGTAATCTACTCATAAAGGTCTAGCAATACCTACTTCACCTGTTCCAATTTGATCCTTGTGCTTCTAAAACCCACATGGTTTTGAAGGCTATTTAATAACCAGCTTTGGCACCCTTATTTTATTCAAAGTTTGGAATCAATCCTTGGAGATATGCATCATGATCAATATCAGATATCTGCACCATGGTGATATACATCACTTGTACTATCCATCCATATAGCCCTTGACCCAAGGTGAGTTTTGAGCTCCAAGATATAACCAAGTTTTGGGTGCAAATAAATAACCTTGCCTAAGATCCTTTATATCTTGTTTTCTTCCCAAATCAATTGGAATTCCCAAAACCAAAGGTTGAAAATGGTATATACCACATTTGGACACCATCTAACTTGAATACAAAAATTTACTAAATATTATGAATAATTATTTTGGCCCAAAATTAATTAAATTCCTTTATTGGGCAAAAACTCCCAATCTCCCTCTATAAAAGAAAGTGTGCTTTTCTCCACAACACTTTGCCTACTTTAGGCACACTTGAGTCCTATATATCATACCATATCTTCCCAATTCAAAAATAAATATTTTTGAAGAGTTTTAATATTTCTTTTTGCCTATTTTCTTATATGGCAAAAATGAGGAAATAATTACTTTAAATACTTCTATGACTAAATAAATTCTGAGAAAAATCTCCAATGTTTGATTTGATATTTAGTATCATCTCCAATCAAAATACCACCTTGTCCAATTGAAACATATCAAATAAAATCCTGAAAACCATTTCAGCCCTTTTTGAGTATTTGACACAAAAAGGATCTAAAACTATCATGAAAATCCAAAACAAATTCCCATGGTGCATATCAACCATACCCATCTCCCAACACTCTTATCTCTCATGGTCAAGATCAAAAATAAAGAAGTAACCCACGATCACCCATTGGGTCATGTTTGAACATAAGACACAAACCATTTCCAAAGCCGTCAAACCCTCCTCAAAGCTTGTCAACTACTCCTCCCTAGTATCATACACCCCTCTGGTCGACCTGCACTACAGCCATGCACTGTACCATAGACTTCTCCTTGTCCTATGTGTTTGGAGGAGAAGCATAAGGGAGGGACAAGACAATATTCTATTCAATATATTGTAACAGCACCCCACCCCCTCTCTGCCCCTTCTGCTCGAACTAGAGAACCCTCTCTCACCTTACTCCATCGCCCTTATCACCCAATGAGGAGGATGACACGTTCCAAACGTATCTATAATTTTTGATGTTCCATGCTTGTTTTATATCTACTTTCTTATGTTTTGTCCACACTTTGGAGTATTTCTATACACTTTCTGGGACTAACCTATTAACAAGATGCCACAGTGCCAGCTGCCTGTTTTCTGCTGTTTCTGGTCCAGGAAAGTCAGAAAATGAATATTCTCGGAATTGGATGGGACAAAAGCCAAAGTCAATATTTCACCGAGGGGGACATGGATCCAGAAGATGAGACGGAAAGGGGCCAGAGGCCAGCCACACCACCTGGCCATGCGGCCAGGCCTGGCCCATGCCAGGGGGTGGTGTGGCCGCCTAGGGAAGCCCCTCGGCCTCCCCTTTCGCCTATAAGATGCCTCTGATACAGAAACCCTAAGTACCCGATCAAAATTCCACAAAAGAGACTGTAGCCGCTGTCATCGCCATCCGTAGATTGGGAGGGATCTGAAGCTCTTCCCAGCACCCTGCCGGAGGGGAGAATTCAACCTGGAGGCCTTCTTCATCACCATGACTGCCTCTGGTGTGATGCGTGACTAGTTCATCCCTGGACTATGGGTCCATGTAGTAGCTAGATGGTTGGTTCTTCTCCTTTGTGTTACCATGTTTAGATCTTCTGAGCTCCGTTCATGATCAAGATCATCTATTTGTAATCATACATGTTGTGTTTGCGGGGATCCGATGGATATTGAGATGCTATTTTAGATTGATTATTGATTCTATCATGTCTTTCTTATTTGTGATCTTGCATGCTCTCCGTTGTTAGTAGATAACTTTGTCAAGTAGATGCTAGCAACTCCAAGAGTGACTATTTATGCTCGATAGTGGGTTCATGCCTCTTGTAATCTGGGGAAGTGACGGAAATTTCTAAGGTACTAGATGTCTTGTTGCTACTAGGGAGAAAACAACAATCCTTTGTTCATAGAACAATCGTATTGTTTACTTTACACGCAATGCTTAATGCAATTATCTATTGCTTGCAACTTAATACTGGAGGGGGTTCAGATGATAACCTGAAGATGGATTATTAGTCATAGATACAGTTAGATTACGGTCTATGTATAATGCTGTAATGCCCAATCAAATCTCATAGGAGTCAAGATGATTAGTATATGCATGTATGCTTTCTCGATGTTTGTCAATTGCCCCGCTGTAATTTGTTCACCCAACAAGTCATATATCTTAAGGAGAATCACCACTAGTGAATTATGGACCCTGGTCCTTTCTTTTACTATCAATCTACAATCTACCATTTACTATTTTCTGTTTACTTTCTGCAAGAAATTACTATCTTCCACACAATACCTTTAATCTTTTGTTTTCAGCAAAACCGGCGAGATTGACAACCTCACTGTAAGTTAGGGGCAAAGTTCTATAGTTGTGTTGTGCAGGACTCCAAGTTGGGAACAACACCTTGGAGGTGTTTCCTTGCTCCTACTAGTTCGATAACCTTAATTTCATAACTAAGGGAAAACTTGCTGTTGTTCTCATCATACCTTCCTCTTGGGGTTCCCCAACGAGCTCGATATATTTTGGGCCATCAGAGGACTTGAGCCAGCCCCAACCCCTCCATGGTCTAAGCCCACCATACACCCTTCCCCTTCGGTTTAAAAGGGGCAGAGTCCACCCCAGCATGCCCTGCCCTTCATTTGCTTCCTCACCTCCCACCTACCTCCCCCAGAGAGCCACTCCTCCTCCCCTTCTCTGCCCTGCCCGAGAGAAATAAGAGAGCAAGCTCTCAGCCTCCCTCAAGGATTCGAGCAAGGCCCCTCCCTCTCTGCTTTTACCTCCCTACATGTCACCCTATCATGCTCCCCTACCTCCCTCACTCTCCCCATGTTTTTTATTGGCCCAAGACTGCCCCTTGAAGCTTCCCCAATGAGTTTCTGCAGAGGCCATCGCAGGCACCGGTGTGCGAGCCTCCTCCTAGTACATAACCAGTCCATGCTGCCTATCATCAGACTCGCTTGGGACTCCTCTGTCGCCCCGTACCCTCCACTATCGTTGTTGACCAATCATGTGAGCTCCTGGCCACTCACTCTCGTTGCTAGGGTTCGGTCTGTCGCGCGCTTTACAAGGAAGACGACGTGCCCCTGCCGTCGATCGTCACTAAATCCTACGGCTGATAGTGCCTCGTACCTGTTCGTCCCCCACAGCCACTGACCGGCGGGGCTGGCCTGCCAGCGGTTTGAACAACCTTCCCGCGAGTAGCAATGAAGGATGGGCTGGATCCGGACATCGCTCAGCCCAACTCCCTCCAAATCTTTCCCGATGCTCCCTATTACCTTTTTATTTCAAAAACCATTTTCTAGATCTAGTTAAATAACTATTTGAAATAAATTCCAAATAATTAGAAAAAGGCATGGAATTACCCAAATCTAATTTTTGGCCTATTCTATAGTGATTTGTCTAACATGCAGAGCCAACCCCAACCTTAAAATAAATTCCCTTATTTTCTGAGATTAACCCTACGAAGATGTATCTTTGACAATAAATAAAAGCCTTAGTGAGTTTCACACTTCCAATTAGAGTAAACCGAACTCCCTCTGGAAGGTGTTGGATATACCTCCAAATGGAAGTAGTTTCAACTCAATTTGAGACATGGTTTGACTTAGAAAAATTGGCGAATTAAATACATTTTTTAGTTTAGAAAATTCTCTAGGACAAACTATGACATGTTTTGAGTTTATTCCAACTCTAAGTGATGTGGTACTCTAGTACCTATCAAAACCTAGGATATCACTATTTATTGATCCTTTGTTGATTTATAATGAATTAAATACATCTGTATGTGGTATTATCACTAGATAAATCATTTCAGGGTCTTAATAGCTCCAAAAAATAGTGATTCCAAATTCTTCTGGAAGATATTTCTAATTCCTATCTACTTCCTTTTGTCCCATACTATTTTTACTTGTAGAATAAATTTGGTTAAAAAGAAAAACTTCGTGGAAATGGAATTTGGGATTTTCCCAAGGGCATTCTGGTAATTATTTTGAGATGAATCCAACTCTAAAAAATCCTAAACACCAAAGCCTACCAGAAACTCGGAGGACAAATTTATTTGAGGTCCATATCTTTTCTGGTGATTTATTCACCTAAACTAGAGGTTATTTAACTAGAAAAATCATAACTAAATATAGAAAATTGATCAAATCATGAAACCAGTTTTGGTGGCCTTGTTTTATCAATACCTTTCTGTTGATATCATTTTTGTACATTGATATCATACATGACCAAGCCTTAGTTCCAAACCCCTTTATTAAGTGGTTTCGGCAAATAAATCCTAAAGGAAATTCCACAAAGGCAATTTAAGTAATTCCAATTGCTACTATCTCAATCTATCAAAACCTACTAAAGTGAATAGGGTGTGGATTTTTTGTTTGCTTTGTTTGCTTGCATGTGATCCAACTCGACGATATATGCGATTAAATCGGGGACAAGAAGATGGTTGTTATTATTATTGTTATTATTGGGTATTCTAAGAAGACGTCCATGGACATATATTGCCAGATTGCTGATTACAGGCAAGCCACCCTCTTGCTCATAATCCTTGACCTAATGTTTTACTTATGCATGTTTACCTACTGTTTTATGAAAGCTGCATTGTTTTACTATATTATGATGGATATCTAGTAGTGGCTTGGCTCCTCCAATACCATTACACCCTTGTACTGCTAAGTACAACCCCTTGATGACACCTACTTGTCCCTAGAATGGTAGATGGTGTATAACACCATACCCCTTTGGAGACCCCACTTTAGCCAAAGCTAAACTAGAGGATAGGAAGACCCGCGAAAAAGTTTTACAAATGTTTATGGGAAAACCTTGGTGAGGTTTTACCTACCAAGAGAAGTTTGAGAAAGGAAAAAGGGGTTTTGTTTTACAAAAGGCTGAAACAAATATGGAGGAAAAATGTTTACAAAAATGCACCTGGTTCTTTGCAGCTTAGCTATAACAACTTAACTCGTGCAACCACATTACTCTAGAATGGGATAGGGCTAGATTTGATGTTTGTTTATTCTCATATAAGCTGCCTCACAACTACTATAGGGGAGATAAATCCCTGGAGGGTGGGCCTTCTCTGGTACAATGGTCCATGTAAAACATCAGCCAGGAGAAGGAACTAAGGCTCTACGGGCCTCCACGCGTTACTATGAGCCCCTCATTGAAAGCGCACACTTTGTGTAGTGGAAAAAGTGCTCTAGTTGGCTTGGGAACTATATAGGGCATCCCGGTGTTGTGGGGAACAACACTCATAGGGTAGGCACTTATATTGGAGTGGTCATCCGGAGATGCTTGATCAGTTACTGGACCCACAATCGCTGTAGATCAGGGTAGGGTACCCGGATGGTGTGGGTAAAGTGTACAACCTCCGCAGAGTGTAAATCCATTTGAATAGCCGTGTATGCGGTTAAGGATGGGTTGGAAAAACTACTGTAGAGCGGTGCTGGTTTTGTTTTGAAAAAGGATTTTAGAAAAGCGAAGGCTTTTGTAAATGTTTTGACCATGGGATGTTCAGAAAGGATAAAAGCTTTGACCATGGGATGTTCAGAAATAAAGGAAAGGAGTTGGTCATGGGATGCCCAGCAGGAAGGAAAATGGGTGACTCCATCAAATTAGTTTACAAGTTTTTCAAATGTTTCCAAAAAGGTTTATAAAAGTTTTTCAACAAAGATATGTAGATGCTATATCTACAAGAGAAACTATTTGAGAAAAGAACCTCTCTTGGAGCCCTCCTACTACCACAACCATATTGCATATCATCTTGTTATTATTATTATCTTAAGGTGATTTGCGAGTACATTCAAAGTACTCACTAGCATTGTCACTAGCTAACTTGGTCAGATATCGTGAAGAAGGTGAAGTTCATGACTATGTGATCTAGGACGTTCTCCTAGTCAGTTGCCTGTAGGTTAATGCATGGCTCAGGCTCTACGCATGATGAAGTTCCGCTGATGATAGTTGATGTAGCCATAATGGAAGATAAGGTATGACATGTATCCATTTAAGTAATGGATGTTTACTTCGATACTTGTCGGTTATGTGCCACTACTAAGTTATGATGGGATCGTGGTGTATGCATAACAGGGATTCTCAGAGGATTAATCCGAGGGACCCACGGTAATTCTCCTGCATTGTATGTTGTATTGGTTGGTATGAAGTATCATACAAAACAACTCAATATAAGAAATACAATGGTTCAAGAAACTAGCAAGATAAGGTAATTATGTTTTTTTTGAGGTGAAACAGTAGGGAGAATCCCCCCTGCAATTTTCAATTATAATATATGAGTATGTTACAAAGATAACAAGAGATCTAAGGTAGATCAAAACAGAAAAGTAAAATCATTCTAAGATGGGTAAAATCTACCCTATCCCTGATCTAATTGCTGGTTTAGCCAGGCTTTGAATTTCTCTTTGTATTTTCCTTTGATTCTGAATTGTAACCATCTCATTTCTTGATAGAAGATTGCTTTCCATCTTTCATGTGTGGGTCTTTTGTCATTAAAAATCTTCTCATTTTTGCATATCTAGATTCCCTAGGTAGTCATGATAATGATTTCCATTGCAAATGGTAGGTGTAACTTTTCTTTGATGTCTGAAATAGCTTCCAATCCTGTTAGGTTTGCAGTTCTGTTTCTGTAAATATGGTCCCAGCATTTGTTTGCAAATGGACATTCCTAGAATAGTGATTTACTGATTCTTCCAAGTAATAGTTGGAAGTTACACATTTGTAGTCAGGCAGGATGAACTGCTTTCTTTTCAGAAGATTCCTTGTATTCAATATGTCCAGAAGCAAAAGCTAGAAGAAGAACTTGTGTTTATTTTGGCAGGAGGATGCCCATACCCAAGAGAAGTGTGGTGGTGATGGTGAATATCCAATCATGGCTGAGTAGGCCTTTTTTACTTCAAATTTATCTCATCCCCAAATATAGGTCCAGTTATCATGGGTATCCCCCTGAGTGGTATGCATGATTTCCTGGCACCTTTCTTCCATGACTATAAACTCAGAGTATGCTTGTTGAGAGAGTGGTAGGTGCAAATTATCCTCTAAGTAGTCAGCATGTAAGAAGTCATATACATTGATATTTGAAAACTTAGCATAGGACAGAAGGTGAGGGAATTTATTCATCAAGCACTCATCTTGCCAAAGGTCAGACCAGAAATAAGCAGACTTTCCTGAATTCAGATTGCACTTAGCCATGCCTTTAAAATTGTCAATTAATTTGATATGAGATTTCCACCAGAATGATCCTTCCATGCTTCTTCCAGGTAGTTTTCCATTTTTGTAGTAAGTTTCCCATATGAGATGAACCCAAGGGATGTCATGGTGATTGTAGAATTTTTCCAAGTTTTTTAGAAGAAGGGCAGTATTTTGAATCTGTAGGTTTAGCACCCCTAGACCCCCCTGATTTTTAGGACGGCAGATTTTATCCCAAGACACCAGAGCTTGTCCTTTTGCTTGAACATCTTCAGTCTTCTTTCTCCATAGACAATATCTCATGTATTTTATAATTTGCTCCTTGATGGCAATTGGTACCTCCAAACAGCTCATGAAAAATAGAGGGAGTGAGGACAGAACAGATTTTACCAGCTGCAATTTTCCTCCATAGATCAAGAAATCAGCTATACCACATAATCTTGTTTCAACTCTTTGAACAATGGGCAGAAAGTGCTCCATAGATGGTTTTGAAATGCTTAGTGGTAAACCAAGGTAGGTGAAAGGGAGGCTACCAGTTTGAAAATTGATTGTCATAGCAAAATGCATTAACCTATCATTACATAAGTTTATTGGCATCATGCTAGATTTCAAATAGTTGACTTTGAGCCCAGTGGAATTTGCAAATGTTTGAAGAAGTGCTTTCAAGCACAATAATTGAGTAGCATCTGCCTTAAGTACCACCAATGTATCATCAGCATATTGAATAACAAGGAAATCACTGTTGGGTGGTCCATCTATAGGTGGTGTTAGAAGGTTCAAATGCATGGCTTTATTCAGAACAGATTGTAGAAGGTCAGCAGCAAGAACAAATAGCAATGGTGAAAGGGGGTCTCCTTGTCTCACACCTCTCCTGCAATAGAACTTTGTCCTAGGAACTCCATTTAGTAGGATTTCAGAGGTTCCAGATTCAAAGATCATTTCAATCCATTTGATCCATTTCCTTCCAAATCTTCTAGCTCTAAGGATATTTATGATGGCAAAGTGATCAATTGTATCAAATGCCTTCTCAAAATCAAGTTTTAGAATTAGAATTTCCTCCTTTGACTTGTGGCATTGGAATAGGTATTCAAATGCCCAACCAAGGCAATCCTAAATAGATCTATTATTGAGAAAGCCATATTGATTTTTATGCACCAATTCTACAATAACAGATTGCAGTATATTTGCAAGAAGTTTGGTAATGATTTTGAACACACAGTTCAATAAGGAAATTGGTCTGAAATCAGCAGAGGTAGAAGGGCATGTGACTTTAGGAATGAGAGTAATGTAGGATGAGTGGATGCTCTCAAGGGAAACTTTCTCATTGAAGAAATCATGAATCAGTAATTTGATATCATTTCCAATGATTGACCAGCAGCTTGTGATAAATTCATTATTAAATTCATCAGGCCCAGGTGACTTGTCATTTGGTAAATCAGAGATAACATCCTCAATTTCCTTGTCAAGAAAAGGTTTTTCAAGTGAATTCTTCATCTCATCAGTCATTCCATTACCATAGAAATCTGCAAGGTTGTAATGCATCTCAATTTGGATTGATGTACCCATTCTTGCTCTCAAGTCATTCCAAAGAATATCAGCCTTGTCATAGTGATTGAAAAATTCCTGTCCATTTTCATTCTTGATCATTGAGATATAATTGTGCCTATAACTAATTGTAGCTTTGGAATGAAAAAAAATTGTGTTTTCATCCCCTAGCTTCACCCATTTAATTTTTCCTCTTTGTTTCCAATAGGTGTTTTGGTTCTGGAGAAGAGAGATAATATGAGATTTCAGGATATCTCTGAGGTGCCATTCATTGATGGTTAATGTTCTGGATTCCTCAAGTAGATCTAGAAGGTCAATGGTGTCATTCACCTTAGCAATTTGGTCCTTTAAGCATGGTAACTGCTTGGCCCATATCTTGATGCCTCTCCTCACATTTTCAAAAGGTAATTATGTTCATCGATAAACAAATAAAATGTTATTATGTTTGTCATCTACATCAAAGACTAAGCTGTCAAGATTTATTCTCATAATTATTACCTGGTTCTAGTATTATGAGAGCAAGTTATTTTTTAAATAATTACTATATTCCATAGTTGATGGATGAACCATTATGAATTTTGGTGGTGAAATAATATTCATAAAACAAAATGCTAAAATTTCCTAAGACGAAATGATTGGAATTTCACTTAAGTGTGACACCACCGTTTAAATTATATTGGGAAGAAACACATGAAGAAACTCCATGTTAATGGAGTTTTGGAGTCAAGTTGTTTTCGAACTAATTGATGCTTGTAAGACTTTCCAATAGATAACTAAAACTTTGTTCACGAGCAAAAGTTCAACGGATGGCTAACCTATTGGAAGTAATACATAATGATGTATATGGTCCATTATGTAAAACCGTATGTGGCAGATTATTATACTTCATATACTTCCACTGAGGACTTGAATACATATATGAGTATATCTATTTAATGAGGAAGAAGTATAAGAACATGTTCAAAGGTTTTAACATGAATTAGAAATCACCGTAACAATAACATAAAGAGTTTATGGTTGGATCATGAAAGAAGATTTTGAAGTTACAAGTTTAGCAAAGATCTGAAAGTTGAGAAATTGTTTCATAAACTTGAGTTTCCCTAAACACCATAGTAGTATGGGAAATTTTGAGAATATAATCAAACCTAGTTTGACTTGGTAACATAAATATAAAAGTTCCACTATGATTGAAAATATTATGCTATAGTAACATACCGCTTTTACACTAAAAAGAGCAACATCATGATCCTTTGAAATGGATTTTTCTTTTCTACAATTTTGGTATGCAATGCATATGTAAAATGTTTATGAAACCAAAGTTGGATATGCACATCATAGGTTATCCGAAAGTAATCGTTGGGAATTCCTCTACCATAACATTGAAGAAAAAGGTGTTTGTCGCTAAAACGTGAGTTCTTTGAGAATGTATTGTTCGTGAAAAGTTAAGTGGGAGGACAATAGAAATCTTTATGAGGTTATTCAAACCTAAGTGACATGATCAGAGTAGCGCAACGCCAAAAGTTTTCTAAGGCAGCTATAATGCTCATGGCTACCGTTTCTGCAAATGTTTTATTTCCGAAAATCTAAGTTCCTATTGAACCATGTGGATCGAGTGATAATTAAATAAGCAAGATTTTAGGAGAAGTGTCATTGTTAAACAATGATACTCCACATACATGCAAAGAAGCGATGGTGATCCCTAACTCTGTTAAATGACTAGAGGCTTTAAGAATTCGTGATAATATCCATATATGAAAATCAAGTTATGAACTTGGTAGACCCTTAGGAAGGCGTCAAGCTTTTCAAAGTGTAAGTGGATATATAAAGAAACAAACATGGATTTTTACATTTGTGAAATAATCGACATGTCATAAATAAGTTTAAGATAAAGACCAAAGAGTTGATTGGGAAAATTTTTGATCTTTCGTAGCGATATTTAGTCTATATGGATTATTGTAAGAACCACTACAATTAAGATATGTTAGTTGAATAAACAAAACATTGTTCTTCTAATAGAATGGTTACCTAGGATGTGTAAGTGACACTATCTAAATGGTTTTGTTAATGTTGGGTTCGCAGCATAGAAAACAAAAAAATTCCTACGATGGGAACTATACGCCAAGATCTATCTACTAGATATAAGCAACGGGTGGATATACATCCATAGAGAACTTACCCTCGAAGATAACAACGCTTTGTTAACAAGATGGAACTCGTGGATGATGTAGTCGTACACTTGCCGATCTCAAGATCATGATGAAGTCCAGCAGGTCCGGCTCTAGCACGTCCATCAGATCCAGCTCCAACAATTCTAGCACTACCAAGTCCAGCACCGCAAAGCAGCGGTGCATCCGTGGTCGCACACACGTCCGGTACCCCGACAACCTCCGTCCCTCGCTCCAGCAAAGCAGCGGAAGCAACAACTTCTTTCTAGATAAAGCCACCGGGAACATGGATCTCGCTAATCTGAGACCATGGGGAATAACTAGAGGGAGAAGAGAACCTTCACGAGGATGTGGGGGCAAGAGGAGAGGAGGAGGAGGAGCTCCTTATATAGGGGAGGGTGGCAGCCCAAGGGGGCATGGCGCCGGCCATGGTGGGTGCCCCCATCTCTCCCTCATTCATGTGGGTGGAGCTCCCACTCACATAAACACAGACCTCCACTCATGTCCACTCACATGCATTACATATCCACAAATTTAATGCAAGCTCTCATTAAATATAACACTTTTATTTATTTTATTCAGAATTTTGTTAATTACTTTAATTAACAAACATTCACATAAAACTCCCTGCAACATTTCAATATCACATGTAGAACTAGTTTCAGCAATTTCACCCAAAACAATTCCGATTTCCATCGAAATGATTCCAGCGCTTTCTTAATTTTTATCTGAAACATATTTTCTCCTAAATGGTGTCGGTATCTGATGTCTACGCACTTCTATTCTTGTAGACAGTTGTTGGGCCTCCAAGTGCAGAGGTTTGTAGAACAGCAGCAAGTTTTCCCTTAAGTGGATCACCCAAGGTTTATCGAACTAAGGGAGGAAGTGGTCAAAGGTATCCCCTATCAAGCAGCCTTACAATCAAGATATAAGAAGTCTCTTGTGTCCCCAACACACCCAATACACTTGTCAGGTGTATAGGTGCACTAGTTCGGCGAAGAGATAGTGAAATACAAGTGGTAACGGTGATAGAAAATAGCTGGATGGCGTGGAAAAGACTAAAGTAAAACTGAAATAAAGATGGAAGCAAGAAAACATGTAACAGATCTAAATGCAAACGGTGTATCAATGTTTAGGAAAAAGGCCTAGGGATCATACTTTCACTAGTGAACACTCTCTCATAAATATCTTCCCTTTATGATACTACTCTTAACTACTCTCCGGTTGGATACTCTAATCAATGGTAGGGCTATAACAGCACTCCTCAAAGTAAGCCTTTCCCATCTAGAAAACCCCACACTGTCACCTTGAGTACTAGATGAGTCCAACAAACACCACAATTTCATAAAGACATCCAACTCCAAATATAACTCATAACAAGTATTTGTAATCTCTAGCCTAAGTGCCACCATGGTGAGCACGCTGTCACTTTCACACACATGGGGAGAGCAGATATCTAATAAAGCACTTGAGTAGCAAGGTAGATCTACTTGATTACAAAGCTCATGACCACAATATAATCATGCATAGAGAGAGAGATGAACACATAGCTACCGGTAGAACCCTTAGCCTCGAGAGAGAAATACTCCCTCCTCATCATGGGAATCAGCAATGGTGATGGAGATGGTGGTGGAGATCGATGGAGATGGCTCCGGGGCACTTCCCCGTCCTGGCAGGGTGCCGGAACAGAGACTTTCTGTCCCCCGAATCTCCCCTTCAGTGGCGGCGGCGTTGCAGAACTTTTCGTGGCTGGAGGCTTGACTTTTTAGGGTTTATGCATCGGGAGGCTTCTTATAGGCGAAGAGGCAAGGTCGGTGGAGTTCCAGGGGGCCCACACCACCTGGTGGTACGGCCAGGGCTAGCCCGCGCCACCACATGGTGTGGCTGGCCCCTGGCCCCTCTCCGTCTCGTCTTCTGGCTCCGTCAGTCTTCCGGTAAAATATCAACTTTGGCTTTTGTCTTGTCCAATTCCGAGAATATTGATTTTCTGACTTTCATGAAACTGAAAACAGCAGAAAACAGGCAACTGGCACTGTGGCTCTTCTTAATAGGTTAGTCCAAGAAATCATATGAAAAGTACTCCAAAGCGTGGACAAAACATAAGAAAGTAGATAAAACCAAGCATGGAACATCAAAAATTATAGATACATTTGCAATGTATCAACATCCCCAAGCTTAACTCCTGCTCGTCCTCGAGTAGATAAGTGATAAAAAGAAAGAATAATTTTTGAGGTGACATGCACCATCATAAACTTGATCAAAGTATTTTTAAAACATTCAAAGCTGGGATCATAGTACATCAATCATAACATGAAATACAAAGTTCTAGCAATAAGACAAATAAACTATGATGCAACATGAAAAGGCACAAATAAAAGATTCATGAATAACAATGCTTTGCAAGACGTTTGTTTGTTTCACATAAAGAAAACATAGCATAATAGTATTCAGCTTGTCCCTCATAGAGTAGCAAATATAAATTCATAGGACACCTTCAAAGTTCATAAGAGTGAATAGATACAATAGTTTAAAGCAAGCAATAACACGTTATGCATCAATCAACTAGTCTTGGGACAATGCACATAGAACTAAGAATGGCCACTATGCTCTCAAAGTAGGTGCATAAAGATAGAAGGTGGAGACTCAAAATAATGGTGGAAGAAAAGCCTTTTGTAAAAGGAAGTAGGGATTCCAGTCTCATAAAGAGCTTCCAAAAATTATGGTACTTGTAGTTTTCAGCTCTCATTGCCCCTATCATAAGCATCTTGAAGGTGATTAAGGTTAAAGTGACACAACTAAGAGCATATGCTTGACAAGTTATAAACTGAAATCTCATGCCCCTTACTTACGAAGACCGATCCTCATGCTACTCAACTTCAGTCATGAGTAAGCTCTTGTCATTGTAAGTATATGTGTATCATTAAGAACCGCCAACAGGGTACCCCTTGCACATGATACGGGAGCTTTCCCATAATCAAAATGACAAGGCAAGCAGACAATGAGCATCTCAGCGATCTTTTTAATTGCTATTTGCATAGGTTTTTATTGAGGATGCTTCATAGAGTGCTCATTATGGTGATGCTGCAAGTTTCCACCATGATTATTCATGGCTTACGCTAGCGGCCTAGGCGTTTCTCTAACACACATAAAAACTCCATTATCTTACAAGTTCCACTTTTATTTCACACCACCGGGATCCGTAAGCAAAAGAACATGATATCAACGGGGTACAAAGTACAAGTGCAATGTTGAAAGCGTTCCCCATGAAACATGGTATTTCAACTTATAAAGCGCAAGCATATACGCAACAAATAAGGACCCAATGGTTCAAGTTTATTAGATACAAAAAAGTAAAGTGTGCCATCAAGTTCGTGAGAGCTTTAATCACTAGTTTTCTCATAACAAGTTTAATTTGGAAGGTAAACAAAAGCATGAATATACTTGGAATAGCATAAGCTAGTAGGTAGGTATGGTGGAATCTTTGTAATAACTTGGTTTAGGGAGTTGGACGCATGAGTGGAACTCATACTTGGTGGTGGAGGCTAGCAAAAGACTGGGAGCGACAAACTAAGAGAGCAATAATGGCCATAATCATGCAGAGCGACAAAACATCATTCATCAAAGCATAAAGTGATACTACAAGTTGAAAACTAAAGGATCATAAAGGCTATGGTGACTTGAGATAGTCATAACATGGTGTGAGCATGCGCCAAGTCAACCCAAATAAAACATCAAAGGAGAATACCAATATACTATGCTTTAACATGCTAAAACAACGCATGATTCATCCAAGGCACATTAAGCAATCTCAATTGTTTATAACAAGTCATGCTACATCAAAGAATACTAAGCCTAAAGCCAAAACAATATAAAGCATGGCATAACAAAGCATAGGGCACAGTCAAAAACAAGCTCTCTTTACCACTTAAGCATGAACTTTCCTACTCTTTTCCAATCCAAACCAAACTATTTTAAAACCAATGTATGAAAGAGGGGGTCCAACCAATTTATTCATAAAACTAAGCAAACAAAGCAAACGAAAAAACAAAAAAAAATGAAAAAGAAGACGCTCCAAGAACAACACAACTATGCATGAAACAATAAAAATGAAGCGTTTGGAAGAAACCTCGGATTTTTATTGATGAAGAAGGGGATGCCTTGGGCATCCCCAAGCTTTTATGCTTGTACTTCTTGGTTATTTTTTGGGGTGACACGCATGGAATCCCCAATCTTGAGCTTTAGTCCATCCTTCATCTCATTACTCATTCCTTCCATACACCTGAAATTTTTCCTTCATACAAAACTTCCCACAATCTTTATTAGCAACATTAGTGCACTCAAGATAAATAAGTCTTAAGGTTCAGTTCTAACACCAAATAAACTTACATTAGGACACTAGCTACTGTATCACTTCCCTCAAAAAGATCAATTCCCCAAAAGAACTCAAAAAGGAACCAACAAGAAGCAAATGCAGAAAATGGCAGAAATCTGTCAAAACAGACCAGCAGGTAAAGACGAATTTTTTCGACGGCCTTCTGTTGCTCAAATCAAAAAGTGTTGAAATAAGGAAAATTAGATAACAACCTGGGGCAGAGGCACAAAAATTCACGCCTCAAAAAGACGTTCAGAGATTTTACACGAATTTTTACGGTGAAGCACAGAAATCTGTTTCGGGACAGCAACTTTCCCAATTATTACTTCTCTCTCATTAGAGGTTACTCTTGGCACAAAAAGCAAATAAAAAGGATAAGGAGCGGTTATTACAGAGGTACTAACTTCCAAGACTCATATAAAACTTTTGGGTTATCTCCCAATAAGTAATTTTCTTTAACGCCTTTAAGTTAGGCATGATAGTTTGAAAAGATGCTCACATAAGAAATATAAATTGAAGTAAAAGAGAGCATCAAGAAGCAAATTCAAAACACATTCAAGTCTAACCCACTTGCTATGCATAGGAATCTTGTAAATAAAAAAGTCATGAAAGCACAAAGCAATAATCATAGGAAAGCAAAACAAGTGCCACTTCAAAATTTTCAACATAAAGAGGGGAAACTTAATATTGTTGAGATACATAAGACCATGTTTCCCTCTCTCATAATAACTTTCAGTAGCATCATGAATAAAGTTAACAATATAACTATCACATAAAACATTCTTATCATGAGCCACATTCATAAAATAATTAATACTCCCCATATAATCAATCATAGTAGGAGCAATTTCAACAAAATAGCTATCATTATTATTCTCATCACCATAATCATCAAATATAGGAGGCATATTGTAGTCATAATTAATTTCCTCCTCAATAGTAGGTGTACTGAAAATATCATATTCATCATTGTAATCATAATATATTAGAGGTTTTGTATCATCATAAGCAATAGAATAGCTATCTTCCAAAGTTGGGGAACTAAAAAGATCATTTTCATAAAAACTAGCTTCCCCAAGCTTAGACTTTTCCATAGCATTAGCAATAATGGTGACCAAAGAATTCATACTAACGACATTGCTATTAGCATGCAAATAAAATTCCATAGGTTTTTTAATTTTCTCTTCAAACACTTCATGTCCTAACTCAAGATAAATACTATAAAGTTCTCTAATTTTTTGTTGTTTTCCATTAAGCCTAACTAGTGAAAATAAGAAACAAAAAGACAAAATTGCAGAATCTAAAGGAAATAACTTCGAGCACTCACACCGGAGGATGTGAGTACCTTTTACCTTACCTCCCCGGCAATGGCGCTAGAAAATAGCTTGATGTCTACGCACTTCTATTCTTGTAGACAGTTGTTGGGCCTCCAAGTGCAGAGGTTTGTAGAACAGCAGCAAGTTTCCCTTAAGTGGATCACCCAAGGTTTATCGAACTCAGGGACGAAGTGGTCAAAGCTATCCCCTCTCAAGCAACCCTGCAATCAATATACAAGAAGTCTCTTGTGTCCCCAACACACCCAATACACTTGTCAGGTGTATAGGTGCACTAGTTCGGCAAAGAGATAGTGAAATACAAGTGGTAACGATGATAGAAAATAGCTGGATGGCGTGGAAAAGACTAAAGTAAAACTGAAATAAAGATGGAAGCAAGCAAACATGTAACCGATCTAAATGCAAACGGTGTATCAATGTTTAGGAACAAGGCCTAGGGATCATACTTTCACTAGTGAACACTCTCATAAATATCTTCCCTTTATGATACTACTCTTAACTACTCTCCAGTTGGATACTCTAATCAACTGTAGGGCTATAACATCACTCCTCAAAGTAAGCCTTTCCCATCTAGAAAACCCCACACTGTCACCTTGAGTACTAGATGAGTCCAACAAACACCACAATTTCATAAACACATCCAACTCCAAATATAACTCATAACAAGTATTTGTAATCTCTAGCCTAAGTGCCACCATGGTGAGCACGCTGTCACTTTAACACACATGGGGAGAGTAGAGATCTAATAAAGCACTTGAGTAGCAAGGTAGATCTACTTGATTACAAAGCTCATGATCACAATATTATCATGCATAGAGAGAGAGATGAACACATAGCTACCGGTAGAACCCTTAGCCTTGAGAGAGAACTACTCCCTCCTCGTCAAGGGAATCAGCAATGGTGATGGAGATGGTGGTGGAGATCGGTGGAGATGGCTCCGGGGGCACTTCCCTGTCCTGGCAGGGTGCCGGAACAGAGACTTTCTATCCCCCGAATCTCCCCTTCGGTGGCGGCGGCACTGCAGAACTTTTCATGGCTGGAGGCTTGACTTTTTAGGGTTTATGCATCGGGAGGCTACTTATAGGCAAAGAGGCAAGGTCGGTGGAGTTCCAGGGGGCCCACACCACCTGGTGGCGCGGCCAGGGCTAGCCCACGCCACCACATGGTGTGGCTGGCCCCTGGCCCCTCTCCGTCTCGTCTTCTGGATCCGTGAGTCTTCCGGCAAAATATCAACTTTGGCTTTTGTCCCATCCAATTCTGAGAATATTGATTTTCTGACTTTCCTGGAACAAAAAACTGTAGAAAACAGGCAACTGGCACTGTGGCTGTTGTTAATAGGTTAGTCTAAGAAATCATATGAAAAGTACTCCAAAGCATGGACAAAACATAAGAAAATAGATAAAACCAAGCATGGAACATCAAAAATTATAGATACATTTGCAATGTATCAGTATCCCTTAAGTGTGTCACCCTACGGTTCGCAAATAATGCAGACATGATCGAGACCCCTCTCCGATCAATAATCAGCAGCGGTACCTGGAGATCCGTACTGCCTCCCACATATTCAACGATGACCCTTGTGATCGTGTGAACCTTTAACGTCGTAACTAAATCCCTTTGTCTCGCGATATATTACATGTCCGAGATTCGATCATTGGCATCCAAATACCTAGTTTTAACTTGTTACTGACATGCACTCTTTTCTCGTTCCCGTGATATAACATTCTAGTGATCACATCACTTGCTTGCAAGCTATTTCCATGTGATATCATCGAGAGGGCCCAGAGTATATCTATCCGTCATCGGGATGGACAAATTCCACTCTTGATCCATGAGCCTCAACATAACACCTTCGTAGCACTGAACCCACCTTTATAATGACCCTGTTACGGTGTGACGTTTGATGTTATCAAGATACTCTTCCGGTGTTAGCAATTAACATGATCTCATAGTCTAAGGACTAAGATTATTTCGTATGATGTTATAGCAATATAAACATAATGACTCTGATCGTAATGCTATACTTCAGATGAATGTTCATCACATCATTCCACCAATGTTGTGACCTCGTTATTAACAACATCCAATGTCCATGATCAGGAAACCTTGATCATCTTGTTAATCAACGAGCTAGTTTATATGACAGGCATTACTAGGAACTTTTTATTTTGTTTATTAAACACACATGTATTAACGTTTCCAATTAATACAATTATAGCATGCAAAATAAACATTTATCATAAACATGGAATAAGATAATAACCACTTTATTATTGCCTCTCGGGCATATTCCCTTCAGTTAATTCAAAAGGCGCTAAAATATATACAAATTTCAGTGGTTGAAATAAGCATAGTGGAGTTGGAATCTTCACCATGATGAAACTATTAAAGAGTTTAAGTTCATCCGAAATGACGAAGATTCTAGTGTTCACAAGAAAGTAAGTGGGAGCGTTAAGATATATTTCCAATGCTTTATGTGAAAGACATTATGTTGATTGGAAATTATGTATCTTTTATTTTACGTGAATTAAGAAATTTATTAAATTTGGATTTTGATGAAAGACTGAGAAAAAACCATAATGTTAGACATCTAAGTCTATAAATATATACTGAAATGCTAATATGGTTATGCTGAAGTACATATATGAAAAATTAAATTAGTTCTATATGATGGCACATTTCGATGGGATCTATGTGAGTTTTGTAGTCAATATTTGACAACAAAAGTTCTTGCCACATGGTAGCAAGATAAACCTTATGATTAATTAAACATGAGTGCCATAATATGTACATATCTACATGTGTCCTATGCTCTAAGTGTTAAGAGCATATAACAAAATGATTTATAAGATGATCATTGGACAATAGTAATGATATTCTTGTGTACTTTGGAAGAACAAAGAATATGCTACGTATGTATATATGATAAAATAATTCAATGTAATGTGTTATATTGATGCAAGTTTTTGACACATATACAAATAAAGTTTATCTAAATTTAGGCTATGTGTTAATAAATAAGGTGGCACACTAAAATGGAAGTAAGTTTCATGATGGATTTGGACTAGTTCCAAATTTATAACATTGTGACGGATACTAAAATGATGGATGAGTATATGACTGTTTTAGCAGCAACATATATAGGGCTTTTGTATCAAATAGTTTTTTATAAAAATTAGGTACAATTCCAAGGGGGTTATATACTATGAAGATCTATTTTACCACAATAATGTCAACATAGTATTGGTCTAAGGAATTGAAGTCTCACCCGAAGACTTAATTTATACAAACTCATCTCATTCGAGAATGAGTGATGCGTAGTGACGCATGGACATGCAAATACACATAGAGCTAAAAGTGTCAATTCTGGAGATTGTATTTACCACAAGAAATGTGTGTGGATAACACCATGATGTCTTAGGTGTTAAAATACGCGATGCAATAACTAGATTATTGACTCTAGTTCAAGTGGGATACTGATAGGTCCAAAATTGTAGCATTTTTACCTTTTGTTTTTGCATAAATAGAGTAGGGATCTTTGTATTTCACCGCGTTTGCATGCACCATTTTGTTCTTTGTAACATCCCAACAATTTGATCAAGGTTAATCAAGATTCAAATCACCCAATTTAGGGTCAACAAAAAACTTTTTATTATTAAAACAATTAAGCATGCATATGTGTGTTGCATTAATATCGAATTGTTTGAAATTGCCATGTTTGTTTGTTCTAATGGTTGTAAAATGATTCTAAGGTGAATGCCACATCATCTAGATCATTCCCAAGAAAAATCCAAAGAAAAAGAAATCAATTAGAATTAATGAAGGCAAATGGTCATTTTTTCCATTTTTATCCACTAGGTCACTTTAGGTGTTCCTAGAACTCAAAGTCCAACAGAAACATTTATGAATCTTTGCACCCCTTGCTAGTACCAGTAATGATCTACCAAGGCCCACTTTGAAATCTTACAAAAACATTTAAACACTAATTTTAAATGGCATTTGAAAATGGAATCCATTTCATATGCATAGATCACACCTTTTCAAAAACCACTCAAATGAATTCCCATTGACCTTTCCAAATAGGCATAGAATCTCAAGCTTAAGTGGAGAACACTCAAAAATTTTGAATCCAAAATTAAAAACTTTTCTTCTTGCACCATTCTGTCGAACACATTGCAGGCACTGAACCAGAACTAGAGTAGCTTCACTGTTTCCACAGTGATCATCGACCAATTTGGTCTCCCACTTAATCCCCTGTCCCCCTAGCATCTACCCTAGCCCAGACCAGCTCCCCCTTCACCGCTAGCAAAAGTGGCGTGCCGCTCAAATATGGTCATCGCCGGCCAAACACGGGCTACGCGCCAGCGACTGCGCAGCGCCAATCTAGCATGCCCTAGCTCCGCCAAACCCTACTGCTGCCCACGGTCCCTTCCCCGAGCGTTGCCAGCCCCTGGACCACCGAGGATAGCTCGCGCCCACCGCCTCTGCGCCGTGCCCAGCTCATGCCAGAGCACCGTCCCCAGCAAGCCCGCACAAGCCGCGCCTTGCCTTCTGCTCGCGTGTGTCGCTCCGCCATAACCCCGGCACCTCCCTAGACACGCCCTCTTCCCGCCGCGTGACCAGCAGTCGCCGTGAAACGCGTCGAGCACCGCCTCTGCCGCGCAGAGCGCCAGCCTTTCCTAACCACATGCCACCGCCCCTAGCGTCGGGATCACATCGTAGCTGACCGCCAGGAGGCAAGCCACCGTCCGCCTACCCTGCCCATGCCTCTAGCGCCCTGTCTCGTCGTCACCGACGAGCTCACCGTCGCCCTCACGGTCCCCTCGTCGAGCCTATATAAGGAGCCCTCCCCAGCACCAATTCCTCACACCACTCAGCTCCCCTCTCACCACTAATCCTTCCCCACCACTAGCCGGAGCCACTCGAGCAACCATTCTCCGGAATTGTGCTGGAGTTCGCCGTAGCAGAGAAGAAAGGGGCCTGGCGATTTCGTCCACCCCAGGAGCTGCCGTGACCTTGCCTGAGTCCGTCGTCGTCTCCTTGTCCGATCGCCCCCATCGCCACACTAGCTGGAGCCCTGGTATGCCCCCACTGCACCCCCACCGAGCTGCTAGGGTTCTGTCTCGTCGGCGACCTGTCCGTCGTCGACGACGAGCCACAGCCGTCGATCGTAGTTCTAATCGTGCGGTCCACATTGCCCCGTACCGCTTCGCGTTAGAAGGGCCACTGACTTGCGGGACCCCCCTGTCAGTTGTGCTCTACACCACGGAGTGAAACTGGGCCGGCCCATTAGTGTTCCCGCGCCGGCCCTAGAATTCAAATTTAGGTTTTTCTATTTAGACCTAATCTAGTTTCTATCCACTAGTTTGAAAATCATTTCAGAAATATTTACTTAACCAAATTGAATGATTCCAATTTTGCTGGAAAGATAATATAAATATCTATCCAAGCCCATTGGATCTAAATCAATTAGAGTTATAGATCACATATAGCAAAAATAAAAAACAGAGACTTTTCTACTTTCAAACATTTTTCAAAAATCAACGATAATAGCTTTTGAGTTGATTCCACCTCTCAAAAATCACATTTGATAATACCTATCTGAATATGTAATAATATTTAGGTGTGCATGCAGTGACTTTGTACTACTACCAAAATAATGATATATAGGCATTTCTAGTCACTTTAAATCATTTAAATATGAATCCTAAACTTCATAAATATGTGATCGAACATTTAAATCACATTCCCCTGTATTATAATATGTGGTGATGACATGTGTCCACATGATCCCATATTTTAAATGGAGAATATTATATCTTAATTAATTTCAGTGAGTAGAAATTACTTTTCTCAAATAAAACAAATGAAACTAGTTCATTAAACCTTGTGATGAATGTGATGATACTAGATCATCAAATGTGTGCCTTAGTGTGCTAAATAGACTAGTTAAGTATTGTTTGGGGATTGTGTATTTCCATATGTATTTATAGACGATAGTACTGACCAAGTCTACGAAGCGGAGGAGTTCTACCCAGAAGAAGACGAGGAGAATGTCAACCACTGCACCAATCAAGGCAAGCTATTATTGGGAAGATAATACTTGCAAGCCATCATTAACAATGCAAGCTAACCCTTGCAAACTAGATAACCTAAGCAAGATGCATTAGGCATGCTTTGGTTATACCCTTCTTGATTTATACCCATCCCAAGTTTTACTAACAAGCTTTACTTTCTTTTACTTTACCAAAGTTCTTTACTTTGTTTATAGATAGCATAAAGAGTATAAAACTTGGCCTATCTAGTTAGACTTAGATATCATTCTATGGCATGAGATTGAATTTAGCGTCCCACCTTAGTGAACACTCTTAACTTAGTAGTTTAGAGCTAAACCAAAAACTTGATCACTTTAGATGGGAATACTTGGTGAAAATGACTTGTGAAAACCTTGGAGTGATGAGTCATTCTATTGAGATGTTTTGACATGTGTTGAGAAACACAATTGATTTATGATGATGATGAAAATGTTGAGGCTAGAGCCTTAACCCCTTTATAAAAACTGATGGTTGGGTTCGGATGCGATACCATTCCAATTTTACCGTACAACCACAATACCTGAATTGGGTAAGGCTTAGCCGGAAGTTTATATGCATTAGTATTAGTTCCCTCGCGGGAGAGGTTTGAGCTGAGGCTACCTCTCAATGTTGTCCACCTATGCAGTGCTCAGGATGGCAGATGGCCATGGCTGGGAGGCCAAGCTCATAGGAGAGGTGCTTATACTAGAGTGTGTAAAGGAAAGGTTATGTTTGATTATCTGCATACTAAGTATGATGATTCAGGGTTATCCCTGACAGATGTATCGAATTTTGTGGTGAAAGTGTACCACCTCTATAGAGTGTCAAACTATTCGAATAGCCGCGTCCGTGGTTATGGACAGTTGGAGTGGCCATACTGTTCCGTTGTCAGATGTTTTCAAAATGACTTATGAAATGAATTGTGACATGACTTGACCACAACATGGTTGTGACTATGACAACTAAGTTCCCACTTAGCTGATTTAGAACTTTATTTTATCTTTCTTTCTTTCTGAACTCAGCTTAGGTTTCAAACTTAACTTTGCAAATGAACTTAGAGTTTAGTATTCCTACTAGAACAACCTTACTTGTTAGTGATAGTTTGCGAGTACTTAAAGAGTACTCATGGCTTTGTCCCTGGCTATTCCCATGGCCAGACTATGAGGAGGACTATCCGGAAGAAGGACAACAGGACGGCTACGACAACTAGGATCATCTCCCATCATCAGCATTGCCTGTGACACTGAAGATGGATCCCACCGCTACGCTTATTATTCTGCTACTTGTTTGTACTAAGACTATATCATGAGATCCTTTATTTGTGTAAGACCTTATTATGGTTTGTAATGGCTGATGTACTGTGATATCCAATATGTTATGTCTCGCAAAAATGGTAATCCTAGGATTGCGATGTATGGCATAACAGGCATCTGGGGTTAAAAATCTGGGTGTTGACATTCATGTTTCAACTAGATCCCAAATCATTGAGTCCTATATGAACATATCAATTGGAACTGTCATATTGTGCAACTATATGATATTTCTAAGTGATAAAAGTCATTTTATGGATTTACCTTTGCACTAGGGAGAATACCAAGCGAGGAGGAGTAACCAGTACCGATAACGACCGGTGGTACGGGCAGATCCCGCCCATACAGTCTGCCCGTACCAAGTGCCATCATGACCGCCTCGTCAAATACTTTATCTTGGCAAAGACGAGAGAGAGATCCAACATTCACAGCCACCAGAAACCACAAAAAACCACATCTGAAAGGGATCTGAAGGAGGAACTTGGCTGGAGAAAATCGTAGTTGCTTCATGGACCATTGGAGGATAAGCATCATCAACCGATGCATCTCCATTACCACCATTACCCCCATCTTTCATCTATTAGATCTTGTTGTAATTCCATATTCAATTGTGGTTTGCATTATATCTACCTCCATACTTTTATCCATTCATTCAATTATGATGATGATGTTGATTGCTTCCATGAGTGAGTAGTTCCCTTGTTCTTGGGGAGATGGAGAACCCCTAGCACTATTATGAATTTGTAATAAAGATGATCTATTCTTGCGTCCATATGACCTGCCCATCTATGATATAATTATGGTTTGTGTCTGATCTCTCTCTTTAGATGGTATGTGTGGTCGGCCACTGATGACCCACAAGTATAGGGGGTGTATCGCAGTATTTTCGATAAGTAAGAGTGTCAAACCAACGAGGAGCAGAAGGTGCTAGCTAGTGGTATGGATCAGGAATTCTCTGCAAATACTTAGCAAACAGATTTTTAGGGGGTTTTGATAAAGCAAGTAAACGAAGTACGAGTAAATAAAAGAAAGTAGTAATAAATGCAGCAAGTGGCCCAATCCTTTATGCAGCAAAGGTCAAGCCGGTTGTATTACTTAGGATGACCAAACGTTCTCGAGGACACATGGGAAGACTGTCAAGTGATTTCGCTTCATATAGTTGATTAATCTTCTTTAGCTTGCTAAGTGTTGTGTGGGTGAACGTGTGCTAATATACCGACCTTCCTTGGACTAATACATACTTGTGATTATACCCCTTGCAAACATCCGTAAGTATAAGAAATTAATTAAAGTAGAAACCTAACCACAGCTTTAAACTCTAAGACCCTTACGTCCCTTGTGCAATGGTTTCCTAATGGGGGTTCAGGTTTCTGTCCCGGCAACCCCTACAATTAGTAGCCAAATACACAATGCATTCCCATAGGCCCATATAGGTGAAGTTTCATGTAGTCGACGTTCACATGACACCACTAGAAGAAGTACACCACAACTTAAATATCAAACTATTGAATCTTTCTCAACACAACTCCACTACTAACAACATGACTTCTCCCATGTCCCCAAGAACAAAACGAACTACTCACAACACATCATATGGATCATGATCAGAGATGGAATAATGATGTATAACAATCTGAACATAAACAATAATTCAATGGTTCCACTCAATAGCATCAACTACAAAGAGTAATCAACACCGGGAAAGTTTCCCCTAAGAACTATGCAAGATTCAATGCAATTGTTACAGCAATATGGAGATGGTGATGAGGGCTGATGATGATGATGATGATCCCGATGAAGTCCAGCTTGATGGTGGTGTTGATGGCGATGATCTCCCCCTCCCGGAAGGAATGCCCCCGGCAGAATTCTATCTGCCAGAGAGATCTTTCTCTCTCGGTGTTTTCCGCCCCGCAGAGGGGGCGGAATCTTTCTATGGTCGCTCCCCGAGTCTTAGGGTTTCAGGAGGAATATATACACCAGAGGGGAGAGCCAGAGGTAGGCCAGGGCGGCCACACCACCTGGTGGCACGGCCTAGGGTGGCCCGCGCCAGGGGGTGGTGTGGGCCCCTTGTGGCCCATCTCCACTCCTTCTGGCAGCCTTCGTCTTCTGGAAAAATAGGATTTTCCGTATATTTTCTCGGATTTTCTGATCTTCGCGAATTTTGCCTCCAAATGGCACCTTTTCCATCAGAATCTTGACTGCAGTGGTCCATGCTCCAAAAGTTATCAACCATGCAAAAACAGATGAAATTACATAAGTATCATCTCTTAATATGAAATATATCAATGAATAACAGTAAATTATGATATAAAATAGTGATGCAAAATGGACGTATCAACTCCCCCAAGTTTAGACTTTGCTTGTCCTCAAGCGAAACTGAGCTCAATAAACATGGCCTCAGGTTTATGGAGTGAAGAGTTGATAAAAAGAATACGGACAAGAAGCATCACATTCATCAATACATAGATCATAATAGAAGACAACTCACTATTATATAACTTACTTGCAATAAGTAAAGGAAACACAATAGAGATACATGAAATAAATCGTAATTGGCAATGGCAAACTTAGCTCTTTGTCGAAGAATAGTTGATAATTTGCTGGAGTTCACAAATAACTAATTTTCAATGATAGCTTTCAAAGTAGTAATCAGTAAGATAAGAGCAATGTGCAAAACAAGGCAAGCAGACAATGAGCATCTCAGCGATCTTTTTATTTGCTATTTGCATAGGTTTTTTATTGAGGATGCTTCATAGAATGCTCACTATAGTTATGCTGCAAGTTTCCACCATGATTAGGCATGCCTTAGGCTAGCGGCCAAGAAGTTTCTCTAACACAGATATAAACTCCATGATCTGACAAGTTCCCCTTTTATTTCACACCGTCGGGATCATAGGCAAAAGAATCATGATATCAACTAGGTACAAAGTACCATGGCAGTGTTAAAAGCGTTTCCCATGATACATGGTTCTGCTAACTTCAACTCATAAAGCGCAAGCATATATACAACAAAGAAGGACCCAATGGTTCAAGTTTATTAAGTGCAAGAAAGTAAAGTGTGCCATCAAGTTCGTGAGAGCTTTAATCACTAATTTTCACATAACAAGTTTAATTTGGAAGGTAGATAAAAACATGAATTTACTTGGAATAGCAATAGTGCTAATAGGTAGGTATGGTGGACACAAATGGCATCGGTTTTGGGTTTAAAGGATGGATGCGAGATGAACTCCCTCTCGGTACAGGTTTTTGGCTAGCAAGGCTGGGTAGCAAGTACAAGAGTTGAAGGAAGCAAACAAACATACAAGTGATAAAAACAAACATGCAATCTTCCTTGAAAGCACAAAAGATCTTAACTAGAGAATACTAAACTTATGAGCAAATCAAGAAAGAAAGATGATGAAATTATATTTCTTTAGAGTACTTTTATCTTTTCATTCAACTCTCAAAAATAGTGTTGCTACTGACCAAGCCAGGTTTGCCAAAACCAACTAAATTAACTCAATGATCCCAAAGTGATACCAATACTAACAACAAGATCAAACATATAACCACGAATTGAAAACTAATATAAGATATGCAAAAGAGTAAATGATAGAACTTCTCATTAATATTCCATAACGGCAACTCACACCAAGGGATACATATCTAACGAGAGACGGGACACTTCCATAATGCAAACCATGCTACATAATAACTTCTCTATTCATGATATGACTACTAAAAAGGTAAAAAGATAGAAGATAGTGATGTGATACCACAGCACTCCCCCAAGCTTGGAACAAGCCAAGGGGATGCCAAACCTGATGACGAATTACTCCTTTGGTGGTGGTGGTATCCTCTTAATGAGCACTTTGATCAATTTTCCCAAGTCCTCAATCTTGAAGGTGAGATTGCGAATAAGCTGCGAGTTTTGCTCAATGCGGCTCATGATCATGTCGGGTTGCGAATTCCAGCTCTTGTGATTCTTTACCCACTCTTCCTCCTGGAAGTCTTCTTTTCCTGCATGGCTAGAACGAGGCAAATCCCAATTGGAGGGTAATTTCTCCTTGGGCATATTCTGGTATTGATGCTCATGGATAAGGGTATGGAAAGGATTCTTGGCGCGCGGAGGAAGTGACCAGGGATCTGAATGGTGATGAGGAGGCTTCCCTCCAATTGACATAGTCCTGGTAGGGTTTTCCACTACACCAATGCTTGCAATGGTAGCGCCGGTGTGCTTTGCCTCCTCTTCATCTTCACTCTTGATCTCCTTCTCCTGCCCGGGGTCTTGGAGATCCTCCTCCATAGGCTCCTTCCCTTTATCCTTGGCGGACACCATTATGCTTCTAAGATTTCAAAGATAATTCCTGGCAGAAACAGATCGAAACGAAAACATGACGAAAACACGATATATGAACCTCAGGGGATCCAGGGGATTATATATTACGAAGTTTCACAACAAAAGGAATGTACTGGGAGAAAACGGGTCGGAGACGGAGTCCGGAGTGGCCACACCACCTGGTGGCGCGGCCAGGGGTGGGCCCGCGCCACAGGGTGGTGTGAGCCACCCTTGCTCCGTTTCCGTCCCTCTTTTGCTTCATAACTTTCCTTATTGGCTAAAAAATATAAAAATATAATTGGATAGTATTTTCACGGAACTTTTCTTACCAGAACTGTTACCTATTTGAAAACGGACTCTGTAGGTCTCTGAATTTGGTATCTAGTAGATTCTTCCGGAGTCACCACTTGAATAAAATCAATATTTTCATCTTCATATTCTTATTTCTTGAGTCATAAAACCTTTCACTTCCTTATTACACCATTATCTCCACTACCTGGAAATTTCTTCCACACAAAACTTCACACAGTTCTCATTAGCAACATTAGTGCAAGTGAAGTGATAAAACCTTTTGATTCCAATTTCAACTGAAAACCATCAAAACATAAGCTACTGTAGCAACTTCTTCCGAAAACACAAAAATAATTCAAAAAGAAAATTGATTAAAGAAGCAAATGCAAGAGTGGCAAAATCTGTCAAAACAGACCAGAAGGTAAAGATCAATTTTTTCGAACCTCTTCTGTTGCTCAAATCAAAAAGTGCAGAACTAACGAAAGTTAAATAACAACCTCGGGCAGAAGAACAAAAAATTACAGCTCAATCCAACATATAGAGATCTCTCACAAATTTTTACGGTGAAGCACAAAAATCTGTTTCGGGACAGCAACTTCCCAAAATATTACTTTTCTCTCATTAGAGGTTGATCTTGACACAAAAACCAAACAAAAAGGATAAAGAGTGGTTATTACCAAAGTAATAACTTCCAAGACTCAAAGAAACACAAACAAACTGAAAGCAAAAATAAATTGGGTTGTCTCCCAAAAAGCTCTTTCTTTATAGCCATTAAGATGGGCATGATAATTTTGAAGATGCTCACATAGGAATATGAATTGAAGTGAAAGAGAGCATTAAGAAGCAAAAATTCACACATTTAATTCTAACCCACTTCCTATGCAAGGGAATTTTGTAAACAAACAAGTTTTTGAAACCAGAGGCTACTAGCATAGGAAGGCAAAATAAGTGCAACATAAAAACTTTCAACATAAAACGAGGAAACTTGATATTATTGAGATACATAAGAACACTTTTCCCTCTCTCATCGTAACTTTCAGTATCATGCATAAACTTAATGATATAACTATCACAAGGACCATCATAGAAATGATCACTTATTCTAACAGAAAACATAGGAATACTAGCTCTCATAACACTACTATGTGAAACAATATTAGAGGTATCCTTACAAAGGATAGTGTGTCCCTCTTCTTCATATTTAGTAACAAATTCTTTCACATTTGCTATTATAGGTTCATCAACCATTTGTTTATCAGGTTCAACAGCTTTGATTATACTGTCATTAACCATACTAGCTATCATAGAATGTTCCTTTCTCTTAACTGGGAAAGGCATTTTCTCAATGTAAGGTTCGGGTAACACATGATTAGTAGTATAAACTTCAGTATTTATTGCAGGAACACTCTTAGCAACATCTTTGTAAGGTTCATGATACTTATTCCACTTCTTTTTAGGCACTTCAATATAGGAAGCAAAAGCCTTAAAATAAGAAGCAATAGCTTGAGAGTCTAGACCATAAGAATTTTTAATATTTTGAAAGTCATCAGTTCCCATAAAAGATTCAATGCATTCATAATCATAATTTATACCTGACTTTCTACCTTTGTCATTCTCCCATGCTTTAGCATTGTCTTGAATATGGTCCAGGAGATCCCATTTAGCTTCTTCTTCCATGCGAGTGAATGATCCAGCACAAGAAGCATCCAATAAATCCTTATCATGAAGAGAAAGCCTTGCATAAAAGTTATTGATAATAATATTTTTGGGGAGCTCATGAATGGGACATTTGAGCATTAGTAACTTCAATCTCCCCCAAGCTTGAGCAGTACTCTCTCCATCAAGAGGCCAAAAGTTGTATATTTGATTCCGATCTTTATGAATTTCGTCCCATTCCAGAGCTTGACCATTCTTCAGCAGCTTATACCATTCCTCAGCTCTTCCTTTCAGTGATAATGAGAATAACTTCTTCTTAACTTGATCTATAGTAATACCTGCACACTTGAACAACCCGTATAATTCGTGTATAAAGAGCAAATGATCACCGGGATGGACAGTTCCATCCCCAACATAGTAGTTATCCATAAGACGATCAATAATTCTTGTAGGTATTTTGAAAACATCTTTCTCAGCAGGTGGTGGCTTATCTACTACCTTAGCCGTGGTAGTAGCATTACCAAATAAGAAACTCAGCGAATTATCCATAACGAAAATAAAGCAACTAACAAAAGTAAACAATACTCACAGTAGAAGTTTCCTTTATCAGTTCCACTCTCCAATAGCGCTTCACTCCCCGGCAACGGCGCCAGAAAATAGTCTTGATGACCCACAAGTATAGGGGGTGTATCACAGTATTTTCGATAAGTAAGAGTGTCGAACCCAACGAGGAACAGAAGGTGCTGGCTAGTGGTATGGATCAGGAATTCTCTGCAAATACTTAGCAAACGGATTTTTAGGGTTTTTTGATAAAGCAAGTAAATGAAGTACGAGTAAATAAAAGATAGTAGGAATAAATGCAGCAAGTGGCACAATCCTTTATGTAGCAAAGGACAAGCCAGTTGTATTACTTAAGATGACCAAACGTTCTCGAGGACACATGGGAAGACTGTCAAGTGCTTTCGCTTCATATAGTTGATTAATCTTCTTTAGCTTGCTAAGTGTTGTGTGGGTGAACCTGTGCTAATGTACCGACCTTCCTAGGACTAATACATACTTGTGATTATACCCCTTGCAAACATCCGTAAGTACAAGAAAGTAATTAAGGTAGAAACCTAACCACAGCTTTAAACTCTAAGACCCTTATGTCCCTTGTGCAATGGTTTCCTAACGGGGGTTCAGGTTTCTGTCACTCCGGCAACCCCTACGATTAGTAGCCAAATACACAATGCATTCCCCTAGGCCCATATAGGTGAAGTGTCATGTATTCGACGTTCACATGACACCACTAGAAGAAGTACACCACAACTTAAATATCAAACTATTGAATCTTTCTCAACACAACTCCACTACTAACAACATGACTTCTCCCATGTCCTCAAGAACAAAACGAACTACTCACAAGACATCATATGGATCATGATCAGAGATGGAACAATGATGTATAACAATCTGAACATAAACAATAATTCAATGGTTCCACTCAATAGCATCAACTACAAAGAGTAATCAACACCGGGAAAGTTTCCCCTAAGAACTATGCAAGATTCAACGCAATTGTTACAGCAATATGGAGATGGTGATGAGGGTGCTGATGGTGATGATGATCCCGATGAAGTCCAGCTTGATGGTGGTGTTGATGGCGACGATCTCCCCTCTCCGCGGAGGAAATCCCCCTGCAGAATTATGTCTGCCGGAGAGATCTTTCTCTCTTGGTGTTTTCCGCCCCGCAGAGGCGGCGTAATCTTTCTGTGGTCGCTCCCTGAGTCTTAGGGTTTCGGGAGGAATATATACGCTAGAGGGGAGAGCCAGAGGTTGGCCAGGGCGGCCACACCACCTGTGGCGCGGCCTAGGGTGGCCCACGCCAGGGGGAGGTGTGGGCCCCCTGTGGCCCATCTCCACTCCTCCTTCTGGCAGCCTTCGTCTTCTGGAAAAATAGGATTTTCTGTATATTTTCCTGGATTTTCTGATCTTCGCGAATTTTTCCTCCAAACGGCACCTTAGACATCGGAGTGGTTATTTAGAGGTGACCTCACTCTTGTCTTAACAAAGTTGGCTCCTGCGAGCCTTGTAGTGAACATCTGATTATGGAGCTCTCTCCACACATGTCATGACACAAGGAGTATGTTATCTTAATTACATATTACAATAATACTATGCTAGTAGTGTATCCTACATCCCCGAGAACATTTTATCCCGATTGAGTTCAACCACGCTTTCATACAAAGTTGTTACTTGTTTTCTTTTACTTGTTTTAATTACTTTTCTGCAAACAACCATACAACTTTCAAACGCCCTTTACTTGAGATCGAAGGCAACTTATAAGTATCCTTTGGTAGAGAGTAACAAGGGGCATAAAGACCTTTACCAGTAGCTCTATGTGGATTCGATATCTTTACTTCGAAACTAGCTACAATTGATATGTGCACTTGCAGTCATCAAGCTATTTTTTGGCACTGTTGCTAGGGAGCTAAGCGCTTTTGGTCTTTGTTCTTAGTTATTTATTTTACTAATTGTTTTACTAATTTGTTTACTAGTTTCAGGTAAGCACCATGACTGCAGTCAGACTGATTAATCAGCTCGATGCTACTAAATACCTCGGGAAGTTCAATTGAGGACTCGTCAAGGAATTCTTGAATGTGAGCGAACCAGAATACAAGGTCAACCATGATTTGTTTGCTATTATTAAAGAAAAACTTTTGCAGTAGATGATCCAAATGAGGATCCCTACACTCATTTAATGCATTTTACCGAGCTATGTAGGACCCTTAAATTGAGAGGCTATTCCGATGATGAATTGAAACTTAAACTGTTTAGCCAACCTCTAACCAACACTACTTTGGCTTGGTATAGAATTTTCCTTGCAGATAAAATTGATACTTGGGATAAACTTAAAGGAGAATTTGTGTTTTGATTCTTTCCTAAGGCAAATCCTCTTGTCTTTTATAGAACATATTGAAGATCCTAAGAAAGACTGACTTCATTATACTCCACCACCAGAGCTAGTTGTAGAAGATGATCCAATAATCATAGCCCCTGTCAAACCATTAAAGGAGGTATCCCCATATGTTGAACCCTTTCCTTTCCCAAGGAAGGTGAGAAAACATATGATGGCTCAACAACTAGAGGATCAGCGCAAAGAAGAAGAACTCTTTCTCAAGGAGCTGGAAGAGGAGACACAAAAAAGGAAAACTGGAGAAGAACATGTACAAGAGACAGAGGCATCAATGAAAGAAGATATTTTACCCATATTTGCACACTGCAACGTAATTGAGCTAGATATTGAAGCTTTGCAATTCGTGGAAGGAAAGGTAAAGGCTAAAGAAGTTGGTAAGCCTATTCTTCCTTGTACTTTCAGAGGAACTTCCTACTATGGACGTTGTGAGGTCGGTATAGCTGTTAACGTTACCCCTTTTACTTTTTATTTTAAATTTCAAAATAAATTAACTTCAGCCGAACCGGAAGATATCGATATGACTATAATGATTGCAGATAAAACACTCAGAGTCCCCATGGGAATAATTAGAAATATTCTAATTTGTGTTGGACCGTATAAATACCCCCATTGATTTTGTGCTTATTGATATGCCTACTAATGTTTATTGTGCCATCATTTTTGGAAGAAATTTTCTACATACCGTAGGAGCAAACATAGATTGCAAGAGACAAACTGTGTCCCTCAAGTTTGGTGAAGAGAAATGGATTTTCATTTCTCCAAATTTGACCATAAGCCGGCTATTGAAGAATTGGATGATGATGAGTACGAACATGAGGAAGAAGGTAATATCGTTAATTTAGCCACAATAGTCATCGAGACTCCTGGCAATGATTTATCAAGAAGTTTAGTCAATAATAATAATATCCTCCAAGACATAGAAAAATATGAAATGGATGATTATCTTGACTCCACACTTGAGGTGGACACCGACATTAATTAAAAATATGAAGAATCCATAAGGAAAGGAGATGAGGATCTTCATCTTCCAATCCTTAAAACTCTACCAAAGTAACTAAAATATAGGTTTCTTGATGAGACCAATAAATTTCTTGTTATTATAAGTGCTAACCTTGTAGAGAAAGAGGACGAAAATTTAATGAAGGTTCTTCGTATGCATCGAAATGCTCTTGGGTATTCGATGAGTGACTTGAAGGTGATTTGTCCTTCGATAGCCACCCATAGAATATTCATGGAAGAAGGAGCTCAGCAGGTCGCAGACTTTCAGCGAGGTCTTGAACCTCACATGAAAGAGGAGGTAAGTAAAGAAATAATACGTTTGTTGGTGCATGCGTCATCTTTCATGTAGAAGAGAGTGAATGGGTAAGTCATGTTCATTGTGTTCCTAAGAAAGGTGGGTTTACGGTTGTCGAAAATGAACATAATTAAATGGTACCTACTAGAACTTTTGTTGGTCACAGGATGTGCATTGACTATAGAAAACTTAATAAGCAAACTCAGAAGGACCACTACCCTTTACCGTTTATAGATCAAAATTTAGAAAGGCTTGCTATACACTCTAATTTTTTTACTTAGACGACTATTCTAGTTTTTCCCAAATTGATGTTCACCCTGATGACCAACATAAGACTACTTTTATTTGTCCTTATGGCCTTTATGCTTATCACCGTATGCCTTTTGGTCTTTACAATGCTCCAGCCACTTTTCAAAGATGTATGACTGCTATATGTAATGATTATGTTGAAAGTATTCATAGATGACTTCTCTGTTTATGGAACTTCCTGTAATCATTGTCTCCATAATCTTCATAAAGTCTTGTAGAGATGTGAAGACACTAATTTAGGATTGAACTGGGAAAATGACATTTCATGGTTCAAGAAGGTATAGTGCTTGGTCACAAAGTTTCAGGTAAGGGCATAGAAGTCGATAAAACAAAGATTGAAGCAACAGAAAGGTTACCTCCTCCCCGAGACATAAAAGGTATAGGAAGCTTCTTAGGTCATCTGGGATTTTATAGAAGGTTCATTAATAAATTTTCAAAAACTGCTAGACCTTTAAATAACGTTCTTCAAAAGGATGTTCATTTTAATTTTGATGAAAAGTGTCTTACTTCTTTCAACATATTAAAATAGGCTCTCCTTGAAGCCCCCATTATAAAACCACCTAATTGGAAGAAACCTTTTGAGCTATTTTGCGAGGCTAGTCATCAAGCTGTAGGAGCAATTCTTTGGCAGTATGATGGTGATGATCTTAATATCATTCATCATCCTAGTCACACCTTAAACGGGGCCCAAAAGAACTACCCTATGGTAGAAAAAGAATTCTTCGTAGTTGTTTTCTCTTGTGATAAGTTTAGATCTTATATCATGGATTCTAAAGTAAGAGTACACACTGATCGTGTTCGCTTAAAGGAAATCCTAGAAAGGACTGATGTTAAGCCAAGAATGATCCGTTGGACATTACTTTTGGAAGAATTTGATTTATAGATCCTACAAAGAAAGGAAGAGATGGAGGAAACATTCATAGACATTCAAGAAATTTCTCATCCTAAGGAGGTGTCATCTGTGTATGTACCTATGGGAACCACACTACCAAAAAGGAAGTTATCTATTTATTCTTGCAATGTTTTTGGTGATTTTCTACAACCAATTTTACTTGAAGAGAGGAAGAAAAAGATACTCAAATGAATTCATGTACCCTCGATGATCAAAGCTTATGAAATCCTAAACATATCTTTGTTCTGGATGATATTTTGCTGTTTTTTTCGCATATCTGAATTCCCTTCTTTTTTGAGTACATTGTTGGTCTTACGAGGTCAGTACGGGCGGGCAGTACGGCTGGATCCGCCCGTACCACTGGTCATTATGCCCGATGGTGTCCTTGTTGCGTTGTCACAAAACTGGTACGACCGCGTCGTACGGGAGGAGCCTCCCATACGGCTGGTCATTATCAGTTTTGTGCACTTCTTCTGCTTTTTGTTTGTGTCCAAAAAAACTGAAAACTGAAGCTGCAAAGTCAGTACGGACGGGCGGAACTTGCCCGTACCACTTAGTCGGTTCACTATTATCGACTTCATCGTGACGTGTTTTTGGAAACGACCTGGTACGGGAGTTCCTTTTTCTTCCAATATGAGTTTCTCCCTACTCCTGACCCTTAATAAGCCTCTTTAGAGGTTCCTCTCTCTCTTGTATCAATAGATCTAATCTACTCGATGCGCTACCCAGTTCAAGGCAAAGGCAAGCCTCTAAACCTCATGGCTCCTTTGTGGGATAGTTTCTAGACCTCCTCCATCGAAGCTGATGATCGTGAAGCTCAGGGCCTAAGCTCGAAAAACGAGTGGTACACCTATGATTCCGATGATGATTCTGATGACGAGGAGTTCAAGATCTTCATGGAGCAATCGAATAGGGGATGGAAGCAGCCAGACTACCTGACTATGGTGAAGCCTGAAGATGAGGAAGAAGCTAAGAAACCTCATGGGAAGGGGTGCATGGACTCGCTTAAGTTCATATCCGTCAACTACTCTTCACCAAATCTGATGGGGATATACCGAATGGGTATGCCCAGAAGGACGTTCCGGTTGGGCCGAAGGCCTTCTAAGTGGGCCTGCAAGACAGCGACTAGAACATGACTAAGAAGACGGCCTGGCGACTGGAGACTGAAGACCCAGGAGAATAACTGAAGCCCAGTCGGATTAGGTCAAAAGCCTCCGAATCCATAACTTGTTTGGTTGTATACTATAAACCCTAGCGAGGTACCCCATATATAAACCTCCTTAGGGTATCTTGAGTACTTACGTTCCATCATACACCCCTTCGAGCGACTCGCTGCTTAGACGCTGAGCTCATCACCCCTGTAACTCGCTCTACATCAATCTAATCTAGCAGGAGTAGGTCTTTACCCTACGAGGGGCTGAACCTGGGTAAACCCATGTGCATACGCCCCCATCTCACACCGCAGATGGCCGCCAGCTCTCGCCCCCGATTCTATCAATCGCTACCCATGGCAGCGACTGCCGTGGCCATTCCCACGACAAAAGCGTAAGAAAGCTAACTGTCCCGATGCAGGAACTTATCAAGAGACTATGGCACATACCTCAACAATAAAGAACATCACCATGAACGTGAGCATAAGCGTGAAGCCACAAGAGGATTGGGGGTTCAACCTGCAGGATGTGCCAGTCAGCGCGCACATCCTAGACACTAAACAACGTCTTCATAGGATAGAGAAGTACCAGAAAAAGAGCTCATCCACAGGGAGATTATGCGCAAGAATCTTTTGGATCTTGAAGGAAAGAAGGAACTCAATGACGTGATGACCAAGGTTGCTAATGGGATGTTACTCTTGCGTTTAGATCTACATAAGTGTCTTCGACGCATATCCGCTCTGGAAGAGACAAACAAGAAGCTTCGCTTAGTAGTCTCCAACAAAACTACTTCACCATCATAGACGCCACGGTATCAAATAATTGCAAGGGATTATTTGATCCACCCGTCTTGATTCCAAGCTTGGGGGATCCATGAGAACCATGTAATCTATCTTATAGTTTTAGCATGTTTACTTTTTTGCATGCATGTTAGACTTTTATTCCCGAATTTGCATTAGTTACATCAACTTCGAGCTCCCTTTATTCAAGAAAAGATTTATATGCGTTGAGTTGTGATACTTTATGATAATTGAAGTTGTGTTTGATTCATGATTATTATATTAGATGATTGAACTAGGTTGAGTGTTATAATACTTGTACAACTGTCATGATTTTAGGGACTTCCACACCAATGAAAGTATTGATTAAGTTATGAGAAGAAGAATTCTAGTAGCATATCATAATTAAGAGTTTTTGAAAGCCATTGCAGTAATGAGCATGATCAAATAGATGTACTGAAAGAAAAAAGAGAAGGGGAGCAAGTAAAAATATAGACATACAGTTATTGAAAGAAAAAGAAGGGTGCAGCTATCAAAAGAATCAAACATAGAAGAAAAAGAATGATCATGAATCTTCATTACTAAACTTAGTGCCCTATATCGCTAAACTCTGTGATTATATAATATGTTGAATCACTAGAAGCTTCTTATTATTTCATTAATACTAGACAAGGTCTGGAAGCCTCTAAGTTATGAAATGTGTAAGGGTATGGTAATACCCCCAAAGTATCTCTACATCCCATGTTGTATTCCTGTTTCAATTTCTTCCTCATTTATTGTAATGACTCGTGTCTCATGAACATGATGATATTGTCCATAAGACACCATCTTACTCGGGGATGATCAAGAGCCTAGCTTGGGGGGAGTAGATGATTCCAAAAACGAAGCATTTTTACCTTTTATTTTTGCATAAATAGAGTAGGGATCTTTTTATTTCACAGCATTTGAACGCGGCATTTTGTTCTTGTTTCAACAGGATCCCAAATCATTGAGTCATATATGAACATATAATTGGAACTGTCATATTGTGCAATTATATGATATTTCTAAGTGATAAAAGTCATTTTATGGATTTACCTTCGCACCTGGGAGAATACCAAGTGAGGAGGAGCAACCAGTACCGATAACGACCAGTGGTATGGGAGGATCCCGCCCGTACAGTCCGCCTGTACCAAGTGCCATCGTGACCGCCTCGTCAAATAATTTCTCCTGGCGAAGACGAGAGAGAGATCCGACATTCACAGCCACCAGAAACCACGAAAAACCACATATAAAAGAGATCTGAAGGAGGAACTTGGCTGGAGCAAAATCCCAACTTCTTCATGGATCATTGGAGGAAAACACATCATCCCCTTCATCATCAACCACTGCATATCCATTGCCACCATTACCCCCATCTTTCATCTTTTAGATCTAGTTGTAATTCCAGATTCAATTATGGTTTGCATTAGATCTACCTCCATACTTTTATCCATTCATTTGATTATGATGATGTTGTTGATTGCTTCCATGAGTGAGTAGTTCCCTTGTTCTTGGGGAGATGGAGAAACCCTTGCACTTGATGGGTTTGAAGCATAGAAAACAAAAAATTCATACGATGGGAACTATTATACACCAAGATCTATCTACTAGATACAAGCAACGGATGTATATACATCCATAGAGAACATACCCTCGAACACCGACAAAGTGTAATGAGAATGAACTCGTGGATGATGTAGTCGAATGCTTGCCGATCTCAGGATCATGTGGAAGTCCTAGCGCTGCAAATCAACAGCGCATCCATCCTCGCAAACATGTCCAGGCCACTGAACAATCTCTACCTCCTCGCTCCAGCGAAGCAGCGCAAGCAGCAACTCCTTCCAGACGAAATTCCACCGTAAACATGTATCTCGCTAATCCGAGACCATGGGGGAATAAATCTAGAGGGGGGGGAGAGATCCTTCACAAGGAGGTATGAGGGGAGCTATATATAGTAGAGGAGGCAGCCCCCTCCCATGGATGGCACACCATGGGGATGCCCCCACCTATTCCTCGTTCATGTGGAGAGAGCTCCACTCACATAAATTGGCCCTCCATTTTATCCACTAAAAAATCCCACTCATATGCATTAAATTTCCGCAAAAATTAATGCGACTCTAATTTAATAAAAGTATTTTATTTAATTTATTCAGAATTTTGTTAATTACTTTAATTAACAAACATTCACATAAAACCCCCTGCAATATTTCAATATCACATGCAGAACAAATTTTAGCAATTTCACCCGAAACAATTCCGGTGTCCATTGAAATAATTCTAGCGCTTTGCAATTCTTTCGTCTGAAACATATTTGCTCCAAATGGTGTTGGTTTCCCTTAAGTGTGTCACCCTATGGTTTGCGAATAATGCAAACATGATCAAGACCCCTCTTAGATCAATCATAAGAAGCAGGACCTAGAGATCCATTCAGACTCCTACACATTCAACGATGACTTCTGTGACCGTGAGAACCTTTAATGCTAAGAACTTAATCCCTTTGTCTCGTGATATATTACATGTCCGAGATTCGATCATTGGTATCTCAATACCTAGTTTGATCTTGTTACCGACATGCACTCTTTTCTTGTTCCCGTGATATAACATTCTTGTGATCACATCACTTGCTTGCAAGCTATTCTTAATGTGATATCACCGAGAGTCCCAGAGTATATCTATCAGTCTTCGGGGTGGAAAAATCCCACTCTTGATCCATGAGCCTCTACATAACACCTTTGTAGCACTGAACCCACCTTTATAGTCACCCTTTCACGGTGTGACGTTTGATGTTATCAAGATACTCTTCTGGTGCTAGTGATTAACATGCTATCATGGTCTAAGAACTAGGATTACTTCATATGATGTTATAGCAATATAAACATAGTGACTTTGATCGTAATGCTATACTTCGGATGAATGTTCATCACATCATTTCACAAATGTTGTGGCCTCGTTATTAACGACATCCAATGTCCATGATCAGGAAACTTTGATCATCTTGTTAACCAACGAGCTAGTTCAAAGAGAGGCATAACTAGGAACTTTCTATTTGTTTATTAAACACACATGTATTAACATTTACGTATTAATACAATTATAGCATGCAAAAGAAACATCTATCATATATTTGGAATACATATAATAACAACTTTATTATTGCCTCTCAGGACATATTCCCTTCAGTCTCCCACTTGCACTAGAGAAAATGATCTAGTTACATATGTGTGTACTTTACAAATCTTTATATCTCCATCCTTGACATGTTCGCGGATGGAGTGAAACCGGCGCTTAATATGCTTGGAATTCTTGTGAGACCTTGGTTCCTTGGCATTGGCTATGGCTCCATTGTTGTCACAATAGATCACCATTGGGTCCAACGTACTAGGAACCACACCTAGTTTGGTTATGAACTCCTTCATCCAAACCGCTTCCTGCCCTGCTTCCGAAACAGCAATATATTCCGCCTCCATCATTGATCTTGTCACCATAGGTTGTTTGGAGCTCCTCCAACTAACTACTGCTTCGTTCATGAGAAATACGTATCCAGATTGAGACTTAGAGTCATTTGGATCAGTGTAAAAGCTAGCATCAACATAACAATTAGCGACCAGCTCTTCTTCACCTTCGTATACAAGAAACATTTCCTTAGTTCTTCTTAAGTACTTAAGGATATTCTTGACCGCTATCCAATGTTCCGTACCTAGATTAGATTGGTACTTTGTAGTCAAACTAATAGCATGTGCCACATCAGGTCTTGTACATAGCATGGCATACATTATAGAGCCTATGGCTGAAGCATAGGGTATCTTATCCATTATCTCTCTTTCTTCCGCCGTAGCCGGACTTTGAGTCTTACTCAATGTCTTGCCTTCAACATAGGTAAGAACCCCTTCTTACTTCCGTCCATTTTAAACTTCTTTAAAATCTTATCAAGGTATGTACTCTGTGATAGCCCTATTAGGCGCCTTGATCTATCTCTATAGATATTTATGCCTAATATGTATGATGCTTCACCTAGGTCCTTCATCGACATTTTGCTGTTTAGATAACTTTTAACACTGTTTAAAATATCTACATCATTTCTAGTCAGTAATATGTCATCCATATATAATATTAGAAATTCCACACTGCTTCACTCACTTTCTTGTAAATAGAAGCCTCTCCATAAGTTTGGACAAATCCAAACTCTTTGATCACCTCATCAAAGCGGAGATTCCAACTCCGGGATGCTTGCTTCAGTCCATAGATGGATCGCTGAAGCTTGCATACCTTGTCAGCATCCTTAGGATCGACAAAACCCTTTGGTTGTATCATATACAACTCTTCTTCAATGGTGCCATTAAGGAACATAGTTTTGACATCCATCTGCCATATCTCATAATCGAAATATGCATCAATTGCTAACATAATCCTAACTAACTTAAGCATCGCTATAGGAGAGAATGTCTCATCATAGTCAACTCCTTGAATTTTTCGAAACCCATTTGTGATAAGTCGAGCTTTATAGATGGTTACATTACCATCAGCATCGGTTTTTCTTTTGAAAATCCATTTTTTCTCAATGGCCTTTCGGTCGTGAGGTAAGTCCACCAAGGTCCAAACCTAGTTTTTGTACATGGATTCGATCTCGGATTTCATGGCGTATAGCCATTTGTTCGAATCCAAAATCATCATCACTTCTTCATACATCGCAGGGTCATCTATTTCATCAACCATGAAATTCATAATAGGATCTCTATATAGTTCAGGAGCTGCACGTGTCCTGCTAGACCTGCGAGTTTAGTAGTATCCTCTTTCAGAGTTTCATGATCATTGTCATTAGTTCCCTCTTCATTCGGTGAACTCCGGAACAATTTCCAGTGCTACGCCACTCACCATTTCATGAAGATAAGGTTCAACAACCTCTTCAAGTTCTACCTCCCGACTACACACACCTTTCACGAGAAACTCTTTCTCTAGAAAGGATCCATTCTTGGCAATGAAAACCTTGCCCTCGGATCTATGATAGAAGGAATACCCAATAGTTTCCTATGAAGACGCATTTTTCCGCTTTGGGTTCGAGTTTATCCGGCTGAAGTTTCTTCACATAAACATCACAACCCCAAACTTTAAGAAATGATAGCTTAGGTTTGTTTCCAAACCACAATTCATACAGTGTATTTTTAATGGATTTAGATGGTGCCCAATTTAAAGTGAATGCATCGTTTTCTAGTGCATAACCCCAAAATGACAATGGCAAGTCAGTCAGAGACATCATAGATCGAACCATATCTAATAAAGTACGATTACGACGTTCTGACACACCATTACGTTGTAGTGTTCCGGAAGGTGTGAGTTGTCAAACTATTCCACAATCTCTCATGTGTACACTAAACTCGTAACTCAGATACTCACCTCCACGACCAGACCGCAAAAAGTTGATCTTTCTATTACGATGATTTTCCACTTCACTCTGAAATTCCTTGAACTTTTCAAAGTTTTCAGACTTGTGTTTCATCAAATAGATATACCCGTATCTACTCAAATCATCCATGAAAGTAACAACATAACGATATCCACCTCGCACCGACACACTCATTGGACCAGACACATTAGTATGTATGATTTCCAATAAATCTGTCGCCCGTTCCATAGAACCAGAAAACGGCATTCTAGTCATCTTGCCCATAAGGCATGGCTCACATGTATCAAATGATTCAAAATCAAGTGATTCCAAAAGTCCATCGGAATGGAGTTTCTTCATGCGTTTAACACCAATATGGCCTAAACGGTAGTGCCACATATATGCAGATATATCATATCAAGTTTAATCCTTTTAGAATCAACATTATGAATATGTGTAACACTATTATCGAGATCCAACAGAAATAAACCATTCATCACAGGTGCATGACCATAAAAGATATCATTCATATAAATCGAATAACCATTGTTTTCAGACTTAAATGAATAACCACTTCACAACAAACACGATCCAGATATAATGTTCATGCTCAGTGTAGGTACCAAATAACAATTATTTAGATTTATCACTAATCCCGATAGTAGGTGGAGAGGCAGCGTTCCGATGGCGATCACATCAACTCTTGATCCATTGGCGACACGCATCTTGACCTCATCCCTTTCTAGCGGTCGCTTGTTCCACAGCCCTTGATTCGAGTTACATATATTAGCAACCCGATCCAGTATCAAATACCCAGGTGCTACTTCGAGTACTAGTCAAGTACACATCAATATAATGTATATCATATATACCTTTGTTTGCCTTGCCGGCCTTCTTGTCTGCCGAATACTTGGGGTAGTTGCGCTTCCAATGGCCAGTCCCCTTGAAATAGTAGCACTCGCTATCAGACTTAGGGCCAGCTTGGGATTTCTTTTCAGGCGCGACAATAGATTTAACGCCCTTCTTTCCCTTCTGCTTACCCTTCTTGTCTTTCTTGAAACCGGTGGTCTTACTGATCATCAACAATTGATGTTCTTTCTTGATCTCGACCTCTGTAGTCTTAAGAATTGACAGAAGCTCGGGGAGAGACTTTTTCATGCCCTGCATGTTATAGTTCATCACAAAGCTTTTGTAGCTAGTTGGCAGAGATTGGAGAACACGATGTATGTCTAAGTCAATGGGCATCGTTATTCCCAAGGACACAATCCTATCAGCGTACCCAGACATTTTGAGTACGTGCTCGCTAACGGAGTTGTTCTTTTCCATCATGCAGGTAAAGAACTTTTCAAAAGCATTGTAACTCTCTATGGTAGCATGGGTATCGAAAATCATTTTCAATTCATCCATGGTATCAAATTCATTGCCATTTGTGAAACACTTTCGAAGTTCTAGCTTTAACCCATATAGTATGCCCCAATGAAATAATTTGTGGTCCTCCTAATGAGTCAGATAGACGCCCTTTTCCTCGTCAAGGGCATCAGGAGCTGGTGGGGGGCCTAGCGGCGCTTGTAGCACATATAGTTCGTGTGCAGCATTGAGGAGAATCCTCAAATTCATGGCCCAGTCGGTAAAGTTGCTGCCATTCGTTGCAAGTGTAACATCCCAGTTTCAGCAACCCTGATTAGTTATCCATAATGCAAAAATCAGGGGGAACAAAAACTTTTTTTCTTGTTGATTGATGTAGTGTTGCTTGATTGCTTGTCTGTGCTTATGCCTCTGAATGTGCAACAGATGATATACTCCTTAGCTCCACCTTAGTTGACAAAATCTATTTAACAAAACTATCTTGGCTCATTTTACATATTCTCAAATGTTCTGGCATTTCAAACATGAGCCAAGATGCTTCTGTAAACAAAACTATTTTAGTAGCTTCTATTGACCAAACTATGGAGAACTATAATCTCCTTATGTTTTCAAGACTGAACCTTCAGCTACTCTTACCTCTAGGATTTCCAAAACCTTGTATAAAACTTTTGAATTCTACTCTTGGTAAGGATACCAAGGATTCTTACCTTATTCAAACTTCAACCTTTCAAAATTGGCCCATCCTTACCTCAAGCTAGGCTTGATGGTAACCCTAGTAGTAGTTGATTTGTGTGTAAGATGAGTTGCCTTGATCTACTGGTTGACTTGATTGCTTAGAAGTAGTATGAGATACTCTAGGAGCTCATCCTCTAGGATCAAGAAACTTTAAAATCCAAACCCTAAGCAAGAATACAAGATGGGTCTGATCTCTAGCCACTAGGTGATCATCAAAAACCCTTAACTACATCAATTCTGAAGTGATCTAATCTAGAAGCTTCCAAGTCAATGAAGACCAATATCAAGCATGGATATTTCATACTCATTATACACTTCAACATCATCCACTTGATCATGCTTTGGTACCTTGCAACCAATCAAAAACATCCCCTCTCATACTCTAGTCAAAATCCTCAAAACTGCCAAATTTGACAAAGTTTGGAAACTATTTCAACATCACTTCTTTGAATGTCTCCCTTTCTCAACCCTTGTATATTTTTGGAAATGCACTTGAACAATATTGTAAAACATACCAAGGACTACCAAGGCCCGCTATTTCCCTTGGATATATCATCTTTTAACCCACTTGTTTTGGATGGTTTTGCAGGCAAGAAAATAACAATTCCTGCAAATCTTATCAACATGCCTACTTCAGCAAAAGCTCACACCTTCATCCTACCTTCTTTGGACCAAATATTTACATGATTATGTTCTACTCACAAAGTTCTAGCAATACCTACTTCACTTGTTCCAAAAGTATCCTTGTGCTTCGAAAACCCACAAGGTTTTGAAGGCTACTTGACAATCTCCTTTGGCACACTTATTTTATTCAAAGTTTGGAATCAATCATTGGAGAGCTCAAGCATGATCAAGCCCAAACTTCTGCACATGGTGATCTACATAACTTGATATATCCATCCTTATATTCCATGCCCCAAGCGGAGATCTGAGCTCCAAGACCCAACAAGATTTTGAAGGCAATAAAATAACATTACCATTGATCCTTAATCTCATGTTGCCCACCAAAAATCAACTTCAATTCTAAACACCCTAGGTTGCAAATGCTAGATAAGCCTTGTGGACTTCATCTACCTTGGATATAAAAATATAACAAATATTCTCCATAATTCTTTTGACCCAAAAAGAATTAAATTCCTTTCTTGTACTCAAACTTTAAAACTCTCTCCATAAAGGCAAGTTTGCTTTTCTCCAAAACACTTGCCCAACTTTAAGCACATTTGAAGTCTAAATATCATTCCCCACCTCCCCATATCTAAAACAAATATTTTTGAAGAGCTTTATTATTTCTTTTTTCCCATTTTCTTAAATGGCTGAATTGGAATAATAATTGTTTTAAATACTTTTATCCTTCATTAAATCTTGGGAAATTCTCCTAAGGGGTAATCATATTTAAGATCTTCCCACATCAAAAACCAACCTTGTCCAATTCAAAAATATAAATTTAGCTTTTGAAAACCATTTCAGCACTTTCTAAATGATTGATAATAAGTGGACCAAAAACAATCCAATAAATCCCAAGTAAATCATGGAGGTGTATAAGGACCATACCTAACTACCAACACCCTTATCTCATCTTGGCAAGATAAAAATTCAAGAATTCCTTCATAATCATCAATTATAGAAAGATTGATCATAACACCGAACCACTATCAGATTGACTCAAATCCTTATCAAATCCCTCCCAGCACTTCTCCACAGCAACCACACCCACCCCTGGTCGTGGTCAACACTGTAGCACCCTTTGTCCTTGCACTTACCTCTTGGAGAGAGAGAGAAGCCATTTATTGCAAATCTTGTCAAGTAATAAGGCAGCAACAACCACCACCCTCCTCTCCACTCAGTGACCGACTCAGAGACCCACCACACTCCCTCCACTGCGCTGGATGCCCAACGCCCGGCCAGCACCCTCTCCCCAAACTCCTCCTACACCATGCCCACCATGGACCTCCTCCTCCCCAAATAAATAGGCCAAAGGCCCTCCCCGCATGCCTCTGCCCCTCATTTGCTCCCTCACCTCCCACCTACCCTCTCTAGAGAGCCACTCCTCCTCCACTGCCTTGACTTGTCCGAGAGAGGAAGACAATGGCTTCTCGGCCAACCTCTAAGATCTGAGCGTAGCTGCTTCTACTCCGTTCCCCTCTCCTTGCATGTGTCATTTCCGAGATCCCCACGTCCCCCTGAATCTAACCTTGTGCTTGTTTTTCCCTATGACCGCCCCTGGACGAGGCTCTGACGAACACCGACGCAAGCCCCGCCGGCCCTGGTTCTCGTGACACTTCCCGAGGACAAATCAGACCATGCCGCCCCTCTCCAGACTCGTCGACGACCGCCGCACCTTCCCTCCCCTCCACATCGTCCCCCCGCCCTCAGGTGAGCCGCGCCACCGTTCCCTGGGCTCAGCTAGGGTTTCCACCCTGTCGGCCCCATCGGGAGGAAGCAGACGGCGTGCAGCCGTCGATCTCCTTTAGATCGAACGGCCTACGATGTCGGATACCCCTTCGGCGCCTAGTGCCGCTGACTCGTGGGCCCTGCCCCGAGCAGTTCAAAACTAGTCTCCCGCACGCTATTCTAGGTAGGCCGAATCCTCCCTGGTGGCCCAGTTATTTCGGATTCCTGTCCCAGCTTCCACCTGCCCCTTTTTCCTTTTTTTCAGTTAAATCTAGATCTGCAAGTTACTTGTTGGTTTAAATAAAAATAAAAATGGAAAGTACTACATTTTGTCCAGATCTAATTTTTACCAAGTACCATAGGGTTTTGTGCAACATTCAGAACTGGTACTTTTCCAAATATTAATATCATTATTTACTGGTACTAAATCGAATAAAATGTATCTTTTTCACTAAATAAATTCCAAAGTGAGTTGTACATACCCAAATGGTATAAATCAAAGTCCTTATGGTAGGTAGTTGATACACTTATCTAGTAGCCCTTGTCTCTAGCCAAGTGGAGCTATAGATCTGAAGAAATAAAAATGACAAGATCAATTATATTCTGTATTTAGAAAATCCTCCTGGCCAAAATATGAAATGTATTGACCTAATTCCAACTCCCAGAAGACATGCATACCAATATCATTTAAACCCCAGGAGCCCAAATTTTATTAAGCTATGGTTGATATATTAAGAATTTAACTTTCTTGTGCATAGTTAATTCACTAATAGAATCCTTATAGTAGTTATGTAAATCCAAAAAGGGTCATTCCAATTTATACAGAAAGGTGTTGAATGTACCTTCCATGTGACTTTGGAATCATCTGAAAAGATCATGTAGATTGATTCTGGTGAAAAAGACAAATACCCGCCACAACTAATTTTGGGAATTTCCCAAGGTCACTTTGGTAATTTTTTTGAAGTGATTCCAACTCTTGCTAAACCAGCCAATCAAATCCTACTTAACTATCCAAGGAAATAATTTTTTGAACTACAGAACTTTTCTGGTGAATTTTTCACCTAAACTAGAGGTTATTTCACTAGAAAAATCATAACTAAATATAGATAATTGATAAAATCATGAAACCACTTTTGTTGGCCTTGTTTTTCTAATTCCTATCTGTAGATATCATTTTTGCACATCTATATCATATAGGTCCAACCCTTAGTTCCAAACCCCTTTATTAAGTGGTTTTCGCAAATAAATCCTAAAGGAAAGTCCACAAAGGCAATCCAAGTAATTCCAAATGCGATGATCTCAATCTATCAAAACCTACTGAATTGATTTATGTGTGGTATTTTTGTTTCCTGTATGGTATTGGTGATTGTATGCCTTGTGTTGATCGTGCCTTTGTTTTCTTGCATGTGATCCATAACGACGATAAATGCGATTATATCGAAGACCCGAAGAAGATGTTCATTATTATTGGTATTGGTATTCTTGGTTATCTAAAGAAGTCCAGGGACATTTATGCCATATTGCTAATCGCAGGCAAGCCACCTTCTTGCTCATAAACCTTGTCCTATTATTTCACTTATGCATATTATACCTATTGTTTATGAAGCTGCATTGTTTTAATATATGATGAGCTATGTATCTGGTAGTGGCTTGGCTCCTCCAAACCATTACACCATGGTACTACTAAGTATAACCCCCTAGTTTGACACCTACTTTCCCCTAGTATGGTAGATGGTGTAATACACCACAACCTTTGGAGACCCTGATTTAGCCGAAGCAAAGCTATAGGATGGGAAGACCCGCGAAAACATGTTACAAAATGTTTATGGCAAAACCTTAGTGAGGTTTGACCTACCAAGAGAAGATTGAGACAAGAAAAAGGTTTTTGTTTTACAAAATGTTGAAGGAAAGATGGAGGAAAAAGGTTTACAAAAACGCAACGGTTCTTTGCAGCTTTAGCTATAACAACTTAATCTGTGTAACCACATTACTCTGGAATGGGATAGGGCTGGATTTGATGTTTGCTTACTCTGGTATAAACTACCTAAAACTACTACAGGGGAATGAAAGAAAATCCCTGGAGGGTGGGCCTTCTCCTGTAAAGGTCCATGTGAGACATCGACCTGGAGAAGGAACAAAGGGTCTACGGGCCTCCACGCGTTACTATGAGCCCCTCATTGAAAGCGCACACTTTGTGCAGTGGAAAAGCGCTCCGGTTGGCTTGGGAACTATATAGGGTGTCCCGGTGTTGAGGTGAAAACACTCATAGGGTAGGCACTTATATTGGAGGGGGCATCCGGAGAGTCTTGATTGGTTACTCGACCCATGATCGTTGTAGATCAGGGTAGGGTACCCGGATGGTGTGGGTAAAGTGTACAACCTCTATAGAGTGTAAATATATTCAAATAGCCATGTTCGTGGTTATGGACGGGTTGGACAAACTACTGTAGAGCGGTGCTGGTTTTGATTTCAAAAAGGATTTCGGTAAAGCAATGGCTTTGGAAATGTTTTGACCATGGCATGGTCGGAAGGAATACATGTCTTGACCATGGGATGGTCGGAAAGGAAGGAAAGGAGTTTGGTCATGTGATGACCGGAAGGAGGAACAAATGGGTGACCCAGTCCTAATGTTTTCCAAAAAATTTCAAAAAGGTTTCCAAAATGTTTACAAAGGTTTTCAACAAAGATATAGATGCTATATCTACAAGAGAAACTAATTGAGAAAAGAACCTCTCTTGGATCCCTCCTACTACCACAGCCATAATGCATATCCTCTTGTTATTGTTGTTATCTTAAGGTGGTTTGCCAGTATATTCAAAGTACTCACTAGCATTATCTCTGGCTATTAACTTGGTCAGATATCAAGAAGAAGCTAACATTGACGACTATGCGAGCTAGGACGTTTTCCCAGTCAGTTTCCTGTAGGTTAAGGCATGGCTCAGGCTATGCTTGATGAAGTTCCGCTGATGATTATTGATGTAGCCATAATGGCATGTAAGCTATGACATGTATCCGCTTAAGTAATGTATGTTTACTTTGATATTGGTCGGTTATGTGCCACGACTAACTGATCATGGGATCGTGGTGTATGCATAACAGGGATTCTCAGAGGATTAATCCGGGGGCCCCACAGCAAGTTTCTCTTTCTCCATGAACACATTGAAATTAAAAGAAGGTGGTGCCAACTACAACAAAAAAATTAAAGTTTAGACTAAGTTTATGATAGATCGAGTTCAACTAATCCAAATTATGAATGAACTCCCACTCAAAAAAAGCATCCCTCGTGTCCTTTTGGTGATTACAAACCAAATCCACTACACCAAGTCCGATCATCATGTGAGTCGGTGTAGTTTCAAAGGCGAGCATCTATATTGGAATCATATCAAATACATGACTCATGCTTAATCTTTTGGTCCGTGTTCCGAGGCCATGTCTGTACATGCTAGGCTCTCCAAGTAAGAACCTTAGTACTCGCGTGTGTACAACTGTCTTACACCCGAAATATGATCGTGGATTCAAGTACACCCGATCATCACGTGATGTCTTGAAGCGGCAAAACATAAACAGTGCGTACTTAAGAGAGAACACATTTTTATCTTGATATCTAAATGAGGGATCATCTTATAACGCTACTAAAATGCCAAACAAGCAGTATAAGATGCAAACATCATATGTGTAAAGTTAAATGATATGGTTCTTGCATTTGATCACTATCATGTGTATCGTGGTATGATCTTTATTATTCCTTTGTGTGTAAGGCCAAGGTCTATGGAACTTACACGTTAGGTGTGCTGTAAGAATATCAACTATACATCAAGTTACAACATTACCATATCATGACACTAGCCTAGCAACAATCTAAACTAGACACTTCTAATTTATCCATTGCAAGTTTTATGTGGATTAGGGCTTTCGAAGATAGAACCGGTCTTACCTACGAACATGGAACCACAACAATGATAACTAAATTATGAGAAACTTGTTGTAAATCAGATATTAACAGTATTAGGAGAGATAGACACCTGCTAGCCACTTAGGCAAAAGTATTTGCATGTCGAGCGTGGAACCGGTCTCATGTGGGAGGACATGTAAAGTTAGTCTGGGCCGCTTCATCCCACTATGCCACCAATATCCAAAATACATGAAAGAAGCAATAACATGATCATCATTACCCACATACTCACATGTGTACTACCCGTGCAAAGCATCTACGCATAGATCTGGCTCTGATACCACTGTTGGGTTCACAGCATAGAAAACAAAAAATTCCCTACGATGGGAACTATTATACGCTAGGGTCTATCTACTAGATAAAAGAAATATGTGGATATACATCCATAAATAACATACCCTCGAAGACCGACAAAGTGCGAGAATGTACTCGTGGATGATGTAGTCGAACGCTTGCCGATCTCAGGAACGTGTGGAAGTCCTAGCGCCACAAATCAATAGCGCATCCATCCTCACACACACGTCCAAGCCACCGAACAAGCTCCACCTCCTCGCTCCAGTGAAGCAATGGAAGCAGCAACTCCTTCTAGACCAAATTCCACTGGGAACATGTATCTCGCTAATCCGAGACCATGGGGGAATAAATCTAGAGGGGGAGAGAGATCCTTCACGGGGAGGTGTGAGTGAGAAGGAGGGAGACGAGGCTATATATAGGAGAGGGGGGCAGCCCCCTCCCATGGAAAGCACACCATGGGGGTGCCCCCACCTCTTCCTCATTCATGTGGAAAGAGCTCCTCTCACATAAATTGCCCCTTCATTGTCTCCACTCAAAAATCCCACTCATATGCATTAAATTTCCACTTAATTTAATGGAACTCTCATTTAATAAAAGTATTTTATTTATTTTATTCAGAATTTTGTTAATTACTTTAATTAACAAACATTCACATAAACCCCCCTGCAATATTTCAATATCACATGCAGAACCAGTTTCACCCGAAACAATTCCGGTGTCCATTGAAAAAATTCCAGCGCTTTGCAATTCTTTTGTCTAAAACATATTGGATCCAAATGGTGTTGGTTTCCCTTAAGTGTGTTACCCTATTGTTCACGAATAATGCAGACATGATCGAGACCCCTCTCAGATTAATAATCAGAAGCGGTACCTGGAGATCCATTCTGACTCCTACACATTCAATGATGACTTCTATGATCGTGAGAACCTTTAGCACTGGTAAATTAATCCCTTTGTCTCGCGATATATTATATGTCCGAGATTCGATCATTGGTATCTCAATACCTAGTTTGATCTCGTTACTGACATGCACTCTTTTCTCGTTCCCGTGATATAACATTCTAGTGATCACATCACTTGCTTGCAAGCTATTCTTAATGTGATATCACCGAGAGGGCCTAGAGTATATATATCTGTCATCGAGATGGACAAATCCCACTATTGATCCATGAGCCTCTACATAACACCTTTGTAGCACTGAACCCACCTTTATAGTCACCCTTTCACGGTGTGACATTTGATGTTATCAAGATACTCTTCCGGTGTTAGCGATTAACATGATCTCATGGTCTAAGGACTAGGATTACTTCGTATGATGTTATAGCAATATAAACACAATGAGTTTGATCATAATTCTATACTTAGGATGAATGTTCATCACATCATTTCACAAATGTTGTGACCTCGTTATTAACGACATCCAATGTCCATGAGCAGGAAACTTTGATCATCTTGGTAATCAACGAGCTAGTTGAAAGAGAGGCATAACTAGGAACTTTCTATTTGTTTATTAAACACACATGTATTAACGCTTCTGTATTAATACAATTATAGCATGCAAAATAAACATCTATCATATACTTGGAATACATATAATAACAACTTTATTATTACCTCTCAGAGCATATTCCCTTTAGCACTATTATGAATTTGTAATAAAGATGATCTATTCTTGTGTCCATATGACTTGCCAATCTATGATATAATTATGATTTGTGTCTGATCTCTCTCTTTAGATGGTATGTGTAGTCGGCCACATATCATTTGCCCTGGGGACTAAAGGGAGGGATAAATCCTTTGGACGTGACTTGGAAGCGTACCCGGAATGGCCCCGTGACAGATTGGCGTCGTCTTGTAACCTACACGGTCAATGGAGGATTAAAGAGGGACTCCCTAAGCTAATTACGATATGCATGGGGAAACCCTTAATTGTGGTGGTTTGTATGGGTGACTTCTCTCAGACATTCAGTGGTTATTTAGAGGTGACCTCACTCTTCGCTTAACAAAGTTACCTCCTACGAGCCTTGTAGTGAATATCTTATTATGGAGCTCTCTATCCACACATGTCATGACACAATGAGTGTGTTATCTTGATTACATATAACAATAATACTATGCTAGTGGTGTATCCTGCATCCCCGTGAACGTTTTATCCCTATTGGTTTCAACCACACTTTCATACAAACTTGTTACTTGTTTTGTTTTACTTGTTTTAATTACTTTTCTACAAACAACCATAAACCTTTAAAACACCCTTTACTTGAGATTAAAGGCATCTTATATGTATCCTTTGGTAGAGAGTAATGAGGGGCATAAAGACCTTTACCAATAGCTCTTTGTGGGTTCAATATCTTTACTTCGAAACTAGCTACAATTGACTTGTGCACTTGTAGTCATCAGATACCGAAGGAGATATCATTAGTTCGTAATAGTTTTGTATCATGCTATAACTATATCAAGTGGAAATATTAATACAAGTGTGATATATAAACAAACCAGGTCCTTAGTATCCTCTAGACTAGTTCGTTGTGTAGCCGATAATCGAGGCTTCCTGATCATGGACTTTACCAAACAACTAACAATGAGGTCACTTCATTAGATGAATGAAGTGGTGGAAACACACCTAACCCTAGTATTGGAACGTGATCCAGTCACAAAGTTCTACAGTGCGATATCTAGAAAAGCATAGTAATTAACTCGGTCCTTTGACCGTCAGATCATATTTAATTACTATCTCATGCGGCTACTTTGATCATATAAACCTCATGAGCGTAACTAGGTGACCATAAAGGTGTGTATTGGGTATTCCAAAGGAATAGGTTGAGGTGTATGCATCGAGATTGGTATTTTCCCATTCCGTGATAGATACCCTGGGCCCACTCGGTGAGATTACATCTGCAAGTTTGCAAACATGTGACTAGGTCACGGGGATGTAATATCATGGGAGTGAGTAAATATGTTTATCAGTAAAAAGATCGAACTAGGTATGGAAATATCAAAAATATGGTCTTGGACAAACTACGTATCATTGAGAAAAGTGAATGAGACTTTACGTTCAAGGTTCAAGTGATCAAGGTATTCGTGGAATGCATGGGGGCCATCATGAGTTTCTAGATATCGTTGTTGGTCATTGATCTGATAGGTGTGGCGATCATGTCTATGTATTCCTGAATAGTACAGTGTCACGCTTAAGGGTAGATGACTCTTAGGTATAGATCTGAGATAATAGGAGAAAAGAGAGAGTATTTCGGAATAGTTCTGGGGTGATACATGAATGATTCCGAGGATATACGATGATGATTAGAGGGGTCCGAAAGGTATTTTCAAATGATAGGTATTAAATAATATATACTTAATATTAATTAAATAAATTAATGCTAAAAATATTTTTAAAATTAAATTTATGGGGAAGCCCACCTAATGGGCCTCACCGAAGGAGGCCCAAGAGGGTCAGCACCCTAGGGAAGGCTAAAGGGGCCAACAACCCTAGTGGGCCTCCCACCACGTGGGCCCATGTGGGAAGGTTGGCCGGCCACCTCCTCCACCTCCTCCCTCTTGACTATTCACACCCCGTGACTTTGAGGGAGGTGTTGCCTCCCTTCCACCTATATAAAGAGGGGCACCCCTCTTCCCAAATGAATCTCATAAATTGGTTTTGCCTACTCTCTCTCCCTCTCCCTCACATGTGGTTCCCAATTAGGAACAAGCAAACAGGGATAGGAGTTTCTCCACCATACGGACATCATCGAGCTGCTAGAATCTCGGTCCGGATTAATCTTCTTCCACTGGTTTGCTGGACCGGATCCCGGGAGATGTCGCTACACTAGATGCGTGTAAAGGCACGAGGCATGACCTTGACCGGTGGTGCTAATAACTTGGAGCTTGGAACTTGGACGTCTACATGACCTTGAGTTTGGCTATGCCATACGACTAAATCATCCATGTTTCTCCTAAAACGTTAACCGCTTTTAGTATTCAATGGTATGAACACCGAATCCCTCTCTTTACCTTACCTCTACACCGTAGGATTTTTTTGTTCTCTATCACGGAACCCCTTCAGACTACTCCTTCCTTCATCATGGTGATGATGGTGGAGATGGTGATGGTACATGCCTCTCTAAGGAGGAGATGTGGCCACACGAAGAGAAGAGGCAGAGGCACCAGCAAGGAGGCCCCGACACCATCCTATGGCGGTGGCTACCCTGGGGAGCTCCACCCCTTTTCCCTTCTTCTTCCTTGGAGAAGGTGCTAGTGTGGAGGGGATCCTCCCCTCCTTGGAGGCTTCCTAGAGGAGGTAAATTCATGGTTTTTGATGGATACCTCCAAAATTAGGGTTTCCCCTCAATATATAGTGCTGAAGATGCAATCTAGGCCATGGAATGGATACCCCTTTAATAAAAGGGCTCTTGGGCACCTCTAGAACCTTCATAGGACTCCCATATATCCTTTATGAGACCATAAAGTCGTGGCCTGGCCGAAATCATCAAATATGGAAGGAGTTTGATTCAAGCACATCACAAACTTTTCGAGTCCTGAGACGGCTCCTATACTCCACATTCCTGTTTGGGATATTGGAGTCCGATTGAGAAGAATTTATTTCTAAAATGATCGGAACAAAATTTCCAACAACTTTAGTGTTTTGATTTTTTTAATTGGACACTATCTTTGAGGCGTTTCATGGCAATTTTTGAAAACTGTTCCATAGGGACAGATTCCAAGAAACTCGTATTTCACCATAATGAGTGGTCTTCTTCTATATATATGTATTTTCTACATAACAAAGTGTAAAACAAGAACTTGTGCCCTTTTACAAATATTAATTGATTAGTCCCAATAAATATAATAAAGCTGCAAAATAATAATGATTTAACACAATAAACTACAAAGTTCATGTATGCATTTTACATGCATCAGCATCTACATGAATTTTGTGAAAATTTTTATATGTAAAAATTCAAGAATGTGGAAAATGATGTTGTCAAACTTAAACTGTTCCCACTGTCACTTAGAGAAAGGCTAAAGAATGGTTATTATCTTTACCTACTAGTAGCAAAAAGTTTTCGGATAACCTTAAGAATCCTTTATTAAGAAATATTATCCTCCTGTTAAAATCTTTCAAAATATAAATAACATGTTATCTTTTAGATAAAAAGATAATGAACATGTAGCTATATCTTGGAAAATAATTAAAATTATACTTAGAACTTGCCCATCACATGGTGTAAATGAATGCACTATTTTATATTCTTTTTTATAATGGTTTAAACTACATGCATAGAAGTATGTTAGATTCTGTTGCAGGAGGTGCTTCTATAACTAAAACTTTTTCTAAAGCTAAGGCTATTCTAGGAAACATGCTACAAAATTATAGTCAATGGCACACTCAAGGAGCACCTGGTACATCTTCTCGGAAAATCAACTCTATGTTGAGAAATTATATTACTTAATTTCTAAAGTTGATGCTATATTTTTTACATATCAAAACAAAATATTGATAATGTTTCTCTACAAGATCTTGTTGAAAAGCTGAAAATTTAGCTACCAACTATATTAGAAACTTTGATAATAATGGATATGGAAGCAACTATAATAACTCTTATGCTAGGCCACCATATGCTTAGAATAATTATGGTAACCACGCTTTTGTTCCATATCCTAGTGCTAATGATTCTCAAAACAAGTGGAAATATGCCACCACTTTACCTACTAATGATTATAAGGATAAGCAACAATAACTGAATAAGATCCTTGCTGAACAAGTATCCTCTATTTGAAAACCCACAGGATTACATCAAGAGGAGTAGGTGGGAATATCCTCTCAATCTGGATCTTGGCAGAAAGGTGACTCGTGGTCGCCTAAGAGTTGTCATGCATGGGGATCCTTAGAAAGGTTTCTTGCTTGAATACCCCAGGGCTTCTTACAAAGGCGTCATTCTCTCGGACCATTTGTTGGAATAGCAGCGGCTTTGTCCAAGGGTTTGCCCACAAGTTGCCTAGTTGAATCGATGTTATCATTGTAAGCGTCATCAGCTCAAACCCACCACATCTTACGAATAACTTCCTCCTTTACAAAATAATTGACGTAACCATGTAGAGTATTTTGCAATGGAGGTGGTACTGGTTTAGAATTATAAATGAGTTATTCATACATCATTATACTCTGTGAGTGATTGCCTTTTTGAAACCATACTAGACATCACTCATTATACTTTGTCAATAATTACACAATGCTATTGTGAGAAAAACTAATGTTCTTTCAGTATGTCTATATATGCATCTATGTACCAATGATCCATTGTCTTATATTTTTTGTTTCAGATATTTTGTTAGTTGAAGCATAATTATAATACCAAAGCTATTTTATATTGGCAATACATGTGCAAAATGATCTGATTTCATACATATTTTTCAGGGATCATAACACTCATGATTGATATCTTCGATCCGAATTTACGGATATAGTATAATAGTCTTTTCCCTAGTAGACCTAGGGTTAATCGAACCTTGGAAAACAACGCTAAAAGGAAATAAAAAGGACACGTCTACAAGACTTTGTTTCTTCATTTTACCTTCGTTTACCGGACCAATCTAGTTTACTTTTATAGTGGGTTGATTCAATGGATGAAGATAGGCCAGGGTTGAAGATTCACATACAGCTGCACATCATAGGTGATAAAAGATAATAATAAGCACAATCATGTGTAATCTTTTAATAGAGATAATCTCTTGTGGGTAACACATCCTAATGTACTAGAGCCCCTGTGAGGCATCAGGCATAACAATAGTCTTTTGATCCAACCGAGTGCACCACGAAGCACCGGGATACAAACTATTATTAAGTGTAAAACACGGACCAAAGCCTTAATAGGTGATGTTGCTATGATCCTGAATGGGTCGCTAAGCGAAGACTGTACAATCCTTTCTATCATTGGATTTCCTATGAGATTGTCGCTAGCCAAGTATCTCGTCTCAATACTTTATCGATCTCGGGGGTCTTGGGTACCTACTAGTCCAAAGATCGAGGCAAGAGACAAATAAACAAAAGATACAAATCCCTCTTTCAAACAATACATAATTCTTCCATAGATTAGATGCACATAATCGCTACGTGGTTTCTCTCCAACCCACAGCCTATGAGGACTACTCACTCATAACAATAAGATCAAGGATAGAAAACATTGTGCAAAATACTTAGATTGAAACCAAATATTCTTACAATGGTCACGGATCACAAGAAGATCTCAAGTACAAAGTACTGGATATGGATATTAGAGGGGATGGAAGATGAAAGGGATGAACTTTTGGTGTGGATATCTTTAGGTGGTGTTGTGATACAATCTGAGAATGGCGACCCCTGCGTGGTGGCTGAGCCTCAAAATATATAGGCATCTTCACGAAAGTTGTAGGATTTGATGAGATGAAGCTGCCGCCACATGGTACGTGTGGACGGTATGGGCGGGTCCTACCCGTACCAGTGATCGTTACGGCTGCCCACACCTGGAAATTGCTCCAGAATTACTTGATCGTGTGGACTTCCTCAAAACCTTCATTATGACTCCTGATTGCGCATTAAAAGTGTGATTTCCTACAGAACACAATTCAAAGCAATGGTTTGCATGTCTTTGCAATTATTAGTCATTAGTGGCAAGGCTAGAGAGTTTTTTGGCAATTGCTTGACTAAAAACAATTTTTAAATGTGGTGAAAGATGGCTATTTTTGGAACGATCGATGATCTAGTTCGTAGGTACGTTTATTTTCATCTCTCTAATTTGAGTTCTGAACAATTTTATAGTTCCTAGGAAGTATGTACTTTCGTGTTCACTTATGTCATGACAAGTTAGTTGTATGTGTTGGGATGCATCTTATACCCTATTCAGTTAACTACTTGTGTCATTGTCTACATCTTTCGATGCCGAAGCTTAATTACATGTTGCATGATCTTTTTATGTTTCCCTTGCAATAGTGACTCCATGGGAAGATACGGCATGTAGGATATTATCCAAGTGAATATGAGGATCTACTTTTTCATTGCCCTGCACTGGTAAGCCTTTTCATAGTAATAATAAGAGTGAAAGAGCTAGGTCCTCATCATCATAATTTACTTCCACAGACTGCAAGTCAGAAACAATCTCTCTAAAAAATGATAAATGATTCATTACCGATCTACCTTCTTGTAGCTTATGCATGAACAATTTCACCTTCGCGTACATCTTACTGGTTAGATCCTTAGATACGCATATCGATTCTAGTTTCAACCACACAACTATTGCAGATTTCTCCAACAACACTAGAAAATATTATTGGATAGATGAAGTTAAATTAGACAAAAATCTTTATGGTATTTACGCTTTTCTTTGGACCACTCTTTTTAAATATTTCTTATTGAATCCATCTAGTGAGTCATCTAGATAAAGAAGTTCGGCGAGAATCTCCCGAATCTTCACTTGCCACATAGAGAACCCTGTGGTGTAGTCTAGTTGCGGTAGATCAAACTACAATGAAGAAATGTCTCAAACCCTAGATTCAAACATACGGCTCTGATATCACTTTTTATAAATATGACAAGAAAATAAAAAGAACGAAAATAAAAACACGGAAGGGACACAAGATTTAACATGGAAAACCTCTCAACAAAGAGGTGAAAAAACCATGGGCGTCAGGCAACGAAACTTCACTATATGGGGAATATTTACACAAGACTGGAGATTTCACAGATGCAACTTATTCCATTCGACGGCTTACAAAAGGTGTATATAACTGTGGAAACCTAGGTATTTAGCGATCCGTATTGCGATGGGGGTCGCTCCGCTCATCACAAGTTAGCCTCCTTAATAAATTTGGATCACAACTTCAAGGAGCTCCACCTTGAGATAGATTCCTTTTTGTAGCATCAACAACAATTATCTCCCTCAATAACAACTAAAAATACTTTCGGCACCAATATCCACTTGGACCTCACCCCATCCATTAGAACTTAGCCTTCTTAATGAATTTGGATGACAACTTCAACAAATATGAGGTGCTAAAAATGGCTGCAAAGATGTTAGGAATCTCTAGTCGATCCACAATAAACGGTTAGAGCATTTTACTCATCTAACCCTGACCTAGCTGGTCCCCAAGCAACATTAGTGGAGTACAACTTTTACTCCTCCACTATTCTATCTCTTATATTTACTCGATTGAGCGGTGGAGGAGTAAAATATTCTATATCCTTCTTCCCCTCCACCGTGGCCCCAAATCGCATTTACCACATTGTCGGCGCCCCCCGCCACCACCGTAGCCCGCACCACAGTACCCCATTGCTGGCTCTTCTCGTCGTCAGTCCCGGCCACCGAATCCTAGCGCTCACCACCACTATAGCCCCCACCATGGACCCCCATGGCCGGATCTTCTCGCCTCCGGTCCCTGCCACGGATGACGCTACATCACGTCATCGTTAACCCCGCATTTCCCCGATATTCCTCCGTGATCTGCTCCTACCACCATCGGCGTCCTACTACAGCGTGCGGCAGCGCGTGTGGGGCAGTTGGGTTGCTGAAACCACTGATTAAATATGCACCAAAATATTTGGGTCGGCACCTACCAGTCGGCGAAGAAGACAGAGTGGGCCTACGGCATGAAGAACGTCGAACCCATGGGTCGAACTATGACGAGCTCTACTTCTCGTTGGGGTTCGGTGTGGTGCTGGACCTGGAGGCATTCGACCAGCGCTGATGCCTGGTCCCCGAGCGCGAGAGGCAGGAGGACCGGTAGGCCCGAGAGCGTCTCGAGGAGGAGCGGCGCGACGCGGCGATGGTAGAGAAGATCGTGGATCTCAACATAGACCTCATTGAGGAGGATCGGTGTCGACTTGAGGAGTACACTGTTTCCAAGAGGATTTTGGATGAGGTGTTGAAGAAGAAGGGAGTCGACGATACGGGGCCATCAACAGCAGCACCGACGAAGAAGACGGAGGTCGCCCACGGTGCCGGCACGTGAAGACCCAATTCTTGGCTGAAAGGGATACCAAAGGCCTCTGCCCTCCCTCCCCATCTATCCAAGAGATGGAAGGGCAGAACTTTTTTTTTGGCTTTTTTCATCTTTTCATCAAAGAGTTGAACAATGAAGATAGACGGCAAGTGCCTAATCGATTTGATCAGGCCGTGTAGGAACAAGGTTCAAATTGTTCGTTCGTTAGGATGCCTCAGCTGCATACATCACTACACTTCCACTTGACACCTATTTAAACGGCTCGTCTCGCCGCTACCTTATCCTATTTCCATACTTCTGTCGCTCCATCCCTTTATAGGTGGAGAACCCTTCGCTGTCTCGGCTGCGATACCGTAGGCTCTAGGGAAGTCGGATGAGTGATGTTGGATGTCACTTTTCCCCAGGCAAGTTACCTTATATTTATAACGCTTTGGTAGTCCAGAGTAGAGACACTTCCGATAAGCAAATTAATGTGACTTGTGAGGTACAACAATTATTAGGAAATAATCAAGTTAGAGTTGTAGCTATGAGTGCTACGGAAGGGTTGATGAGAGGAATGGAAGTGATTGACACGGGAGCTCCTCTTAGTGTTCTGGTCGATGGAGCAGACAACACCGACGGTCATCGAGCTCGACGAAAGCTCCTCCTCCTCCTTCGTGTGGGACGATTAAGCTCCACCGACGGTCCTCGACAGTGTCGGCACATTTTGGTTGTCGTTTGTATAAATTTAGTTTAACTCCTCTAAGTTTAACTAGTGGATGCTCAAGTTTGTACAAATTTGGTTGAATTTGTGTTTTACGCCTCTAAGTTCAAGAGTTCGATTAGGGACCATGTTTTTTTAGAGGAGTAAATATACTCTAAATGATAGAGAGCAATTATACTCCTCGAAATATTGGGGATCGGCTAGAGATGCCCTTACATCCCTTTCGTAAAGCTGTGCAATTGAAAGGGTGTGTGTACAGTAAGTCACCCTAAAAGGTTCAAGTGCACATTGGCCACAAGCCCACAACCCCATTAGCACATCGTCTTCCTACACATGTGTTCCATAAAGGAACGTTGCTGCTTCACCAAAGGAGTCCCAGAAAGAGAGCAGGGCTGAGAGAGATGAGAACCCTATCACTGTTGTAACTTCGGAGGTTGAGAAATGGCAACGGATATACCTCTTTTGATGGAGCAAGTTGTGCCTGAAGCCACAGGAGGAACAACTATTGAAATGCTTTTCAGAACCGTTTGCTTTGCTTGTGTGTTCCCCTTGCCCCTTTTGTTCAAACATGTCAAGCTGCCAAACCTCACATGTTCCACCGATAGCGCCCTCCACTATTTTTTAACATGCAGAACATCGCATGGTTTAGATTTCTTCTCCCTACAGGCTGCAGCTAGCCTGCCTGAGAGACGATGGCGTCAACTCTGCCAGGTAGTTTTCTTCAGGACGCCTTCACATTCTCTGTCTTGTCAGGTTCGATTTAACCAGCAGGCTCACGCTGGATCAAACACGCGTACTGAAGAACCACCTAATTAAGCATCTGCAGGATGACCTGAGGATGGAGCTAAGCTACCAAACCAATGTAGGATACTAGTTAGCTTCCCATGAGTGTTAGTCCCTTTCCCAGTGTGCATGCGTCTTTGTGAAACCCGTTTACACACTGCAAATTATAAACCCAGTCTCAATCAGTAAGATCAATTAAGTGCTTTCCCCCCGGCATGCAAGGTATCTTCAGGATGTCCCAACTGTTCATGCACATTGGTCGATTGCACGCCGCTGGTGCGTCATCGATCGGGTCTCTGCCCCGAGGCCTTGTTTACTTCTCTCGTATTCACTAGTGTATTTGTGGGAAATGGAGGGGATTATTCTAATTCCCGTAGTCCGTTTACTACTCCGGGTTGGCTGGGATAATCCCCGCAAATCCCGGAATATCCCGCAAATCCTTCTTACTTTTGCTTAGATTAAAAACTCTCCTACATGGTAGAGTATTTTTAGGTAAGAGTATTTGTGGGGATTGAAGAGTATTGGGTGAACACCAAATCTCCTCATATCCCCAAAACTCTAGTGGATAAAAATACGAGAGAAGTAAACAAGGCTTGAGTGGCGTTTGGAATTTTCATCAGGAGATAAAGTTTTCAGCGCAGGTGCAGCGCGCGAGAGAGACGAAGTTGACGACGACGCAGAATGCAACGTGCGCAGGGGGAGATCATCTGCAACTGCCTCGATCAGTCGCAGTGGAGCTGTATGGTGAGCTATTCACATCAATCAGCTTAAAAACCAACATGCATGATCGTCAGTACATGTCCTCTGTTGCCTCTTCAGGGGTTGGTGCACTACAGGAATGGCGCGGTGCGCCGACGGCCGGCCTCTACGCTGACGGCCAATTGTCGGGGCCGTCGGCGTAGCACCGGGCCAGGCCAGCCCCGCTTTCGAGCTCTCGGCGTAGCCTCGCCGTCGGCGTAGCCACCCATACGCCGGCGGTGGCCCTTGGTGTACACAGGCCCTCGGCGTACGGGATGTCCGCGTGGCACTTGCCGGCCTGGCTGGGACGGATTCCTAACGGCGCCATCAATACGCCGAGGGTGACCGTCGGCATACCGCCGTACTTTTTTTTTTATTCATACGCCGATGGTGACCGTCGGCGTACCGCCGTACATTTTTATTTATTTTTTCCACCCAATTATAAATTTATTTTATATTTGTATTTATTTATTAGTATCAATTATTTAGGTTCTATTTTATCAATTGGACGGATTCGTAGCCTCCAAATAATAGTCTCCACGCCCACATGAAATGTCGAATCTTCTCACACCTTGAGAAATTTGCATGTTTGTAAGTGTTATTATCACATGTGTGTGAAATTTATATATCACACTTTTAGTGAAGTTGTTCAGAGACTCAATCCTTATCACTAGGGAGTAGACGATCCGAGGCCCACAGATCAGGGTTCCGCGGCAAACCGCGCTCCGGGGCGTAGGAAATCCTCAATAACTTGCATGTGGCCCTAACACATGCATGGAGGTGTGGTGTTGTGTTGAAACATGCAAAACCTAGTCCCCGGGTTGCATGGATGTATCCCCCTTCGTATGCATGCGCTGTAACCAAAAAGGGAGGTTCTGGACTTATATAAGGGGGAAACTCCCGTTCCGGTGAAACCGGGTAGGATACTGTCGCACCTTGTGAACCAACATGGTTTTACATAATCATATGACCTAAACAAACACAAAACAAGAGAGAGCTACGCCGGGCTACCCCCGTCAGAGGAACGTCTAGGGGGGTAGACGATCCGAGGCCCACAGATCAGGGTTCCGCGGCAAACCGCGCTTCGGGCGTAGGAAACCCTTAAGAACTTGCATGTGGCCCTAGCACATGCATGGAGGTGTGGTGTTGTGTTGAAACATGCAAAACCTAGTCCCCGGGTTGCATGGATGTGCCCCCCTTCGCATGCATGCGCTCTAATCTAAAAGGGAAGGTTCTGTACTTATATAAGGGGGAAACTCCCCGTTCCGGTGAAACCTGGTAGAATACTGCCGCACCTTGTGAACCAACATGGTTTTACATCATCATATGACCTAACAAACACAAAACAAGAGAGAGCTACGCCGGGCTACCCCTGTCGGAGGAACGTCTAGGGGGTAGCCGATCCGAGGCCCACCGATTAGGGTTCCGCGGCAAACCGCGCTCCAGGGCGTAGGAAACCCTCAAGAACTTGCATGTGGCCCTAGCACATACATGTAGGTGTGGTGTTGTGTTGAAACTTGTAAAACCTAGTCCCCGGGTTGCATGAATGTGTCCCGCTTCGCATGCATGCGCTGTAACCTAAAAGGGAAGGTTCTGGACTTATATAAGGGGGAAACTCCCTGTTCCGGTGAAACCGGGTAGGATACTGCCGCACCTTCTGAATCAACATGGTTTTACATCATCATATGACCTAAACAAACACAAAACAAGAGAGAGCTACGCCGGGCTACCCCTGTCAGAGGAACGTCTAGGGAGATAGACGATCCGAGGCCCACAGATTAGGGTTCCGCGGCAAACCGCGCTCCAGGGCGTAGGAAACCCTCAAGAACTTGCATGTGGCCCTTTCACATGCATGGAGGTGTGGTGTTGTGTTGAAACTTGCAAAACCTAGTCCCCGGGTTGCATGGATGTGTCCCCCTTCGCATGCATGCGCTGTAACCTAAAAGGGAAGGTTCTGTACTTATATAAGGGGGAAACTCCCCGTTCCGGTGAAACCTGGTAGGATACTGCCGCACCTTGTGAACCAACATGGTTTTACATCATCATATGACCTAAACAAACACAAAACAAGAGAGAGCTACGCCAGGCTACCCCTCTCAGAGGAACGTCTAGGGGGGTAGACGATCCGAGGCCCACCGATTAGGGTTCCGCGGCAAACCGCGCTCCAGGGTGTAGGAAACCCTCAAGAACTTGCATGTGGCCCTAGCACATGCATGTATGTGTGGTGTTGTGTTGAAACTTGCAAAACCTAGTCCCCGGGTTGCATGAATGTGTCCCCCTTCGCATGCATGCGCTGTAACCTAAAAGGGGAGGTTCTGGACTTATATAAGGGGGAAACTCCCTGTTCCGGTGAAACCGGGTAGGATACTGCCGCACCTTCTGAACCAACATGGTTTTACATCATCATATGACCTAAACAAACACAAAACAAGAGAGAGCTACGCCGGGCTACCCCTGTCAGAGGAACGTCTAGGGGGGTAGACGATCCGAGGCCCACAGATTAGGGTTCCGCGGCAAACCGCGCTCCAGGGCGTAGGAAACCCTCAAGAACTTGCATGTGGCCCTTTCACATGCATGGAGGTGTGGTGTTGTGTTGAAACTTGCAAAACCTAGTCCCCCGGGTTGCATGAATCTGTCCCCCTTCGCATGCATGCGCTGTAACCTAAAAGGGAAGGTTCTAGACTTATATAAGGGGGAAACTCCCCGTTCTAGTGAAACCGGGTAGGATACTAACGCACCTTGTGAACCAACATGGTTTTACATCATCATATGACCTAAACAAACATAAAACAAGAGAGAGCTACGCCAGGCTACCCCTGTCAGAGGAACGTCTACGGGGGTAGACGATCTGAGGCCCACAGATTAGGGTTCCGCTGCAAACCGCACTCCGGGGCGTAGGAAACCCTCAAGAACTTGCATGTGGCCCTTGCACATGCATGGAGGTGTGGTGTTGTGTTGAAACTTGCAAAACCTAGTCCCCGGGTTGCATGAATGTGTCCCCCTTCGCATGCATGTGCTGTAACCTAAAAGGGAAGGTTCTAGACTTATATAAGGGGGAAACTCCCCGTTCCTGTGAAACCGGGTAGGATACTGCCGCACCTTGTGAACCAACATGGTTTTACATCATCATATGACCTAAACAAACACAAAACAAGAGAGAGCTACGCCGGGCTACCCCTGTCAGAGGAACGTCTAGAAGGGTAGACGATCTGAGGCCCACAGATTAGCGTTCCGCGGCAAACCGCGCTTCGAGGCATAGGAAACCATCAAGAACTTGCATGTGGCCCTAGCACATGCATGGAGGTGTGGTGTTTTGTTGAAACATTCAAAACCTAGTCCCCGGGTTGCATGAATGTGTCCCCCTTCGCATGCATGCGCTGTAACCTAAAAGGGAAGGTCTTGGACTTATATAAGGGGGAAACTCCCTGTTCCGGTGAAACCGGGTAGGATACTGCCGCACCTTGTGAACCAACATGGTTTTACATCATCATATGACCTAAACAAACCGAAAACAAGAGAGAGCTACGCCGGGCTACCCTTGTCAGAGGAACGTCTAGGGGGTAGACGATCCGAGGCCCACAGATTAGGGTTCCGCGGCAAACCGTTCTCCAGGGCGTAGGAAACCGTCAAGAACTTGCATGTGGCCCTTTCATATGCATGGAGGTGTGGTATTGTGTTGAAACTTCCAAAACCTAGTCCCCGGGTTGCATGAATGTGTCCCCCTTCGCATGCATGCGCTGTAACCTAAAAGGGAAGGTTCTAGACTTATATAAGGGGGGAAACTCCCTGTTCCGGTGAAACCGGGTAGGATACTGCCGCACCTTGTGAACCAACATGGTTTTACATCATCATATGACCTAAACAAACACAAAACAAGAGAGAGCTACGCCAGGCTACCCCTGTCAGAGGAACGTCTATGGGGGTAGACGATCCGAGGCCCATAAGTCAGGGTTCCGCTGCAAACCGCCCTCTGGGCCGTAGGATACCCTCAAGAACTTGCATGTGGCCCTTGCACATGCATGGAGGTGTGGTGTTGTGTTGAAACTTGCAAAACCTAGTCCCCGGGTTGCATGAATGTGTCCCCCTTCGCATGCATGCGCTGTAACCTAAAAGGGAATGTCCTGGACTTATATAAGGGGGAAACTCACTGTTCCGGTGAAACCGGGTAGGGTACTGTCGTACCTTGTGAACCAACATGGTTTTACATCATCATATGACCTAAAAAACACAAAACAAGAGAGAGCTACGCCGGGCTACCCCTCTCAGAGGAACGTCTAGGGGGGTAGACGATCCGAGGCCCACAGCTTAGGGTTCCGCGGCAAACCGTGCTCCAGGGCGTAGGAAACCGTCAATAACTTGCATGTGGCCCTTTCATATGCATGGAGGTGTGGTATTGTGTTGAAACTTGTAAAACCTAGTCCCCGGGTTGCATGAATGTGTCCCCCTTCGCATGCATGCGCTGTAACCTAAAAGGGAAGGTTCTAGACTTATATAAGGGGGAAACTCCCTGTTCTGGTGAAACCGGGTAGGATACTGCCGCACCTTGTGAACCAACATGTTTTTACATCATCATATGACCTAAACAAACACAAAACAAGAGAGTGCTACGCCGGGCTACCCCTGTCAGAGGAACGTCTAGGGGGGTAGACGATCTGAGGCCCACAGATTAGGATTCCGCGGCAAACCGCGCTCTAGGGCGTAGGAAACCCTCAAGAACTTGCATGTGGCCCTTTCACATGCATGGAGGTGTGGTGTTGTGTTGAAACTTGCAAAACCTAGTCCCCGGGTTGCATGAATGTGTCCCCCTTCGCATGCATGCGCTGTAACCTAAAAGGGAATGTCCTGGACTTATATAAGGGGGAAACTCACTGTTCCGGTGAAACCGGGTAGGGTACTGTCGTACCTTGTGAACCAACATGGTTTTACATCATCATATGACCTAAAAACACAAAACAAGAGAGAGCTACGCCGGGCTACCCCTCTCAGAGGAACGTCTAGGGGGGTAGACGATCCGAGGCCCACAGCTTAGGGTTCCGCGGCAAACCGTGCTCCAGGGCGTAGGAAACCGTCAATAACTTGCATGTGGCCCTTTCATATGCATGGAGGTGTGGTATTGTGTTGAAACTTGTAAAACCTAGTCCCCGGGTTGCATGAATGTGTCCCCCTTCGCATGCATGCGCTATAACCTAAAAGGGAAGGTTCTAGACTTATATAAGGGGGAAACTCCCTGTTCTGGTGAAACCGGGTAGGATACTGCCGCACCTTGTGAACCAACATGGTTTTACATCATCATATGACCTAAACAAACACAAAACAAGAGAGTGCTACGCCGGGCTACCCCTGTCAGAGGAACGTCTAGGGGGGTAGACGATCTGAGGCCCACAGATTAGGATTCCGCGGCAAACCGCGCTCTAGGGCGTAGGAAACCCTCAAGAACTTGCATGTGGCCCTTTCACATGCATGGAGGTGTGGTGTTGTGTTGAAACTTGCAAAACCTAGTCCCCGGGTTGCATGAATGTGTCCCCCTTCGCATGCATCCGCTGTAACCTAAAAGGGAAGGTTCTGGACTTATATATTGGGGAAACTCCCCGTTCCGGTGAAACCGGGTAGGATACTGCTGCACCTTGTGAACCAACATGGTTTTACATCATCATATAACCTAAACAAACACAAAACAATATAGAGCTACGCCAGGCTACACCTGTCAGAGGAACCTCTAGGGGGTAGACGATCCGAGGCCCACAGATCAGGGTTCCACAGGAAACCGCGCTCCGGGGCGTAGGAAACCCTCAAGAACTTGCATGTGGCCCTTGCACATGCATGGAGGTGTGGTGTTGTGTTGAAACATGCAAAACCTACCCCCGGGTTGCATGAATGTGTCCCCCTTCGCATGCATGCTCTGTAACCTATAATGGGAAGGTTCTAGACTTATATAAGGGGGAAAGCTCCCCGTTCCGGTGAAACCGGGTAGGATACTGCCGCACCTTGTGAACCAACATGGTTTTACATCATCATATCACCTAAACAAACACAAAACAAGAGAGAGCTACGCCAGGCTACCCCTGTCAGAGGAACGTCGACGGGGGTAGACGATCCGAGGCCCACAGATCAGGGTTTCGCTGCAAACCGCCCTCCGGGGCGGAGGAAACCCTCAAGAACTTGCATGTGGCCCTTGCACATGCATGGAGGTGTGGTGTTGTGTTGAAACTTGCAAAACCTAGTCCCCGGGTTGCATGAATGTGTCCCCCTTCGCATGCATGCTCTGTAACCTAAAAGAGAAGGTTCTAGACTTATATAAGGGGGAAACTCCCCGTTCCGGTGAAACTGGGTAGGATACTGCCGCACCTTGTGAACCAACATGGTTTTACATCATCATATGACCTAAACAAACACAAAACAAGAGAGAGCTACGCCAGGCTACCCCTGTCAGAGGAACATCTATGGGGGTAGACATTCGAGGCCCACAGATCAGGGTTCCGCTGCAAACCGCGCTCCGGGGCGTAGGAAACTCTCAAGAACTTGCATGTGGCCCTTGCACATGCATGGAGGTGTGGTGTTGTGTTGAAACTTGCCAAATCTAGTCCCCGGGTTGCATGAATGTGTCCCCCTTCGCATGCATGCGCTTTATCCTAAAAGGGAAGGTTCTAGACTTATATAAGGGGGAAACTCCCTGTTCCGGTGAAACCGGGTAGGATACTGCCGCACCTTGTGAAACAACATGGTTTTACATCATCATATTACCTCAACAAACACAAAACAAGAGAGAGCTACGCTGGGCTACCCGTGTCAGAGGAACGTCTAGGGGGTAGACAATCCGAGGCCCACAGATCAAGGTTTCGCGGCAAACCGCGCTCTAGGGCGTAGGAAACCCTCAAGAACTTGCATTGTGGCCCTTGCACATGCATGGAGCTGTGGTGTTGTGTTGAAACATGCAAAACCTAGTCCCCGGGTTGCATGAATGTGTCCCCCTTCGCATGCATGCGTTGTAACCTAAAAGGGAAGGTTCTGGACTTATATATTGGGGAAACTCCCCGTTCCGGTGAAACCGGGTAGGATACTGCCGCACCTTGTGAACCAATATGGTTTGACATCATCATATGACCTAAACAAACACAAAACAAGAGAGAGCTATGCCAGGCTACCCCTGTCAGAGGAACGTCTATGGGGGTAGACGATTCGAGGCCCACAGATCAGGGTTCCGCTTCAAACCGCGCTCCGGGGCGTAGGAAACCCTCAAGAACTTGCATGTGGCCCTTGCACATGCATGGAGGTGTGGTGTTGTGTTGAAACTTGCCAAACCTAGTCCCCGGATTGCATGAATGTGTCCCCCTTCGCATGCATGCGCTTTAACCTAAAAGGGAAGGTTCTGGACTTATATAAGGGGGAAACTCCCTGTTCCGGTGAAACCGGGTAGGATACTGCCGCACCTTGTGAACCAACATGGTTTTACATCATCATATGACCTAAACAAACACAAAACAAGAGAGAGCTATGCCAGGCTACCCCTGTCAGAGGAACGTCTACGGGGGTAGACGATCCGAGGCCCATAGATCAGGGTTCCGCTGCAAACCGCAGCTCCGGGGCGTAGGAAACCCTCAAGAACTTGCATGTGGCCCTTGCACATGCATGGAGGTGTGGTGTTGTGTTGAAACTTGCAAAACCTAGTCCCCGGGTTGCATGAATGTGTCCCCCTTCGCATGCATGCTGCTGTAACCTAAAAGGGAAGGTTCTGGACTTATATAAGGGGGAAACTCCCCGTTCCGGTGAAACCGGGTAGGATACTGCCGCACCTTGTGAACCAACATGGTTTTACATCATCATATGACCTAAACAAACACAAAACAAGAGAGAGCTACGCCGGGCTACCCCTGTCAGAGGAACGTCTAGGGGGTAGACGATCTGAGGCCCACAGATTAGGGTTCCGCGGCAAACCGCGCTCCGGGGCGTAGGAAACCGTCAAGAACTTGCATGTGGCCCTTTCATATGCATGGAGGTGTGGTATTGTGTTGAAACTTGTAAAACCTAGTCCCCGGGTTGCATGAATGTGTCCCCCTCCGCATGCATGCGCTGTAACCTAAAAGGGAAGGTTCTAGACTTATATAAGGGGGAAACTCCTTGTTCGGGTGAAACCGGGTAGGATACTGCCGCACCTTGTGAACCAACATGGTTTTAAATCATCATATGATCTAAACAAACACAAAACAAGAGAGAGCTACGTCGGGCTACCCCTGTCAGAGGAACGTCTACGGGGGTAGACGATCCGAGGCCCATAGGTCAGGGTTCCGCTGCAAACCGCGCTCTAGGGCGTAGGAAACCCTCAAAAACTTTCATGTGGCCCTTGCACATGCATGGAGGTGTGGTGTTGTGTTGAAACTTGCAAAACCTAGTCCCCGGGTTGCATGAATGTGTCCCCCTTCGCATGCATGCGCTGTAACCTAAAAGGGAAGGTTCTGGACTTATATATTGGGGAAACTCCCCGTTCCGGTGAAACCGGGTAGGATACTGCCGCACCTTGTGAAACAACATGGTTTTACATCATCATATTACCTCAAAAAACACAAAACAAGAGAGAGCTACGCTGGGCTACCCGTGTCAGAGGAACGTCTAGGGGGTAGACGATCCGAGGCCCACAGATCAAGGTTTCGCGGCAAACCGCGCTCTAGGGCGTAGGAAACCCTCAAAAACTTGCTTGTGGGCCTTGCACATGCATGGAGCTGTGGTGTTGTGTTGAAACATGCAAAACCTAGTCCCCGGGTTGCATGAATGTGTCCCCCTTCGCATGGATGCGTTGTAACCTAAAAGGGAAGGTTCTGGACTTATATATTGGGGAAACTCCCCGTTCCGGTGAAACCGGGTAGGATACTGCCGCACCTTGTGAACCAATATGGTTTGACATCATCATATGACCTAAACAAACACAAAACAAGAGAGAGCTATGCCAGGCTACCCCTGTCAGAGGAACGTCTATGGGGGTAGACGATTCGAGGCCCACAGATCAGGGTTCCGCTTCAAACCGCGCTCCGGGGCGTAGGAAACCCTCAAGAACTTGCATGTGGCCCTTGCACATGCATGGAGGTGTGGTGTTGTGTTGAAACTTGCCAAACCTAGTCCCCGGATTGCATGAATGTGTCCCCCTTCGCATGCATGCGCTTTAACCTAAAAGGGAAGGTTCTGGACTTATATAAGGGGGAAACTCCCTGTTCCGGTGAAACCGGGTAGGATACTGCCGCACCTTGTGAACCAACATGGTTTTAAATCATCATATGACCTAAACAAACACAAAATAAGAGAGAGCTATGCCAGGCTACCCCTGTCAGAGGAAGGTCTACGGGGGTAGACGATCCGAGGCCCATAGGTCAGGGTTCCGCTGCAAACCGCACTCCGGGGCGTAGGATACCCTCAAGAACTTGCATGTGGCCCTTGCACATGCATGGAGGTGTGGTGTTGTGTTGAAACTTGCAAAACCTAGTCCCCGGGTTGCATGAATGTGTCCCCCTTCGCATGCATGTGCTGTAACCTAAAAGGGAAGGTTCTGGACTTATATAAGGGGGAAACTCCCCGTTCTGGTGAAACCGGGTAGGATACTGCCGCACCTTGTGAACCAACATGGTTTTACATCATCATATTACCTCAACAAACACAAAACAAGAGAGAGCTACGTCGGGCTACCCCTGTCAGAGCAACGTCTAGGGAGTAGACGATCCGAGGCCCACAGATCAGGGTTCCGCGGTAAACCGCGCTCTAGGGCATAGGAAACCCTCAAGAACTTGCTTGTGGCGCTTGCACATGCATGGAGGTGTGGTGTTGTGTGTAAACATGCAAAACCTAGTCCCCGGGTTGCATGAATGTGTCCCCCTTCGCATGCATGTGCTGTAACCTAAAAGGGAAGGTTTTGGACTTATATAAGGGGGAAACTCCCTGTTTCGGTGAAACCGGGTAGGATACTGCCACACCTTGTGAACCAACATGGTTTTACATCATCACATGACCTAAACAAACACAAAACAAGAGAGAGCTACGCCGGGCTACCCCTGTCAAAGGAACGTCTAGGGGGAAGACGATCTGAGGCCCACAGATCAGTGTTCTGCGGCAAACCGTACTCCGTTCATAGGAAACCCTCAAGAACTTGCATGTGGCCCTAGCACATGCATGGAGGTGTGGTGTTGTGTTGAAACATGCAAAACCTAGTCCTCGGGTTGCATGGATGTGTCCCCCTTCACATGCATGCGCTGTAACCTAAAAGGGAAGGTTCTGGACTTATATAAGGGGGAAACTCCCCATTCCGGTGAAACCGGGTAGAATACTGCCGCACCTTGTGAACCAACATGGTTTTACATCATCATATGACCTAAAATAACACAAAACAAGAGAGAGCTACGCCGGGCTACCCCTGTCATAGGAACGTCTAGGGGGTAGACGATCCGAGGCCCACAGATTAGGGTTCCGCGGCAAACCGCGCTCCAGGGCGTAGGAAACCCTCAAGAACTTGCATGTGGCCCTAACACATGCATGGAGGTGTGGTGTTGTGTTGAAACATGCAAAACCTAGTCCCCGGGTTGCATGAATGTGTCCCCCTTCGCATGCATGCACTGTAACCTAAAAGGGAAGGTTCTGGACTTATATAAGGGGGAAACTCTCCGTTCCGGTGAAACCGGGTAGGATACTGCTGCACCTTGTGAACCAACATGGTTTTACATCATCATATGACCTAAACAAACACAAAACAAGAGAGAGCTACGTCGGGCTACCCCTGTCAGAGGAACGTCTAGGGGGGTAGACGATCCGAGGCCCACAGATCAGGGTTCCGCGGCAAACCGCGCTTCGGGCGTAGGAAACCCTCAAGAACTTGCATGTGGCCCTAGCACATGCATGGAGGTGTGGTGTTGTGTTGAAACTTGCAAAACTTAGTCCCCGGGTTGCATGAATGTATCCCCCTTTGCATGCATGCGCTATAACCTAAAAGGGAAGGTTTTGGACTTATATAAGGGGGAAACTCCCCGTTCCGGTGAAACCGGGTAGGATACTGCCGCACCTTGTGAATCAACATGGTTTTACATCATCATATGACCTAAACGAACACAAAACAAGAGAGAGTCTATGGAGGGTAGATTCGTGGGGCCCACGTCTAGGGTTTGCTTGGAGTCCTCGGCGTATCCGGGCCGTCGGCGTATATAGTAATAATATAGTATAGTTTCTTCTCTATTAGTAGAGACCAAATAATATATTATAATTTGTTATATTATAGTTTCTTAGTAAATGTATGTACTGATACTAGAAAATTAAAAAAAACCTAGCTACGTCGACGGCTTTGCCCTCGACGTATCCTGGCCGTCGGCGTAGAGCAGCGTCGACCGCGCCCAGCGTGTCGGCGTGGAGTAGAAAATAAAATAAAATAAACCTAGCTACGCCGACGGCAAAGCCGTCGGCATAGTGCAGCCCGCGGATAAGGCCGCGTGTCCCTCCCTCCCCTGCCTATCTTCTCCTTGGATGTGGCCCTTGCACATGCATGGAGTTGTGGTGTTGTGTTGAAACATGCAAAACCTAGTCCCCGGGTTGCATGAATGTGTCCCCCTTCGCATGCATGCGCTGTAACCTAAAAGGGAAGGTTTTGGACTTATATATTGGGGAAACTCCCCGTTCCGGTGAAACCGGGTAGGATACTGCCGCACCTTTGTGAACCAATATGGTTTGACATCATCATATGACCTAAACAAACACAAAACGAGAGAGAGCTACGCCAGGCTACCCCTGTCAGAGGAACGTCTATGGGGGTAGACATTCGAGGCCCACAGATCAGGGTTCCGCTGCAAACCGCGCTCCGGGGCGTAGGAAACTCTCAAGAACTTGCATGTGGCCCTTGCACATGCATGGAGGTGTGGTGTTGTGTTGAAACTTGCCAAACCTAGTCCCCGGGTTGCATGAATGTGTCCCCCTTCGCATGCATGCGCTGTATCCTAAAAGGGAAGTATCTAGACTTATATAAGGGGGAAACTCCCCGTTCCGGTGAAACCGGGTAGGAAACTGCCGCACCTTGTGAACCAACATGGTTTTACATCATCATATGACCTAAACAAACACCAAACAAGCGAGAGCTACGCCAGGCTACCCCTGTCAGAGGAACGTCTATGGGGGTAGACGATCCGAGGCCCATAGGTCAGGGTTCCGCTGCAAACCGCGCTCCGGGGCGTAGGAAACCCTCAAGAACTTGCATGTGGCCCTTGAACATGCATGGAGGTGTGGTGTTGTGTTCAAACTTACAAAACCTAGTCCCCAGGTTGCATGAATGTGTCCCCCTTCGCATGCATGTGCTGTAACCTAAAAGGGAAGGTTCTGGACTTATATAAGGGGAAACTCCCCGTTCCGGTGAAACCGGGTAGGATACTGCCGCACCTTGTGAACCAATATGGTTTGACATCATCATATGACCTAAACAAACACAAAACAAGAGAGAGCTACGCCGGGCTACCCCTCTCAGAGGAACGTCTAGGGGGTAGACGATCTGAGGCCCACAGATTAGGGTTCCGCGGCAAACCGCGCTCCGGGGCGTAGGAAACCCTCAAGAACTTGCATGTCGCCCTTTCATATGCATGGAGGTGTGGTATTGTGTTGAAACTTGTAAAACCTAGTCCCCGGGTTGCATGAATGTGTCCCCCTCCGCATGCATGCGCTGTAACCTAAAAGGGAAGGTTCTAGACTTATATAAGGGGGAAACTCCTTGTTCGGGTGAAACCGGGTAGGATACTGCCGCACCTTGTGAACCAACATGGTTTTAAATCATCATATGATCTAAACAAACACAAAACAAGAGAGAGCTACGTCGGGCTACCCCTGTCAGAGGAACGTCTACGGGGGTAGACGATCCGAGGCCCATAGGTCAGGGTTCCGCTGCAAACCGCGCTCTAGGGCGTAGGAAACCCTCAAAAACTTTCATGTGGCCCTTGCACATGCATGGAGGTGTGGTGTTGTGTTGAAACTTGCAAAACCTAGTCCCCGGGTTGCATGAATGTGTCCCCCTTCGCATGCATGCGCTGTAACCTAAAAGGGAAGGTTCTGGACTTATATATTGGGGAAACTCCCCGTTCCGGTGAAACCGGGTAGGATACTGCCGCACCTTGTGAAACAACATGGTTTTACATCATCATATTACCTCAAAAAACACAAAACAAGAGAGAGCTACGCTGGGCTACCCGTGTCAGAGGAACGTCTAGGGGGTAGACGATCCGAGGCCCACAGATCAAGGTTTCGCGGCAAACCGCGCTCTAGGGCGTAGGAAACCCTCAAAAACTTGCTTGTGGCCCTTGCACATCCATGGAGCTGTGGTGTTGTGTTGAAACATGCAAAACCTAGTCCCCGGGTTGCATGAATGTGTCCCCCTTCGCATGGATGCGTTGTAACCTAAAAGGGAAGGTTCTGGACTTATATATTGGGGAAACTCCCCGTTCCGGTGAAACCGGGTAGGATACTGCCGCACCTTGTGAACCAATATGGTTTGACATCATCATATGACCTAAACAAACACAAAACAAGAGAGAGCTATGCCAGGCTACCCCTGTCAGAGGAACGTCTATGGGGGTAGACGATTCGAGGCCCACAGATCAGGGTTCCGCTTCAAACCGCGCTCCGGGGCGTAGGAAACCCTCAAGAACTTGCATGTGGCCCTTGCACATGCATGGAGGTGTGGTGTTGTGTTGAAACTTGCCAAACCTAGTCCCCGGATTGCATGAATGTGTCCCCCTTCGCATGCATGCGCTTTAACCTAAAAGGGAAGGTTCTGGACTTATATAAGGGGGAAACTCCCTGTTCCGGTGAAACCGGGTAGGATACTGCCGCACCTTGTGAACCAACATGGTTTTAAATCATCATATGACCTAAACAAACACAAAATAAGAGAGAGCTATGCCAGGCTACCCCTGTCAGAGGAAGGTCTACGGGGGTAGACGATCCGAGGCCCATAGGTCAGGGTTCCGCTGCAAACCGCACTCCGGGGCGTAGGATACCCTCAAGAACTTGCATGTGGCCCTTGCACATGCATGGAGGTGTGGTGTTGTGTTGAAACTTGCAAAACCTAGTCCCCGGGTTGCATGAATGTGTCCCCCTTCGCATGCATGTGCTGTAACCTAAAAGGGAAGGTTCTGGACTTATATAAGGGGGAAACTCCCCGTTCTGGTGAAACCGGGTAGGATACTGCCGCACCTTGTGAACCAACATGGTTTTACATCATCATATTACCTCAACAAACACAAAACAAGAGAGAGAAACGTCGGGCTACCCCTGTCAGAGCAACGTCTAGGGCGTAGACGATCCGAGGCCCACAGATCAGGGTTCCGCGGTAAACCGCGCTCTAGGGCATAGGAAACCCTCAAGAACTTGCTTGTGGCCCTTGCACATGCATGGAGGTGTGGTGTTGTGTGTAAACATGCAAAACCTAGTCCCCGGGTTGCATGAATGTGTCCCCCTTCGCATGCATGTGCTGTAACCTAAAAGGGAAGGTTTTGGACTTATATAAGGGGGAAACTCCCTGTTTCGGTGAAACCGGGTAGGATACTGCCACACCTTGTGAACCAACATGGTTTTACATCATCACATGACCTAAACAAACACAAAACAAGAGAGAGCTACGCCGGGCTACCCCTGTCAAAGGAACGTCTAGGGGGAAGACGATCTGAGGCCCACAGATCAGTGTTCTGCGGCAAACCGTACTCCGTTCATAGGAAACCCTCAAGAACTTGCATGTGGCCCTAGCACATGCATGGAGGTGTGGTGTTGTGTTGAAACATGCAAAACCTAGTCCTCGGGTTGCATGGATGTGTCCCCCTTCACATGCATGCGCTGTAACCTAAAAGGGAAGGTTCTGGACTTATATAAGGGGGAAACTCCCCATTCCGGTGAAACCGGGTAGAATACTGCCGCACCTTGTGAACCAACATGGTTTTACATCATCATATGACCTAAAATAACACAAAACAAGAGAGAGCTACGCCGGGCTACCCCTGTCATAGGAACGTCTAGGGGGTAGACGATCCGAGGCCCACAGATTAGGGTTCCGCGGCAAACCGCGCTCCAGGGCGTAGGAAACCCTCAAGAACTTGCATGTGGCCCTAACACATGCATGGAGGTGTGGTGTTGTGTTGAAACATGCAAAACCTAGTCCCCGGGTTGCATGAATGTGTCCCCCTTCGCATGCATGCACTGTAACCTAAAAGGGAAGGTTCTGGACTTATATAAGGGGGAAACTCTCCGTTCCGGTGAAACCGGGTAGGATACTGCTGCACCTTGTGAACCAACATGGTTTTACATCATCATATGACCTAAACAAACACAAAACAAGAGAGAGCTACGTCGGGCTACCCCTGTCAGAGGAACGTCTAGGGGGGTAGACGATCCGAGGCCCACAGATCAGGGTTCCGCGGCAAACCGCGCTTCGGGCGTAGGAAACCCTCAAGAACTTGCATGTGGCCCTAGCACATGCATGGAGGTGTGGTGTTGTGTTGAAACTTGCAAAACTTAGTCCCTGGGTTGCATGAATGTATCCCCCTTTGCATGCATGCGCTATAACCTAAAAGGGAAGGTTTTGGACTTATATAAGGGGGAAACTCCCCGTTCCGGTGAAACCGGGTAGGATACTGCCGCACCTTGTGAATCAACATGGTTTTACATCATCATATGACCTAAACGAACACAAAACAAGAGAGAGTCTATGGAGGGTAGATTCGTGGGGCCCACGTCTAGGGTTTGCTTGGAGTCCTCGGCGTATCCGGGCCGTCGGCGTATATAGTAATAATATAGTATAGTTTCTTCTCTATTAGTAGAGACCAAATAATATATTATAATTTGTTATATTATAGTTTCTTAGTAAATGTATGTACTGATACTAGAAAATTAAAAAAAACCTAGCTACGTCGACGGCTTTGCCCTCGACGTATCCTGGCCGTCGGCGTAGAGCAGCGTCGACCGCGCCCAGCGTGTCGGCGTGGAGTAGAAAATAAAATAAAATAAACCTAGCTACGCCGACGGCAAAGCCGTCGGCATAGTGCAGCCCGCGGATAAGGCCGCGTGTCCCTCCCTCCCCTGCCTATCTTCTCCTTGGATGTGGCCCTTGCACATGCATGGAGTTGTGGTGTTGTGTTGAAACATGCAAAACCTAGTCCCCCGGGTTGCATGAATGTGTCCCCCTTCGCATGCATGCGCTGTAACCTAAAAGGGAAGGTTTTGGACTTATATATTGGGGAAACTCCCCGTTCCGGTGAAACCGGGTAGGATACTGCCGCACCTTTGTGAACCAATATGGTTTGACATCATCATATGACCTAAACAAACACAAAACAAGAGAGAGCTACGCCAGGCTACCCCTGTCAGAGGAACGTCTATGGGGGTAGACATTCGAGGCCCACAGATCAGGGTTCCGCTGCAAACCGCGCTCCGGGGCGTAGGAAACTCTCAAGAACTTGCATGTGGCCCTTGCACATGCATGGAGGTGTGGTGTTGTGTTGAAACTTGCCAAACCTAGTCCCCGGGTTGCATGAATGTGTCCCCCTTCGCATGCATGCGCTGTATCCTAAAAGGGAAGTATCTAGACTTATATAAGGGGGAAACTCCCCGTTCCGGTGAAACCGGGTAGGAAACTGCCGCACCTTGTGAACCAACATGGTTTTACATCATCATATGACCTAAACAAACACCAAACAAGCGAGAGCTACGCCAGGCTACCCCTGTCAGAGGAACGTCTATGGGGGTAGACGATCCGAGGCCCATAGGTCAGGGTTCCGCTGCAAACCGCGCTCCGGGGCGTAGGAAACCCTCAAGAACTTGCATGTGGCCCTTGAACATGCATGGAGGTGTGGTGTTGTGTTCAAACTTACAAAACCTAGTCCCCAGGTTGCATGAATGTGTCCCCCTTCGCATGGATGCGTTGTAACCTAAAAGGGAAGGTTCTGGACTTATATAAGGGGAAACTCCCCGTTCCGGTGAAACCGGGTAGGATACTGCCGCACCTTGTGAACCAATATGGTTTGACATCATCATATGCCCTAAACAAACACAAAACAAGAGAGAGCTACGCCGGGCTACCCCTCTCAGAGGAACGTCTAGGGGGTAGACGATCTGAGGCCCACAGATTAGGGTTCCGCGGCAAACCGCGCTCCGGGGCGTAGGAAACCGTCAAGAACTTGCATGTGGCCCTTTCATATGCATGGAGGTGTGGTATTGTGTTGAAACTTGTAAAACCTAGTCCCCGGGTTGCATGAATGTGTCCCCCTCCGCATGCATGCGCTGTAACCTAAAAGGGAAGGTTCTAGACTTATATAAGGGGGAAACTCCTTGTTCGGGTGAAACCGGGTAGGATACTGCCGCACCTTGTGAACCAACATGGTTTTAAATCATCATATGATCTAAACAAACACAAAACAAGAGAGAGCTACGTCGGGCTACCCCTGTCAGAGGAACGTCTACGGGGGTAGACGATCCGAGGCCCATAGGTGAGGGTTCCGCTGCAAACCGCGCTCTAGGGCGTAGGAAACCCTCAAAAACTTTCATGTGGCCCTTGCACATGCATGGAGGTGTGGTGTTGTGTTGAAACTTGCAAAACCTAGTCCCCGGGTTGCATGAATGTGTCCCCCTTCGCATGCATGCGCTGTAACCTAAAAGGGAAGGTTCTGGACTTATATATTGGGGAAACTCCCCGTTCCGGTGAAACCGGGTAGGATACTGCCGCACCTTGTGAAACAACATGGTTTTACATCATCATATTACCTCAAAAAACACAAAACAAGAGAGAGCTACGCTGGGCTACCCGTGTCAGAGGAACGTCTAGGGGGTAGACGATCCGAGGCCCACAGATCAAGGTTTCGCGGCAAACCGCGCTCTAGGGCGTAGGAAACCCTCAAAAACTTGCTTGTGGCCCTTGCACATGCATGGAGCTGTGGTGTTGTGTTGAAACATGCAAAACCTAGTCCCCGGGTTGCATGAATGTGTCCCCCTTCGCATGGATGCGTTGTAACCTAAAAGGGAAGGTTCTTGACTTATATATTGGGGAAACTCCCCGTTCCGGTGAAACCGGGTAGGATACTGCCACACCTTGTGAACCAATATGGTTTGACATCATCATATGACCTAAACAAACACAAAACAAGAGAGAGCTATGCCAGGCTACCCTTGTCAGAGGAACGTCTATGGGGGTAGACGATTCGAGGCCCACAGATCAGGGTTCCGCTTCAAACCGCGCTCCGGGGCGTAGGAAACCCTCAAGAACTTGCATGTGGCCCTTGCACATGCATGGAGGTGTGGTGTTGTTTTGAAACTTGCCAAACCTAGTCCCCGGGTTGCATGAATGTGTCCCCCTTCGCATGCATGCGCTTTAACCTAAAAGGGAAGGTTCTGGACTTATATAAGGGGGAAACTCCCCGTTCCGGTGAAACCGGGTAGGATACTGCCGCACCTTGTGAACCAACATGGTTTTAAATCATCATATGACCTAAACAAACACAAAACAAGAGAGAGCTACGCCAGGCTACCCCTGTCAGAGGAAGGTCTACGGGGGTAGACGATCCGAGGCCCATAGGTCAGGGTTCCGCTGCAAACCGCACTCCGGGGCGTAGGATACCCTCAAGAACTTGCTTGTGGCCCTTGCACATGCATGGAGCTGTGGTGTTGTGTTGAAACATGCAAAACCTAGTCCCCGGGTTGCATGAATGTGTCCCCCTTCGCATGGATGCGTTGTAACCTAAAAGGGAAGGTTCTGGACTTATATATTGGGGAAACTCCCCGTTCCGGTGAAACCGGGTAGGATACTGCCGCACCTTGTGAACCAACATGGTTTTAAATCATCATATGACCTAAACAAACACAAAACAAGAGAGATCTACGCCAGGCTACCCCTGTCAGAGGAAGGTCTACGGGCGTAGACGATCCGAGGCCCATAGGTCAGGGTTCCGCTGCAAACCGCACTCCGGGGCGTAGGATACCCTCAAGAACTTGCATGTGTCCCTTGCACATGCATGGAGGTGTGGTGTTGTGTTGAAACTTGCAAAACCTAGTCCCCGGGTTGCATGAATGTGTCCCCCTTCGCATGCATGCGCTGTAACCTAAAAGGGAAGGTTCTAGACTTATATAAGGGGGAAACTCCCCGTTCTGGTGAAACCGGGTAGGATACTGCCGCACCTTGTGAACCAACATGGTTTTACATCATCATATTACCTCAACAAACACAAAACAAGAGAGAGCTACGTCGGGCTACCCCTGTCAGAGCAACGTCTAGGGGGTAGACGATCCGAGGCCCACAGATCAGGGTTCCGCGGTAAACCGCGCTCTAGGGCATAGGAAACCCTCAAGAACTTGCTTGTGGCCCTTGCACATGCATGGAGGTGTGGTGTTGTGTGGAAACATGCAAAACCTAGTCCCCGGGTTGCATGAATGTGTCCCCCTTCGCATGCATGTGCTGTAACCTAAAAGGGAAGGTTTTGGACTTATATAAGGGGGAAACTCCCTGTTTCGGTGAAACCGGGTAGGATACTGCCACACCTTGTGAACCAACATGGTTTTACATCATCACATGACCTAAACAAACACAAAACAAGAGAGAGCTACGCCGGGCTACCCCTGTCAGAGGAACGTCTAGGGGGAAGACGATCCGAGGCCCACAGATCAGTGTTCCGCGGCAAACCGTACTCCGTTCATAGGAAACCCTCAAGAACTTGCATGTGGCCCTAGCACATGCATGGAGGTGTGGTGTTGTGTTGAAACATGCAAAACCTAGTCCTCGGGTTGCATGGATGTGTCCCCCTTCACATGCATGCGCTGTAACCTAAAAGGGAAGGTTCTGGACTTATATAAGGGGGAAACTCCCCATTCCGGTGAAACCGGGTAGAATACTGCCGCACCTTGTGAACCAACATGGTTTTACATCATCATATCACCTAAAATAACACAAAACAAGAGAGAGCTACGCCGGGCTACCCCTGTCAGAGGAACGTCTAGGGGGTAGACGATCCGAGGCCCACAGATCAGGGTTTCGCTGCAAACCACCCTCCGGGGCGGAGGAAACCCTCAAGAACTTGCATGTGGCCCTTTCACATGCATGGAGGTGTGGTGTTGTGTTGAAACATGCAAAACCTAGTCCCCGGGTTGCATGAATGTGTCCCCCTTCGCATGCATGCACTGTAACCTAAAAGGGAAGGTTCTGGACTTATATAAGGGGGAAACTCTCCGTTCCGGTGAAACCGGGTAGGATACTGCTGCACCTTGTGAACCAACATGGTTTTACATCATCATATGACCTAAACAAACACAAAACAAGAGAGAGCTACGTCGGGCTACCCCTGTCAGAGGAACGTCTAGGGGGGTAGACGATCCGAGGCCCACAGATCAGGGTTCCGCGGCAAACCGCGCTTCGGGCGTAGGAAACCCTCAAGAACTTGCATGTGGCCCTAGCACATGCATGGAGGTGTGGTGTTGTGTTGAAACTTGCAAAACTTAGTCCCCGGGTTGCATGAATGTATCCCCCTTTGCATGCATGCGCTATAACCTAAAAGGGAAGGTTCTGGACTTATATAAGGGGGAAACTCCCCGTTCCGGTGAAACCGGGTAGGATACTGCCGCACCTTGTGAATCAACATGGTTTTACATCATCATATGACCTAAACGAACACAAAACGAGAGAGAGTCTATGGAGGGTAGATTCGTGGGGCCCACGTCTAGGGTTTGCTTGGAGTCCTCGGCGTATCCGGGCCGTCGGCGTATATAGTAATAATATAGTATAGTTTCTTCTCTATTAGTAGAGACCAAATAATATATTATAATTTGTTATATTATAGTTTCTTAGTAAATGTATGTACTGATACTAGAAAATTAAAAAAAAACCTAGCTACGTCGACGGCTTTGCCCTCGACGTATCCTGGCCGTCGGCGTAGAGCAGCGTCGACCGCGCCCAGCGTGTCGGCGTGGAGTAGAAAATAAAATAAAATAAACCTAGCTACGTCGACGGCAAAGCCGTCGGCATAGTGCAGCCCGCGGATAAGGCCGCGTGTCCCTCCCTCCCCTGCCTATCTTCTCCTCCACTCAACCTCACCCCCGCCGCCGCCACTGCTCATCTCCCTCCCCACCGCTGCCGCCATGCCCTGCCTGGCCCGTCCTCCCCGAGCCAGCCCTCTGCCGCTACTCCCTCCCTCCCTCCCCACCGTCACCGCCACGCCCTGCCCGGCCCGCCCTCCCCGATCCTGCTCACCCCCGCCGCCAGTGCTCACCTACCTCCCTACCACTGCCGCCATGCCCTCCCCGAGCCAGCCCTCCGCCGCCGCCGCCACTCCCTCCCTCCCCACCGCCACCACTCCCTCCTTCCCTCCCCACCGCCGCCGCCACGCCCTCCCCGAGCCAGCCCTCCGCCGCCGCCACCACTCCCTCCCTCCCTCCCCACCGCCACCACTCCCTCCCTCCCTCCCTCCCCACCGCCACCACACCCTCCCTCCCTCCCCACCGCCGCCGCCACGCGCCGCTACCGCTGCTGCCCGGCCTGCGTCGCTGCTGCCTGGCCGCCCCTACACGTTGCCACCGCGCGGGAAGGCCGAGGCTCGCCTACTGCTGCTGCCCACGTGCCCGCCGGATCATCTTAGATGATTTGATCATGCTTCGAGGGTGAGAATCTGTTCGCCAAGTCTGTCGCGTCACCTAGGTTTATTTTCGTGTCTAGATCACCAAGTCTGCCGCGTCACCTAGGCGTCATCCCGACCATAACCGTTATGCGACTTAATATGCATTAGTGGTCTCGCATATTTTGAACCGTAACGCTTACGGCTTTTATCGGGCAGTCGGCGGATTTGTAGTTGGGTATGGTTCTCCCTGGCTCTACCTCGATTCAAGACAGGATTTCGGTGACGCCTCCTCGTTGTTCTCCGGATGCACATCATCTTGGCTTTTTGTCTAGACATGTATGGGGAGAGCAGCAGGGAGGTGCTGCCGAAATTCTGCTCGGATCAGGGTAGAGCCAGGGAGAACTTACCCAATCTACGGATCCGGCGGCTGGTTAGGACCCTCTTTTCCTATTAGACATGTAGGTTGATGAATGCGTAAAAATATGAAGCATTTAATCTCCTGTTTGATATAAAATGTTATATTTGTTGTTTGGCTCCCAACAAAGCAGAAGAGGATGGCGGATAATGGGTGGATGTACAGTGGTCGTATTAGTGCGACTAATAAAAAAGACGATTGGGTAAGGAACACTCATTTGTTAGTGAATGAGTTAGCACGTGGTTCGAAGGCAATGGTTCGGGCACTTTGTCCCTACGCTCATTGCACTAAGCGTCATTGTCAGGGAAAGGATGACATGTATAAACACCTTCTGCAATATGGGTACATGTCTAACTATGTCACGCAAGTCGACTTTGCTCGGTACGAACGTGACAGGGTTGAGGTGATGCGTCAGCGGCTCAATGGCAATGAGCACGATTGGATTAGAAACTGGCTAGATGATCTTATCGATGCTGACCAGCCGGATTTGCCACCTCGATGGGAGGAACCATCAGAACTAGAGGAACCACCAGAACCAGAGGAACCGGAGCCAACCGCGAAGGCCTTCCTTGATATGATGGTCACGGCTAAGAGGCCTCTGTACGAGGGTGCAAAGATTTCTCAGCTCGATGCCATCTCTCAGTGTCTAGCCAACAAGTGCCAGTACTCCGCCACCCATTCTCACTTTGGAGCTAATCTGAGAACATGTGGTAACATGTTGCCCGAAGGGCATTGTCTGCCTAAAACCTTTTACGAAACGAAGAAACTCATGAAGAGCTGAACATGGATTATCAAAAGATAGATTGTTTTCCAAAAGGTTACCTTTTGTTTTGGAAACAGTTTGCGGATGACAAGTACTACTCCATTTGTGGGGCCTCTAGGTATGATGAGGTAAAGGGAAAGGATGGTCAGATGAGGCAGTCGAATGTCGCTCTAAAGATTCTTCGGTATCTCCCATTCATAAAAAGAATCCAGCAGCTTTACTTGAGCGAGGAGACTGCCAAACAGATGACGTGGCACAAGAAGGGGAAGAGATATGAGGACGAGCACGGACAGAAGAAGATGGGACATCCGTCTGATGGTAAGGCATGGAAGAACTTCGATGACAAATACCCCCGGTGGGCAGAAGAGGCTCGGAATGTCAGAATTGCGATAGCAACAGATGGCTTCAACCCAAATGGTTTGTCGACGGCCGCGTATAGCTGCTGGCCGGTGTTTGTTATTCCGCTCAATCTCCCCCCTCCCCCCCCGGACTATTAATGCAACGGAAGACCATGTTTCTGTCGTTGATCATTCCAGGGCCCGAGTACTCGGGGAAAAATTTGAGTGTCTACATGCAACCGATTGTGGATGATTTGAACCACTCCTTGATACACGGGACGTTGACATACGACCGAGCATCGAAGAGAAACTTCTTGATGAAAGTTTGGTTGCAGTATACCATGCATGACATGCCCGGGTACGCCCTAACGTGTGGATGGTGTAGAGCTGGTAAGTGGCCATGCCCAGTGTGCAGGCACCGACTTGAGTTTCTTTGGCTAAAGTCGGGTCGCAAGTATGTTGTGTTTGACACGAATCGACAGTACCTCAAAAGAAAGCATCCGTTCAGAGAAGACAAGAAGAACTTCAAGAAGGCAAAGTTGTGCATGAAGTAAAACAGGTACCAAAGTTCGATGGTTCAGTTGTTGATGCCGAGCTACGTGCTCTCATGCCTGCGGCGCCGAGAACTGGCCATCTATTTGCGGGATATGGTGTAACGCACAACTGGACTCATGTGGCAGCCTTAACGAATCTTGTGTATTACAAGGACCTTGAACTTCCCCATAACATCGATGTGATGCACACCGAAAAGAATGTCGGGGAGTCCCTTTTTCACACAGTACTGAACATTCCTGGAAAGTTTAAGGATAATGTCAAGGCTAGAGTCGATGTTGAGAAGCTTTGTGATAGGAAGAGATTACACATGCAGCCTCCTACTATCCGTCGAAAGAATTGGTTCAAGCTGCATGCCTACTACTGCCTTGATAATGTCCAAAAGAAGGAGTCATTTAGGTGGCTCAAATATGTCGTGATGTTCCCTGATGGTTATTGTTCGAATATAAGTAAGGGAGTCAATCTTTCGACGGGACAAGTCACCGAGCTCAAAGTCACGACTATCATATATGGATTGAGCGGCTGATGCCAGTGATGGTTCGAGGGTATCTCCCCGAGAAAGTCTGGCGAGTGCTTGCGGAGTTGAGCCGTTTCTTCTACACGCTCTGTGCTAAGCAGATATGTCCTCTGGTTATTGAGAAGCTGCAAGTTCAGGTGCCGGAGTTGCTATGCAATTTGGAGATGATCTTTCCGCCAGGCTTCTTTACTCCGATGGCACATCTCATTGTGCACCTCGCAAACGAGGCACTCTTGGGGGGCCCGGTGCAATTTCGTTGGCAGTTTTGTATTGAGAGAGAGTTTAAGTATATTCGAAAGATAACTGGAAACAAAGCCAAGATTAAAGCATGCATAGTTGAAGCAACATGCCTTCGGGAGATGGCAGACGCCGCGACAACCTACTGGCCCGATGATGTTCCCACTATGCATAACCCGGTCTCTCGTTACAATGTCGGCCTGCCCAAGTATGACCCCAATCTCGAACTATTCCAATTTCCCGGTGGCAAGGCCGGTAAAGGACTAAAATATAGCTTTCCGAAGGAAGAGAAGGATTGCATAATGCTGTATGTGCTTATGAACATGAAGGAAGTGGTCGATTTCATTAGGTAAAATGGTAAACCACTTCTTATTTTCTCGGTCTAATGCTCTATGTAGCTAGTAACTCGGTCTAATGCTTATTTTCTCCTTAGCGACTTCATGGATGAATAGTGGTCGGGACCGATGGATCCCTCTCCCATGGAGTTGGACACTCTACTGAAAGAGGGTGCTCCTAGAAATAAAAAAAACTTTGTGTCCTGGATTCATGGAAAAAGTAATTTCTAACCTGTCCCTCTTACCTTGCAATATGTGACTTGTCCCTCTTATTCCACGTAACTAATGAACAGAACAAACCTGTAGGGAGCTGATCCCAACGTTGAGATGTCAGATGAGATGAAATGTGTTTCCCAAGGTTGTAACCGTGACGTCATGAAGTATGAGAAGTATGATGTGAATGGGTTTCGCTTCCATATAGAGACGCACCAAAAGGGGCGACCGAATGCAGAAACGGTAAATACTAGGGTCTTCACCAGAGGAGCCGATTCCCTTGATTACTACGGAAGGTTAGAGAATGTATACGAGCTGACCTTCAATCGTACGAACGTATAACTCAATCTTGTTGTGTTCAAGTGCCACTGGTTCGACCCAAGGGGTGCACTGAGAAGTACCCCTTCCATTGGGTTAGTTGAAGTTAGGCCTTCAACCACCTATAGCGGAGCCGACGTCTTTGTCGTTGCTCACCAAGCCAACCAAGTTTATTATTTGCCCTACCCATGCCAGAAAGCGGAACTCCAGGGCTGGGAAGTCGTGTTCCAGGTATCGCCACATGGTAACCTACCGATTCCCTCCGAGGACGATTACAACAACATTAACCCTGTAACGTACGAGGGAATTTTTTATCAAGAGCAAGAAGACGTCGGGCACTTTGATTTAGAACCGGTTGATCTTGAGGACCTTGGGAACGATGCAGAAACTCGGGGTGAGTCAGTGGTGAATCTACATGATATAGATATGCTCGAGAAGTTCTATACAGAGAATGACAACGATGATGAGCCTCCACCCTTCGATGAGAATCTAGCTTTCTACTCAAAAGATAGTGATAGTGATAGTGAGAATGAGAATCAGAATGATAGTGAGTATTTATTATGTCTTTGTGCTTAATTGTTTTCTTAATTGCATTATGCCTTTATGCTTTGTGTATACATTTTATTATGTCTTTGTGCTTAACTGTTTTCTCTTATTCAATGTAGGTGATTGAAAAATATGAGCAGCGGCAAGGCAAGCTCTTCGTACTTGCTTAATGCGCTGAAACAGCGCAAGAAAAAAGCTACACGAAGTGGGAGACAGCCAAATCCCAATCCGCGTTACCCCGATCTTGCTGGTGCGGGAGGAGGACGAGGTCGAGGAGGAGGACGAGGTGGCAGGGGAGGAGGCGTGAACTTTGACCCACCACCCTCCGCTTCTGGCGACGTGGCTCCTGAGTTCTTCCTGACAGAGTAGCCTTTTGGGGACGAGGCGGAGCCAGAGACCGAGAGGGAGGCGGAGACCGAGACGGAGTCTAGAGACGAGGTGGAGGCGGAGGCTGGCACTACCTACGAGTTGGTGCCGCCGAAGAAATTGCGGAATCATGGGGAATCGGGAGTCCCTGAGGAGAGGTCAGAGCCTAGGACCCAGGAGGCGAAAGCCCTTATTATTCTAGATGGCCTTGAGTAAGTGTACTAATTTTGCAATTTAAAACATGTAATTTCATATTGGTCATAAATAATTTGGCATGTGTACTAATGTTTATTATTGTGCAGCAATTGGACATTTCCTCCGGGGACCAAACCTCGCCTTCCTAACAGCCTGGTTGGAGCTCTGATTAGGAAGTTCTGGCCGGGCTATCACATTTCCCCCGATGGTGTCAGGAGGCTAGCTACTACTTGGGCGGACTACCAAACTACTCGTGTCCCGGGATTTCCGACAGCTGCTAATGCTGTCATCACCAAGTTTTGGGTAAGGCATATTTCTCGAGTTAATACTTGATGACCCCACCGTGCTAACTCATGACTCTTACAATTGTTTTTTATGCATGATTGAAGTGCTTTTATCGTGTGGCTGAGGAGGACCAGGAGAAGGCAGACAGGACTTTGCTTGGGGCTTGTGTGAAGTTGACACCCCAGGTGTGGTACAACCAGAAGGTCACGACCGCTAGTCACTTCTGGGCTGACAGGGGCGTGAGGATCAGGAAGGAAGACATTGTCGGTAAGAAGTCTAATCCTGAGTACTCGATGACGCCAGAAGAGTACATGTCGGTGAGTAAAATGTCAATGAGATTCTACATTGCTGCTAAGTTGCCATTGCATTGTCTGGAGTTGAGTATTGCATTTTCAGGTTGTCCCCGATTGGGCTGAGCCGCATCGACTCGCATGAGAGGAGCTGGTTAGGACGAGGTGGCTCAGTGAAGACGAAGAGTTTGCAGCCTTGTCGAGGCGGAATGCGGAGAACCGAGGCGATGGTGGAACACACTGCGCGGGAAACCGCAACTTTGACCGCTTCAAGGGGAAGGTGGTATGTATATACATGGAACGACCTGCATTTATTTCTCGTCATGTTAGTACTTCATATGCATAATATTTCTTTTCGCGATGCAGGTGGCCGAGGCACAACCCGGGGAGGTGATTCATAACGTCGCCGTCTATGAGATGATGCGGCGAAAGAAGCCCGATTCCTCACAGCCTTAGCCCTCGTTACGTGAGTACTACAGAACTGCCCAGAACAACTTGGCGGACTACAGCACGATGGTGAAGGCTCGTCACCCCCATGTGGATGACCCCATTCACGCGGAGATCGATGAGGAGTCGTTGGTCCTGTCGGGGCACGGATTGCAGCATGGACGTCTCAAGATTCTGAATAAGAAGGTCAAGCCTACCCTCACCACGAGCTTCACGCATCTCAAGGCTACCCACCCCTCCGACGGCCCTTCTATCCCGCCTCGTAGCCAGCCTCGTCGATCCACCTCTATAGATGATGTAAGTTTTACTCATTTTCATCATCTTTATGACTTTTGTTTCTGCATGGCTAACTGCTGACGACATTCCTTGTATTTGAAATTGTAGCCTGAGTTCGAGGCGGCCTACGATGCCGCTCATGATGAATATCACGTGGCCTTTCGGCAGTATCAGGAGACGAATGCGATCTACATGCAATACGTAAATGTAAGTTTGAACCTTTATTTTTGCAAAAGATACAAGTCCCACTTCCCCTAGTTTGTTGTATTACGGCATGCCATCTAAACTATCTTGCAGGCGATGTTGATGAATATTCAAACTGGACAGAATACGGATTTAGGGCATGTGCCTCCCATGCCGGGGCAGCCGCCATGCATGCCATCGAGGGACAGTTTCGCTAGGACATACTACGCATCGACACTGGTAAGTTCTTTGCTAGCCCACTGGTTATCGCTTTACTTTGCCTCGTAAGTTGCTAACATGTAGGCAACATGTAGGGAACGGGAGCTTCTGGGAACCAGCACTTTGGCCATGCCTCGCCGGATGGGCGTCAGATCACACCGCTTCATGACAATGGTCCTTCTCCTGGCCATTCTGCTGGTGGTTCTCCCAATCCTCACCCCGACACTTCTCCTACTACCTCGCGAGATGGTTCTTCTGCTGCTTCTACTAGACGCCACCCTCGCCGGAGGTCGCCTCTTTTCACCAGGGGAGATCTCGGGTACACCCCGTCTCCTCCAGAGTTGTAGGGTTTTATTGTCTATGCATGTGTGACGATGTTAATACATGTATGAATGATGTGATCATGTTGATACATGTATGAATGATGTGATCATGTTGATACATGTTTGAATGATGTGATCTTGTTTGATACATGTATGAATGATGTGATTTTGTTTGAATTTTTGTGAAATACATGTTCAATATTGCTGCGAATAATATTGCAAGAAATAAAACTGCAGCGAAACTGGTGGAAAATAAATCTGGGCTGGCCCTACACCGAGGGCCATGCCGCCGGCGTAGCCCCTAATATGTGCCAAATGGTAAAGGCTACGCCGAGGGCCATGCCGTCGGCGTAGCTGTCTGCCTGGGATGACCAGCGCCTGCCACGTGCTACAGCTATGCCGAGGGCCTAACCGTCGGCGTATGCCTAGGCCTACGCCGAGGGCCGCGGCTGTCGGCCCAGCTGCCTGCCTGGGGCGTCCACAGTCTGCCACGTGCCGAAGCTACGCCGAGGGCCATGCCGTCGGCGTACCGACTGCGCCGTTAGCAGCTCGTGTAACGGCGGGCTCGCCTTTCGCCCACGGCTACTACGCCGAGGGGCCTGCCACGGCCGTCGGCAAAGCTTACGCCGAGGGCTAGACCATACGCCGACGGCTTTTTTTGCTCCGCCGAGGGAGAGGTTCGCCGAGGAGGCTACGCCGACGGCAGCCCTCGGCGTAGCGTAGGCCGACGGTATAGCTGCCTACGCCGAGGGCTTTTAGCCGTCGGCCTAGCCGGCGCATCCTGTAGTGGTGGCTGACTAATGGTTGTAACACATTTGGTGTTTGACGGACAACATCGATGCTTGTCTTATACTCCCTCCGTTTCATAATATAAGATGTTTTAGCTTTGTGAAAAGAGTGTATCTAGACCTTTTTTTGGTGTGTAGGTTCACTCCAAACCTAAATGAACCTACACACTAAAAGGATAGTAGATACATTTTTTTTACAAAACTAAAACATCTTATATTTTGAAACGGAGGGAGTAGTTAGCACTTGAGGAATGGAGAGTACATTGACATGGAGATGGCTGATCAACCAATGAGGATTAGGTATGATGGCATGATAACGTGACACGTGGACCATCGATGAGATCGCCATGGACAGGACGATCGAGAAATATGCAGTACACAGTCTATTCAAGGAACCAATCACACCCACACACACTTGGGCCGAGTTCGTCTTTGCTTGACGATGTTTCCTCCTACATTTCAGCATGCATGCTCATAGTAGATTAATGCATGTGGCCAAGTTCAAAAAGCGGGACGCGGGAGTCTGGCTGCCGAATTCTGCAGCGGAACCCGGACAAGTAGTCCTGGGTCGAGCGCTGGGAGAGAAATTATTTTTGGTTCCTTGCAGTCACCTTTTGAACTCGAATGTCAAACGACACACGCACTGATCGATCCATCGACCGGGCGCAGACCGATCCGTCGCCGTCGATGGCTTTCTGCCCCCACTAGCCGATACAGATCGGTACACAGGTAGACATACACGTACACGCGTAGCCACATTTCCCAGTTGGACACCACGATCGGGCCGCCTGCCGTAATAATCTTACCGGCCGTATCATTGCTGGTGGCACACGGGCCACACACATGCGTACAGGTAGATACATCATATATAGATAAATGGACAGAGACGTGTAGATATAGGTGGATAGCGGCGATGGAGCTAGCTATCTTGGTGATCACGACGACGTTCGTACGTACGTCGAGACTTGAGACTCGAGAGCAACTACACATGGACCGCCACAGAAGAGCAGTAGCGGCAAGCAATTTTGCAGGCTGATTTTGTGCTTCTTTCTATCTAACTCTTTCGCTCGTAGTTGACCTTGACGAGCGAGTGGTACAGCAACACGTCTCGCGACGCGGGTTGGATATCGTACGTACGTTTTTATGTTGGTGCGGCTCACTACAGGAACGATGGACAGCGCCCTTATTTGTCGTTAACGGCCGTCTAGCCCGGAGCCACGTAGCAGGCGGCCCAGCCCAGAGTGCCATGTAGCAGGCGGCCCAGAAGCTACGCCGACGGCAAGGTCATCGGCCTAGCATCTAGGTTTTTTTACCTATTTTTGTGTCTAGTAGCAGCAAAATATACAAATAAATTACAGAAAAAAGTATAAAAGAAAGATCAACATCACACAGCAATATCATTATCGTCCAAACAACATGATCATCATCATCCAAATAACATCATCAACATCCAAACAAGGTCATCACAAGCGAGCAAACGAACATGTGGTTGGGTGGCTAGGAGGGTGGTTGTATCCTAGCCCATCAGAGTTCAAATCTCAGGTTTGACACTGTGTTTTATATAAAGGCGAAATATTCTTTCAGTCGGAGGCGAAGTTTCCATCGACAGCGAGGCGCCCGTGGTGACTAAACCAACACCTGGAGAAGCACCGGGAGAAGCACAGCTAGAATGAAGCAGTGTAATCTTGCGCGACGACGGCATGGGAGTAGCACGACCAAAGGATCGGTTCTCGGAACATCCCGTTCTCTACATGTTTGAGCAAGAGTTAGCAACTTGCGAGGCATAGGATAGCGGTAACAAGTGGTTTGGCAAAGAATTTACCGGGGTCCCTGAGTAGTATGTGACAACGAATTCTTCCCTCAATGGGAAGCGAGGCGCCCTCCCCGGGTTAGCTAGCCGGTAAGCTAGTACCTCCCTTTGCTCTCTAGTTTCCAAAAAGTGTGCCATCGCCTGGCAGGATAGTTAGATGCCAGAGGAAGTGGGACTTGTCATCTTTTGCAAAAATAAAGGTTAAAACTTACTTCATTAAGCAACCATTGGAACCCATCAAAGGTATCTTTCTGCTCACACCACACATCGTACTGCACCTGATAATCTGTGTTATGGGACTTGTAGGCCTCCTCAAAATCAGGCTACAATTTCAGAAATAATGAATCTCTCAACTTAGCCATTCATGAATGAATTGCGCGAAGATGATAAAAATGAGAAACACTTACATCGATGGTGGTGGTGGATCGGCGAGGCGGAGAACAAGGCACGATAGGGGGTGATCGGAAGTGTGGGTGGCCTTGATACGTGTGAGGCTCGTGGTAGGATTGAGCACCACATTAAGCATCTTGTAACGGCCATGTGGCTTGTCGTGGGATGCCAAGATCACCGCAGTCTCATCGACCTCGTGCTGGAGGGGGTCATCCACCTGTGGATGCAAACCTTGAGCCTTCTCGCAGTAGAGGTCGAGGGTAGAATTCGCCTTGCCGTAGTACTCGGTAAGCTGGGGCTGAGGCTTCTCTAGATCAGGCTTCTTCTGCTTGATGATCTGCCACACGACCGGGTCGGTAACCTGGATATCAGCCTCATGCTCCTACACCTCCTACATCACTAAAGAAATGTTATGCGTGTCAATTAGAAACATGAGGCGAAATAAATGTTGCATGTATATATATACCAGGTAGTCCTTGAAGCGATCATGGTTGCGGCATCCCCTGATGTGTGTCCCCTGCGGCTGCGGTTTACCTTGTTCCGCTGGCTCACAGCGTCGAACTCAAGGTCATGCCCGAGCCACCTCCTAACCAACTAACGCCTCAAATACGTCTTCTTTTCCATTGCACATGAGGGGTCTACTAACCTGAAAACGCAATACTCATTTGAAGAGCAGATAATGCAATGGCAACTTACCAGCAACACACAATCTCATTGACAATTTACTTACCATCACGAAATCTTCTACTATCATCTCTGGCATTGCCTTGATAATCTCATGCGTCCGTGCCCTCCTACCATGCTCAGACTCAAAATGATTGACCAACACATGCTTGGGATTGTACCAATGATGGGGTGTCAACTTCCGACAGGCCCCCAGCAAAGTCCTCTTCGCTGAGTCCTCATCCTCCGAATCCACCTTATAGAAGGCCTTCGATCATGCATAATTTTATTTGAGAGATCCATGTTAGCATGATGGTGAGAAAAAGCATGACATAGCAAAGTATGCCTTACCCAAAACTTGGTGAGCACAACATCAGAAGCATTCTCGAAGCCCAGAAAAGTGGCGGCATCATAGTCGTCCCAATGGGTGGCTAGCTTCCTCTCGCCGTTGGGGACCACCTCGTAGAAGCCCGAGCAATACTTCCTAAGAAGAGATCCAACCAAGCTGTTAGGATTGCGGGTCCCCTTAGGAAACGTCGAATTGCTGCACAATAAATAAACATTAGTACACGCCAAATTTTTATGACCAAAAGCATGAGTTAGCACAATGGTGAGCAAAAGCATGAGATAGCAAATTACTATAGTCACTTACTCAACGATGTTGAGCTTAATCGTAGGTCGCCTCCTCGGTAGTAGGCTCGTTCTGAGGGACATCCGCTTCCCCACGAGTCCGCAACTTCTTCAGCGCCACCTCACTCTCTGTCTGAGTGTCTCTAGACTCCGCATACGCCTCCACCTCCACCTCAGTAGACTCTAACTTAGTGAACTACGAAGCCACGTCGCCAGAAGCGGAGGGTAAGTCAGACAGACGGGCTACACGCTACAGGGGAGACGAGTATGTATTCTCTAAACCGAGTCCTCCTCGTCACGCACCTTCATTGAGAAAGACTAAACAATTTAGCATGAAGACATAAAAAATTTAGACAGTAGGCATAAATACGCAATGCATAAAGACACGGGGAGGTGAGTATGTACTCCTCGTCCTCCTCTTACTCCTCGTACTCCTCGTACTCCACGTCCTCCTCGTACTCCTCGTCCTCCTCATCCTCATACTCCCTACAGGGAGGTAGATCCTCCGATCCCCCTCCTCCCTCTCTGATGTTTCCTCAGTAGCGCTGGTTGGGACAAGGTACTCTTCCACTTTTGGTAACCTTCTCTTGTCTCATAGTCTTAAGCAAGGAGGCCGTTGATTCCTTGCCTTGCCCAGGCATTGGTCAATCACCTACATTGAGAAAGAGTAAACAATTCAGCATAAAGACATAAAATAATGCAATTAAGAAGCATGTTGAAAATAATGCAATTAAGATGCATGTTGAAAAATAATGCAATTAATAAGAAAGTTGAACAATTTAGCATAAAGACCCTCACCTCAAGCCATCACTATCACAAAGTACTGGGTTGTGCCACATCGCATTCTCATTTTCACTATCATTATCACTATCACGTGAGTAGTAAGGTTGTTTGCACGATGGAGGCTCATCGAAATTCTCCTCATGAAACTTCGTGAGCATATATGTGTCCTTTAAATCCATCACTGCCTCACCACGAGTATGTGCATTGTTCTCAAGGTCCTCAAGACCACCCATTTGTAAGTCAAAAACCTCGAAGTTCTTTTGTTCTTGATAGAAAATTCCCTCATATGTTACAGGGTTAATGTTCTTGTAATCATCAGCGTTGCGCCTAGGTAGCTTACCATGTGGCGATACCTGGAAGGGAAAATAATAAACTTGCTTGTCTTGGTGAGACACTACATAGACATTAGCTCCGCTATAGGTGGTTGAAGGCCTAACTTCAACTAACCCAATGGAAGGGGTACTTCTCTATCCAACGTGTGGGTCAAACCAGTGGCATTTGAACACAACGAGCTAGAGTTTTATGTTCTTCTGATCGAACGTCAACTTGTATGCATCCTCTAAGTTTCCGTAGTAATCAACTTCATTGGATCTTCTGGTGAAGACCCCAGTATTTATAGTTTTTTGATTAGGCCGATTGTTCTGGTGATACTCCGTATAGAATTGATACCCATTCACATCGTACTTATCATACTTCATGGCTCTACGGATACAACCCTGGGAAACACATCTCAACTCATCCTTCATCTCAATTTTGGTATCAGCTCCCTAAAAGTTCAGTTCAAATTGTTTTGTTGCATTAGTTACGTGTAATAAGAGGGACAAGTGACGGATTGCAAGGTAAGAGGGACATGTTATAAATTACTTTGTCCTTGAACTAGGCCACATAATTTGTCTTTCCGAGGCCACCCTCTTTCAGAAGAGTGTCCATCTCCGCGACATCGGGATCCGTCGTTCCCGACCACTATTCATCCTTGAATTGGCTAAAAGGAGAAAAATGTATTAGACCGAAACCGAGTTACTAGTTGTAATAAGTAACTTGTTCACCATTTTACCTCATGAAACTGACCACTTGTTCCTTCATGTTCATAAGCACAAAGAGCATTATGCGATCCTTATCTACTGGCAACAATGTATGCTATTTTCAAGCACCGGACTTGCCACCAAGAGGTTGGAAGAGTGGGATCTTGCGGTCTTCCTTGGGCTTGTCAACATTGTACCGAGAGACCGGGTTATGGAGAGTGGGAACATCATCGTCATCGTACTTTGTCGTGGCGTCTGCCATTTCATCGAGCATATATAGTTGCCTCAACTATGCATTCTTCAATCTTACTTTTGTTTCCACATTTCATTTGAATATACTTAAAATCTCTCTTAATAAAAAACTACCAACAAAATTGCACTGGTCCAACCAAGAGTACCTCGTTCACGACATGCACAGTGAGATGTGCCATCGGAGTAAAGAAGCCTGAAAGAAAGATCATCTCCAACTTGCATAGAAAATCTGGTACTAGATCATGTAGCCTCTAAATCAGCTAGGTAGATACCTACTTAGCACATGAGCATGCAGAAGAAATGGCTCAACTACGCAAGCACTCGCTAGACATGATCAGGGAGATACCCTCGAACCATCACCGACATCAGCCGCTCAATCCATATATGATAATCGTGAATCTTGAGCTTGGTGACTTTTCCCATCCCAAGATTGACTCCCTTACTCATATTCAAACAATAACCATCAGGGAACATCGTGACATATTTGAGCCACCTGAAAGCCTCCTTCTCTTGGAACTATCAAAGCATAAGATGGCATGCGGCTTGAATCAATTTCTTCGATTGCATTTAGGAAGCTACATGTGTTGTTTCTTCCTATCACATAGTTTATCAACATCGACTCTAGCCTTGACATTATACTTTGACTTTTTAGGAATGTTTAAGACTGTGTGAAAGAGGGACTCTCCTACATTATTTTTAGTGTGCATCACATCGATGTTATGGGGAAGTTCGAGGTCCTAGTAATACTCGAGCTTCGTTATGCCTTCCACGTGAGTCTAGTTGTGTGTTACACCATATCCCTAAAGTTGTGGGCCAGGAACATTACTAGGCTTGAGAGCAAGTAGCTCGACATCAACAACTACATCATCGAATATTGGTATATCTTTTTCTTCATCCACAACTACGCCCTTCATGAAGTTCGTTCTGCCTCGTCTGAACCAATGCCCTCTTTTGAGGAACGATCAATTTTTGTCAAAGGCGACATACTTGTGACCCGTGTTTAGCCAAAAGAACTGAAGTCGATTCCTACAAACTGGCCATGGCGAATTACCAGTTGTACACCATTCGCAAAATAGGGCATACCCAGGTAGGTCATGCATGGAATAGTGGAACCAATCTTTCATGAGGAAGTTTGTCTTCGATGCTCGGTCATATGTCAATGTCTCGTGGTGCCAAGAGTGGTTCAAATCATCCACAAGCGGCTGCATGTAGACACTCAAATTCTTCCCTGGGTATTCAAGCCTCGGAATGACCAGGGACGGGAATATGGGATTCCTTTGCATTAGGGCTTCAGGAGGGATATTGAGCGGAGTAACAAACACATGCCAGTAGCTGTATGAGGCAGTCGACATACCATATGGATTGAATCCATTGGTTACTATCGCAATTCTGACATTCTGAGCATCTTGTGCTAGTGTGGGGTGTTTTTCATCAAAGTTCTTCCATGCTTTACCATCGGATTGATTTCCCATAATTTCCTATATGTGGTCATCCTTGCATTTCTTCCCCATCTTGTGCCACTTGATCTGTGTGGCAGACTCCTCGGTCATCTAAAGACCTTGGATTCTTTTTATGAATGGTAATGAGGAATCTTCATGGGGACGTTTGTCTGCGTTAGCTGACCATCACGTCCCTTTACCTCATGATACCTAGAGGCCCCACACTTGCTGCAGTACTTGTGATCCGCAAATTATTCCAAAACAAAAGACAACCTGCTGGGTAGCAATGTATCTTTACATATTCCATGCTGAGTGCATTCATGATTTTTTTCGCTTCGTACATGCTTTTAGGTAGATAATGCCCTTCGGGCAACATGTTACCATACGTAATCAAACCACGTTCAAAGCATGCTCGGGTGCTAGCACCCTTGTATAGAGGCCTCTTAGCCGAGGTTATCATATCAAGGAAAGCTTTCGCGGTTGGCTCCGATTCCTCTGGTTCTGCTGGTTCCTCTTGTTGAGGTGGAAAATTTGGCATGTCGGCATCGCAGAGATCATATAGCAAGTATCTAATCCCATCGTCCTCATGGACATCGATGCCCTGCCGCATCACCTCACTCCTATCAGGTTCACTGAGAAAAGTTGACCGACATGTTGTAGTTAGCTATATACCCATACGACCAAATGTGTTTAGTCATATCATCCTTTCCCTGACGATGATGCCTTTTGCAACAAGCGCAAGGACAACTTGGACGAACGGTTGCCTTTGAACCACGCGCTAACTCTTTCACCACTAAATTGGTCTTACATTCCCACTTCTCTATTCTTTCAATCAAACTAATACGGTCACAGTACATCCAACCATTATCAGCCATCCCCTGCTTCATCGGGAGCCACAATACAAATATAATATTTCATATTAATTAATAGCATCAAACTAAATACACAAATTTTCGTTTTTATTCCGGGTTGAAGAGAAACGCCATGCATACATCTAACATATCTAATAGAAAAAGATAGAAACTAATCCCACCCGAGGATGTATAGATTGAATACGTTCTCCACAGTCTATCCCGAACCGATACAGAATTTTGCTAACGCCTCCCCATTGTTCTCCCGATACACATCTCAGCAAATATTGTGAGAGGATTGGGCATCCGGAGAACAACAGGGAGGCGTCGCCGAAATACTGTCTCACAACGGAGTAGACCATACAAAACATACTCAATATACACATCCTTTGACTGTCCAAAAAACATGGACAATCTGAAAGAGTTATGGTTTTAAATATGCAATTGAATGCATAGTTATTCGTGTAGCCCTTTCGCGACTAGCTTGGTGATCTAGACACAAAATAAAAACCTAGGCACATTGCAAGATGGCCGCAAGATTTATACCCTCAAAGCATGAGTGAATCGGCAAAAGGTCGAGTAGCAGGACGACGACCTCTCCGACGGTGACCTCTGGGACGGTGTCGGGATCGGATCCGCGAGGTCATTACAGGGACAGTGCTCACCTCAAAGCGTAGCCTGCATAGCAATAAAATAAATTAGTCAAGAAAAACTAAATCATATTTCTACAATAAACCCTAAATCCAATATATACACTAAATCATATTTCTACACTAAACCCTAATCCTATTTTATTCCCTAAATCCTAATTCTATTTTATTTTGCATGCTAAATCCTATTTCTACACTGAAACTAGACCCTAAATTCTATTTCCATACAAAAAGAACAAGTGGTACATATATATGAATGTAAATACAAAAGGAACAAGTGGTACATACCTGCAGAGGCATCGTGGAGGGGTAGGGCCGCGCAAATGCAGGGGGGGCGAAGGAAGAGTGTGGCACAGAGGTAGGGGCCTAGCTGAGGCACGGAGGCAGGGCGGGGAGGGGATTAGGCAAGGGCGTCCAGAGGCGAGTAGAGGCGGGACGGAGCGGGTGTAGGGGCCACATGGAGGCAGGGGCGATGAGGAGGCAGGGCACAAAGGGGCGGGGCAGCGCGGATGCAGGGCGTGTCGACGGTAGGTCGTGGTGCTGAGAAGCGGCGGTTAGGGATGTCAAACGGCGGGCCGCTGGCGCTACAGGCTTATCTTTTTTCTGGGTTAGTTTCAACAATCACAAACCTATAACTAATAGCAAGTAAGGTGCGTTAAATGGGATGCCGTTTACATCCTAGGGGTGGGGCAGCGCGGAGGGGCGGGTCGGCGCGATGAGCGGAGGGGTGGCGTGAGGCGCGGATGGGTGAGGCGGTGTGGGGCCTAGCATCCGGCGATGCAGGGAAGGCGGGTAGCGACGGGGTGCAGGAGATGGGAGTTTGGTAGGAGAGGAGTTCGCGGAGATAGCGCTGGTGTGAGATCTAGACACATGGCTTAATAGGATTGATAGGATACTCATACAAGCAAGTTGCAACTTCTTTTCCGGAAACCCATTGAAAAAGAACTCTAAGGTTAAGCGTGCTTGGCCTAGAGAAATTCTAGGATGGGTGACCGACCGGAAAGTGGGGACCGGGTGCTGCCAGGAGTGACACCCCCGTGGCCTAGTGGACGGGGTGTTGCAAGTGATATCAGAGCCAACCCTCGCGGTTATACAGGTGTGTGGGTCAGTGGAGGGACATGTGTAGCATGGCGCGTGTGGTCTAGAGTGGACACGGCATGGCACATGTGCCGGCATTGGACGCACAGATGTGTGCCAAGTGGGAACGTTCTTAGGGTGTGCTTGATCGATGAGGGCATCGATCTTGTAAAGGGTGGGTATATGTGAGATCCAGACACATGGCTTAATAGGATTGATAGGATACTGATACAAATAAGTTGTAACTTCTTTTCTGCAAGCTCATTCGAAAAGAACTCTAAGGTTAAGCATGTTTGTCGTAGAGAAATTTTAGGATGGGTGACCGACCGGGAAGTGGGTACCGGGTGCACATGAGTGAGGAGAAAGAGCACATAAAAGACTAGTGTTGGTGTGTAGGGCCAGTCTATATATCCTATTAAGCAGCCAGAAGTGACACCCTCGGGGCCCAGTGGATGGGGTGTTATAGCTAGGCATGAGCATGGGCCCTGTTTTGACCCACCCCAAAATGAGCTACGCCGACAGCGAGCAATGTGCCGACAGTCGCCCTTAGCGCCAAAATATATATTTTTAGTTATTTTTCACTTATTCTATCACAATTATTTATTCAGTTTATTTTTTATTTTATCCTACTTAAATATTTCCCACCACATTTGTGAACATATGCTAGAGTCACATGCAACTTTTGTGGTATTTCGGCGCTTTGGCGTTCATTTTCCAGCGAAACCCTAGTTAGTTAGCCCCAACGATCTACCCCTATAGCTTTCTTTGTACGAGGTTCCAACAATGTGCTTTTTTGATGGTTTAGGTTTGTTTAGGTCAATATCTACATGTAAAACCAAGGTTGGGACCTTCTAACACATTGTAGCCCCTGGTATACCCGCAGCAGGACAGTTACACCTACACATACAGGATTTTGCTAAGTGTTATCGCATGCATGTGAAGAAGGTCACACCTGGGAGCTATACACTGCATCTATGGACCTTCCACCACACTTGGACACATATCCAAGGTCCACATGCAAGTTCTCGTGGGATTCCAGCGCTCCGGTGGTACTTTTCCAATGAAACCCTAGGTAGTGGGACCCACATGTCTACCCCTATAGCTTTCTCCATACGAGGGTTGGAAATATACTTTTTTGTTGGATTAGCTTTGTTTAGGCCATATCTACATAGAAAACCAAGGTTGGGACTCTTTGCCATATTTTATCCCCTGGTATACCCACGGCGGGACATTTCCACCTACACGTTCAGGACTCTGCTAAGTGTTATCACGCGTATGTGAAGAAGGTCACACCAGGGAGCTAGACATTGCATGTATAGACCTTCCACCACACTTGGACACATATCCTTGGTCCACGTGCAAGTTCTCGTGGGATTCCGATGCTCCGGCGGTCCTTTCCAGCGAAAGCATAGGTAGTGGGATCTGGCAATCTATCCCTATAGCTTTCTTTTTACGAGGTTCCAACAATGTGCTTTTTTGTTAGTTTAGGTTTGTTTAGGTCATATCTACATGGAAAACCAAGGTTGGGACCTTCTAACACATTGTAGCCCCTAGTATTTCCGCAGCTGGATAGTTATACCTACACGTCCAGGATTTTTGCAAAGTGTTATCGCACGCATATGAAGAAGGCCACATCGGGGAGCTATAAACTGCATCTATGGACCTTCCACCACAGTTGTACACATATCCTAGGTCCACATGCAAGTTCTCGTGGGATTCCTACGCTCCGGCAGTACTTTTCTAGCGAAACCCTAGTCAGTAGGACTCGCATGTCTACCCCTATAGCTTTCTCCATACGAGGGTTGGGCAATGTACTTTTTGTTCGTTTAGCTTTGGTTAGGCCATAAATACATGGAAACCCACGGTTGGGACCCTTTGCCACATTCTAGCCCCCGGTATATGCGCAACGGGACATTTCTAGCTACACATCCAAGACTCTACTAAGTGTTATCACACGCATGTCAAGAAGGTCACACCGGGGAGATAGACATTGCATCTATGGACCTTCCACCATACTTGGACACATATCCTAAGTCCACATGCAAATTCTTGTGGGATTCTGGCACTCCGGCGGTCCTTTCCAGCGAAACCCTAGGTAGTGCGCCCCGATAATCTACCCCTATAGCTTTCTTTGTACGAGGTTTTGAACAATGTTCCTTTTTGTTGGTTTAGGTTTGTTTAGGTGATATCTATATGGAAAACCAAGGTTGATACCTTCTAACAAATTGTAGTCCCCGGTATACCCGCAGCGGGACAATTACACCTACACGCCCCAGGATTTTTGCAAAGTGTTATCGCACGCATGTGAAGAAAGTCACCCTGGGGAGCTATACACTGTATCTATGGACCTTTCACCACACTTTGACACATATCTTAGGTCCACATGCAAGTTCTAGTGGGATTCCAGCGCTCTGGTGGTACTTTTCTAGCGAAACCTTGGGCAGTAGGACCCGCAGGTCTACCCCTATAGCTTTCTCTGAAAGAGGGTTGACTAATGGACGTTTTTGTTGGTTTAGCTTTTGTTAGGCCATATCTATATGGAAAATCAAGGTTGTGACTCTTTGCCACATTCTAGTCCCCGATATATCCGCAGTGGGACATTTCCACCTCTACGTTCAGGACTCTGCTAAGTACTATCGCATGCATGTGGAGAATGTCACACCGAGGAGCTATACATTGCATCTATGAACCTTCCACCACACTTAGGACAAATACCCTAGGTCCACATATAAATTTTCATGGGATTCCGGTGATCCGGCGATCCTTTTTGTGACATCATTTTGTGTGGATGGAGACCGCTATTCGCATGGCACGAATCCCTACAATTGGTGAAAAAAATATAACCACGTTAAAATTATTGAGATTAATAAATAAATAAATGAGTAAAAATATATGGCTAAACTAAATTGAAAATAAATAAAAAACATAGTGTCAACGGCAATGCCGTCCACATAGCCACTAGTAGAAAAGGAGACTTTGGTCCAGCTCCCAAAGCCATTCATCCCGGTTCGAATAACAAATCGGGACCAATACCAGGCATCGGTCCCGGTTCATGCCGCCAGGACATCGGTCGCGGTTCATCTCGGGGTATTGGTCTCGGTTCATGGCATGAACTGAGCCAATGGTCAGCGGATCATTGATCCCGGATCATGCCATGAACCGGGACCAAAGGGTCCCTCTTTAGTACCGGTTCGGGACATAAGCCGGGATAATTTTTTTTTGCAAGAAAACGTTATAAAAACTTCAGATGGCCGCCATTTGTGCATACAATGTCGGAAAAAATCGTATAATATATCAAAATTATCGGCAAAAAATTATGATACCGATGCCAACAACCTTCAGCCGTTTGCAATTTTCTTAGATTTTGGAAATTCCAAAAGATTCAAAATTCAGATTTTTAGTTTTTTAAAAAAATTCAAAAAATAAAAAATTACATATTTGGATTTCTCACATTTTGTTTCTATATTTGTGCCATATTAAATGAATTAATGCAAAAATAATAATAAAACCTATTTTATTTCTATATTTGTTCAATATTAGTATTACTTAGTCATTTTTATACATTAAAATCATGTTTGTAACTCAAATTATAAGAATGTGTGACTCACAAGATGCATGGGTTAATATCATTAATAGCATAGTATAGACATAAGGTTACAAATGGTATATAGAAAGTGAGATGGGAAGAAACCAAGATATTAAGCGTGCTAGGGATAGAGTAGTGTGAGGATGGGTGACCGATCGGGAAATTTAACCAAAGATTGGAATTTGACCAAAAACTAAGTGTGATTGAGAGGCTTCGGGTAAGAGATTAAGCAGTCCAAAAATTCATAGATTCAGAAAAAATTGGAAAAAGAAATTCAAAAAAATAAAAAAAATTGAAGAAAAAAATTGAAAAGACCTTCGGCGCCGGTTTATGCCACGAACCGGGACCAAAGGTCCTACTGCAAGCGCACACGACGGCTGGCCACGTGGAGACCATTGGTCCCGGTTCGTGCCAGAACCGGGACCAATGGCCGTTATGAACCGGGACCAAAGGGGGGCTTTTCTACTAGTGAGGTTTGAGTAAACTTTTATGTCCAAATGTAATTGAAAATAAAAAAGAAAAATGGTGCCGATGGCATTGCCATGGGCGTAGACCCTTTGCCCTAACGCCGTTCCACGTGCCGTAACCTCGGCCTAGACTAAGAAGGGGGCTACGGTACTGCGCATGCAGATACGCGCGGTGAGTGCACGCACGTCGCTCGTCCAAGTTGCAGCCGCGCGCTATGGGCTAGTGCTCGCACGAACGTATGCGCTAGTGCACGGCGCACGAGAGTGACACGCGATCGAGCGTTCGCCCAGGCAGAACACGGTGCCCGGCCGGCCGCGCGCGTTCGTGCATGCACACATCGTTGCCATTACACTGCGTCCAATTTAAACGGCTTAGGGGCAGTTCGGGCTAGCTAGCTAGTAGCTACCCATACATACAATACGTACTACTACTACGTAGCTTTTTTGTTTCTGAACGTGGAACATATATATAGCTAGCTTGTTGAACACTACTGGTTCTTGCGATAGCAACATAGGAAGTGGTGGTGCAGGCAGGCAGGAAGATATGGGCAAGCGGAAAGCGGGTGTGCGTGCGTGCGTGCGTGCGGAATGCGTGATGCGTACGTGCACTGCCGCGCAGCCGGCGGGGAGCAGGGGCACAAGCTATAGACAAGAAGCCCAAACGGTCACGCCTGCGCAGCGCTTTCTTGTAGGTAGCGAGCTAGGCACAGGCAAAGGCAACGACAGACAGCGGCAAGCACCCAGAGCAAGGGAACCAAACCACACTGCCGTACGACTTGTTATCCAAGTGGGCCGATGCGCAAGTCCGGATGCCCATAGCTAGCTAGCTTCCAAGCCAGGGCTCCCTGTGGTGGCTGTCCGGGCATGCAACTTCCAGTGCAGTGCCAATGTGCCCTAGTGGCTAGTGCCATGTATCATTTGATCTTTCTCCATACCCTACTTTCCTCCGATCGATGCTGCTGCTTATTCCTATCCATTGGTACTATGCTAGTACAAATCTTTACGTGGATTGGTTCACCCATCGATCGGTCACTGCCGAGCTTTTGAGTAGGTAGAATCCATAGATAGGTCCCCTGTTTAATCTGCTTGGATTGCATTTGCTGCCGGTGGTGATGGATCCCTGTGTCACGAGTGACGGCAACCCAGCAGTGTCTCGCGCGCGGATAAGCTGCCTGGCTGGAGCGATCGAGGTACTAGTATTCGTTAGTGTTCAGTTGCCAGTATTTCTACTGTTCAGCAAGGGAGATACTTTTACATGCTGCGGGAGAGCCGATAAAGAGGGCGTATCTGATCATGTAGGAACTGTTACTGAAGTGAAGTGAGAAATATCCAGACAACTAGTGATCATAACTGTTTGTAGTAATACGCATAAATGAGAAAATATATCGCATCTTGTTCGATCAAGCAACACTAGGTAGCGCAGTGCTAGTGGTGGTGATTATTGGAATGGAGAGTATGCATCTGCATCGTCCATGCAGATCACTACATAGACAGTTCAAGATCACAGGGCACCACTAGCGGGCGCTAGCAGATTAGAGGGTCGGAGAAATCCGGTCCAGCCATTATTTCCCTCCTGATAATCTTAACAACTGCTGATATTGCCCATGAGTGATTGTTAATCACCGGTCAGTTTCTTGTGGCTTGTTGTATGCACTGTCTAGTTTGACCACGATTATCTATATATGCTTGTTAAGCCCTGCTTCGATCGGTCAATGCTGTTGGAGTGAGAACTAGTGTGGCACAGGGACCTGCCCCATTTGGGGAAAAAAAGAACTAGTAGATCTTTACAGGGAGCTGGAGTCGATCATGATGCCATGGTTGTCTGTGTGATGTAGACTTGATCTACTGTTGATGGAGATGGCTTGGTGATGGTGTGAATCCAGGCCTCCAACGGCTATGCCCAGGCACGCAGCCGGCAAAATCCGAGGCCTTTTGCGGAACTCTAAAATGTTCCTATGACATTAGACAATTTTAACTATTCAACAATTATGACGTACATGCTACAGTGTATCGTACGTACCAACTGTATATATGAATAAACATATCTATTAAACTTCTGGTTGAATAATATTTATTTGAACAACATCATTCTCTTAGTGTTCTTCGAAATGAAAATCTACAATAATATCCTCATAATCAATCTTCTCCCACACTGATTAGGACGCTTGTGGTTTCTTTTTAATAAACATGTCCATTTTGCCTCTTTTTGAGATTGAATTATTTCTTCTTCCTTTTCTTTTCTCTTACGCTTTTCATAACCGGATTTTTGCTTCCCCATATTGACTCGTACAAAATAGATGAACAACACATTTAAAAAAGAATTAGGATTTAACTGAAGTACAACTAGATCTAGGGCCTGGGGACTAAGGCGCAAAGAGAAGAAAAGATAAGGACGAGGATCAAGAAGGGATGCACGCACCTGCTGACTGATGGATTCAATTCGTAAAATTCGGATTTTGGAGATCGGAAGAAGAACGGCAAAGCAACACAACGGAAACAACAATGGGCGGCAAATAGAAGATGAATTGACACGTCCAAGATTGTGGACGATCTCCTAGTCGATCAATATCGATTGCCTCTAGCTTGCCTTCAATGGATCACTATGGCATAGGTATGGGCTGGCCTTTTAATTTCCAGCCACCCGACATGGGCTAGAATCTAGAAGAGAAAATGCTTTTTTATCCGTATCTATATAGGCCTATATAGAAATTTTGGGCCCCTAAAAAATATGGACCCTATGCGGCTGCACACTTTGCACTCCCAGTGGCCCGGGCCCGAGGCACGACATGGCACGACGAGGTTCCAAACTTCCTGCTGCTTGTGCGCAAGTCTGCAATCGTTGCACGCGTGTGGATATTGGGGAGCAGCGTGTCTAGACGAATCAGGTGAGATTGACGGTCGCTAGAGCCCCCGCCCCTTTATATTTGCACACATAGTAGGATCCACGAACAATGAGTCGGTTGGTGACACCCCCGATCAGCGCATTCTATTTGATACGAGAGAGGACCGAACTATGGTTCGTGGGCCTGCTCTCCTTATCTTAAACTTTCTAAAACATTATTGTGTCTGTTAAAATGAATGTCTGACTGTCTTTTGTTAACCTGGCAGATCAACCAACATTCTTCCCCTTGATCATTAGGTTTAACTTCATATGCCCATTCTCCATAGGAATAGTAAACCAAAATGAGGTGTCACAACAACCAATGAAATGATGTTGAATCGCAACACTTATAGCACGCCAGCCTTTCTCTAAATGGATGACATTTTACTTGATGGGAGTGGTTCTTATAGTGGCCCCTTTATTCCAGAATCATAAGGTTTCCGGTAATCCCATGCTGCCAATATGCTCACGAAAGATATTGTGTGGTAAGCCTTTTGTTAGTGGATCTACAAGCATACGAGTAGTATTAATATGCTTAACATCAATAGTATGATCATGGATTCTATCTTTCACAACATGATACTTTATGTCAATGTGCTTTATAGCAGCACTTGACTTGTTGTTACTCGTATAGAAAACTTCGGGTTCATCATCGTAGTACAATACAAGTGGTTTAGAAATGTTTTCAACCACTTCAAGCCCATGAATGCAATACTTTAGCCATAAATCTTGTCCAGTGGCCCCTTAACATGTTATAAATTCTACTTGTGTCATAGATGAAGCAATTATTTTTTGCTTGGAGCTTTTCCATGATATGGCTCCTCCGACAAGTGTGAACACATAACCTTGTTGTGGATTTATTACTATCCACAACCGGCATAATCAACATCTGAATAGCCAATAACCTCTAGGCTATCAGACCTTCTCTATGTAAGCATGTAGTCTTTTGTGCCTTGTATATAATGCAAGACTTTCTTTGTGGCCTTCTAGTGGTCTAGTCCTAGATTTGATTGGAATCTCCCAAGCATCCCGGTTATAAAAGCCAAGTCAGGGAGTGTACAAACTTGTGCATGCATGATGCTTCCGACAACTCAAGAATAAGGAACCGACTTCATCTGGTCAGATTCTATTTGGTTCCTCCGACACTAAAATGTCACAAAATTGTCGCCCTTAACTATTAGAGTAGGTGAGACTGGCACTTATGCATATTGTATTTATTTAGTACTCGCCCAAAGTATGAATTTTTTGAGTCCCAACACATCTTTAGACCTATCCCAATAAATATATATGCCAAGGTTATATGAGGCTTCAACGAGATCTTTCACATCAAAATTGGAAGACAGAAAATTCTTGGTCTCGTGCAACATATCCTTATCCTTGCAAACCAACAATATGTCATCCACATACATGACTACAATTGTGAACCTAGTTCCTTTAAACTTGACATAAATGTAGTTGTCCACAACATTTTTGGTAAAATAAAAAGTTCTAATAATCTTGTCAAACTTTGAGGTACCACTGTCTTGAAGCGTGCTTCAAAGCATAGATGGATTTCTATAGACAACACGCAATATTCCTTTCCTTCCATGACAAAAACTTTTGGCTAAGTCATGTAAACATCATACTTAGGTCACCATTTAGAAATGTCGTTTTAACCTCCATTTGATGCAATTCTAGGTCAAAATGAGCTACTACAGCCATGACAATCCTTAAAGAATCTTTAGATGGCACATGAGAGAAGGTCTCATTGTAATCAATTCCTTCTCTCTATGTGAAGCCTTTTGCCACAAGTCTTTCCTTAAACTATTTGACATTCCTTTTGGAGTCATACTCGATTTTGCTGACACATTTGCAACCTACTCTTTTAGCACCATTGGGAAACATCATTTGTGACCATAGATTTCAACTCGCCTTCCATGGAAACCTGCCACTTCACGAATTCATACTTTTAATGGCTTCTTTATATGAGGTTGGATCCTCCACCTTTCCTATATCATTTATATCCTCACTCATGTAATTGACATAATCATTTGAGATGGCTTTCTTTCTTTCTCGCAGTGGTGTTCTCATAGGAGGTGGTGGAAGAGCATAATTATTTTGAGGATCATTTTCTTCATATGACTCATGAGGCTCTTAATTTTCATTAGTTTCATCATTACCATTAGGTTGAGGACCTAAAAAAGCAAATTTAGAATCATGACAGGTCACTCTCCTTTGAACTGGTAGAACCATCTCTTGGATAGTCAGGGATGGAACACATACCCGATTCTCCTCAAGATCAATTTTCCTTATTTATGTGACTTCATTATCTTCAGAAAATACCGCTTGTCGAGTCTCCACATACTTAGTGGTTTGACCCAGACAATAGAAACGATATCCCTTTCCACTATGAGGGTATGCAACAAAGAAACATCTAACTATTTTTGGATCTAACTTCTTAAGTTGTGGATTGAAAACTCTAGCTTCAACGGGATGACCCCACACACGTATATAGTTCACTCTTGGTTTCCTTCCCATCCACATCTCGTAAGGTGTGCACGACACTGCTTTAGTAGGAGCAAGATGTAGTACATGTGCAACTGTCTTCAAGGCCTCCATCCATAGGCTTACTAACAAATTTGCAAGACTAAGCTGTTGAGATTATACTCTAGAGGAAATAATAATAATAATGATTATTATATGATCATGTGTTCAATATATAGGTTCATCGAACTATGCTAGAATGGTTGTGAACCTTGACTGCGAGAATCAAAGGAAGCATCACATGTAGGTGTAGTAAAGATGAACCACCAAGATGTTCTATTCCAGCCTCTTGGACTAGCTCATATCGTTTAGTGATGATCAAGTTTCCTGACAATGGGTAAAGAGTATACTACCAACTATGAGAGTACATTGTCTGGATAGATAATGGTATGGAACATATTCACATGTTGATTTAATATGAGATATAATCGTTAATGTTAATAGTCACCATCATTATATTAAGCCTAAATCCTTAGACCATGAGAATATCATGTAACTCATGCCAGAAGGCTTGTCTTTGGTTTTGTCCCGATCCCTCCTAAAATGGTGATCATACGGCGATTCTGGGATAAGCACGAAAGTATGTCTAGTGACTATAGTTCAAGACTGGGATTCTCCTCCTGATGTCTCCTAAGTGCGGGAGATATATTGTAGTACCTTTCAATATAGAAAATGTTGTAGAATCCACAAGGAGCTGAGGGTATTGGTTAGAAAGTTCAATAAGAAAAACAGATATTGGTTAGAAAGTTCAATAAGAAAAACAATAGTAGATGCAACGGTTTTGTGTTTTTGAAGTTTATAGTTTGGAGAAAAGTAAATTGCAAGTAAGTAAATGCTCTTTTTAGATAAAGCTCAATGTTATATGCAGCAAGAGTGATGGAGATATGCAAAATGGGGTATGCCTAGCAGGACGTTTCGACTAGGCTGAGGCCTTTGCGAGTGGGTCTGCAGGACGGCGACTGGAATACGACTAAGAGGGAGCCTGGCGACTAGAAGCTGGAGGCCCAGAAGCGTAGTTGAAGCCTAGTCAGATTAGGTTAAATCCTTTGAGTCCTTATCTGATTCGGTTGTATATCTGTAAACTCTAGCGAGGTACCCCTATATAAACCTCCCTAGGGTACTCTTTGTACTTACGTTCCATCATACACCCCATCCAAGCGACTCTCTGCCTATTCGCCGAGCTCGCCACCCTTGTAACTCACTCGCCGATAATACAATCTAGCAGGAGTAGGTCTTTACCCTACAAGGGGCGAACCTGGGTAAATCCCTGTCTTTTCCCTTATCTTGCTCCGTAGATGTCTACCCGCTCTTGCCCCAAAACCTTCCAATCGCTACCCCTGGTAGCGACTGCCGTGGTTATTCCCATGACCAAGAGGATAAGATCAATTATGTGTTCTTATATGTAACAAATGTTCCCAAGGTAGGCATAGATTTACTTAGCATAAATATTTCTACAACACCATGGTAAGTATTTTGTCAGGTTTAATTCTTTTTGGACAGATTCTAAAATAGGTGTAGCCATATACATGTGCAAAAACACCTCTAATGATCAATCCTAAAGAAATTTACATGTGTAAACAAATGATTCATTAAGACATAAAATTCCAACCATTTCTTTACGTTCTAAGTTCCCTGATCAAGAACCCCACTAATGCAACTCAAAGTATTAGGAAATAGTTTCTATCATTCTGTCCCTCCGTACTCTCTTCAATACAATAGTCTTTTAGGTTTCAGGTAAGGATCACCACCTAATTATGCACATGATCTAACATATTTACAGTTTGATCTGCTTCTCATTACAACGTAATAGTTCAGAGTACATGATATCAAGAAGAGTGAAAAACACTCAAAAGAAAAGATCTACAAACACAACGGTTTACACGGTAGAGCCTCTAATGATTAATCTAGCGCACCAGTCAAGTATCCCTCGATGCTAGAAGTTGTTTGCATCTTGCCCCTTCCACTCCTTCCTACGGCCTCTACCGTCATGAAATAAGAAAGCGCCACGTCGCGTTGTCAAGGACGTTGTGCACACTTTCCATGGAGAAGCATTCACGCGGCTGTCGTGAATCTGATGATATGTTGTCCGATGTGGAACTAACGGTGCATCGGTAACCTCTACCACTGATACTCGTCTAGTTGCAGTTGTTGTTAATCGCCACTATAGAACTGCAGGTTGAACCAGCTGATAGTTAGCTGCACCTCCAATTAGATGCTAATTTGAGGCTAATTGACATAATTCTTGGTCATGATAGAAACAAGATCATACCAAACATGGTCAATACAACATAATTGACATCGTCGGATCGTAAAAAAAGGGTTCTAGAACTACACATCTAAGCATCTGATACCATTGTTGGAGTAAGAACAAGTGTGGCACAGGATAGTCCATGGTAGAATCTAGAACACAAATTACATATAGATAGAGAGGGCTAGTAGATCTTTACAGGGAGCTAGAGTTGATGATGATGCAATGTGTTGTCTGTGTGATGTAGACTTGATGTGTTGTCGATGGAGATGGCCTGGTGAAGGTGTGAATCCCCTCATGCGTCTAGCGGCACTACTCATGCACGACACATCGAGATTTCAGACATCATGTTGCTTGTACGCAAGTCTACAATGGGTGGATGCGTGTGGATATTGGTGAGCAGCGTGGCTGGACGAATGATGGCTCAGTGTACGGCGCCAGAAAAGTGCTGGTGCGGTGTTGATGTAGAGCTCGTTGGGAACCCCAAGAGGAAGGTATGATGAGCACAGCAGCAAGTTTCTCTCAGTTATGAAACCAACGTTTAATCGAACCAGTAGGAGCAAGGAAACACCCCAAAGGTGTTACTAGCTGAGCTTTGGCACGGCGCACTACCGGTGCTAGTAGCAACATGGAGACCTACACAACACAACCACATAACTTTGTCCCCAACTTGCGATGAGGTTGTCAATCTCACCGTGTTTTGCGGAAAACAAAGGATTAAACGTATCGAATGGAAAGAAGTAATAGTTTGCAGAAAGTAAACACAAAATAGTAAACAGTTTGTAGATTAAATGTAAAAGACAAGGACCGGGATCCATAGTTCACTAAAGGTGGCTCTCCTTAAGATAGATAACATGTTGGGCGAACAAATTACAGCGGGGCAATTGACAAACATCGAGAAAGCAATACATGCATATACTAATCATCTTGACTCCTTTGGAACTTGATTGGGCATTACAACATTATACATAGACCGCCATCCAACTGCATCTATGACTAATAATCCACCTTCAGGTTATCTTCCAAACCCCCTTCAGTATTAAGTTGCAAGCAACAGATTATCGCTTTACGAACTGCGTGTAAAGTAAACAATACGATTGTTCTATGAACAAAAGATTGTTGCTTTCTCCCTAGTAGCAACAACACATCTAGTATCTTAGAGATTTCTGTCACTTCCCCAGATTACCAGAAGCACGAACCCACTATCGAGCATAAATACTAACTCTTGGAGTTGCTAGCATCTACTTGGCCAAGATAGCTACTAACAACGGAAAGCATGCAAGATCACAAATAACAAAGACATGATAGAATCAATAATCAATCTGAAATAGATCTCAATATCCATCAGATCCCCACAAACACAACATGCAGAATTACAAATAGATGATCCTGATGATGAACGGAGCTCACAAGATCTAGACATAAAAGCACAAAGGAGGAGAACCAGCCATCTAGCTACTACATGGATCCGTAGTCCAATGATGAAACACTCACGCATCACACCGGAGGCTTGCATGGTGATGAAGAAGGCCTCCAGGGTGAATTCCCCTCTCCGGCGGGGTGCCGGAAAGAGCTTCAGATCCCTCCCGATCTAGGGATGGAGACGACGGCGGCTACAGACTCTTCCATGGATTTTTGATCGGGTACTTAGGGTTTTCGTCCCGAGGGCATCTTATAGGCGGAAGGAGAGGCCGAGGGGGTGCTGGGGTCGGCCAGACCACCCCCTAGCGCAGGCCAGGCCTGGCCGCGCGGCCAGGTGGTGTGGCTGGCCCCCAGCCCTTCTCCGTCTCATATTCTGGCATCTGATGACTTCCGGAAAAATAGGCACTTTGGCTTTTGTCCCGTCCAATTCCGAGAATATTCATTTTATGACTTTCCTAGAACCAAAAACAGCAGAAAATAGGCAGTTGGCACTGTGGCTCTTGTCAATAGGTTAGTCCAAGAAATCATATGAAAAGTACTCCAAAGTTGGAACAAAACACAAGAAAGTGGATAAAACCAAGCATGGAACATCAAAAATTATAGATACATTTGCAATGTATCAACATCCCCAAGCTTAACTCCTGCTCGTCCTCGAGTAGGTAAGTGATAAAAAGAAAGAATAATTTTTGAGGTGACATGCACCATCAAAGATTTGATCAAAGTATTTGCAAAACATTCAAACCTGGGATCATAGTACTTCAATCATAACATGAAAGACAATGTTCTAGCAATAAGCAAAGAAACTATGATGCAACATGAAAAGGCACAAACAAAAGATTCATGAATAACAATGCTTTGCAAGACATTTGTTTGTTTCTCATAAAGAAAACTTAGCATAATAGCATTCAGCTTGTCCCTCATAGAGTAGCAAATATAAATGCATAGGACACCTTCAAAGTTCATAAGAGTGACTAGATACAAATAGTTTAAAACAAGCAATATCAAGTTATGCATCAATCAACTAGTCTTGGGACAATGCACATAGAACTAAGAATGGCCACTATGCTCTCATAGTAGGTGCATAAAGGTAGAAGGTGGAGACTCAATATAATGGTGGAAGAAAGGCCTTCATAGAAGGAAGTAGGGATTCAAGTCTCATAAAGAGCTTCCAAAAATTATGGTACTTATAACTTTTAGCTCTCATTGCCCCTATCATAAGCATCTTGAAGTGATTAAGGTTAAAGTGAACAAACTATGGTGTACATGCTTGACGAAGTATAAGTTAGAAATTTTATGTCCCTTATATACGAGGGCCGCTCCTCATGCTACTCAAGTTTAGTCACCGGTAAGTTCTTATCATTGTAAGTATATGTGTATCATAGAGAACCGCCAACGGGGTACCCCTTGCCCGATGATACGGAATAATCCCCATATCAAAATGACAAGGCAAGCAGACAACGAGCATCTTAGCAATCTTCTTATTTACCATGGGAATATGGTGCTTTTTTCTCTCTTTCCTCTTTTCATAATATTTCTTTTTTTCTCTTTTCTCTTTTTTCTCAATATAGGACTCTTTTTCATAAGAAGAATGCTTCATAGACAGCTCATTATGGTTACGCTACAGGTTTCCACCATGTTAGCATGGATTAGACCAGCGGCCCAGGTGTTTCTCTAACACATATACATAACTCCATGGACTTATAAGCTCCCCTTTCATTTCACACCGACAACATCCATATACAAAAGAGCATGATATCAACTAGGTACAAGTACCAAGTGCAATGTTGAAAGCGTTCCCCATGAAAGCATGGTTCTGCTAATTCCCAACAAATAAGTACAAGCATAACGAACATAGACGACACAATGGTTCAAGTTTATTAAGGGCAAGAAAAGTAAAGTGTGCCATCAAGTTCGTGAGAGCTTTCATCACTAGTTTTCTCATAACAAGTTTAATTTGGAAGGTAAACAAAAGCATGAATATACTTGCAATAGCATAAGCTAATAGGTAGATATGGTGGACTCTTTGGAATAACTTGGTTGAGGGAGTTGGATGCATGAGTGGAACTCATACTTTGTTGTGGAGGCTAGCAAAAGACTGGGAGCGACAAAATAAGAGAGCAATAATGGCCATAATCATGCAGAGCGACAAACATCATTGATCAAAGCATAAAGTGATACTACAAGTTGAAAAATAAAGGATCATAAAGGCTATGGTGACTTTTAGATAGTCATAACATGGTGTGAGCATGCGCCAAGTCAACCCAAATAAAGCATCAAAGGAGAATACCACTATACTATGCTTTAATATGCTAAAACAACGCATGATTCATCCAAGGCACATTAAGCAATCTCAATTGTTTATAACAAGTCATGCTACAGTAAAGAATACTAAGCATAAAGCTAAAACAATATCAAGCATGGCATGACAAAGCATAGACCACAGTCAAAAACGAGCTCTTTTTACCACATAAGTATGAACTTTCCTACTCTTTTCCAAACCAAACCAAACTATTTGCAAACCAATGTATGAAAGAGGGGGTCCAACCAATTTATTCAGCAAACTAAGCAAACCAAGCAAAAGAAAAACCAAAACGAAAACGAAAAAGAAGACGCTCCAAGAACAACACAACTGTGCATGAAACAATAAAAATGAAGCGTTTGGAAGGAACCTGGGATTTTTATTGATGAAGAGGGGAATTCCTTGGGCATCCCCAAGCTTTGAAGCTTGTAATTCTTGGATATTTCTTGGGGTGACATGCGTGGCATCCCCAAGCTTGAGCTTTAGTCCATCCTTCATCTCATTACTCATTCCTTCCATACACCTGAAATTTTTCCTTCATACAAAACTTCACACAATCTTTATTAGCAACATTAGTGCACTCAAGATAAATAAGTCTTAAGGTTCAGTTCTAACACCAAATAAACTTCCATTAGAACACTAGCTACTGTAGCACTTCCCTTAAAAATCTCAATTCCCCAAAAGAACTCAAAAAGGAACTAACAAGAAGCAAATGCACAAAATGGCAGAAATCAGTCAAAACAGACCAGCAGGTAAAGACGAATTCTTTCGAAGACCTTCTGTTGCTCAAATAAAAAAGTGTTGAACTAACAAAAGTTAGATAACAACCTGGGGCAGAAGCACACACATTCACACCTCAAAAAGACGTACAGAGATTTTACACGAATTTTTACGGTGAAGCACAGAAATCTGTTTTGGGACAGCAACTTTCCAATCATTACTTCTCTCTCATTAGAGGTTACTCTTAGCACAAAAAGCAAATAAAAAAGATAAGGAGAGGTTATTACAGAGGTAATAACTTCCAAGACTCATCTAAAACTTTTGGGTTATCTCCCAATAAGTACTTTTCTTTAACGCCTTTAAGTTAGGCATAAGAAGCAAGAAAGAATCAAGTGTTCTGAAATGAAGAAGCATTAAGACCAAATTTTGTTTTCATAGGAGACGAAAAAGAAATCTTCCCTCTCTTCTTAGGGAAGTGTTCTGTACCTTTCTTGAGTGGGAGTTGATGTTTAATGGTGCCTTCTTTCATATCAATAGTGGCACCAAAAGTTCTAAGAAAAGGTCTTCCCAGAGTAATAGGACAAGAAGCATTGCATTCAACATCCAAAACATAGAAATCAACGGGGACATAGGCATTGTTAACCATAATAAGAACATCATTAAGACTCCTCATGAGTTTCTTTTTAGCATTATCATCCAGTGGGACATTCAAATATCAATCTTCAAGAGGAGGCAAATCAAGCATATCATAAATCCTTCTAGGCATAATAGAAACACTACTGACAAGATCACATAAAGCTTTGAAATTAATGTCATTCACTTTCATATTAATGATGGGTTCCCAACCATCTTCTTGTTTTATAGGAATAGAATCTTTATGTTTCATATTTTCTTCTTTAATCTTTATGAGAGCATCAGTGATGTGTTTTGTAAAGGCCATGTTCATAGCACTAGCATTAGGACTTTTAGCAAGCTTTTGTAGGAACTTAATAACTTCAGAGATGTTACAACCATCAAGATCAAAATCAAATTTATCATCTAGAGTAGTAGAACTATTACTAGCCTCAACACTAGTGGTGGTGATAGTAGAAACACTAATGTTCCTAGCAATTTCATCTTCTCTTTCCCACTTAGTATGTAATTCAGCTAATAGTCTAACATTTTCACCAATTCTTACTTGTATAGCATTAGTAGCTGCAAAGGGATTATCATTAGTTTCAGGTTTAGCAGCCATTTTATTCAAAGAAGATTGAGCTTCAGCCAAAGATGCTATATTTCTTTCAGCATTAGAGAGTTTTTCCTCAATAGTTTTATGGAAAGCAGTTTGTTTACTAATAAACTCTTTAAGCATAACTTCAAGTTCAGAGGGAGCACTCCTATTATTGTTGTAGGAATTTCCATAAGCATTACCATTGTTGGGAGGATATGGCTTATAATTGTTGTTACCAAAATTATTCCTATAACCATTACTGCTAAAATTGTTATTTCTTATGAAGTTCACATCAGCTTGCTCTTCTTGAGCAACCAAAGAGGCTAAAGGAACATTATTTGGATCAATATGGGCTTTCCCATTAACAAGCATAGACATAATAATATCAATTTTATCACTCAAGGAGGAGGTTTCCTCAACACAATTTACCATCCTACCTCAAGGAGGAGGAGCTCTCTCAGTATGCCATTCAGAATAATTAACCATCATATTGTCCAGAAGTTTTGTTGCAGCACCCAAAGTGATGGTCATAAAGGTACCTCCAGCAGCAGAATCCAATAGGTTCCTTGAAGAATAGTTCAATCCTGCATAAAAAGTTTCGATGATCATCCAAGCAGGCAGTCCATGAGTGGGACAATTCTTTACCAAAGATTTCATTCTTTCCCAAGCTTGAGCAACATGCTCATTATCAAATTGTTTAAACTTCATTATTTCACTTCTCATGGATATAATCTTAGCAGGAGGATAGTATTTTCCAATGAAAGCATCTTTGCACTTAGTCCAAGAATCAATACTATTCCTAGTTAAGGAATTCAACCATTCTTTAGCTTTTCGTCTCAAAGAGAAAGGAAACAATTTCATCTTAATAATATCACAATCTACATCCCTATGCTTTTGCATCTCACAAAGTTCAACAAAGTTATTTAGATGGGCAGCATCATCTTCATTACCAATACCAGAAAATTGTTCTCATAACAAGATTGAGTAAAGCAGGTTTTATCTCAAAGAAAGTATCTTTAGGCACAAGTGGAGCAATAGGTGTGCTCATAAAATCATTGTTGTTGGTGCTAGTGAAGTCACACAACTTAGTGTTTTCAAGAGTAGTCATTTTTTGGGTTTTCAAATAAGAAAGCAAACTAGTAAAACTAAAAATGTTTGTGTGTTTTTGATAAAGAAACAAGCAAACAAAGCAAAAAGAAAACCAAGCAAAACAAAAATAACAAAGTAAAGAGATTGGTTATGAGGGACTCCCCTTGTGAAGATGTCCTTAACTCCCCGACAACGGCGCCAGAAAAATGCTTGATGGCTCAGTGTACGGCGCCAGAAAAGTGCTGGTGCGGTGTTGATGTAGAGCTTGTTGGGAACCCCAAGAGGAAGGTACGATGAGCACAGCAGCAAGTTTCCCTCAGTTATGAAACCAAGGTTTAATCGAACTAGTAGGAGCAAGGAAACACCCCAAGGGTGTTACTAGCTGAGCCTTGGCAGGGCACACTACCGGTGCTAGTAGGAACGTGGAGACCTGCACAACACAACCACAGAACTTTGTCCCCAACTTGCGATGAGCTTGTCAATCTCACCGTGTTTTGCGGAAAACAAAGGATTAAACGTATTGAATGGAAAGAAGTAATAGTTTGTAGAAAGTAAACACAAAACAGTAAACAGTTTGTAGATTGAATGTAAAAGACAAGGACCGGGATCCATAGTTCCCTAGAGGTGGCTCTCCTTAAGATAGATAACATGCTGGGTGAACAAATTACAGCGGGGCAATTGACAAACATCGAGAAAGCAATACATGCATATACTAATCATCTTGACTCCTTTGGAAGTTGATTGGGCATTACAACATTATACATAGACAACCATCCAACTGCATCTATGACTAATAATCCACCTTCAGGTTATCATCCGAACCCCCTCTAGTATTAAGTTGCAAGCAACAGATTATTGCTTTACGAACTGCGTGTAAAGTAAACAATATGATTGTTCTATGAACAAAAGATTATTGTTTTTCTCCCTAGTAGCAACAACACGTCTAGTACCTTAGAGATTTCTGTCACTTCCCCAGATTACCAGAGGCATGAACCCACTATCGAGCATAAATACTAACTCTTGGAGTTGCTAGCATCTACTTGGCCAAGATAGCTAGTAACAACGGAAAGCATGCAAGATCACAAATAACAAAGACATGATAGAATCAATAATCAATCTGAAATAGCATCTCAATATCCATCGGATCTTCGCAAACAAAACATACCGAATTACAAATAGATGATCTTGATCATGAACGGAGCTCACAAGATCTAGACATGAAAGCGGAAAGGAGGAGAACCAGCCATCTAGCTACTACATGGATCTGTAGTCCAAGGATGAACTACTCACGCATCTGTAGCACCCCGATAAAATCACTACTAGAGAATCGCTGTGTTTTGTGCATTGCATCATCATGATCGCATGCTCATGTCATCATGCCACATTGCATTTGAGCATCGTCATCATCATGCATGGTTTTGCCTAAAACTATTTTCAAAAAGCCAACCTTTGTTTTCTAAATACCACCGTCTTTAATTTCAAATCAAAAGCCTCGGTTCTCCGGATTATTTTGTTTTGTCTAAAAACAGATTACAAAAGCCTTTTAAATAATTAATTAAAACTTATATTATTTTTGGGAGGCAGCCAACCAGGCCCAAAAGCCTAGCCGGCCACCTCCAACTAAACCCTAGCCTACCCTGAACCCAGCCCCAACCTAATCCTCACCCCGCCGCCGCCAACCACCAGAGCACACACCCGCGCGCGTGTACATGCCACGCAACAAAGCGCGCGGTACACACACTACATGCACGCACAGTGCACCGCACAAACACGCTCCCATCGCCTCCACCTGGGCCCGCTCACGTCGCGGTCCTGCCGCAACACGCCCGCCCCGACCCTGCTACTGACAACCCCCACCTGCCGCGTTCCCGACCCTACCCACGACCCGCTCTCCCTCTCCCATCTATCCTCCACCTCGCGATCCCTGCTCCTCTCCCCTCCAACCTCGCTCGCTCGCGGCCAGCGGCCGCCTCTCCTCTCTCTATGCAGCCTCTGGGCACCCCCGCGCCTCCCAGCCGCCCCGTCAGCGAGCCCCTGCCGTGTCCGCCACCTGCGCCCACGACCTCGGCCCCGCTCGCAGCCGGTGCATCCGCGAACCGCCGCCGCGCCGTCCCGGAGCTCTGCCCGCGCACGCTCTCGAGTCTGAGCCGCCCTGCTCGCCTAACCGCGACGCCGCTCACCTCAATAGTACCTCGGCGTCCGTGCTCAACCCGGCCTCTGCCCGCGTGGTGCCTCGCCGCTCAGCGCCCTTGCTCGCCTCGCCCGCACCGTGTACCTGCCGGCCCTGCCACTGTGGCTCCCTCCGTCCCTGCGCTGGTCCCCCGAGCACCTCCTCGATCCCGCAAGGCCGCCGCCGAGCCCAGCGTTTCTCGAGCACCGCCGCTCGACCCCGTCGCCATGGACGCCACCCCCGAGCCCTTCTACCCCGTGGCGGCCTCTCCTGTGTCTGCCTCTATCGCCAAGCACTCCCTGTCGTCCTGGATGACCCCGCGCCCTGTGTTGCCACCCCTCTCGCCGTCTTCGGCCGCCACCAACGAGCATCGTCGCCCTTAGAGCCTCAGCTCCTCGTCTTGGATGTATGCGCGTATGTAGCTTTGTGTGTTTGGGTTTGAAGAGGTTCGGATGGTGTGGGGAGGATGCATCTGAAGATGGATTGCTGTGATGTTGTTATGCTTAAACGCAGATACAAGATGCAATGATGGGTATGACTGTCCTCAGGATCGACCAATGTCAAGATCCCTGTGTCGAGTATAAGTACACCCGAAGACCAACGATGCTGGCCCAATCCCATCACCGACAATCGAGCCAAAACCCCAAGTACACCGACATGGCACCGAAGGACACCGTACCCGGAGATCACCACACGGACGCCAAGACCCTGAACCCCGGCGAACCCGAACCCCTCGGCGAACCCCAAGATCGTCGAGTCCCTAATGTTTGACCCTAACCTGAGCCCTATTTTATAAATTGCCCTCCATATACTTGTTGCATATTAATTGAGCATGTTTGCATACATATTGTTGGTGTTTGGGGGTATTTCGATGATTCACCTCAATTAAATATGGAGACTATATGTGGGCTTTTCTAGTCTTATTTTGGCCCCATTTAAATTTGTGAAGCGAACCGATGCCATGTTTTGCCTTGTTAAGCCAACCTTTAAATTGCGGGGTAGCTAAACAACATAAACCTCCTACTTAATCGTCGGTACCCCGGTTCCGCTTAATATTGCCTAATTGCACCGCATGTTTGCCATGGCATGCATCATACATGCATCATGCCAGATCTTTTTCCATAGTATTAAATAGTGCATCCGGCGTTTCTTTTAGTGTTTGCTTCTTCACGGATTAGGTTGTTGAGTGGCTGCGAGTACCGACAAGTCTTTCGGATATGAATCTTCTGCAGTGTTTCCTAGGCGAGGAATCCCCCCCTTTCTACCTATTTTGCATTTATAGTCTTTATTTCCTCCTGTTGATCTATTGCTATCTGTGTCGTGATGCTTTAGTGTTCCGTACCAGATATATTCCGTCCAGCCTTTATATTGCCTTGGACACATCCTATTGCCTGTTGTTTGATAGATAGATGGTCTTGCGAGTCGTAGTCGCTTGCTCAGGTGCGATCCCGTGTCGTGAAGTACCACACAGTTGTTGGAATGTTGTCATATGTTTTACAGTGGAGAGGATCATGACTTTAAATACCACTATTAAATTGCTGGGATAACTAATGAAAGAGGCACCGGTGGGCAATATATGTTATTTGGTTTTCATGTCCACTTGTGTCCCGTAGGCCCCGAGTACTTGATACATGTTCCTTGATTATTCGCACTATCCACATCCGGGAGACCCTATGGATCCCCCTTAGCCAGAGCTTGATTCATTTCTATTTCTCTGGGCCACAAACTAGTTTGGGGTTTTATTTACTACCCTGTACTTATAACATGTTACTGCTTTATTTAAGATTGTGCGTGGAGCACCTGTATTGTATAGGATTGCGGAGTGTTTTCGCGGTATCGACAAGCCCAGTCACACTTTCAGGTTCCCAGTCGTTTACAACCATTAGCGCAAACCTTGGGTCCGTCTCGGAGCCGGCCAACTTCGTTGCGGGTAGCTTAATGGGGTGGCCCCCTGAAATATTTTATGAATCATGTGATTGCTTTGTCGTGAAAGCCTCGTTGGGTTTTGATTTGGTTTTTCTGAGGTTGATCGTGTGTGTGTTGCTATTTGTGCACCCCTGTAGGGTAAATCTTTCTAAAAGCCGTGTCCGTGGTTATGGACGACTTGGAGCGCAGTATCTCGATCATAGACAAGCATAACTAAAGTAGTGCTATAAATTTGACTTAATATGTGACTAGTAATCAGCTTCACTACAATGGAATGGATAATAAAAGTGCCAACAACTGGTGGAACTAGGGTGTATCGTGTCATGTTATACCTGCCTAGTAAGTATCGCAACTCCAATGGAATGAAATAAAAGTGCCAACAACTGCTGGGTTTGGGATGTCACATGCTAATTGTATCTGATTAGTAAGTATTGCAACTATAACTGAATGGTTAACTAAATCTGCCCACTACTTATGCTATCAGGATGACTCATGCTATCTATATCTGACTAGTAAGTGATGGAACTATATTGGAATGAATAAAACTGCCAACTGTGTGAGTTCCTCGGTTTGACTTCCTCGTTTGGTCTCAAGGGGGAATACCAGGATGGGTATGATTGGTGTTAGTATCAGGTTGGTCCCGAATAGGTCTATCTTATCCCTCTCTCATTGCCGATGGTTGCATCGAGTCTCTATAGGTTTTTTAGTGCATGCTGCGCTGCCGCTTCAGTCCACCATACCTATGTAGGCGAGAGCCGCCGAATTCTAGCCTCGCCGTGTACTGGACTCAGTACTGACGGTCCTCTTTTTCCTTTGCCCTTTGTCGGCGCCCCTTCTGTTTTAGCAGGTTTGAGATCAACGTCGTTAGCTGGGTTACCCTTTCGGCTTGGCCTGGGCAGGGTTATGGACGCCATTGGTTATTCTTCAGGGCTCTTAGCCCCATTTGCATCTTGTCCATAGTCGGACGCTCTATCGTTTTCAAGGTGATTTCGATCTTGTATAGTATATCTGTATTCTTGACTCATGGAGTCGTTGTTGTATATATATATATATATATATATATATATATATATATGTTCTGTGGGTTCCATCGTGGACTAATGTGTAATGGTATTACTTCGTTCTCCACCCGCACGCAAGTGCCTGGTGGGCGTCCTTGAATCGTTTCTATGCGGCTTTGGTGGGAAGCGCTAAAACTTGCATAGGGCCGATTCGAGGGTGTTACAAAGTGGTATCAGAGCGTAGTAGTTGCGATACCCCACTGGTCCAGCCTGTAGGATAACCTAGCTAACGGACGATGTAGAGTGTCAAAGCTATTTTGCAAAATCGGTTCGATAGATCTCATTACGTCTGATTTTAATCCTTACCCCTATGCTATTCTCCTCTTACCTCTACGTGCTTTGAATCTACTCCCTTATCTTTTCTTCAAGTCCAGGAATTCTCGTGGTTGGGTTTCCATCGTACCTTCAGGGTTTCGCTTCCTCCTTTGGTAACGGTTTTTCTACATCTGGTCTTGATGCTATCTGAGGAATCCTTCATCTGTTGGACTTCTCTTTCTTTCTTCTTGTGCCTTCTGGTGTTTTCCAACATGACGACCTCATCTACATCAGATCCGATGAAACCCTGCATCACTCCTTTGTTTCTGAACCTCGCTTGTCGAGATCTTCAGTCTGAATTCCGAGAGTTGGTTGCATAATTCTCCTATTTTGTGCAAAGTAATGCTTTGAGTGTGGGATGGAGTCGCGACCATACCACTACTTTTATCATTCTCTCTTCACATTGAATTGTGGATCAATGCAACTTTACTCCTTTCATGGAAGTTAGAGGTGGCCTTATCTGTTGAGACCTCTCCTTTCATCTTTGTTTCTCCGGAGTGTTCTTTTGATGAACATGAGCAACGACCCCTTGTTGGTGGTGTCGCCGAATTCAAGAAGGAGCAAGGATCTTTGTTAGTGGTGTCAAGAGGATCTACACGAAGCGAGAAGATTCAGATCATCAGCCTTCTTCCCCGTACCATGAGGTGGATCTCGAGGGCGAGATCCATTGTTAGTGGTGTCGAATTGTAGCACCCCGATAAAATCACTACTAGAAAATCGCTGTGTTTTGTGCATTGCATCATCATGACCGCATGCTCATGTCATCATGCCACATTGCATTTTAGCACCGTCATCATCATGCATGGTTTTTCCTAAAACTATTTTCAAAAGACCTACCTTTGTTTTCTAAATACCCCCGTCTTTAATTTCAAATCAAAAACCTCGGTTCTCCGGATTATTTTGTTTTGTCTAAAAACAGATTACAAAAGCCTTTTAAATAATTAATTAAAACTTATATTATTTTTGGGAGGCAGCCAACCAAGCCCAAAAGCCCAGCCGGCCACCTCCAACTAAACCCTAGCCTACCCTGAACCCAGCCCCTACCTAATCCTCACCCCGCCGCCGCCAACCACCAAAGCACACACCCGCGTGCGTGTACATGCCACGCAACACAACGCGCGGAACACACACTACATGCACGCACAGTGCACCGCACAAACACGCTCCCATCGCCTCCACCTAGGCCCGCTCACGTCGCGGTCCTGCAGCAACACGCCCCCCCCCCCCCCCCCGACCCTGCTACCGACAACCCCCACCTGCCGTGTTCCCGACCCTACCCACGACCCGCTCTCCCTCTCCCATCGATCCCCCACCTTGCGATCACTGCTCCTCTCCCCTCCAACCTCGCTCGCTCGCGGCCAGCGGCCGCCTCTCCTCTCTCCATGCAGCCTCCGGGCACCCCCGCGCCTCCCAGCCGCCCCGTCAGCGAGCCCTGGCTGTGTCCGCCACCTGTGCCCACGACCTTGGCCCCGCTCGCAGCCGGTGCGTCCGCGAACCGCCGCCGTGCCGTCCCGGAGCTCTGGCCACACACGCTCTCGAGTCTGAGCTGCTCTGCTCGCCTAACCGCGACGCCGCTCGCTTCAACAGTACCCTGGCATCCTAGCTCAACCCGGCCTCCGCCCGCGTGGTGCCTCGCCGCTCGACGCCCTTGCTCGCCTCGCCCGTGCCGTGTACCTGCCGGCCCCGCCACTGTGGCTCCCTCCACCCCTGCGCTGGTCCCCCGAGCACCTTCTCGAACCCGCAAGGCCGTCTCCGTGCCCAGCGTTTCTCGAGCACCGCCGCTCGACCCCGTCGCCATGGATGCTGCCCCCGAGCCCTTCTACCCCGTGGCGGGCTCTCCCGTGTCTACCTCTGTCGCCAAGCACTCCCTGTCATCCAGGATGACCCTGTGCCCTGTGTTGCCACCCCTCTCGCCGTCTTCGGTCGCCACCAACGAGCATCGTCGCCCTGCGAGCCTCAGCTCCTAGTCTTGGATGTATGCGCGTGTGTAGCTTTGTGTGTTTGGGTTTGAAGAGGTTCGGATGGTGTGGGGAGGATGCATCTGAATATGGATTGGTGGTGATGTCGTTATGCTTATACGCAGATACAAGATGAAATGATGGGTACGACCCTCCTCAGGATCGACCAATGTCAAGATCCCCGCGCCGAGTATAAGTACACCCGAAGACCAACGATGCTGGCCCAATCCCATCACCGACAATCGAGCCAAAACCCCAAGTACACCGACATGGCACCGAAGGACACCGTACCCGGAGATCGCCACACGGACGCCAAGACCCTGAACCCCTCGGCGAACCCCAAGATTGTCGAGTCCCCAATGTTTGACCCTAACCTGAGCCCTATTTTATAAATTTCCCTCCATATACTTGTTGCATATTAATTGAGCATGTTTGCATACATATTGTTGGTGTTTGGGGGTATTTTGATGATTCACCTAAATTAAATAAGGAGACTATATGCGGGCTTTTCTAGTCTTATTTTGGCCCCATTTAAATTTGTGAAGCGAAACGATGCCATGTTTTGCCTTGTTAAGCCAACCTTTAAATTGCGGGGTAGCTAAACAACATAAACCTCCTACTTAATTGTCGGGACCCCGGTTCCGCTTAATATTGCCTAATTGCACCGCATGTTTGCCATGGCATGCATCATACATACATCATGCAAGATCTTTTTCCATAGTATTAAATAGTGCATTCGGTGTTTCTTTTAGTGTTTGATTCTTCACGGATTAGGCCGTTGAGTGGCTGCGAGTACCGACAAGTCCTTCGGATATGAATCTTCTGCAGTGTTTCCCAGGCGAGCAATCTCCCCCTTTCTACCTATTTTGCATTTATAGTCTTTATTTCCTCCTGTTGATCTATTGCTATCCGTGTCGCGATGCTTTAGTGTTTCATACCAGATATATTCCGTCCAGCCTTTATATTGCCTTGGACACATCCTATTGCCTGTTGTTTGATAGATAGATGGTCTTGCGAGTCGTAGTCGCTTGCTCAGGTGCGATCCCGTGTCGTGAAGTACCACACAGTTGTTGGAATGTTGTCATATGTTTTACAGTGGAGAGGATCATGACTTTAAATACCACTATTAAATTGCTGGGATAACTAATGAAAGAGGCACCGGTGGGCAATATATGTTATTTGGTTTTCATGTCCACTTGTGTCCCGTAGGCCCCGAGTACTTGATACATGTTCCTTGATTATTCGCACTATCCACATCCGGGAGACCCTATGGATTCCCCTTAGCCAGAGCTTGATTCATTTCTATTTCTCTGGGCCACAAACTAGTTTGGGGTTTTATTTACTACCCTGTACTTATAACATGTTACTGCTTTATTTAAGATTGTGCGTGGAGCACCTGTACTGTATAGGATTGCGGAGTGTTTTCGCGGTATCGACAAGCCCAGTCACACTTTCAGGTTCCCAGTCGTTTACAACCATTAGCGCAAACCTTGGGTCCGTCTCGGAGCCGGCCAACTTCGTTGCGGGTAGCTTAATGGGGTGGCCCCCTGAAATATTTTATGAATCATGTGATTGCTTTGTCGTGAAAGCCTCGTTGGGTTTTGATTTGGTTTTTCTGAGGTTGATCGTGTGTGTGTTGCTATTTGTGCACCCCTGTAGGGTAAATCTTTCTAAAAGCCGTGTCCGTGGTTATGGACGACTTGGAGCGCAGTATCTCGATCATAGACAAGCATAACTAAAGTAGTGCTATAAATTTGACTTAATATGTGACTAGTAATCAGCTTCACTACAATGGAATGGATAATAAAAGTGCCAACAACTGGTGGAACTGGGGTGTATCGTGTCATGTTATACCTGCCTAGTAAGTATCGCAACTCCAATGGAATGAAATAAAAGTGCCAACAACTGCTGGGTTTGGGATGTCACATGCTAACTGTATCTGACTAGTAAGTACTGCAACTACAACTGAATGGTTAACTAAAACTTCCCACTACTTATGCTATCAGGATGACTCATGCTATCTATATCTGACTAGTAAGTGCTTGAACTATAATGGAATGAATAAAACTACCAACCGTGTGAGTTCCTCGGTTTGACTTCCTCGTTTGGTCTCGAGGGGGAATACCAGGATGGGTATGATTTGTGTTAGTATCAGGTTGGTCCCGAATAGGTCTATCTTATCCCTCTCTCGTAGCCGACAGTTGCATCGAGTCTCTATAGGTTGTTTAGTGCATGTTGTGCTGCCGCTTCAGTCCACCATACCTATGTAGGCGAGAGCCGACGAATTCTAGCCTCGCCGTGTACTGGCCTCAGTACTGACGCTCCTCTTTTTCCTTTGCCCTTTGTCGGCGCCCCTTTTGTTTTAGCGGTTTGAGATCAACGTCGTTAGCAGGGTTACCTTTTCGGCTTGGCCTGGGCAGGGTTATGGACGCCATTGGTTATTCTTGAGGGCTCTTAGCCCCATCTGCATCTTGTCCGTAGTCGGACGCTCTATCGTTTTCAAGGTGATTTGGATCTTTGTATAGTATATCTGTATTCTTGACTCATGGAGTCGTTGTTGTATATATATATATGTGTGTTCTATGGGTTCCATCGTGGACTAATGTGTAATGGTATTACTTCGTTCTCCACCCGCACACAAGTGCTTGGTGGGCGTCCTTGAATCGTTTCTATGTGGGTTTGGCGGGAAGCGCTAAAACTTGCATAGGGCCGATTCGAGGGTGTTACAGCATCACACCGGAGGCTTGCATGGTGATGAATAAGGCCTCCTGGGTGAATTCCCCTCTCCGGTAGGGTGCCGGAAAGAGTTTCAGATCCCTCCCGATCTAGGGATGGAGACGACGGCGGCTACAGACTCTTTCGTGGGTTTTTGATCGGGTAGTTAGGGTTTTCGTCATGAGGGCATCTTATAGGCGGAAGGAGAGGCCGAGGGGGTTCTAGGGTCGGCCATACCACCCCTTGGCGCAGGCCAGGCCTGGCCGGGCGGCCAGGTGGTGTGGCCGGCCCCCAGCCCTTCTCCGTCTCTCGTATTCTAGCATCTGATGAGAGAGTGTGGACAAATAGATCTACACTGCAAGTTGGTGGAGAGGAAATTAGTAAACAAACAGAGAGATGTGAGAGAGAAAAGTAAGGAACTTTTAGATCTAGAAGTTGGAGCGAAGCTTCCACTTACCAGTCTATGGATTAAAGTAGGTTTAGATATAAGAAAATGGAGAAACTATGGGCAAGATGGGGTGTGAGGGAGGAGGAAGACGAGTTGGGAGGAGGTAGAGATGTGAAATTGGTGGTGGTGGATAGATAGATAAGAAAGCTAGCTCTTGTCACCTTTTTAACATGGATCTGGACGCCCTCATCTGTGGCGCATATGGAGGAAATGCGCCACAAATGCTGAAACTTCTGTGGCGCATAAGTCCATATGCGCCACAGAAGTGGGTGAATAAGATTCCCTGTGTGGGGCCCACCTCCAAGTTCTGTGGCGCATGTTGGACTTATGCGCCACAGAAGTGAAACACATATGTGGTGCATATGTCAACATGGGCCACAGAACTTGGGTGAATTAGATTCTGTGGTGGGGCACCCCTCCATGTTCTGTGGCGCATGAGGAAATATGCGCCACAGAAGTTGCCTCTTCTGTGGAGCATATTTCAGAATGCGCCACAGAACTTGGATCATCCCCCCCGCCGGCGGGTCCCACCAATCTTCTGTGGCGCATGTTCTAGACAATGCGCCACAGTCTGTGGCGCATGCTTTCTGGTGCGCCACTGATGTTTTCCTGTGGCGCATAGTTTGGCATATGCGCCACTGAACATCTTGTTTATCTATAGGCTGTTTCCTAGTAGTGCTCGTATTCTGGCATCTGATGACTTCCAGAAAAATAGGCACTTTGGCTTTTGTCCCATCCAATTCCGAGAATATTAATTTTTTGACATTCCTGGAACCAAAAACAGCAGAAAACAGGCAGCTGTCACTATGGCTCTTGTTAATAGGTTAGTCTAAGAAATCATATGAAAAGTACTCCAAAGTTGGAACAAAACACAAGAAAGTGGATAAAACCAAGCATGGAACATCAAAAATTATAGATACATTTGCAATGTATCGACGAACCAGGTGAGATTGCCAGCCACCAGAGTCCCCTACCCCCTATATTTGCGCACACAATAGGGGGCACAAACCATGAGTTGTTTGGTGACGCCCCCTATCAGGGCCTTCCACTTAATACAAGAGAGGACCGAACATTTGTTCGTGGTCCTCCTCTTTATCCTTATCTAAATTTTTTTGAAACGTTATTCTGTTTCTGTCTGTTAAACTAGAAGTCTGGCTGTCTTTTGTTAACCTAACAGATCAACCAACAAATGCATCACCTCGATCTAGCCTTCTCTCCAACCCACTAACTAACAAAGTTTGGACTAACATTATGTCCCATTTTTCTAGTCTTGGCATTTTGGAACATTCTAGAACTTCCACCTTCTTCTCTGTGTACTTTGAAGCACGGACATCGGAAGCATGCATGTACTAATATAAGTATTCACTACAGGAATGGCGCGGTGCGCCGACGGCCGGCCCGTACGCCGACGGCCAATTGTTGGGGCCGTCGGCGTAGCACCGGGCCAGGCCAGCCCCGCTTCCGAGCCCTCGACGTAGCCTCGCCGTCGGCGTAGCCACCGATACGCCGACGGTGGCCCTCGGCGTACGCAGGTCTTCGGCGTATGGGGTGTCCGCGTGGCACTTGCCGGTATGGCTGGGACGGATCCCTAACGGCGCCATCAATACGCCGAGGGTGACCGTCGGCGTACCGCCGTATGTTTTTTTTATTCATACGCTAAGGGTCACCGTCGGCGTACCGCCGTACATTTTTATTTATTTTTTCCACCCAATTATAAATTTATTTTATATTTGTATTTATTTGTTAGTATCAATTATTTAGGTTCTATTTTATCAAATCGACGGATTCGTAGCCTCCAAATAATAGTCTCCACGCCCACATGAAATGTCGAATCTTCTCACACCTTGAGAAATTTGCATGTTTGTAAGTGTTATTATCACATGTGTGTGAAATTTATATATCACACTTTTAGTGAAGTTGTTCAGAGATTCAATCCTTATCACTAGGGGTAGACGATCCGAGGCCCACGGATCAGGGTTCCGCGGCAAACCGCGCTCTGGGTCATAGGAAACCCTCAAGAACTTGCATGTGGCCCTTGCACATGCATGGAGGTGTGGTGTTGTGTTGAAACATGCAAAACCTAGTCCCCGGGTTGCATGAATGTGTCCCCCTTTGCATGCATGCACTGTAACCTAAAAGGGAAGGTTCTGGACTTATATAAGGGGGAAACTCCCCGTTCTGGTGAAACCGGGTAGGATACTGCTGCACCTTGTGAACCAACATGGTTTTACATCATCATATGACCTAAACAAACACAAAACAAGAGAGAGCTACGTCGGGCTACCCCTGTCAGAGGAACGTCTAGGGGGGTAGACGATCCGAGGCCCACAGATCAGGGTTCCGCGGCAAACCGCGCTCCGGGTCGTAGGAAACCCTCAAGAACTTGCATGTGGCCCTTGCACATGCATGGAGGTGTGGTGTTGTGTTGAAACATGCAAAACCTAGTCCCCGGGTTGCATGAATGTGTCCCCCTTCGCATGCATGCGCTGTAACCTAAAAGGGAAGGTTCTGGACTTATATAAGGGGGAAACTCCCCGTTCCGGGGAAACCGGGTAGGATACTGCCGCACCTTGTGAACCAACATGGTTTTACATCATCATATGACCTAAACAAACACAAAACAAGAGAGAGCTACGCCGGGCTACCCCTGTCAGAGGAACGTCTAGGGGGGTAGACGATCCGAGGCCCACAGATCAGGGTTCCGCGGCAAACCGCGCTCCGGGTCGTAGGAAACCCTCAAGAACTTGCATGTGGCCCTTGCACATGCATGGAGGTGTGGTGTTGTGTTGAAACATGCAAAACCTAGTCCCCAGGTTGCATGAATGTGTCCCTTTTCGCATGCATGCGCTGTAACCTAAAAGGGAAGGTTCTGGACTTATATAAGGGGGAAACTCCCAGTTCCGGTGAAACCGGGTAGGATACTGCCGCACCTTGTGAACCAACATGGTTTTACATCATCATATGACCTAAACAAACACAAAACAAGAGAGAGCTCCGCCGGGCTACCCCTGTCAGAGGAACATCTAAGGGGGTAGACGATCCGAGGCCCACAGATCAGCGTTCCGCAACAAACCGCGCTCCGGGTCATAGGAAACCCTCAAGAACTTGCATCTGGCCCTTACACATGCATGGAGGTGTGGTGTTGTGTTGAAACATGCAAAACCTAGTCCCCGGGTTGCATGAATGTGTCCCCCTTCGCATGCATGCACTGTAACCTAAAAGGGAAGGTTCTGGACTTATATAAGGGGGAAACTCCCTGTTCCGGTGAAACCGGGTAGGATACTGCCGCACCTTGTGAACCAACATGGTTTTACATCATCATATGACCTAAACAAACACAAAACAAGAGAGAACTACGCCGGGCTACCCCTGTTAGAGGAACGTCTAGGGGGGTAGACGATCCGAGGCCCACATATTAGGGTTCCGCGGCAAACCGTGCTCCGGGTCGTAGGAAACCCTCAAGAACTTGCATGTGGCCCTTGCACATGCATGGAGGTGTGGTGTTGTGTTGAAACATGCAAAACCTAGTCCCCGGGTTGCATGAATGTATCCCCCTTCGCATGCATGCTCGTAACCTAAAAGGGAAGGTTCTAGACTTATATAAGGGGGAAACTCCCCGTTCCGGTGAAACCGGGTAGGATACTGCCGCACCTTGTGAACCAACATGGTTTTACATCATCATATGACCTAAACAAACACAAAACAAGAGAGAGCTACGCCGGGCTACCCCTGTCAGAGGAACGTCTAGGGGGGTAGAGGATCCGAGGCCCACAGATCAGGGTTCCGCAGCAAACCCCGCTCCGGGTCGTAGGAAACCTTCAAGAACTTGCATGTGGCCCTTGCACATGCATGGAGGTGTGGTGTTGTGTTGAAACATGCAAAACCTAGTCCCCGGGTTGCATGAATGTGTCCCCCTTCGCATGCATGCGTTGTAACCTAAAAGGGAAGGTTCTGGACTTATATAAGGGGGAAACTCCCTGTTCCGGTGAAACCGGGTAGGATACTGCCGCACCTTGTGAACCAACATGGTTTTACATCATCATATGACCTAAACAAACACAAAACAAGAGAGAGCTACACCGGGCTACCCCTGTCAGAGGAACGTCTAGGGGGGTAGACGATCTGAGGCCCACAGATCAGGGTTCCGCGGCAAACCGCACTCCGGGTCATAGGAAATCCTCAAGAACTTGCATGTGGCCCTTGCACATGCATGGAGGTGTGGTGTTGTGTTGAAACATGCAAAACCTAGTCCCCGGGTTGCATGAATGTGTCCCCTTTCGCATGCATGCGCTGTAACCTAAAAGGGAAGGTTCTAGACTTATATAAGGGGGAAACTCCCCGTTCCGGGGAAACCGGGTAGGATACTGCCGCACCTTGTGAACCAACATGGTTTTACATCATCATGTGACCTAAAAAAACACAAAACAAGAGAGAGCTACGCCGGGCTACCCCTGTCAGAGGAACGTTTAGGGGGGTAGACGATCCGAGGCCCACAGATCAGGGTTCTGCGGCAAACCGCGCTCCCGGTCGTAGGAAACCCTCAAGAACGGGCATGTGGCCCTTGCACATGCATGGAGGTATGGTGTTGTGTTGAAACATGCAAAACCTAGTCCCCGGGTTGCATGAATGTGTCCCCCTTCGCATGCATGCGCTGTAACCTAAAAGGGAAGGTTCTGGACTTATATAAGGGGGAAACTCCCCATTCTGGTGAAACCGGGTAGGATACTGCCGCACCTTGTGAACCAACATGGTTTTACATCATCATATGACCTAAACAAACACAAAACAAGAGAGAGCTACGCCGGGCTACCCCTGTCAGAGGAACGTCTATGGGGGGTAGACGATCTGAGGCCCACAGATCAGGGTTCCGCGGCAAACCGCGCTCCGGGTCGTAGGAAACCCTCAAGAACAAGCATGTGGGCCTTGCACATGCATGGAGGTGTGGTGTTGTGTTGAAACATGCAAAGTATATAGTAATAATATAGTAATAATATAATATTATATAGTAATAATATAAAAAAGTATAAAGTATATACTAATACTAGAAAATAAAATAAAAACCTAGCTACGCCGACGGCAGCCCTCGGCGTATCCTGGCCGTCGGCGTAGCGTTATCCCTTTTTTTGCCCGCGGCCCACCGGGGCCACTCACCCCCGACCCAATCCCCAACCCGACCCCGACCCCGCCACCACTCAACCCGCCCCCGACCCCGCCGCCACCAGCCGCTGCTCCCCGAGCTCGGGGCCGCCGCCGCCCCTCCTCATCCCGACCCCGCCACCGCCCCTCCTCCTCCCGACCCCGCCGCCACCCCTCCTCAACCGAAGCTCGCCGCCCCTCCTCCTCCCGACCCCGCTGCCGCCCTTCCTCCTCCCGACACCGCTGCTGCCCCTCCTCAACCGAAGCTCGCCGCCCCTCCTCCTCCCGACCCCGCCACCACCAGCCGCTGCTCCTTGACCTCGGGGCCGCCGCCGCCTCCTCCTCCCAGAGCTGGCCGCTCCTCCTCCTCCCAGAGCCCCGCCGCCTCCTCCCTACGCTGCCTCCTCCTCCCCGAGCTCCTCCCAGAGCCCCTCCTCCTCCCCGAGCTCATGGCCGCCACCCCTCCTAGTCCCGGAGCTCGCCCCTCCTCCTCCCCGAGCTCGCCCCCTCCCTACGCCGCCTCCCCCGAGCAGTAGCCGCCTCGCTGCATCGCCCCCCCTCCCTGTCCCGTCCCTCCATCAAGCCATTTCCGGAGCTCCGGTCTCTCGCAGGTACATCCTACACTTGGCTAAAATAAAGATTAGAGCTAAATCCTACACTTGGCTAAAATAGATGAAATTTTCTAAATAGATGTTGCATATTTAACCATTTTTTCATGTTTTTTGCAGTTACCGGAGGGTGAGCGGGGGGTGTTTCGACGACAGGGTCCCGGATCATCTTTGACGATTTGATCACGCTTCGAGGGTGAGAATCCGTTCGCCTCTCTTGTACCTAGGTTTATTTCCATGTCTAGATCACCAAGTCTATCGCGTCACCTAGGCGTCATCCCGACCGTAAGCGTTACGCGACGTAATATGCATTAGTGGTCTCGCATATTTTGAACCGTAACGCTTACGGCTTTTATCGGGCAGTCGGCGGATTCGTAGTTGGGTATGGTTCTCCCTGGCTCTACCTCGATTCGAGACAGGATTTCGATGACGCCTCCTCGTTGTTCTCCGGATGCACATCCTCTTGGCTTTTTGTCGATACGTGTATCGGGAGAGCAGTAGGGAGGTGCTGCCGAAATTCTGCTCGGATCGGGGTAGAGCAAGGGAGAACTTACCCAATCTACGGATCCGGCGGCTGGTTAGGACCCTCTTTTCCTATTAGACATGTAGGTTGATGAATGCGTAAAAATATGAAGCATTTAATCTCCTGTTTGATATAAAATGTTATATTTGTTGTTTGGCTCCCAACAAAGCAGAAGAGGATGGCTGATAATGGGTGGATGTACAGTGGCCATATTAGTGCGACTAATAAAATAGACGATTGGGTATGGAACACTCATTTGTTAGTGAATGAGTTAGCGCGTGGTTCGAAGGCAATGGTTTGGGCACTTTGTCCCTGTGCTCATTGCACTAAGCGTCATCATCAGGGAAAGGATGACATGTATAAACACCTTCTGCAATATGGGTACATGTCTAACTATGTCACGCAAGTCGACTTTGCTCGGTACGAACGTGATAGGGGTGAGGTGATGCGTCAGCGGCTCAATGGCAATGAGCACGATGGGATTAGAAACTTTCTAGATGATCTCATCGATGCTGACTAACCGGATTCGCCACCTCGACGGGAGGAACCACCAGAACCAGAGGAACCGGAGCCAACCGCGAAGGCCTTCCTTAATATGATGGCCACGGCTAAGAGGCCTCTGTACGAGGGTGCAAAGATTTCTCAGCTCGATGCCATCTCTCAGTGTCTAGCCGACAAGTGCTAGTACTCCGCCACCCATTCTCACTTTGAAGCTAATCTGAGAACATGTGGTAACATGTTGCCTGAAGGGCATTGTTTGCCTAAAACCTTTTACGAAATGAAGAAACTCATGAAGGAGCTGAACATGGATTATGAAAAGATAGATTGTTGTCCAAAAGGTTGCCTTTTGTTTTGGAAACAGTTTGCGGATGACAAGTACTGCTCCATTTGTGGGGCCTCTAGGTATGATGAGGTAAAGGGAAAGGATGGTCAGATGAGGCAGTCGAATGTCGCTCTAAAGATTCTTCGGTATCTCCCATTCATAAAAAGAATCCAGCGGCTTTACTTGAGCGAGGAGACTGCCAAACAGATGACGTGGCACAAGAAGGGGAAGAGATATGAGGACGAGCACGGACAGAAGAAGATGGGACATCCGTCTGATGGTAAGGCATGGAAGAACTTCGATGACAAATACCCCCGGTGGGCAGAAGAGGCTCGGAATGTCAGAATTGCGATAGCAACAGATGGCTTCAACCCATATGGTTTGTCGATGGCCGCGTACAGCTGCTGGCCGGTGTTTGTTATTCCGCTTAATCTCCCCCCGGAGTATTAATGCAACAGAAGACCATGTTTCTGTCGTTGATCATTCCAGGGCCCGAGTACCCAGGGAAAAATTCGAGTGTCTACATGCAACCGATTGTGGATGATTTGAACCACTCCTGGATACATGGGACGTTGACATACGACCGAGCATCGAAGAGAAACTTCTTGATGAAAGTTCGGTTGCAGTATACCATGCATGACATGCCTGGGTACGCCCTAATGTGCGGATGGTGTACAGCTGGTAAGTGGCCATGCCCAGTGTGCACGCACCGACTTGAGTTTCTTTGGCTAATGTCGGGTCGCAAGTATGTTGTGTTTGACACGAATCGTCAGTACCTCAAAAGAAAGCATACGTTCAGAGAAGACAAGAAGAACTTCAAGAAGGGCAAAGTTGTGCATGAAGTAAAAGAGGTACCAAAGTTCGATGGTTCAGTTGTTGATCCCGAGCTACGTGTTCTCGTGCCTGCGGCGCCGGGAACTGGCCATCTATTTGCGGGATATGGTGTAACGCACAACTAGACTCATGTGGCAGCCTTAACGAATCTTGTGTATTACAAGGACCTTGAACTTCCCCATAACATCGATGTGATGCACACCAAAAAGAATGTCGGGGAGTCCCTTTTTCACACAGTACTGAACATTCCTGGAAAGTCAAAGGATAATGTCAAGGCTAGAGTCGATGTTGAGAAGCTTTGTGATAGGAAGAGATTACACATGCAGCTTCCTACTGTCCGTCGAAAGAATTGGTTCAAGCTGCATGCCTACTACTGCCTTGATAATGTCCAAAAGAAGGAGTCATTCAGGTGGCTCAAATATGTCGTGATGTTCCCTGATGGTTATTGTTCGAATATAAGTAAGGGAGTCAATCTTTCGACGGGACAAGTCACCGGGCTCAAGAGTCACGACTATCATATATGGATTGAGCGGCTGATGCCGGTGATGGTTCGAGGGTATCTCCCCAAGAAAGTCTGGCGAGTGCTTGCGGAGTTGAGCCATTTCTTCCGCTCGCTCTGTGCTAAGCAGATATGTCCTCTGGTTATTGAGAAGCTGCAAGTTCAGGTGCCGGAGTTGTTATGCAATTTGGAGATGATCTTTCCGCCAGGCTTCTTTACTCCGATGGCACATCTCATTGTGCACCTCGCAAACGAGGCACTCTTGGGGGGCCCGGTGCAATTTTGTTGGCAGTTTTGTATTGAGAGAGAGTTTAAGTATATTCGAAAGATAACTGGAAACAAAGCCAAGATTGAAGCATGCATAGCTGAAGCAACATGCCTTCGGGAGATGGCAGACGTCGCGACAACCTACTGGCCCGTTGATGTTCCCACTATGCATAACCCGGTCTCTCGTTACAATGTCGACCTGCCCAAGAATGACCCCAATCTCGAACTATTCCAATTTCCCCGTGGCAAGGCCGGTAAAGGACTAAAATATAGCTTGCCGAAGGAAGAGAAGCATTGCATAATGCTCTATGTGCTTATGAACATGAAGGAAGTGGTCGATTTCATTAGGTAAAATGGTAAACAACTCCTTATTTTCTCGGTCTAATGCTCTATGCAGCTAGTAACTCGGTCTAATGCTTATTTTCTCCTTAGCGACTTCACGGATGAACAGTGGTCGGGACCGATGGATCCCTCTCCCATGGAGTTGGACACTCTACTGAAAGAGGGTGCTCCTGGAAATTAAAAAAACTTTGTGTCCTGGTTCATGGAAAAAGTAATTTCTAACCTGTCCCTCTTACCTTGCAATATGTGACTTGTCCCTCTTATTCCAAGTAACTAATGAACGGAACAAACCTGTAGGGAGCTGATCCCAACGTTGAGATGTCAGATGAGCTGAAATGTGTTTCCCAAGGTTGTAACCGTGACGTCATGAAGTATGAGAAGTATGATGTGAATGGGTTTCGCTTCCATACAGAGACGCACCAGAAGGGGCGACCGAATGCAAAAATGGTAAATACTGGGGTCTTCACCAGAGGAGCCGATTCCCTTGATTACTACGGAAGGTTAGAGAATGTATACGAGCTGACCTTCAATCGTACGAACATACAACTCAATCTTGTTGTGTTCAAGTGCCACTGGTTCGACCCAAGGGGTGGACTGAGAAGTACCCCTTCCATTGGGTTAGTTGAAGTTAGGCCTTCAACCACCTATATCGGAGCCGACGTCTTTGTTGTTGCTCACCAAGCCAACCAAGTTTATTATTTGCCCTACCCATGCCAGAAAGCGGAACTCCAGGGCTGGGAAGTTGTGTTCCAGGTATCGCCACATGGTAACCTACCGATTCCCTCCGAGGACGATTACAACAACATTAACCCTATAACGTACAAGGGAATTTTTTAGCAAGAGCAAGAGGACGTCGGGCACTTTGATTTAGAACCGGTTGATCTTGAGGACCTTGGGAACGATGCAGAAACTCGGGGTGAGTCAGTGGTGAATCTACATGATGTAGATATGCTCGAGAAGTTTCATACAGAGAATGACAACGATGATGAGCCTCCACCCTTCGATGAGAATCCAGCTTTCTACTCAAAAGATAGTGATAGTGATAGTGAGAATGAGAATGGGAATGAGAATCAGAATGATAGTGAGTATTTATTATGTCTTTGTGCTTAATTGTTTTCTTAATTGCATTATGCCTTTATGCTTTGTGTATACATTTTATTATGTCTTTGTGCTTAACTGTTTTCTCTTATTCAATGCAGGTGATTGAAAAATATGAGCAGCGGCAAGGCAAGCTCTTCGTCCTTGCTTAATGCGCTAAAACATCGCAAGAAAAAAGCTACACGGAGTGGGAGACAGCCAAATCCCAATCCGCGTTACCCCGATCTTGCTGGTGCGGGAGGAGGACGAGGTCGAGGTCGAGGTCGAGGAGGAGGACGAGGACGAGGTGGCAGGGGAGGAGGCGTGGACTTTGACCCACCACCCTTCACTTCTGGCGACGTGGCTCCTGAGTTCTTCCTGACAGAGCAGCCTTTTGGGGACGAGGCGGAGCCAGAGATCGAGAGGGAGGCGGAGACCGAGACGGAGTCTAGAGACGAGGCGGAGGCGGAGGCTGACACTAGCTACGAGTTGGTGCCGCCGAAGAAATTGCGGAATCGTGGGGAATCGGGAGTCCCTGAGGAGAGGTTAGAGCCTAGGACCTAGGAGGCGAAAGCCCTTATTATTCCAGATGGCCTTGAGTAAGTGTACTAATTTTGCAATTTAAAACATGTAATTTCATATTGGTCATAAATAATTTGGCATATGTACTAATGTTTATTATTGTGCAGCAATTGGACATTTCCTCCGGGGACCAAGCCACGCCTTCCTAACAGCCTGGTTGGAGCTCTGATTAGGAAGTTCTGGCCGAGCTATCACATTTCCCCCAATGGTGTCAGGAGGCTAGCTACTACTTGGGCGGACTACCAGACTACTCGTGTCCCGGGATTTCCGACAGCTGCTGATGGTGTCATCACCAAGTTTTTGTTAAGGCATATTTCTTGAGTTAATACTTGATGACCCCACCGTGCTAACTCATGACTCTTACAATTGTTTTTTATGCATGATTGAAGTGCTTTTATCGTGTGGCTGAGGAGGACCAGGAGAAGGCGGACAGGACTTTGCTTGGGGCTTGTGTGAAGTTGACACCCCAGGTGTGGTACAACCAGAAGGTCACGGCCGCTAGTCACTTCTGGGCCGACAGGGGCGTGAGGATCAGGAAGGAAGACATTGTCGGTAAGAAGTCTAATCCTGAGTACTCGATGACGCCAGAAGAGTACATGTCGGTGAGTAAAATGTCAATGAGATTCTACATTGCTGCTAAGTTGCCATTGCATTGTCTGGAGTTGAGTATTGCATTTTCAGGTTGTCCCCGATTGGGCTGAGCCGCATCGACTCGCATGGGAGGAGCTGGTTAGGACGAGGTGGCTCAGTGAAGACGAAGAGTTTGCAGCCTTCTCGAGGTGGAACGCGGAGAACCGAGGCGATGGTGGAACACACTACACGGGAAACCGCAACTTTGACCGCTTCAAGGGGAAGGTGGTATGTATATACATGGAACGGCCTGCATTTATTTCTCGTCATGTTAGTACTTCATATGCATAATATTTCTTTCCGCGATGCAGGTGGCCGAGGCACAACCCGGGGAGGTGATTCATAATGTCGCCGTCTATGAGATGATGCGGCGAAAGAAGCCCGATTCCTCGCAGCCTCAGCCCTCGTTACGTGAGTACTACAGAACTGCCCAGAAAAACTTGGCGGACTACAGCACGATGGTGAAGGCTCGTCACCCCCATGTGGATGACCCCATTCACGCGGAGATCGACGAGGAGTCGTTGGTCCTGTCGGGGCACGGATTGCAGCATGGACATCTCAAGATTCTGAATAAGAAGGTCAAGCCTACCCTCACCACGAGCTTCACGCATCTCAAGGCTACCCACCCCGCCGACGGCCCTCCTATCCCGCCTCGTAGCCAGCCTCGTCGATCCACCTCTATAGATGATGTAAGTTTTACTCATTTTCATCATCTTTATGACTTTTGTTTCTGCATGGCTAACTGCTGACGACATTCCTTGTATTTGAAATTGTAGCCTGAGTTCGAGGCGGCCTACGATGCCGCTCATGATGAATATCACGTGGCCTTTCGGCAGTATCAGGAGACGAATGCGATCTACATGCAATACGTAAATGTAAGTTTGAACCTTTATTTTTGCAAAAGATACAAGTCCCACTTCCCCTAGTTTGTTGTATTACGGCCTGACATCTAAACTATCTTGCAGGCGATGTTGATGAATATTCAAACTGGACAGAATACGGATTTAGGGCCTGTGCCTCCCATGCCGGGGCAGCCGCCATGCATGCCATCGAGGGACAGTTTCGCTAGGACATACTACGCATCGACACCGGTAAGTTCTTTGCTAGCCCACTGGTTATCGCTTTACTTTGCCTCACAAGTTGCTAACATGTATGCAACATGTAGGGAACGGGAGCTTCTGGGAACCAGCACTTTAGCCATGCCTCGCCGGATAGGCGTCAGATCACACCGCTTCATGACAACGGTCCTTCTCCTGGCCATTCTGCTGGTGGTTCTCCCAATCCTCACCCCGACACTTCTCCTACTACCTCGCGAGATGGTTCTTCTGCTGCTTCTACTGGACGCCACCCTCGCCGGAGGTCGCCTCTTTTCACCAGGGGAGATCTCGGGTACACCCCGTCTCCTCCAGAGTTGTAGGGTTTTATTGTCTATGCATGTGTGATGATGTCGATACATGTATGAATGATGTGATCATGTTGATACATGTATGAATGATGTGATCATGTTGATACATGTTTGAATGATGTGATCTTGTTTGATACATGTATGAATGATGTGATTTTGTTTGAATTTTTGTGAAATACATGTTCAATATTGCTGTGAATAATATTGCAAGAAATAAAACTGCAGCGAAACAGGGAAAAAAATTCTGGGTTGGGCCTACGCCGAGGGCCATGCCGTCGGCGTAGTGACTCCTCTGTGCCAAATGGTACACGATACGTCGAGGGCCATGCCGTCGGCGTAGCTGTCTGCCTGGCACGGCCAGCGCCTGCCACGTGCTACAGCTATGCCGAGGGCCTAACCGTCGGTGTATGCCTAGGCCTACGCCGAGGGCCGCGGCCGTCGGCCCAGCTGCCTGCCTGGGGCGCCCACGGTCTGCCACGTGCCGACGCTACGCCGAGGGCCATGTCGTCGGCGTACCGACTCCGCCGTTAGCAGCCGGTGTAACGGCGGGCTCGCCTTTCGCCGACGGCTACTACGCCGAGGGGCCTGCGACGGCCGTCGGCAAAGCTTACGCCGAGGGCAAGACCATACGCCGACGGCTTTTTTTGCTCCGCCGAGGAAGAGGTTCGCCGAGGAGGCTACGCCGACGGCAACCCTCGGCGTAGCGTAGGCCAACGGTCTAGCTGCCTACGCTGAGGGCTTTTAGCCGTCGGCCTAGCCGGCGCATCCTGTAGTGATTAGTCAAACTGATGTATCAACTAAATAATTTGTTCTCCAAGTCAGTTGGTTCTAGTGGCGCCTTCCACGTATATTCAACATTTGACCCTCCTAGTACAATTATTCATTGTCCATTTGATCTTGTTTATGTCACAAGTTGAAAATATCATGACCACAGTAGGCTATACGGTTCAACGTACTGTTCGTGTCTTCTATGCAGTGGGAGGGCTCAACGCACTGTTGTGTCAGTCTTGTCTGTAGTGGGAGTGGGACAAGGCGAAAATGCTCCCATAAAACTAAGAATCTAGCTGGATATTCTAAAAAATGCTAAATCGGTGACACTTATTATATATCGAAAGAAATATATGTGTTTTCAGGACCATTTCATGCTACTAGGTGACACTTATTTCATTCTAGTACGTGTATGGTTTATTTATTTCCTTCCATTTCTAAATACGTTCAGTTTTTTATTTATTGTCCTGATTGGACCGAAAGGTGTGCAAAATCATCACCATATCAAGTGTAGATACCTATTTGCTTACAATTGGAGGGCGAAATATATATGTCCGGTCTTGAAAATTATATTGAGTTCCCAAAGGTAGATCGTTTCCATTTTGTGAAATCAAATAGAACTCTCGTTATTTTTTTGATATTTAGCAAGTAAGAAAAATGGACTAGTTGAACTAGCTACCAAAATACAAATACATAGAGTTGAAAATAATTAGAGATATCCTAGAATCTAGGTTCAAGTGTCCTCACAAATCAAAATTTAGATTCTTTTGTATACTTCCATATAGTTCATTTTCGAAAAAATGCAATTAATTCTTGTAGGATTACCCAACTATAATAAGCTCAGTGCTCCTTTGATTCAAGGGGTTTTTGTAGGATATGGTTTACTTAGAATTTTTCATGTGTTAGTTTGGTTTGTGGGATTGGAATCCTTGGGAAGGATTCACTTGCACTCTTTCCATGGAGAACTTCCTACCCTCTCAAATCTCTCTATAGAATTTCTTTGTTTTTTGTGGTGTTAAACACTGCTTGATATAAATTCCTGGTTTTGTAAGAAAATCCAAGAGACATTGTACTCCAATCTTATTTTATTTTCTAATATTTATGTGTGTTTACATCCGTGCAAAACAAAGACAGACTGTGAGAGTATTCATCATGCTTTCTTTGCATGTCTGAGAGTTTTGGAGATTTGGAAGTTACTTGGCATGGAGGAGCTAATATCACATGTGTGTAGTAGGGAGGAGAATAGAGGATCACTCTTGGAGGCTCCCCTACATGACAAAATAGTGGTAACTCCATTGCTTCTGGATGTTCAGCGCAATGACCTACTGGCTGTGGCAGTATGATATATCTGGTGGGAACGAAGGAAGGCTACGCACGGTGAGACAGTTCAGTCACCTGCCAGAACTGCTCAAGCTATTTCGGCACTAGCTTTGAATTTCTCTAGAGTATGAAAGAAGAAACAAGGCATAGCCAGACACAGGTGGGTGAAGCCGAGAGAGAATTTCGTGAAGCTTAATATGGATGTTGGTTTTTGTGTGGATTCAGGAACAGGTAGCAATGGCGCAATCCTACGTGATGATAGGGGCATCTTCTTGGCGGCAAGTACCTGTGGCATACCCTTTATCGCTGATCCCTCGGTGGAGGAAGCTCGTGCCCTCCGAGACGGTCTGGTCCTGGCAGGTCATGTGGGTTGCAATAGAGTTGAAGTAAATTCTGGCTGCATTGCATAGAAGTTATTGAAGTAATGAAAGATGACAGGAATTCGCTAGGACCAGCGGTTGCCATCTATGAGGATCTCACTACTCTTTGTCGTAGTTTTACTGAAATTCTTGTGTTCATTGTCCTAGGGAGGCCAATACGGCAGCACATGTGTTAGCTAGACATTCAGAGGGAACTTTGTCCATTGTTCAGCAAGATGAACCTCTCCGATTTCCTTGTAGCGTGCTCGCGGACGATGTATCTTTGATCCATAATCAATAAAGATCGCCATGATGGCTTTCCCTCAAAACATAGAGAGTTCGCACATAACCTCAAAATATCCAGCATACACAAGACACACACAAGATAAGATGCGAGTTTCTGCTGGCTAGATGCTTTAGGCACGAGCGGCATGTTCAAACTGATTATGCTTGTTTCTTGTGCGTTGCTTCTAGAAGCCCATGCATGCACGGTCATGCCTCATTATTCTAGTCACCTTGGGTTGACATGAACACTCCTACAAAATAGAAATAGGCACATATGCACAAGCAGTACATCATGATCAAAAGTGTCGTTTTATTTGTACTAGCTAGCAGCACGCATCGATGATGCATCTGGCTTCTCGCAGGTACCTAACTCCCAACCCAACAAGTCAACAAATGGCCATGTAGTACCAAATACCACAATGTGCTCACTCGATCAGTCCCACATATGCTGATGCAGCCCTAAACCCTTTGTCTATCCGTTGATTATTTTTTGACCCTGGCGCGCGCGCGCACTTGGATAACCGTTTGCCTTTGACCAGAGGTCGCCCGGAGTGTTTGAGAAAATTCTGACGCCAGCCGTCGACCGGGGTCGGGTCCAAGGCCTGGGCCCCGTGCCCCACAGTCCAAAAAGCTGGGCGTCAGGTCGGTACGTGCCAATGAGCGTGTATATTAAACTACGATTAAGCCAGTTGGGTTTGATACATATGTAGTTGAAAAATGAAGAAGTGAAAAGCAATTTGAGTCAAACACGCCAAGCCGAATTAGTGAGCAATTAGCAGACCAGACCGAGCTGCATTACGCGCATAATCGGTGGAGCACCCATGCACCGCACACGTACATTTGAACTGCACCTCAAAGCTAGACCAGAAATTAATGTTTACCTCTTCGAGACTGGCCAGAGCTCAATTAAGTGATTATCAGAGTTGCAACTACCCTCCCTCGTCGCCCCCGCGTGGCGACAAGGGAGAAACCTAATCTCGCGTGGCGATAAGGGAGAAACCTAATCTCGCGCGCCGCCACTACCTCCTCCTTCCTCCCCCTTCCTCGTTGCCGCTAGGAAGGCGTGGCTGGGCGAAGCCCCGGTGGCGGCAGGACCTCCTCGTGTCCTTTCTCGGCGGAGCACACGCGGGGTCGCTTCTTCGGGCCTGGATATGACGCTGACGTCGGAGGCCATCGCGACGGTGCATGGGCTTGTCTTGCAGTGGCGACACGATGGGCGGCGATGTGGTGGTCGCGCCTTTGGCCGGCGGTTGCTGGTTCCGGGCGGCTAGGGCTAATGGCGGAGTTGGCCGCGGGCGGCTCCCTCCGCAGTGATAGGTGGAGGGGCGGCGTAGTGCGGTGCTAGTGGTGTCCCGGTTGTTCGCTGGTGAGGTACGGCGATGGCACACCATGTTGGTGGTGATAGAGGAGCAGTGGCCAGTGTGACGGAGGCAGTGACGGCCAGGGCGGCACGGCCTAGATCTTGGACCATCCATGATTGATCTGGGCATGTAGGGTACTGCTAGGGAGGTGGTGCGGCCTCGGCCCGCTTCCTGGCTGTGGCTAGCACACTAGATCCTGCCCAGGTGGGCCCAGATCTGGTGATCGCGGCGTCCCCTGCCATTGTTCGTCCTACCCTGCATCCCAAGCCTCGGCGAGTTGTAGACACAGATGGGTCTAGACCTAGTGTTGGCTTTCTCGATTGTGCCGTTGGAGAGCCGTTGTGTGCCTCTCCGACAAGCGGTGTAGTGTTCGTCAGATCGGCGGTGGTCCGACAGGCCCAGGTGAACACAGGGGGCGACAACGTTGCTTCTTGGCGGCGGGGATCTGCGGTGTGGTGGATCTTCTGGTAGAAGGAGGAGTAGGGACAAGTGCTGGGGTTGGCAAGGATGGTGGCACCCTTGCTGCAGACCGGCGGCAGGTCTTCACACGCCCATTCAGGCTCTGCTGGGCCAGTGAGGGCATGGTTTGCCCCTTCTGCTGCAACCGGTCTGCTACCACCGGAAGTCGGTGGAGGCAATTCCCTCCCGTGTGTTGCTGTACCGCCGACTCTCGCCGAAGTTCCTCCTTTTTGGTCTTACCAGCCTTGTAATGTGGGTCACGGTGATATGCCGGTGATGACTACAAGGTCGTGGTGGTGTATTCTAGTGGGCGGCGAGCTTGGTGGAGCCATATGAATGGTCTTGGAGTGTGGTTTTTTTGAGAGGTCGGGTGAAATCCTTGTCGTCTTGACACCGACGCGGTGACAACCGCGGGTGTCACCATCATTCATGAAGGGCGTCGGGTGTACCCCTTCCCCACCTCATGTAGTGTACCGGAGGAAACCCTAAGAGCAGTCCGGGTAGCAGCATCGTTGTTGTTGCTTTTCTTCTTGCAGGTGCTGCTTGGTACGCGATGCTTTGGAGCGCTGGGAGTGTGGTGGTCATTCTTCGGACGGTTGCAAGTCGCTTTCGTTTTCGTCGAGTCACCATTGTCGATTTTGTTTTCTCTTCGTGTTTCTTCCTTTTCTACTTTCTTGGTTTTTTGGGTTTTGATTTGTGTTGTCTGTCCAGCACACTCTTATATCGTTATTTGTTATATTAATATATAGTTGGGCCCAAACCTGTTTGCAGGGGCGGAGCTCAATGAAGTTTGTCTTGTCTGAATGTCCAACGTTGCTTCATGGGCCCACTTCGCTGTTGATTACTCTAGGGGCGAGTGGGCCCTACCTGTCACCTCCACTCCTCCCAGGGGTACTTGACTTGATCAACAAAGGAGCGTTCACACGCGAGGATAGCCGCCGGCCGCTGCCTCCTCCGGCGAGCCAAGCGCGCGCGGGGGCGCGTGATCGTCGTTGTCCGTCTGGCGCACGCGCGCGCACCATGAGAACAGTGCGGTTCTAGAACACGCATAGACCTGGTCGCTTAATAGCTATTGCTTAATCACTCGGTGCATAATCAAGCCAGGAGGAGGGACCAGACATCCATTAATCCACAGCTAGGCTTATAACTAATAAAAGTTGAGAAAAGGTGAAAAACGTACTACTGAGCAGCGGACTAACTACTGTCATCGTGGTTCTGCGCGCATGGTGTGGCAACCATTAGCTAGTACTAGTAGCTATCACAGGTAGCATCTACGAGTATTTAAAGGGTAAAAAAGGAGCTAAGAGATGAGGTGGTCATGATAGGGAATCGAGTAGGTTGGTAAAAAAACTACTAATCCTATGGCATGGTACTACAACTTGATATCTGTGTTATCATTGGTAGGAGGAGGAGGGAGGGGGGGGGGGGGGGGGGTAAACATCGTTGGTTACTTTCATGCATGAACTAACGGCTGTAACTGTCAGCTATATGCAGGACAAAGATAACAATTGAGTTTAAATTAATTTGTTGGTGACATCATTTTCCTATGGCATGCATGGCTACAAGATGGATCTCTAAACAATTTAATTCACGAGGTTAGGGGAAACCCACACTTGCCCTAGCAGTAATAAGAAATTGATTGTGCATTTGCTGGCTGGTCCTGCTGTAATGATGTAAATCACGGTGCATGCATCCAAATTTCTCTCACTAACTAGCACCTAATTTGCGTTAGTAGAAATAACTGATGCGTACGTATATGTTTGTTCGATTGTGTATGTATTCTCCTTGATAATGTAAACTATTATTTTTGGCGGAAAAAAGGGAGACCAAATTAACTGAATTGTCCATCAAAGATTGTTTGATAGAAGACCTTTCCATAACCTTTTGTCAGTATGTTAGTCTAGCCACTCTTCTGATTCGAGTATTCTATTCTGCGGAGTTGTCATCACTTCTATATATACATATTCTAGCGTACATATCAATCGCTATTCGTGCAATATTGTACTAACTAATATACAATCAGGTGGTCCATCTTTCTTCTTCGTCTTTTCCTTTTTTTCCCATTTTATTTTTGAGCAATGGACTCTTCTCTTCTTGGCACGAAAATATGACCGAATTGGGCTTCTTTAATCATTTTGCAGCATAAGAACTGTACAATACTTTCCAAGTTTGTCTTAGTTAGTGCACCTTTTCATACAAATTTTGTGTAGAAAAAAACATTCCCACTGGTGCCGGCCATGCAAAGTCTTTTGTACCTATACACACCATATTATACACCTTCCTTTTCCAAGTTAACGTAAATATAAGGTTATGCAGAATTTCCAATCATTGTGACACCTTTAGCCATTTAATGATGCAATGCAACAAGAGTCACAGCCCGGATCTGATGCTTCATCCAAACAATTACTATATGTACCAGAACCACACATGTTGTGAAAACTCTCCGTCCAGAAATAACTGACTTGCATTTGTGTGAATTCGCATGCATCTATTCCTTAAAAAATGTTAGATATACATACGAAACTAGACTAATCCAAGTCACTTGTTTCTGGACGGAGGGAGTACAACTTTATCAAAGATTAGTCACCATGGGTAGCCAAAACAAACAGCGTGCAGGATTGGTACTGAAAAGGAGGAACAGACAAGTACTCGCATATGTGCAGCCTTAGCTGTGGTTGACACTAAAAGTTATCTTGATGGCGCAATTAAGAAGGCAACGAATTAAAGTCATTGCACCACGTTCTTATTCTTCACTTTTAGTAATTCTCTTAGGTCGCAAGATTCCGACACATTGCATTCACAACAAAAGTTCTAAAAAAACTAGTACAAGTAGTTTATACATATGCTTTAGGAGTGCACAAAACAAAGCTCAAGTTCAGTTTGGACATCACAAAAGCAGAAGTATAAAGTTTGGAATATATTCTCTGGCTTTGGAACACAACTTCTAGATTTTTCCCGCTAGCCGCGTCCTACGCGGCTGGGTAGTTCCACTACAATAATAGAAAGCTACTCCGTAGAATCAATGAGCAAGCAAACAAATGTTTATAATTCAAAATTGCAAAAAGGAAACGGCACAAGCAACTTTGTTGGTGTTTAAGTACCCGAGATGAAGGGAATAGCTACTCGAGATGATGCTCATGTAGGACCTTTTACAAGAAACTTGTTGCTAAGCATAGCAAACAAGTAGTGCCTGCTTTAAGGGACATATGCTTGAGCCTGTCCTTAACCCTGGCCGGGGATGTTCCTTTCATCTAGATTTCTTTTTGTTGTCTAATCATCTCATTCAGGGATTAAAACTACCACACCTACCTATATGGCTATATATGTAGTGCCGTGGTCCAAATTCTATCACATTTTTTTTCGCAATTCTATCACATTTTAGACCACCTAACCATGATCTTAACTCTATTAAGATATTCTAAAAAAACTCTTTATTAGCTAGAATTATCGCGCATACATAGCTAGAATTGCACTACAGATATACATCGGTGGAATTCCACACAAAAAATTAATCATGCGCCAGGTCAATTGTCTTCAGCCGCCTCCTGGATTGGAACACGTAAAGTGCTCGGCCAAAACTACCTGAAACAGTCTATTATACTGATAGCTTTTGTACTCTGAACCCTTTGAAGCCTACAAATACTGACCCACACCAAGTGCTTCCATGATCGAACATTAATACGCTTATGTCTTTGCTTTTCCACTCACTCGCTAATCTTACGTGTCTCGCACTAAGCCGTTAGCCATTACTACAGAGCACCAACATAATATATATAACGGGACAGAGAGAGTTGAAGAAGCAAGCATGAAAAGGCCATCCTTATTTTACTGGTCGCCGACGCGATCGTGTCTGATCTATACGCGGCCACGATGATTAGTTTTTCAGCGTGCCTGTGCTTTTCGGAGGTAGTACTACATCTATAGCTAAGTGGATTCTGAAACGTGCATTACGAGTGATGTGCATGAGAAGATCGATATGATAGACCCTACTTAATTAGGTTTAGCAGTGGTAGCACCGTATCAGAGTGCTTTTGCCAATGTCCTCTCTGTGCTATTCTATAGCCATTGTCCCTCCTTGAAGGGCACTTTTGAGACCACATATGTCGCCGTGCACCCTTGCCACGCTATGGAAGAACAAGAGGTAGCTATGTTGTTCAAAAGACAGGCCATACATGGGGACGCTCCTTGGTTTAAGACAACAAATCTAGATTTGAGCTCGTACGTGGTACATGCTCTCTGTAGGTCTTGGAGTTGTGAACATTGTGCAGGGTAGCTAACTAATCTGATAAGGGCGATACTACGCCTAGGGTTGCGAAGTCTAGTTTAATTATTTCGATTGAAAAACGGTAAGGGGTGAGCGGGACCCTAGGGTCTCCCCCCTCCTCCGCCTCTCCCCTTGCCGCCGCCGGAGGGCGCTGTCGGGCAAAGCCAGTGCCACGTGGGCGGCGGCGGGGCTCCTCCTTCCTCTTCTCAGCGTGGCACAGCGGGCGGCGGGGCTCCTCCTTCCTCTTCTCGGCGTGGCACAGCGGGCGGCGCGGGCCGGCCCGGCCATGGCGGGGAGCCGGGATGCGGGCGGCCGTCGGTGGCGGGGGCGCGCGGGTCCGGCGAAGAGATCACTTCGGGAGGTGGTGGTGCTCCCCGGCGGCGGGTTCCTGCGGCGCCATGGCGACTTGGGCATCTAGGCCTGACGCCGGCGGCGATGCGCGTCGGGGGGCTCGACTCGCCTCCATGGGTGCCACGATGGCGGCGCGGGGACGTCGGCAGGGGTCGACAGGGTAGAGGTCGGCGGGCTTGCCCCCCCTTGGACAGCTCCGGCTAGCCCAGATCTTGGCCCTTTTGGTGCCCGATTTGGGTCTAAGGCGGTCCCCACGTGGTGCTGACACCCTCGGGAGGCGGGGTGGCGGGGTGGGGCGTGTAGGAGGGCGGCGGTGGTTGCGGTTGCGCTGCTGCAGCGTGGCGGTGGGGACTTTACGGGCCCTTTTGGGCCCGAGAGCTGGTGTGCCCTTGCTGCCACGCCCCGGTCGGCAACCGCCATCGGCGGTGGAGGTCGGTCTCCTCCGCGCGGCCGTGCCGCTGCCACCATCATGTGCCAACCTGTCCTCCACCCACCTTCCCGGTGACACGATGAACCGGGCCCTGTGGGGGCGAGTCTGCGGATGCCGGGGCGGCGGCCTCGGAAGGTGGTCTACTGGGGCACCCCTTCGGCGGAGGCGGCTCCGGGAGGTGGTGTGCGATGCCATGCACGTCTTGCGGCGGTGTTCTTCGGTAGGCGGTGTTCCGGCGTTGTCCTGGATAGCGGCGGTGGTGGCAGAGACGAGCTTGGCCGGCGGCTCCAGACCCTAGTTCTAGGCCCGTTGGATCCGACATGGGGCTGGGCAGGCTAGCTCGCCCTCATGTCGCTGCCTTGGTTTGTGAGGGTAACGCTTTGGGACACGGGGAGCGACGATACAAATGCGTCTGATGCAGCGCGGCGGCGGGGGCTTCACGGGCCCGTTCTAGGCTCGGTCATGCCTTGTTGGCCTGGTATGCTCCTGCTGCTACGTCCGGTCTGCTACCGCTCTGGCGGTGGAGGTCGATCCCTCCCACGCGGCAGCGATGCCGTTGTCCCCTGTCTTTGGTGGGTTCCTAGAGCTGGCCAACCTCGTGGTGTTTGCTATGGTGAGACGCTGATGAAGACAACAAGACCGTCTGGGCGCATGTTGTTGGACGGCACGTTGGCGAAGTGCCAGGATTGGCTAGGGTTGGGGTCATTGGGGGTCGGGAGAAATCCTTGCCGGCGCGGCGACATCTGTGGATGTCGCCCTCCTTCTTGAAGGGCACCGGACGTACCCTCCTCTCACTCCCCTGCGTCTACCGGGAGAAATCCGGCAGCAGCGTCGTCATCGTCGCCCCCCTTCTTGAAGGTGTTGCTTGTTACACGACAATCCGGAGGCATAGGTTCGTGGTGGGACTGTTTCGGAGGTCGCGGCGGTTGTGTGTCCTTGTCAGTGGTCGAGCCGGTGCTGTCGTGCATTTTTTCTTTCTCTTTCTTTTGTATTTTCTCTTGGGCTTTTGCTTGTGTTGTTCGGTCCCAGCTGTATTCGGATCTTCCTTCGAACGATGTGTTGTCTGGTCCAGCAGCGGTCTCACCTGTGTGCTTTATTTATAAAGCGGAGCAAAGACTGTTTCGAAAAAAGTTTAATTTTTTTTATCAAATTTTTTTTAGTTTGAAGTAAAATTTTCTTTAGTTTGAAGTAAAATTTTCTTTCTCGAGCTCAGGTTGCCGCTTCGCAAGCCTAACTACGCCGTACTATTTTAGTTAGAATGCAAGAAACTCGTGACAACGTACATGGTGGCATCAGAATGAACTCGTACGTACGCGTGTGCTTTCGGTGTTCGTGGTTGTGTACCTGCTTGCTCTGTTTCGGATGTATATGAATCACATCCGTTGATCCGTATAACAGAAACTTTCTGTACGCGCTTCTAATCAAACAGCTAGCGTTTTCGTATAACAGGGGAAAGCAGAAAACAACCGGACTGAATTGCCACTTCCTCCTCCTCCGACGTACCTAGTGCTCCGCCAATGACCACAGGTACCGGAAAAGATGTGTACTCGGCGCCGAAAAGCGCAACCAAGTTTGATGGGGATCATACACAATTTCGGCGTCGAACGCTACACTCACTGACTGCGTCTCCGTTGCGACCATGTCTACGTGCGGCAGGGGCAGATTTTCCACTCGTGCAGTTGCTCCTAAGAGTTTCCAATGGAGTATATCTACTATCTAATAATCCTTTGGTTCACGGGTGTATTTGCATCCATTATGAGAAACATATTTCGAAATTTTAAAAAAATCGAGATAAAATGTCTACATAAACTTTCGAACATTTTATGTTTGTTTACAAGTTTTCGGGTTGAAAAATATTCATATATAAAAAAGACAAAAAATATCATGTGAGTAGGACTATTCACACGATATTTTTTGTCTTTTTTGCACGGGACACGTAGAATTTTTTTTATCCTAAAAATTTGTGAACGAACATAAAATATTTGAATATATGTAGACTTTTTTTGAATATTTTAAAATTTTGAAATGTCTTTTGTCACAATGGACGCAAATGCAGTCGTGAGCCTTTGGCTCACGGATGTATTTGCACCGATTATGAAAAAATATACTTTAAAATTTAAAAAAATCGAAATAAAATATCTACATAGATAGTATTCAGTAGTACAGCTCTAAGAGCTCTTGGTCGAGAAGGGTGTTTCACTGCACATGTGGGCCTCCTGCCGCGCCATCGTTCGTCGGGATCTTTTCTTTTAGATAAAAGGCTTTCACCGAAAATCCAAGTCGGCTCACGGTACATATGAGTCTATTATTGAAAAGCACATTTTAAAATGTCAAAAGTTTTATGACAGCTAGAGACTATATGTCCGTACGCAACTTTTTGGGAGAAGAGAACATTTTTGTGTTTTATGTAAAAAATACAAAAAATTGGTGTTGCAATGTGTTTATTCATGGACATTTTTTTTGTGTTTTTACACAAGCAACATGAAATATTTATTTTTCCTAGAAACTCGTGTACAAGTATAGAATGTCCAGATGTACATGAGAAATATTCCTTTGGTATTTTTTATATTTAAAATTTTATTTTTTATGTATTTACATAATGCGTTCATTTGCACATGGGAAACAAATGGGCTTTCGCCCGATTTTAAATTAATAAAGCACTTAACCGGCTAAGAGTACAATGACACCAACATTTTGGGGCTACGAGACATGCGCACGGGGAAAAGAAGAAAGACACACAAACCACAAAGAAAGACTAGAGCTACAACTTATGCTAAGAATACAGAGGATGTCTGTAGCATGTGATCCATGCTTCTCGACCATGAAAGAACATAGGGCATCATTCGATCAGGGGAACCACCACCAGGACTCTATCGTAGGATTGACTACACAAAAGAACCATTGGTAGGGACGAAGAGGACACTCGCAGGCCGCACCTCCAAAGCAACCATACATGTCTCCAAAGCGATGTCACAGGAGAAAACAACCCCAAGCGTCGCTATCGCCCGATCGAATGATGTGGGTTTTCACCCGGAGACACCTAACTATATGTGAGAGGGAGAGGAACGTCAACAACGCCCCCAAAGAGGGAAACAATAGCCCATGTTGATGCCATTGTCGGCACCGACATTGTCAGGTAAGGCTTTCGCCTAGAACTCAGCCACCAATGGACTCCATTCTCAGCATTGCCCCATAGGGAATCCCAACAACAACCAGTTAGAGAGCTCTTCCTCGATAGACAAGAACAATCTTTGCAAGCCTCTGCGTTGTCACGGCCATAACAAACACTGACTCGAGAAAGGGGAGAAAAGGGAGAAGAGGTCGTTGTTGGCATCGGTGGCAAGATGGTCAAGGCCCTCCTAACCTTAGCAAAACATCCATTGTACCACTCTCCAGACTACACAGCTACCCAACCACTTCAGAATCGCCGTAGGAGATCTGGACCAAGAACGGAAGAAAGCTGGACCATTTTGTTGCCAAGAGGTGGACCAACACGTCGATGGTGCACTATGCACCGGACCTTCCAGATCAAGAATTTGACCCAGGAGTTTTCAACTCTCCACCTGCAAGAAGGGTTAATGCTACCACACCATCCACATAGCCGGATTAACAGGACAACACCTGCGTAGCACCACCCCCCACCCAATGAGTGATGCAATCCCACCTTCCGGAGCCACCGCACCACAAACCAAGAGGCCCACATCACCCGCCACCTAAAATAGATGATAGGTTGTGAGAGCACAACCGTCCAACCTAGACATTGCATTAGTGTTCCTCCAAGACTATACCCCAACCTCACTAAGATGGTAGCGACCCGTGCAGGCAAAAACAATGGTACTTATATCCACATGAACCAAGAGGGGAACATGCACCAAGACCAACAACAGGTATCGGGTGACATGGACAACAGTCACCAGAAAAGGTGCGGACTGACCCCTGGTCAGGTCCAACAAAACCATCCCTTGCCAGATATGGGGCCAAACCATAAAAAATGGCACCAACAACAATTGTGGGCACTCTGTGTCCATGTAACCTAGTGCACATCTGATGAGATGTCGCACCAGGGTCAGCTATACCTCCGGCACAGTAGAAAACTTCGATTATGCCGCTGATTTGCGAACAGACAGGGACGCAACCCACATGAGAGAGGAACGACCATAGGACGAGGTGGAGGAGAGGCCCCACCACCGCGGGCGGGCAGGGGTGGTTGGTGGCGAACCTTAGTCGCCTGAGTCTCCCAAGCAAGGACGACGCGGGGTCGGGAGAACCGTATTGCTTATTTTGTAAGAGAGACTCCGCCGACTCAATCTCCAAAGTGAAATCAAATGTCAAATGTCGGAAACTTTAATACATGTGTGTATAATAAACAAAGAAAAGTTCCTAGTAATTCCCCTCATTACACTAGCTTGTTGATTAACAGATGATCAAGGTTTCCTGATCATGATATTGGATGTTGTTAATAATGAGGTCACAACATTGGTAGAACGATGTGATGAACAATCTCCAAAAGTATAGTAATATGATCATGCCATTATGTTTACACTACTATAACATCATTCGAAGTAATTCTAATCCTTAGACCATGAGATCACATCAATCACTAATTATAGAAGAGTACTTTGATTCCATCAAATGCCACACAGTAACAGGGTGAATATAAAGATGTCATATGGTACTTGGAAACTCTTAGTTGAGGCTCGTGGATCAAGAGTAGGATTTGTCCATCCTGATGATGGAGAGATATACTCAGGGCCCTCACGATGATATCGCATTAACATAACTTGCAAGCAAGTGATAAGATCACTAAGAATGTTATATTACGGGAACAAGAAAAGAGTACTTGCTGGTAACGAGATCGAACTAGGAATGGATTATACAAAATGATTGGATCTCGGACAAGTAAAATATCGCGAGACAAAAGGAATTAGTTACTACGAAAAAGGTTCACTAACTAGTTTATCGTTGAGCTAGTGGGAGTCATTATGGATCTCCAGGCCTTGCTAATGATTATTAATCGGAGAGAGTCTTGATCATGAGCCCGTAGGGAGACACACTTAAGGGTAGTCAACGTATTTGAGTTGATAGGGAACACCGGAGAAAATACTGGACATTGATACGTCCATTTTGCATCACTATTCTATGTCTTAATTCACTATTATTCATTGATATATTTCATATTGAGAGGTGATACTTATGTTATTTCATCTGTTTTTGCATGGTTGATGAATTTTGGAGCATGGACCGCTGCAGTCAAGATTCTGATGGAAAAGGTGCTGTTTGGAGGCAAAATTTGCGAAGATCAGACAATCCGGGAAAATATACGGAAAATTCTATTTTTCCAGAAGACTCAAGATGCCAGAAGATAGAGTGGAGGTGGGCCACAGGGGGCCCACACCACCCCATGGCGCGGGCAGGCCTAGGCCGCGCCAGGGAGTGGTGTGGCCACCCTGGCGCACTCCAGCCTCTCCCCTCTGGCGTATATCTTTCTCCCGAAACCCTATGACTCGGGGAGCAACCACAGAAAGATTCCGCCGCCTCTGCGGGGCGGAAAACACCGAGAGAGAAAGATCTCTCCGGCAGACAGATTTCTGCCGGGGAAATTCCTTCCCGGAGAGGGGAGATCGTCGCCATCAACACCACCATCAAGCTGGACTTCATCGGGATCATCATCATCATCACCACCACCATCATCACCATCAGCACCCTCATCACCATCTCCATATTGCTGTAACAATTGCGTTGAATCTTGCCATAGTTCATAGGGGAAACTTTCCCGGTTTTGATTACTCTTTGTAGTTGATGCTATTGAGTGAACCATTGAATTATTATTTATGTTCAGATTGTTATTCATCATTATTCCATCTCTGATCATGATCCATATGATGTCTTGTGAGTAGTTCGTTTTGTTCTTGAGGACATGGGAGAAGTCTTGTTGTTAGTATTGGAGTTGCGTTGAGAAAGATTCAATAGATTGTTATTTAAGTTGTGGTGTACTTCTTCTAGTGGTGTCATGTGAACGTCGACTACATGACACTTCACCTATATGGGCCTAGGGGAATGCATTGTGTATTTCGCTACTAATCGTAGGGGTTGCCGGAGTGAGAAAAACCTGAACCCCCGTTAGGAAACCATAGCACAAGGGACGTAAGGGTCTTAGAGTTTAAAGCTGTGGTTAGGTTTCTACCTTAATTACTTTCTTGTACTTACGGATGTTTGCAAGGGGGTTTAATCACAAGTATGTATTAAGTCTTGGATGGGACGGTACATTAGCACAGGTTCACCTACACAACACTTAGCAAGCTAGAGAAGATTAATCGACTATATAAAGCGAAAGCACTTGATAGTATTCCCTTGTGTCCTCGAGAACGTTTGGTCATCTATAGAAATACAACCGGCTTGTCCTTTGCTGCATAAAGGATTGGGCCACTTGCTGCATTTATTCCTACTGTCTTTTATTTACTCGTACTTTGTTTACTTGCTTTATCGAAAACCCCTAAAAATCTGTTTGCTAAGTATTTGTAGAGAATTCCTGATCCATACCACTAGCCAGCACCTTCTGCTCCTCGTTGGGTTCGACACTCTTACTTATCGAAAATACTGCGATACACCCCCTATACTTGTGGGTCATCAATACTATTTTCTAGCACCGTTGCCAGGGAGTGAAGCGCTATTGGAGAGTGGAACTGGTAAAGGAAACTTCTACAGTGAGTATTGTTTACTTCTGCTAGTTGCTTTATTTTCGTTATGGATAATTCGTTGAGTTTCTTATTTGGTAATGCTACTACCGCTGCTAAGGTAGTAGATAAGCCACCACCTGCTGAGAAAGATGTTTTCAAAATACCTAAAAGAATTATTGATCGTGTTATGGATAACTACTATGTTGGGGATGGAACTGTCCATCCTGGTGATCATTTTCTCTTTATACACGAATTATGCGGGTTGTTCAAGTGTGCAGGTATTAATACAGATCAAGTTAAGAAGAAGTTATTGTCATTATCGCTAAAAGGAAGAGCTGAGGAATGGTATAAGCTGCTGAAGAATGGTCAAGCTCTGGAATGGGAGGAAATAGTGCCTCTCTTTTATTCAAAGTTTTATCCTCCTAGTGAAATTCATAAAGACCGGAATCAAATATACAACTTTTGGCCTCTTGATGGAGAGAGTACTGCTCAAGCTTGGGGGAGATTGAAGTTACTAATGCTCAAATGTCCCATTCATGAGCTCTCCAACAATATTATTATCAATAACTTTTATGCAAGGCTCCCTCTACATGACAAGGATTTATTGGATGCTTCTTGTGCTGGATAATTCACTCGCATGGAAGAAGAAGTTAAATGGGACATTCTGGACCTTATTCAAGACAATGCTGAAGCTTGGGAGAACGACAAAGGTAGAAAGTCAGGTATAAAATATGATTATGAATGCATTGAATCTTTTATGGGAACTGATGACTTTCAAAATATTAAAAATGCTTATGGTCTAGACTCACAAGCTATTGCTTCTTATTTTAAGGCTTTTGCTTCTTATATTGAAGTGCCTAAAAAGAAGTGGAATAAGTATCATGAACCTTATAAAGATATTGCTAAGAGTGTTCCTGCAAGAAATACTGAAGTTTATACTGCTAGTCATGTTTTACCGAAACCTTATATTGAGAAAATGCCTTTCCCAGTTAAGGTAAAGGAGCATTCTATCATAGCTAGTATGGTTAATGAAAGTATGAGTAGGACAGCTGAACCTGATAAACAAATGATTGATGAACCTATTGTAGAAAATGTGAAAGACTTTGTTGCTAAATATGAAAAAGAGGGACACACTATCCTTTGTAAGGATACCTCTAATATTGTTTCGCATAGTAGTGTTATGAGAGCTAGTATTCCTGTGTTTTCTGTTAGAATAAGTGATCATCGCTATGATAGTCCTTGTGATAGCTATATTGTTAAGTTTATGCATGATACTGAAAGCTATTATGAGAGAGGGAAAAGTGTTCTTGTGCATCTCAATAATATCAAGTTTCCTCGTTTTATGCTGAAAGTTTTTATGTTGCATTTCTTTTGCCTTCTTATGCAAGTTACCTTTGGTTCCAATAACTTGTTTGTTTACAAAATTCCCTTGCATAGGAAGTGGGTTAGACTTAAATGTGCGTGTGTTTTTGCTTCTTAATGCTCTCTTTCACTTCAAATCATATCCCTATGAGAGCTTCTTCAAAATTATCATGTCCATCTTAATGGCTATAAAGAAAGAGCTTTATGGGAGACAACCCAATTTGTTTTTGCTTTCAGTTTATTTTTGTTTCTTTGAGTCTTGGAAGTTATTACTTCGGTAATAACTGCTCCTTATCCGTTTTTTTTGGTTTTTGTGTCAAGATCAACCTCTAATGAGAGAGAAGTAAGATTCGGGGAAGTTGCTGTCCGAAACAGATTTTTGTGCTTCACCGTAAAAATTCGTGAGAGATCTCTGTATATCAGATTGAGCTGTAATTGTTTGTACTTCTGACCCAGGTTGTTATTTAACTTTCGTTAGTTTTGCAATTTTTGATTTGAGCAACCTAAGATTTTCGAAAAAATTGATCTTTACCTGCTGGTCTGTTTTGATAGATCTTGCCAATCTTGCAGTTGCTTCTTTATTCGATTTCCTTTTTGAATTCTTTTTGGGTTTTCAAAAGGAGTTGCTACAGTAACTGTTTTGATATGTCCATTTTGCATCACTATTCTATGTCTTAATTCACTATTATTCATTGATATATTTCATATTGAGAGGTGATACTTATGTAATTTCATCTGTTTTTGCATGGTTGATGACTTTTGGAGCATGGACCGCTGCAGTCAGGATTCTGATGGAAAAGGTGCTGTTTGGAGGCAAAATTTGCGAAGATCAGACAATCCGGGAAAATATACAGAAAATTCTATTTTTCCAGAAGACTCAAGATGCCAGAAGATGGAGTGGAGGTGGGCCACAGGGGGCCCACACCACCCCATGGCGCGGGCAGGCCTAGGCCGCGCCAGGGAGTGGTGTGGCCACCCTGGCCCACCCCAGCCTCTCCCCTCTGGCGTATATCTTCCTCCCGAAACCCTAAGACTCGGGGAGTGACCACAGAAAGATTCCACCGCCTCTTCGGGGCAGAAAACACCGAGAGAGAAAGATCTCTCCGGCAGACAGATTTTTGCCGGGGGAATTCCTTCCCGGAGAGGGGAGATCGTCGCCATCAACACCACCATCAAGCTGGACTTCATCGGGATCATCATCGTCATCACCACCACCATCATCACCATCAGCACCCTCATCACCATCTCCATATTGCTGTAACAATTGCGTTGAATCTTGCCATAGTTCATAGGGGAAACTTTCCCGGTTTTGATTACTCTTTGTAGTTGATGCTATTGAGTGAACCATTGAATTATTATTTATGTTCAGATTGTTATACATCATTATTCCATCTCTGATCATGATCCATATGATGTCTTGTGAGTAGTTCGTTTTGTTCTTGAGGACATGGGAGAAGTCTTGTTGTTAGTAGTGGAGTTGCGTTGAGAAAGATTCAATAGATTGTTATTTAAGTTGTGGTGTACTTCTTCTAGTGGTGTCATGTGAACATCGACTACATGACACTTCACCTATATGGGCCTAGGGGAATGCATTGTGTATTTGGCTACTAATCGTAGGGGTTGCCGGAGTGACAGAAACCTGAACCCCCGTTAGGAAACCATTGCACAAGGGACGTAAGGGTCTTAGAGTTTAAAGCTGTGGTTAGGTTTCTACCTTAATTACTTTCTTGTACTTAGGGATGTTTGTAAGGGGGTTTAATCACAAGTATGTATTAAGTCTTGGATGGGACGGTACATTAGCATAGGTTCACCCACACAACACTTAGCAAGCTAGAGAAGATTAATCGACTATATGAAGCGAAAGCACTTGATAGTCTTTCCATGTGTCCTCGAGAATGTTTGGTCATCTATAGAAATACAATCGGCTTGTCCTTTGCTGCATAAAGAATTGGGCCACTTGCTGCATTTATTCCTACTGTCTTTTATTTACTCGTACTTTGTTTACTTGCTTTATCGAAAACCCCTAAAAATCTGTTTGCTAAGTATTTGTAGAGAATTCCTGATCCATACCACTAGCCAACACCTTCTGCTCCTCGTTGGGTTCGACACTCTTACTTGTCGAAAATACTGCGATACACCCCCTATACTTGTGGGTCATCAGACATCGCAGGAATTGTTCTGATAAATACTGCTAGAATAGTTTCGGTCTATCAGAATATTGCGAGGGGATAAAATGTTAATGTGTTCATTAAATAAAGTACTCATTAAATGAAGTGTTCATTACATTTGGTGGTATTAAACTAAGTGAATTAAAGTGCTTTAATGGAAAGACCTTTGATTTCTTAAGTGGAAATTTAATGAGACATGAGTGGAGCTAAATGGATGTGAGTGCAGTGTCCACCCACATAAATGGGGGAGACGTGGGGGCACCACCATGGATGGTGTGCCATGGCCCTTGGGGCTTCCCCCTCACCTATAAAAGGCCCTCTCCTCCTTCTCTCATCTGACTCATTTTACCTTCTCTCATGTGCCCTTTGGTTGGCAACTTCTCCCCCTTGCTAGCTTGTCCGCTATCACGAGTACGGCGCTTAGACGAAGCCCTGCTCAGGATCTTGTTCTGCACCACCACTAACATGTCGTAGTGTTGCTGGAGTTCCCGAGGATCCGCTACTTCCGCTACTGTGCTGGAGTGAGGAATGGAAGTCATCAGTACACCGTATGTGTGACCGATTACGGAGGCGCTGCACTTGTGGAATTGATCATCGCGTCCTTGAGGATGGTCGTGTACACTCTACAACAGCCACATTTGTTTGCGGGGACATTATCCCGCCTTACGGTCTTCGAGGGTGAGTCCATCTAATATTGTTACAAGTATCGCCTAGTTTTGATCTTGGCAGTTACAACCGTAGAAATTTTTGTTTTCTATGCAACGAACCCAATTAGTGATATCATAGCCAGGTTTATGCATAGATACTTTGTACGGTTAGAACACATATGAATATGTGGACGCTGATGATCATGTTATTGCATCCTTCATGTATTTTGGATATTAGCGGCATAGTGGGATGAAGCGGTCCAGACTAACTTTACATGTCCTCGCACATGAGACCTGTTCCATGATTGACATGCAACTAGTTTTGCATAAATGGCTAGAGGGTGTTTGTCTCTCCCACTATAGTTGATATCTCATTTACAACGGGTTGCTAATAATTTTATTATCATCGTTGTGGTTCCATGTTCATAGATAAGAATGGTTCTTTCCTAGAAAGCCCACAGCCACATAAAATATGTAAAAGATAAATTAGAAACATCTTGTTTTATTTTTTGCTGGATATGTGTCATGATATGGTAAATGTTATAATTTTAGTATGGTAGGATACTCTCGGGAATTATAACAAAGTAAGTGGGAGCGCCATAGATCTTGGCGTTACACAAATGGAGAGATCATACCATGATGCACAAGATAGTGATCAAGTGTAAGAACCATACCATATCACTTTACATATGATGTTTGTTTGCATCTTATTTATGATTATGTCTTGTTTAGATCTTGGCGGTAGCATTATAAGATGATCCCTCTCACTAAATATCAAGATAATAATATTTCTTCCTTAGTATGCACCCTTAAGAAAGTTCATCATTTCAAAGCACCAGGTGATGATTGGGTGTGATAGGCTCTATCTTCGCATACAACGGGTGTAAGACAGTTTTGCATGCGCAAGTACTAAGGTTCTTACTTGGTGATCCTAGCATGTACAGACATGGTCTCGGAACATGAACCGAAAGGTAAAGCACGAGTCATATAAATGATATGATGTCCATATGATTCTTTCCATTGGAGTTGCACCACCTCACGTGATGATCGGACGTGGTGTAGTGAATTTGGTTCATTTAATTACCAAAATGACTCGAGGGATATTGTTTTGAGTGGGACTTCATTTGGTAATTTGGATTAATAACTCAATTTATCACAAACTAAATCTAAGTGAATTTGCATAGTTCGTTGTAGTCACTGGCATTCGTTTACTACCTTGTGTTTAGCTATAATTGAGTAAAATAACTATAGAATGTTGGAATTTTACTTTACGAACTGGTATCATATCGTTTTATGAGTGTGATTCTAAAGTTTAAAGTACTATTGCAAAACTTTCAGCAAAACCTCACTTACTCCGTGAAATTCAATAAATAGTATTGAATAAAGAGTAACAAATTTCAGCGTTAGTATCTAAGTATCATGCTTACCTCGATGATTCTTGATATTGAAGAATTTTTTAATATCAATGTTATCTGGGAGCTAAAAATTGTTTCAAGCACCATCATGTGTAGAAGATATTGTGATATCTCAAACAATGTTTGGTTGCAATATGATAGGATATAAAAAGTACATATTCTCGTATTTTATGAGAATTTGCAATGGTTGGAGACGCTAGGTGTCCTGATCACCCAAAAGGTTTTGGGAATTAACATTATATTCGCGATTCGTCCTTATGAGTAATAGTAGCTTGATCATGAAAATTGTCATGATAAGGATGGATAAAAGATGTAGGTAAAATATTTACTACATAAAAAGAATTACTAAAAGGAATGAAATTTGAAAGAACGCCAAACATTTGATGATGGTGATCCACTTCAAAGTGAAGGTCCAAAGGTATTAGTATTTGATTATACACGCTTTGAACTATGTGTCATATGTATGGCACCACTATTGATGTTGATAGATCTTTTGAAAAGAAAAGAAAATGCTGAAAGAGGATCTAGAAAACATTTGGCAAAAAATAAAAGACTAGAAATGTCCAGCTTAGGTATATAAATGACATACATGTTATGGATGTATTCTTTGCTTGTTAAACAATATGGTTCTTGGGTATTGGATACTAAATTGGTTGGTGTGAAATGTCACACAGAGCAACACAATTCATGAATTTTAATGGCCTAAGTAACTAGCAAGAGAATATGTGATAATGTTCATCAAAAACAAATAAAGTTTTATTGTGTTTATCATTGAGATCAGAGCTTCCCTTCAAGATTTGTATTTTAATAATTGTTATTTTGTTCCGGTGTTATGAGAATGATGGTTGTTCAAATAATTTCCGTATTCCATTAAATATGGATGAACTCTTACAGATCTAGTTGGATAAATCACGTCCATAAACACTGATGCTAAAGTGTCGTAAGACGAATGATTAGAAGATCACTTATGAGTAACACTACAGTTTAAATTATATTGGAAAAAAACATGAAGAAACTCCATGTTGATGGAATTTTGGAGTCTTTTGATTTTTGGATCAATTGACGCTTGTGAGAATTTCCTGGAAATAATTTAAATTTTATTCATAGGCCAAAGAGAAATGAATGACTAATTTATTGGAGATTGTGCATATAATCCATTATGTGATTATTGGACATTCTGCATATCGACGCATATAGTCCATTATGTGTAGCCGTATATGGTGGATCATTCAAACTTCATATACTTTAACCAAAGATTTGAGTGAATTAATGTATATTTACTTAATAAGGGAGAAATATGAAACGTTTGAAAATGTTCAAATGATTTTAAGATGAAGTGAAAAATCATTGTAACAAGAAAATAAAAAAATTATGGTTGGATCATAAATAAACATATTTGACTTACAAGTTTAGCAAAAAAAGACCTAAGATTCAAGGAATCCTTCCATGGATTTATGTATCTCGATAAACCATAGAAGTATGGAGTATTCGAGAGATGTATTCAAACCTTGTTTGATATGGTAGAATCAATGGTGTTATTTATGAAATTTCCATTATATTTTTAAGATTAAGGTTTAGTGACTATCGCTTTTACACTGAAAAGAGCTCCATCGTGATCCGTTGAAATGACACTATATGAATTATAGATTGGGATAAAATCCAAGTGGTCTCTTCTTAAATTTTGGTATGCTAGTCATAAGTAAAATATTTACAACCAAAGTCCGATAAGCACGTCTTTATAGGTTATCCCAAAGAAACAGTTGGGTCTTCCTACATAACACCGAAGACAAAAGTGTTTGTCATTTAGAATGTCAAGTTTCTTGAGAAGGAATTTTTCACGAAAGTTAAGTGAGAGGACAATAGAACTTTGATAAGGTTATTGAACCTTAGCTATATGTGATGAGTTATGCATCATCGAAAAGTATCCCGGAGGCAACCATAAGGCTCGTGGCTCCCGTGCCTCAAAGGTTGTAGTCACGGAGATCTAAGTTCCTATTGAACCGCGTAGGTCGGGTAAACAACCAAATACTAAGATTTGAGATTAAATCATTATTATTTGACAATGATGAACCAATTACATGCAAAGAAGCGATGATGGGCTCTGACTCCGTCAAATGTTTGAAGCCATAAAATTTGTAATAGTTCCACACATGATAAACCAAGTTACCGAACTTAGAAGACCCTTTGAAAGGCATAAAGCTTATCAGCCGTATTTGGATCTATAGAAAAATAGGCATGGATGTTTTCACATCTGCGAAATAGTCGACATGTCAATAAATAGTTTATGACAATGTTTAAAGAGTTGAATATGACAAGATTCAATTTTTCATAGTGATATTTAGTTTGGACGGATTAGTGTAGAAACCACTACATATGTTAATTGTTGTATATGCTAGTTGAACAAACAAAAAAACATTCTTATTATAGAATGGTTACCTAGGACGTGTATGAGACAAGGTCCTAGGGGTTTTGTTAAATCAAAGGATGCTAAAAAGGCTTGCAAACTTTAATAGTTGAAGTAAGCATAGCGGAATTGGAATCTTCACCGTGATGAAAATGTTAAAATGTTTAGTTTCATCAGAGACGATTAAGATGCTCGCATTTGCAAGAAATTAAGTGGGAGCATTAATACATATTTCTAATACATTATGTATAAGGCATATTGATGACTTGAAATGATGTATCTTTTATTGACACAAGTTAAGGATTTTATTAAAATTAGATTTAAATGAAAGATTTGGGCAAAACCAGAATATTTGGCATCAAAGTCTATTTGGATATATTGAGATAGTAATATAGTTATACCAAATGTACATAGATGAAATATTTAATTCATTCAATATGGAAACAACAAGAAAGGTTCTTTCCACATGAAAAAGTTTGAATCAAGATTCAATTGTATTGACACTTGGTGAGTGAATCATGATTCAATTGTTTTGACACTTGGTGAGTAAAATCACATGAATATATTGATAAATGAGATTCAAGTGTTTTGAGACATGGTGAGTAAAATACATAAATATCTTAATCAATCATACTGTGATATGTACATATCCAGATATGTCCTATTTTCTAAATGTTATGAGCATATACCAGGGTGACTCATAAGATGATCATTGAAAATATTCAGGATATTCATATGATCTTTGAAAGAACTAAGAATATATTCTATATGTAGAAGTGACAAATAGTTCATTGTAAATTATTAAATTGGTACTAAACTGATAGTTCAATGTAAGATGTTACATTGGTACTAGTTTTGTCATAAGATACAAATTAAGTTTATCTCAATTTAGGCTATGTGTTAAGGTGGAACAATTTGATGGAAGAAAGTTTCATAATAGATTTGGATGAGTTTGATACGTTGCTAACGTATCAATAATTTCTGATATTCCATGCTTGGTTTTATCTACTTTCTTATGTTTTGTCCACACTTTGGAGTACTTTCTATACACTTTCTTAGACTAACCTATTAGAAAGAGCCACAGTGCCAGCTGCCTGTTTTCTGTTGTTTTTTGTTCCAGGAAAGTCAGAAAATGAATATTCTCGGAATTAGCCGGGACAAAAGCCAAAGTCAATATTTCATGGAGGGGGACACGGAGCCAGAATACGAGACGGAGAGGGGCCAGGGGCCACCCACACCACCTAGCCGCGCGGCCAGGCCTGGCCCGCGCCAGGGGTTGGTGTGGCCGCCTCGGGCACCCCCTCGGCCTCCCCTTTCGCCTATAAGATGCCTCCGATACAGAAACCCAAAGCACCTGATCAAAAATCCACAAAAGAGTCTGTAGCCACCGTCATCTCCATCCCTAGATCGGCAGGGATCTGAAGTTCTTCCCGACACCCTGCCGGAGGGGAGAATTCACCCTGGAGGCCTTCTTCATCACCATGCAAGCCTCCTGTGTGATGCGTGAGTAGTTCATCCTTGGACTACGGGTCCGTGTAGTATCTAGATGGATGGTTCTTCTCCTTTGTGCTATCATGTTTAGATCTTGTGAGCTCCGTTCATGATCAAGATCATCTATTTGTAATTCTACATGTTGTGTTTGTGGGGATCTGATGAATATTGAGATGCTATTTCAGATTGATTATTGATTCTATCATGTCTTTGTTATTTGTGATCTTGCATGCTTTCTGTTGTTAGTAGCTATCTTGGCCAAGTAGATGCTAGCAACTCCAAGAGTTACTATTTATGCTCGATAGTGGGTTCATGCCTCTAGTAATCTGGGGAAGTGACAGAAATCTCTAAGGTACTAAATGTGATGTTTCTACTAGGGAGAAAACAACAATCCTTTGTTCATAGAACAATCGTATTGTTTACTTTACACGCAATGCGTAATGCAATTATCTGTTGCTTGTAACTTAATACTAGAGGGCGTTCGGATGATAACCTGAAGGTAGATTATTAGTCATAGATGCAGTTGGATTACGGTCTATGTATAATGTTGTAATGCCCAATCGAATCTCAAATGAGTCAAGATGAGTAGTATATGCATGTATTGCTTTCTTGATGTTTGTCAATTTCCCCGCTGTAATTTGTTCACCCAACATGCCATGTATCTTAAGGATAGCCACCACTAGTGAACTATGCACCCTGGTCCTTTCTTTTATCATCAATCTACAACTGTTTAATGCTATCTATTTACTTTCTGCAAACTATTACTCTCTTCCACACAATACGGTTAATCCTTTTTAGCAAAAACGGTGCGATTAACAACCTCACTGTAGGTTGAGAGCAAAGTTCTGTGGTTGTGTTGTGCAGGTTTCCACGTTGCTGCTGGCGCTGGTAGTGCTCCCTACCAAAGTCCAGCTAGCAACACCTTGGAGGTGTTTCCTTGCTCCTACTGGATTGATAACCTTGGTTTCATAACTGAAGGAAAACTTACTGCTGTGCTCATCATACCTTCCTCTTGGGGTTCCCCAACGAGCTCAATATTTTGGGCCATCAAGAAATTTTTCTAGCGTCCTTGCCAGGGAGTCAAGGACATCTTCACAAGGGGAGTCTCTCATAACCAATATCTTTACTTTGTGTTTTTGTTTTGCTTAGTTTATTTTTGCTTTGTTTGCTTGTTTCTTTATCAAAAACACAAAAAATTAAGTTTTTCTATAGTGGTTACCTCTTTCTTAGCCCACCATGGTGATTCCTAAATTCACCCTGAAAGACCTTTCAATAGGTAGTGGCTCTATAATTAGAAAAGATAATATTGAAGAATTCTTTAATCATGTTAGTAAGCATGAGGATATTGAGGATAGATCCCTTGCAGAACTTGCTCCAAATTATGAAATTGCGGCAGCTTCTTTAGTTCACATGTTGGAAGCTAGGTTTGTTAACCTTAACCCCTTAATGCAAGTAATGTTTCTTAAACTTAAAGAAATTGAGGACCCTGAAAAAAGGGATTTTATTCTGGAAACTTTGCTTA